>CM059436.1:48548111-49148111 GCA_030390025.1 Squalus acanthias
AAATGAGATCCACAGGAAATTTTGGTGTACGTTGCACAGGGTACATTTGGCAAAAATGTTGGTATAAATTTTGCCGTAATATCAGATCAAGGACATTCTGGGTCATTATCACTGACAAAATGACATTCTCAGGAGGTGAATATTTTGAAACTGTGCATTCCCTAAACCCATTTTGAGAGAAAGAAGAAAATCTATCCTTACTTGAACAAAAGAAAAATGAAACACATATTATAAGAATATAAAAAGTAGGAGCAGGAGTAGGCCATTCGGCCCCTCGAGCCTGCTCCGCCATTCAGTGAGATCATGGCTGATCTTCTACCTCATCTCCACTTTCCTGTACAATCCCCATATCCGTTGATTTCCCTTAATATCCAAAAATCTATCGATCTCTGTCTTGAAAATACTGAATGACTGAGCCTCCACAGCCCTCTGGGGTAGAGAATTCCAAGATTCACCATCCTCAGTGAAGAAATTTCTCCTCATCTCAGTCCTAAATGGCCGACCCCTTATTCTGAGATTGTGACCCCTGGTTCTAGATTCCCCAGCCAGGAGAAACATCCTCTCTGCATCTACCCTGTCAAGCCCTGTAAGAAATTTGTATGTTTCAATGAGATCACCTCTCATTCTTCTAAACTCTAGAGAATATAGGCCTAGTCTACTCAATGGCTATTCATAGGACAATCTCCCTATCCTAGGAATCAGTCTGGTGAACCTTTGTTGCAGTCCCTCTATGGCAAGTATATCCTTCCTTCGGTAAGGAGATCAAAACTGTACACAATACTCCAGGCTTGGTCTCACCAGGGCCCTATATAATTGCAGTAAGACGTCTTTGCTCTTATCCTCAAATCCTTTTGTAATAAAGGCCAACATACCATTTGCTTTCTTAATTGCTTGCTGTACCTGCATGTTAACTTTCAGTGATTCGTGTACAAGGACACCCAGCTCCCTCTGAACACCAACATTTCCCAATCTCTCACCGTTTAAAAAATACTCTGCTTTTCTATTTTTCCTACCAAAGTGGATAACTTCACATTTCTCCACATTATATTCCATTTGCCATGTTCTTGCCCACTCACTTAGCCTGTCTATATCCCCTTGAAGCCTCTTGTATCCTCCTCACAACTTACATTCCCATCAGCAAACTTGGATATATTACATTTGGTCCCCTCATCCAAATCATTGATATAGATTGTGAATAGCAGAGGCCGAGGTCAAAGCACTGATCCTTGTGGTACTCCACTAGTTACAGCCTGCCAACCCGAAAATGACCAGTTTATTCCTACTCTGTTTTCTGTACGTTAACCAATCCTAGTATATTAGTCCATGCTAGTATATTACCCACAAACCCATGAACACTAATTTTGTTTAATAACCTCTTGTGTGGCACCTTATCGAATGCCTTCTGAAAATCCAAATACACCACATCCACTGGTTCCCCCTTATCTATTCTGCTAGTTACAACCTCAAAAAATTCTAACAGATCATTGTTTAACACGAGTACCAGCAGTAGAAATAGTACATTTAAAAGGGAATGACTCAAAACAAAACGCAGAACTGTCCAATTTGAAAACTGAGCATGTTCCCACCACAGTAAATTTCCTGAATAATGTTTTGTATGCATTATTCAAATTTCTAACAATGTGCCACTAGGTTATGCCTGGAGGATTGGCTTGGTGAGCCAGTGAAGTAGAGAAATCAACAAACAGCTGAATGGATGGTATCTGTCTTGGTGATAAAGAAATCCGTGAGCTATCTGAACTTGTTATTAGAGATGAGGGTGAAGGGGGCAAAGGAGAGGGGTTGAAGGAGATGGTTGGAGGTGGACAAAAGAAGCTGGGGTTATCTTGCTCTCTAGGATCATTCTATAGTATTGCATGGTTTTGGCAGAGGAGAGGGAAGTCTAATAAAGCCTATTCCAGCCAGACCTGATGATGGATGGCTTGTTGTGTGCCAGATATGCTCAAGGCTACTAATATTTTTATATTCTATACTGTATATATTATATTGGCGGGCAGAATAAACATGGAGACAAGAAATCGAGGGGGAGAAATTCTGTTTCACCCCGTTTGGGGCGCTAACTTTTAAAAGTTGAAAAAAATTAGTGCCAGGCGCTAGAATGTTTTTCAACTTTTAAAAAATTTGGTTTTGTGCTCCAGGAAGGAAATGAAGCGCTAAATCAAGGGCGCCACTTCCTTCCTGGAGCGCAACAGGCAGCAGTCGGGGCGGTAGGTGAGCAGCGCTGCACAATGGACCGTGTAGCACTGCCACGTTGGAAGGCTCCTTCCCTCCCTTAAAGGGAAAGGCCATCGCTGCAGGCTCTGCAAGGAAAAAACTTACCTGGTCCCCGACGGCAGCCGCGATCCCGCCTGATTAGCCCGGTGCACTGCAGCAGAGTGCCGGGCTGATCAATCGCTGGCAAAGAAAATAAAGAGAGAGCATTTGAGAATTTTTTCTACTTACCTCGGCCACCTCGCCTTTCAGTATCACCCCCGAAGAGCCCGGCCTCCCGATGAACGCCTCCTGCAGCTGCCAATGTTTTCACCCAGCGATGCTGCAGGGGGCGGAACCGAAGTTCAGGTCCGGGGTGCTATCAGGGCGATGACGTCACAATCTCTGGGTGAAAGAGATCAGGGTGCATTGCCATACCGCCGCTGCAAACCTCCCGCCAAATATAGCGATAGTCGATCTTCTTGCCACACCCGGTTGGTAAGTGCTTAGCACCCAGTTATCGCCCCCCCAGAAGAGATAACGGGAGATGCCAAGGAGGCCAATTTCTAGTCCCAAGTCTGTTCAAATGAATTATGGGCCTGATTGCCACGCTAGGACACGCTCCATATAAGACAACATCGCTGGGTGCCTGGACGAGGTGGAAGAGAAGGATTTGAGGGAATAGCTGACCTTTAGTAGTGCCTCTAGTAGTGCCAGACCTATAGTGCATGTTAACTGCAGGTGTCTTGGCAGCAGATAGTACAACTCTGCATCGGGCTGTCTCCTGAACCAGAACCTGTACAGTTAGTTCAGCAAAGTCGTCATCAGGTGGTGTGTCTCTGGCTGTAAATGTGAGTTTGCAGTACCAGCAGTTGGATGCAGTCTTCCTCTGGTGCATCTGATCAACCTGGCATTTCTCCATTGCTACTTCTCTTACCCTCCAAACAAACTTAAAAAATAGGGGATCCCCATAGAGAACCCGATAGACAGACATGCATTTATATAGCGCCTTTCACAACCACCGGACATCCTAAAGCGCTTTATAGCCAATGAGGTACTTTTTTTTGAAGTGTAGTCACTGTTGTAATGTAGGAAACGTGGCAGCCAATTTGCGCACAAACAGCAATGTGATAATGACCAGATAATCTGTTTTTGTTATGTTGAATGAGGGATAAATATTGGCCAGGACACCGGGGAGAACTCCCCTGCTCTTCTTCGAAATAGTGCCATGGGATCTTTTACATACAACAGAGAGCAGACAGGGCCTCGGTTTAACGTCTCATTCGAAAGATGGCATCTCTGACAGTGCAGCACTCCCTCAGCACTGCACTGGAGTGTCAGCCTAGATTTTTTTTTGTCCTCAAGTCTCTGGCGTGGGACTTGAACCCGCAACCTTCTGGCTCAGAAGCGAGGGTGCTACCAACTGAGCCACAGCTGACACTCTCCCAAAAGCTTCCTGACCAACTAAATGGAAACAAGGAATCAATTAAAAAAAAAGCAAGAAAAATGTTCAGAGATAGCCTCAAAATGTAATTACAAATGTTACTATAGGACTCTTTAAATTTTATATGGTTAGGTAGATTAACGAATGCTTTGACTATCAAACACTGGAAATTTGTGTGGCAGTCTAAATTATGTCACTGGGGCTTAATTTTAATATAATTACTGTAACTTCAAACTTCTGCTGCTAGTACAAAATCTAACTGGAAAATTGATTGGGGCAGTAAATGGACAGAAATCTGGTGTGAAAGATCTCTATTCAATTTTCTGATCTACCTTTTACCCATTAATTAGTACCTAACCAATTTGAATATCTATTTAATACATTACTGCTGATGTTGCCATGTCGGTACCATGATACATTACTAATATGTTTGGTCTCCAGATGAATTGAATCCATCTGCTGTATAACAACACAACTACACCACAAATAACAAGCACAATTGTACCAGTTCAGTATAGGCACTGAACCACCTGTTTCTACACATTATGCTGTGTCACCTGCACATGAGCATTCACTGGTATGGAAGATGCAACAATTACACTAGTCAAAGGTGTATTGGGGTGGCAGATATATGAGAACCCAGTGCTAACAGAGGAGCAGGTGAGTAGAGGTCTTCAAGGTACAAGTATTAGAGTAGTAGCAGGAACACATGCTATGGTTGGTCAGGTGCCCAGTATGATGACCCAGAGATTGAGTAGCATGGATAGCTCCCTCTTTAAGATACATACCTCACATTCTCAGAAAAAGTGTAATGGATGCACTGCAATTCACCATGGAGGTAACAATTTCTGACTTGGTGGATGCCATATGATCATGGATTTAAATACATGGGACCATCAGTTCAATTGATGGTTGACATGGATTTCACTTTCCTGAGATACTGTGTGATCAGGACCAGCAGATTGGAGAAAAATTGTAGTCATGAGAGAAGATTTGGCAGAACTAACCAATATCAAGGCAATCTATCCTCAACTAGGCTTGTGTAGTGTATGCGTAATCTACAACTACAACAACTACTTGTATTTATATAGCGCCTTTAACGTAGTAAAACATTCCAAGGCGCTTCACAGGCATGTTATAAGCCAAAGGTTTGACACTGAGTCACATAAGAAGAAATTAGGGCAGATGGAGGTTGGTTTTAAGGAGCGTCTTAAAGGAGGAAAGAGAGGTAGAGGCGCGGAGAGGTTTAGGGAGGGAGTTCCAGAGCTTAGGGTCTAGGCAGCTGAAAGCACGGCCGCCAATGGTTGAGCGATTATAATAAGGGATGCTCAAGAGGGCAGAATTTGAGGAGCGCAGATATCTCGGGGGTGGGGAGGTGGGGCTGAAGGAGATTACAGAGATAGGAAGGGGCAAGGCCATGGAGGGATTTGAAAACAAGGATGAGAATTTTGAAATCGAGGTGTTGCTTAACTGGGAGCCAATGGAGGTCAGCGAGCACAGGGGAGATGTGGATACATTATGGTATATTTGTGAATTTGTATTTCAGCATTTCTGACGATGCTGTCACGGGTGTGGGGGTCGGGGCTTGGTGTCATATATGTTAAAGATGCTACTACTGAGCTAAAATGAGCTCTCGGCAGGTTAAATTCACAAGTCAGCAGGGCTCAGAGATGTAGATTAAGCTTCAGACATGGCATCTGAATCAAACATGCTGGAGACAATGAAACATAATTTAACATTCTAGTGACTATTCACATTTATTACTGCTATGACAACTCTATTCATTAGAACTCAGGAGGAGTCACTGCCAACTCTGCTCTTGGCTGGGAGGTAGGCAGTCTGACTTAAAGCTGAGACTGGAGTCAGGTCGACAGAGAAATACACAGGAAACTGCAAGAAGAGGTTGTGCCTTGGAGGCCAAAATGCAGTGGCATTATTCTGTATTTCAAGTAAGATGACCACTGACGTGGAATATAGCACGCTCATTATTTTGTATTAGGGTGTAAAAAAAAAGTTGCATTGACTGAAATAAGTGAATCTGATTATATCTGTTGTTCTGTATATTTATGTGCTGTGAAATAAAGCAGCTTAACAATTAATATCAAGAATCATCTTACCAAGCAGTTGCTCGGTCTACCTTTAGAGAGATTGAAGACAGACACACAACACAAATATCCGGTTCAGGTCACAAGGGGATAATACTGTTGCAACCCTGAATTATGCTATCATACAAGTGGATATAAGGCAGCGAGAGTCAACTCCCATAAAACATAAGACGCTAAGACACTTACAACCATGACTGAGAAGGTATCAATGGCAAAGCTGAATGTGTAACAGTGAGTAGATATTGATTAATAAATGAGTTTGTACAGGTGACTTCATATGGGCAGGACAAATAGTTGAGTACAATATCAGCACTGGAGATATTCTTAAATGAAATGGGTGACAGTGAGGTTCTTGTGAACCTTCTGCGCCAATGCTGACTCATGCTAGCTGGAGAACCTTCCTGATCCACAGCCCTGGCATGGGATCGACCATTCCTCACTGACGTCTAAGTGAGCGTTCTTCTGATGGTGAGACTATGCAGCAGGAAGCTCACCACAAAGAAAGTCACTGCAAAGTCAAACCTGGGTCCCAGTGAAGGGGTCGGGTCAGGTCAGGTATTTCTAAATTACAGTATCTGAATTGATGGAGAGAGTTTTTAAACAATTATTTATTACATTATTAAAATGTATACAATGGGCTTGGTGAGGAAGCAAGACTACCAGCCAAAGCACTTAGAGAAAATATTTACAATAATTTAATTGATCGGTTTTGTAGTACTTGCTGGTTCCCGAATTGTAGCTTTGGGAAAAAATAGTGATTCAATTGTTTAGCTTTGTCAGGTCACTGATTCCTGACTGTTAATGATAGCTTTTCTGTCTGTCTAGTGACAATCGGTAATTTGAAAAAAAATCATGTTAACTAAACAGTGATTATTTGAGCCAATCAAACAATGAACAGACACCCTGGGTGTGACATAAGCATTTAAGGTATGATATGTACTTGGTGCTATGCTTTTAATTCGATAGATAAATATACAATATTCTGATGGCCAAGTAAGTTATACAGGGTGCTTCTGTTTATCTAGATCCTTCTGAAGAAGCTTTCTGCAAACAGAACAGAAAATGCTTTTCTCTGAAGCCAATTTTCATCTTAAATTTCTGAATGCTTCATTGGCGTTCACTGCCTGCAGCTCTAAATTATAATCTTTTTCACAATTAATTAAATACAAATAAAATCCACTAAAAGAAATTTGAAGTGAAGGTCATGATGCATGTTGACATTAAATCTTGTTTGCTTGGCAGTTCCCAGAAGGTTCCTCTCGAGCATATTCATAATTCCAAACAGTATTATTATGATGAAAATGCAAATATAGTTGCCAATGCAAACATGGCATACTGTTGTGTCATACAAAAATCTTGACAGGCTTTAAACAATGGCCCAAAATTTTTTTTTAAAAGGAAGGTAAATCTAAAAAGGTGTAGATATAGGAAAATGGTAATATCTTATTGAAATATGAACAGCATACAAATTATCAGCAGTAAAGTTCAGTTTACACCGTCCTTATTTTTTGCCTCCTGGGAAGCAGAAATGCAATAGCAAGAATTGCGCTGGGCTCCAGTAGGGAGTGATTAGAAAAGTAAGACCCACACTTGTACATACATAAATATTCCACACCCTATAACCAAAAATGAGTGCCACCATGTTTTGATAATTGCTGAAAAATTTGCCTTTTCAAGTTATGTGAAGAATTATTAATATTTACATGCTAATCTTTCTTCTTCTTTGGTAATTCTACGGCTAGGAACATTGCATTAAAGTAATGCTTTTATCTGTAAAGTAAGAACTTGCACATGGCCAGGAAAGATAAATGCCTGCTGAGTAAGATTTAGCCCTGTTTTACTATTTTGAATCACAGAATTTACAATACAGAAAAAGAGCAATTGGCCCATTTGTGCCTAGGCTGCTGTTAACTATCAAATCTTATCGCATTTCCCTTCTATATTCTTCTTGTTGAAATATGGATCTAATTCCCTTTTAAATGATATTATAGGCCGGAATTTTCCGGGGTGGTAGTGGGCGTAATCGGTGGCGGGATGGGTGGGAAAGTTGTTATTTTTGACAGTGGGTCGAGAACCTGCTGTCATCCCGCCCCCACGCGTCTTTCCCCCAGGCGTATCTGTCATCGCGGAGCCGACCCGACCGGCAGGCGACCCAATTGAAATCATTATCAGGTAGTTTACAGACACTTAAGAGCCTTTTTCCACATACTTGCATGGCCAAGGGATTCACGCAGCTCGGGAACCACGTCTGTCAACCTGAGGTGGGAGTTCCGTGGCCATTGCTCCAGCTGATTACTTGACACCATCGAATGTACAGTAAAAGCTCCCACCTGACAGATGATCACTTTCCTCAGGCAGAAGCTGTTGCTCAGTCCATTTCCAGCACAGATTCTGCAGGCTGCAAGTGTTTACAGCAAAGTTTCCATCCAGTCTCACCTCATTGGAAGAACTCTCTCACCATTGACAGATTGCTTCTGTCATCTGTACTTCACCTGCCATCTATTCCATCAACACGGGTGCCATTTATACTGTCTCACCTTGGTCCTCAGAATTGGACCACAATGAGCCCCAACACCAGCAGCACCAACAACACCAACCTTCTCCACAATCACCTGATGCTGCACAGGACAGAGGGCATCAGCACCCAAGCACATTGTTGCCCAGGAGGCCAGGGATAGCCTCAACATGGCCAGATTTAGTTAATTTTACACTGTACACCCATATGACTGCCACATGATGCACCAGGTTGGCACCACCCCACACCAACACCATAAAGGATCCCTACAATTACCAAGCCATTCCTTTCACACTCATCACCATTGTGGGGGGTACCGTTATGTCTCACCATTCACTAAGCCACTTTCAAAGGTGCACACAAATCTGTCCAAGACCAAGTGTTGAAAATAAAGATTTTTATGTTTGACACCACATTAACACAAACTTTACATAAACATTGGATAAAACAAGTGGCTACCCTTGTGTGTTGTTATTGGTATGATTGGAATAGGATGAGGGCAAGTGTGAGGAGTGGCTAGTGAGATGGGGATGTGATAATGTAGATAGAGAGGGAGGGATGGGTGGTATGTTGGTGTGAGGGAGGCAAGGTATGTTGGTATGAGTAAGGATGTGCAGGAGTTGGGTAGGGAAGGCAGAGTGATGGGGATGTAATGAGAGGCACAGCAGAATGAGGTTGAGTGTGGGTTTGTACTAACATTTCCTGATCTAATGAGATAATTGAAACGTTTGCGGCACTGCTCCCAGGTCCTCCTGTGCCCTTCTGTGCAATGTGCAACCAGGCTGTTTTGGTCTCCTGGGGAGGTCTCTACCGCCCATCAGAATGGAAGAGGACCTCCCTGCATGCTCTGACTCCCTCCATAAGCATACGGAGGGAATCATTGGAGAACCTGGGTGCAGCCCTCTGCCTCTGTGCAGTCATTGTCAGTGTTTGCAGCACTCCAATGCTGTAGTGCACTGACAGCACTATGTTAGATTAAACATCAAATGTAATGTGGCCATGGTCCCTTTAAATATCCCAGCTGAAAACGCATTGTGAATGATGTCACCAGACCCGCTCCATCTCATTGGGCCGGGTGACACGCTGGGTGGGCTTAATAGGCCTCATTAAGGCAAGTTCATTTTCAGCAGCGGGATGGAGCCAGCAGCGGGGTCACGACCCCCCACACCGGACCCGCCGAAGTAGGCAAAATTCCGGCCCTAGTCTCTGCTACATGTAGTAAAGTAATACATGTCCTCTCTAAAAATAACTCTTATTTTCCCTTTTGTCCTTTGAGTGATAATCTCAAATCTGTGCCCCTTGATAGCAATTGGCCAACCTGTGGAAAGAATGTTTCATTATTACTTTGTCAAAATATTCCATAATTTTAAGAGCTTCTATTAAATCCACCCTTAACCTCTCTGCTCCAATGAAAAATGCCCCAATTTTAAAAACTTTCTTCATAACTATAGCCTTTTATTTCTGGTATCATTCCAGTGAACCTTCATTGTACCTTTTCCACAGTTCGAATGTCCTTCCTACAATTGGGTGCCCACAGCTGCACAATTATTTCTGCTGTGAGGTAACAAATGTCTTGTGCAAATTCACCATCACTACCTTGCTTTTATATTCAATGCCCCTGCCTATAAAACCCAGAATCCAATTCTCCATTTTTGGCCTTTTCTACCTTTACATCTGGACTCTTATGTTCTTCCAACCTGTTAAGAATCTTGCCATTTAGTGTATACTTTGTTCACTTTTCCTTTTCCTAAAATGTAGCAACACATTACTGTGTATTGAGCTATACCTGCTATTTAGTTGTGTCCTCTCCTATCTTGTCTATGTCCTCCTGAAATCTCTTGCATTCTTCCTCACAGTTTGCTATGCCCCTTGATTTGGAATCATCAAACGTTGCACTTGTGCCTCTGTCCAAATCATTTCCATAAATAGTAAACAAAAGGGCCCCAGTACAGATGGCTCGAGCACAACACTATTCATGTCCTGCCAATCCGAAAAAACCTTCATTTAACCCCGACTATTTGCTTTCTGTCTCCTGGTTATCCTTTTATTCAAATTGTACATTCTCATTAATACCATGTGCATACATTTTGAATAAGTCTTTTATGTTACACCTTATTATGCAGCCCCTGAAAATCCATGTAATACTACATCCATCACATGCCCTTCATCCATACAATGTGATGTCTTCAAAAAATTCAATTAGTCAAGCATGACTGTCCTTTACAAATCCATGCATTATCTTTCATCAGTTCATGCTTTTCACTAAATTCACCCCATATTATGGATTCTAGAAGTTTACCTACAACTAGAGGCAAGACTAACTGGCCTTTATTTTCTGGTTCATCCTTTTGCCCTTTATCGTATAAGGGTGTAACATTTGCCACTTTCCAATTCTTTTGTATTGTCATATTTCAGGATTTCTGACAATGGTGCCATGGGGAACCTTGGTTATATGTTAAAAATGCTATTATTGAGTTAAACTGACCATGAGTGGGTACATTTACAGGACAGCAGGGCTGGAAGATTACAGTAAGGTTCAGACGGGGTGTCTGAACTGGCGTGTTTCAGACAATGAGGGCAGAATTTTCATTGACCTGTGGAGGCGGGTTTGGAGGCATGAGGGGGGTTAAAATTGCAGATTCGGGGGTCCCGAACCCATCCCGCCTCCATGCCAGTTTCACAGGAGGCGGGTACCCGACCTGTGCTGGGACCCGCCTCCCTGAGGCGGGAAGGGGATTAGTGCCAATAAACTGCCTGTTAACAGGTAGCTAACAGGCAGTTTTTTGCCTAATCTCTATTTTTAGCCCTGAAGTGTGGGCTTCCCGACAGGTCCGAACCACGCCGTTTTAGCGAGGCGGACCATGGGTCTGCAGGGGTTGGAGGGGTCGATATGTCCGGTGGACAGGTGAGTGATGGGTGCATGTGTGCAGAGGTAAGTGTGTAAGGTAAGTGTAAAGTGTGGAAAAAAGTTTTACTTATCTTAACTTCCTCCTGCAGGTGTCAGCCCTTCAGGTCTCGGGAGTCAGAAATCTCACCGGCACAGAAAGCAGAATGGCCGTTGAGCTGTCAAAAGCTGCAGCCTCTGCTTTTTGTTCTGCAGAGATCTCTAAATCAGCCTGAGAGGAAGGAATTAACTTAGAGGACAGATTGTCTGTCTTTGACAGCTTCAAAGAGCTGTCAAACGCTGATATTTCATCTGTCAAAAGCTCTTGACAGATGAAATGTCAATCTGTGACGTCACCTGTTGCCGGGTGGCCCTTAATTGGCCTGCTGAGCCTGCTGGGCGGGCTCAACAAGGTCAATCAAGGGAAAATCGAGTGGGTTGGCCACAAATCGATGGAGGCGGGACTACAACCCAAAAAGTGGGAGTCCTGCCTCCATCACGTCCCCATTGACAAAATCCAGCCCTGAAAGTTAGTTTGGACATTTCAGTGATCATTAATACCTATTCTGGTTGAGATGACTCAATTCATCGGAGTTCAGCAGGGATAGTTGCCAGAACCATCTAGTGACATTCCACTTCCCGGGTCAGAATTAGCAAAAAAAAAAGTTTTTAATGTTCTCTCACTGCTTCCTTTCAAGCTCGTCAATTAAAACTACCCAGTTTAATTCTAATAAATAATCCCAGTTATCAGCTAACTCTTCAAAAATCATAATTTGATACCTACCCATTCACTCCAATTCAGAGCGAGCTCCCTCTACTCGCTTGGCTGCCTTCTTACTCTGCTGATTTCTAGCAACTCAAATTAATTCTTCAAATAGTGAACTGGTTGACAATGTTTTCCAGAGTAAACGGAAAACAGTGGCGTGAAAGGAGTAGAAATTGGTATGTGCTGTGCTGTGTAGGTGCAAAACATTTAAATTTAGCAGTAGGATGGCCTTCGCCCAATCTACACAGGTGTTGGTCACACTGCTAAATTTGTGGGGCATTTGTTTTAGGTATTAGGCCACTTAAATATGTAAATTAAGGGCCTACGCCTGTTGAAGGACCCATTGAGAAATTAATTGGCAATGAGTGATGCAGGCATGAGGCATTAGGCCAATCCAACTCAGGATTCTTCAGCGGCTGCCAACTCCAAGTTGGACCAAAAATTCAACATATCATTTGTGTCTAGCTGCTTGTAATCATTTTGCCCATGGAGGTTGATCACTCCATCCTCCTCCAACACCTCTCCACCATTGTCCAGCTGGGTGGGCCTGGCTCCATTCTTATCTATCTAATCGTAGCCAGAGAATCACCTATAATGGCTTCACTTCCCGCTCCTGCATCGTTACCTCTGGTGTCCCCCAAGGATCTATCCTTGGCCCCCTCCTATTTCTCATCTACATGCTGTCCCTTGGCGACATTATCCAAAAACATACCGTCAGTTTCCACATGTACACTGACAACACCCAGCTCTACCTCACCACCACTTCCCTCGACCCCTGCATGGTCTCCGCCCCTGCCTCAGCTCATCCGCTGCTGAAACCCTCATCCATGCTTCAGTTACCTCTAGACTTGACTATTCCAACGCACACCTGGCTGACCTCCCACGTCCTACCCTACGCAAACTTGGTGATCCAAAACTTGGCTGCCCATGTCCTAACTCGCACCAAGTCCCATTCACCCATCACCCCTGTGCTACATTGGCTCCCGGTTAAGCAACGCTTCGATTTCAAAATGCTCATCCTTGTTTTCAAATCCCTCCATGGCCTCGCCCCTCCCTATCTCTGTAATCTCCTCCAGCCCCGCCACCCCCACCAAAGATATCTGCGCTCCTCTAATTCTGCTCTCTTGAACATCCCTGATTCTAATCGCTCAACCATTGGTGGCCTTGCCTTCTGTTGCCTAGGCCCCAAGTTCTGGAATTCTCTCCCTAAACCTCTCCACCTCTCTTTCCTCCGTTAAGACACTCCTTAAAACCTACCTCTTTGACTAAGCTTTTGGTCACCTGCCCTAATTTCTCCTTATGTGGCTTGGTGTCAAATGTTTGTCTTACAACACTCCTGTGAAGCACCTTGGGACTTTTTACTATGTTAAAGGTGCTAGTTGTTGTTGTTGTATAATTACCTTAGCTTAATAGAATCAAAGATTGATCTAAGGTATATATAGATGATTTGAAAACAAAGTAGGTAAAACTATTGTTTTGACTTCTTTGTTCTTATTACTACAGATGCTGCTGGCACTCCAGTACTGTTTCTAGGAATGCAAACCCTTCACTGTCTATGGATTTAATCAAGCAACTAGACTTTTGTGGGTTGACCTTACTGTTATGTGAGACAGTTCCACTGTTGTTCAAATCTATATTGCATTGTGTGTTCATCCACACCTTTGTTAACTGACATCACTGAAGTCCTTAATAATGTTAGAGCAATTTGGGGAATCTGAAAAAATGAATCAAAGATAATAATGTTTATATCGAACCTCCAATAGTACATGTTATGTTGTAAGATTATGCTTTCAAACAAATGAAGACAGCAACAAATGTGATGGTTCTTCTATTCAACCTTAATCAAGCCACAAACACATCCATCAATAGTCTGAGGTTTGTTACTGGACTCCTGTATCAGATCAATCATAATTGTCACGTCTCTTGTGTTCATACTGAGTTGTAATGCTGAGACAGTGGGTTTAATAAATTACTTTAGACAAAGCTCAATCAGAAAATTGAAAAAGGGTGATATTCCTAAGAAAAAGTAATTTCTACATTAACAACAAAAGCAATCAATATAGCATAAATGGCTTTGAGCAATCTTACATAAATTGTATGCTGTTTGCAAATGCACAATTATGTTTCAAAGACTACTGATCATAAAGGAACTGGCAAGTAATTATTAAATGTTTATAAATATTGAGACAATTAATTTTGGAGAACCTGGGCCAGAAACAAAATAATCCCTGAAGAGAACTGTTCATAGGGCCCTTTTTCAAATGTGTAATTTGCAATAGAATCCATTTTTACAACAATAGCCTGATACCTTGGGGCCAAATTCCAAAGTCTGGCAGATAGAGTTGCCAACCCTCATGGATTGTCCAGGAGTCTCCAGGAATTAAAAATCAATCTCCTGGACACTGTTGCAAGCAACCAGGTGAAAAATTATAGGGGCATTCCATTTTTTTTCCCATTTTCTTTGAACACTTATTTATTGGTAATAAAAATATTAGAGATGGGGAAAAAGGGCAGTTGACTAACAGTCAAGAATCATCGAATGATGTAACGAAGAGTCTGTTCGCTCTCCAATTGGCTTGCGGAGGCGGTGCATCGTGAGGATGGACATATCAGGTGACTAATGGTTGAAGCATGGGGGCAGGGTAGTTGGAGGCAGGAGATCATTTGATTAAACCATCAGGAATTCGTCCAACCGCAGTTGGCGAGCCAACCGGCAGAATGGCTTAGAAAAAGGCCTAAACCCATATTCACCTGATCACGACCTTAGTCTGGACCCCTGGAGAGTAGGTAATTTTTTTTAAAAAATTTTTTTAAATGCGATAGTCCAGCTCGCTTACACAGGAGATCAAAGGGGGACAATACACGGGTGTCCGGGAGGAGATTCCAGCAGCATGTGGTAGGCAGACATCTGCCGGCCTCACGCAAATTAAGTGTCCTCTCATCAACCCCACAAACTGCCAAATCACAGCATGCAGATTTTCATGGCCTATGTCAACAGTATTTTTAGTATCCATAAGCCATAAACTCTAACATAATATAAAGGCAGCTTTATGAAAATACACACATATTAACCTAGAGTTTCCGCTAATTTGCGCTAGTTTTACCAGTGAAATCGGGATGAAATCAGCCAAACCAGCGCAATAAATTGTGGAAACTCAAGCGATAGTTCCATCAAGCATTTGTTTTCTTAGGCGCACAGGCACTAGTAGGCACATTGTAAAAGTTTTTACATGTTAAAAAATATTTTGTTTAATAAGAAATTGACTAGTGTACACCAATGAAACTAGTAAATGGTTCAGTATAGTTTTTAAGTCATTTTCAGTGATTTAAAAATCAGGTTACTCACAGGTGAGGGGACTGGACACTCTTACTAAAAATGCTTATTTTTTGTAATAAACCCATTTTCAGCTGTATTAATAAAACTGCTCCAGGTTACTGCTCTGAAATACAATCAATGAATATTTTTAATGCAAAGAAAAAATATTAAACAATTCCGTTCTATTACACTGACCTATTGCGCTGGTTCATGGAAGATTTTACATTTGTGATTATGCAAATGCCTTCTTGGCAGAAACTTGAACTGTAACCTAACCAGGGCAATTTCAAGCCCAATTTGCTGAGGAAACTCTACCCCATTGTACCTATTCCTTTTAGCACTAGAAACAATTTCCTGAAGAAATATAAATCCAAAGCACAGTCTGGAATTCATATGCTAGTTTGTAGGGGGTAGCAAAGTGTTTTATTTACAGTCTGAATTATAGAAAAGAAAACACGACGCTGCTGGTGTTGCAGCCATTTGCCAATCTATAATGATTTCTCTGGTGCTGAGAAGAAGCTCTTGATTAACTACAAATGCATCTTTATCATGAGAAGGAAAAAAAGTGGAAAGGAGCTGGCACAGACATTATTATTTTAAATATCTTAATATTTCTCTCTCCACAGATGCTGCCTGACCTGCTGAGTATTTCCAACATTTTCTGTTGTTATTTAATATTTTAAAGCTTTTGCACAGATCATCTAAATCAACAGAAACAATGTTTCTTTATGAAAGCATCTTTCAATTGAGAATATATTCATAAATAAATAATCCTCCTATAAATTTTATAGCTGCAGCAATTTACAGCCACTAACACGGAGGACTATTTTCACACAAATCTCTGACCCACTTTGTATCACTTTTTAATTTACAGTTGCAATACAGAAGGCAGGTGGAACTAGAGTTTGTACATCATGGTCGCGATGATCTTCTGGAACTTGTTTCTGATGATCTTGGGGGTCGAAGAGGAACTTTCAAGTCCCCCCCCCCCCCCCCAAATTAGCCTAGAGTGTTTATTTAAATCTGTTTTGCTACTAAATGACTACTAGTGGGAGGGAAAGCTGGGAGTCACGATGCTTTGTTGCATCAAGATTGTTTAGGGCAGGCTCGATGGACCAGATGGTTATTTCCTGACAGTCTGTCCGTATGTTATCTGGCTATTAAACCAAAAGGGATGAATATTAATAAACATGTTCTCTCACATGTCCATGTGATAGAATTTCCCTCTGGGTAGGCTTCGGGTGGCTGGTGGGCAAAGCGATTGTACCAGCTTTATTATTTGCTTATAATTGGCAGACTGCCCAGGCATCGAGCGTTGATTGTCAGGCCACCCATTTGGTAAGCAGGCTTTCTGCCTGTGCTGTTGAGTATTTAAAGCATGAATGGACCTTAGAGAGTTTGCAGCGGGGCCCTCAAGGCCCGAAGTCTTAGAGATCGCTGACCATGAGCAGCTTCAGCCATTAAAATGTCACATGCAACCAAGCTACAAGTTTGTCTGAACTGGTACTGAGCCAGCAATGGCGACACTCACAGCGTCAGTTAGAATGGGGAGGTGAGCTCTTCACCATGATATTCGAGACGTTATCACACATTTCTACTCAGTGGAAGGCATCAAAATCTAACCCCATGTATGTTAAAAAAAAGAGGCATAGAAAGGATAACTAGAGGGCTCCATTACTCCTGGTATTTAGTCAGAAACAATTAACTTTCCTTCTGGTTAATAAAATCCTAGCCATAGTTATAACTGTTGTCTCCAAAGCTGTATTCTTCATGTCGCTACAATCTGTTTGAAAACCGTTCAGTACCAAATAAAATCCTACAAGATTAGTGATAGCTGTAGGAACAATTGCCAAAGGGTACCTTTGACCTTCGTGGAGGAAATTACCTCTAATGTGCCAAAAATTGAGCTTTAGCTTCAGCTGTTGAACTCGATGTTGGGAAAAGATTTTTAGCTAACACAAACAAAGCTTAAGTCACCCAGGCTTTTGGCCATGGAAGGTCCGAGGTAATTTGGACATAAAATTATCTAAGCTAAAAGCCATATACTAATTAAAGCCATAAAACCTCTAGGTAATTGCACCAGGAATATCTGTGGTTATACAATAGATATTTCTTACTGGTATGAGACCCCGTTATCTCTAGTTCAGGCCTCAGGTGAAACACCTAATGAACATAAAAGGTGTCACCTCTCCCCACTTGTGTTAAAAAAAAACTCTTGAAAAATGCAGCATCAGTAAGGGTGGTTGTAAAAATTGTAGACACATAGTTTGGCTTGCTGGGGTAAAGCCATGCCCAGCAACTCAATGACAGCCACAGGACTCTGCATTTATCTGGTTTGATTGGCAGAAGGGGTGGGGGGGGGGGGGCGCTGGTGGGTGAGACCTTCCTGCACATGTGTCATCCTGATTGGTTAATATAACAAGAACTCCCTTTAAAATTAAAATATAAAACTAGAGGGTGCTGCACCCCTTAGGTCAATCAGTGTTGGACAATTGATAGTCAGCACTAGTAGCCAGTCTGTGAAAATGGCCCGGAATTTGCGACCGGATAATGGCGAACTGGCAGCATTTGCCGCCATTCCGCCTTTGAAACTGACCGCAAGTTCGGGATTTGGCGTTTGCGCAGGTGCATGCGGAAACCCTGAAGTTGTGGTCTGTCATTCACTGCTCCCCCATAGGCTGCGCTGTGCACCCCCCACCAAGTCAGCAAACAGTGTCATCTTTCAAATCAGGGAAACTGACCTAAACTTCGGCTCTTCCGCAGTAATACCGCTGTTAAATTTACCACTAAATGTTAGACCCAAAGGGATTAGGTGTAACTGGGGTTTTAACAGGTATTGACTGTTAAACAAAGGTTATGGGCCGAAAAAACGAATTGTAATTTTGGGCAGTGTGAAATTTATCCGTTTTGCCTTTTCCCCATGTGAGAACCCCAATCTTTGTTTTGCTCTAGCATTTTTAAAAATAAGAATTTTAAGAGCTTACCCACTTCCTTGTTCAGTCTGTGAGAATTCTGTGTTTTGATTGGTTGCTTAGAGAGCTTGTTGACGTCACAGCAGCTCGCACTATGGGATCCCAACTATACTCCGTTGATTTGAATTACATGTCGGAAAACCCGAACTTCGACACAGAGATCGTGAGATCTTTGTGCGAAGCATACTTCAGGGCCAGTGGCGAACGCCTTTGCTTCGCCGCAGACAGCAAATTCAGAGCCAAAATTTTTCTAGAGAGAACAAGCTGTCGATCTCTTCTGACAAAAGGTCATCGATCTGAAATGTTAACTGTTTCTCTCTCCACAGATGCTGCCTGACCTGCTGAGTTTTTCCAGCATTTTCCATTTTTATTTCAGATTTCCAGCATCCGCAGTATTTTGCTTTTGTGTCTGTCTTTGTCCTTGTAGAAGTTGCAATCTCTTAGTTTGCTTAGGTTCCCTTTGCATGAACCTTTACCAGCAAATGTATAAAGGTACCTTTACAGGTACAGCATATTAGGACAAGGAGTAAAGCACATGAGTTAGCTTGTGAGGCTTTACAGCCGGTTACAGCTGGAGAAAAGTGTTACTTAACTTTATGTGCCCACGATCAGAGAAAGGTGACAGTGATGACAGCTCAGATATTGTACGCAAGGTGGGTTTCAGCCAGAACCAAAGATCCAAGTGGGACAGATAACTCCACTGCAGCAAAGGGGTTCATCAACTCAACGCTTCAGAATCTTAGCGCCTGCGTCCCGAGGCGGAAGGAGCCTGACTCCACCATGCCACTCGTAAAGATGAGGTTGTGTGAGCTCTGAACGTTGTTAATCACACACACATAGTCTTGAGCTATTTGATAGACTGGCTGTTCAAAGTTGTTAACTTGTCAGCTATCTAAAGAATTACTCTTCTACTAATCTCACCAATTTATAACCTCAGACTCTGGTTGCTGCTATAGTTAAATGCTCAGCATCCATTAGCGCTGATTTACAATGATACACTGAATTGCCCGTGTAACCTTTGCTACTCGTTTTGTTAAGTAACTCTGTCCATTAATGATTTGCTGCTCAACTGCCATACAACACTGATTACATTTATGCATGTCTGTTAAACATTTGTGTACCCAACTTTAACTTTAAGTTGTGACTTGTAACCAATAAATATTGTTTAGTGCATGACTTGTGGTCTGGCTTCTTCCTTTATGATTTAGCATGATTAATTCACTCAGTGAGGGTAACCGAGGGTTAGCAAATTAAATTCATTTTGACCGGAACTGGGTTAAATGTAAACGTCGAGTCAGGCATTTGTTCACCCCTAGACCTATGCTGGGAGGTAAAATGCCAGACGGTTCCTTAGTAAAGATTTGTCTGGTTTCTCGGCATACATGGGTCAGGATATCGAAACCCAGCTTTCTTACATAGCAGTGGAGAACACAGATTAAAACCTTCAGGCTCTAATGATCAACAAACCAGTGCAGCCGTGTAAAAGAAAGACTTGCATTTATGTAGCGCCTTTCACAACCTCAGGACAGCCCAAAGTGCTTTACAGCCAATTAAATACTTTTGAAGTGTAGTCACTGTTGTAATGTGGGAAACGCGGCAGCCCAATTGCACAGAGCAAGCTCCCACAAACAGCAATGTGATAATGACCAGATAATTTTTTTTTTTTAAGGTGTTAATTGGGATAAATATTGGCCAGGATACCGGAGATAACTCCCGTGCTCTTCTTTGAAATAGTGCCATGGTATCTTTTACGCCCACCTGAGAGAGCAGATGGGGCCTCGGTTTAATGCCTTATCCGAAAGACAGCACCTCCGACAGTGCAGCACTCCCTTAATACTGCACTGGAGTGTCTCCTGGATTTTTGGGCTCAAGTCTCTGGAGTGGGAACCCACAACCTTCTGACTCAGAGGAGAAAGTGCTACCCACTGAGCCACAGCTGACACTGACGCAACAATGATGTACAGCAAACACTACATTTCTCTCTGATGCTATATCTCGGATTGCACTTATGCCAAGAAAAAGCATGCCCTTGAGTTTAAGTTTTCCACAAGCTGTAAAACAACTAATTCATAATTTTAGGATGATATAAGTATTTGTGCACAGCAACAAAAAAAGTTTATTTGGCATTTATTCGGAAAATACAGGGATGTTGACATTGTCTGTGGCTACCTTAGTTCCGTAGCTTTCCAACAAAAAAAAAACTATTAACTGAATTAATTGCTTTCTTGGACAACTGCCACTTTTAGTCGCATCCTGTACCAGACAGTCACTCTGGCAATATAAGCTATGGGTACATCAGGAAACCAGCTGTACTGGAGTAACTAGCCACTAATAACATTTCAAGTTGGGCACCTCCATATCAGGCTAGTCCTAAACACTGATTTCCAGGTTTGTCTATGGACCCATCTCTGACATACCTCTGAACAATCATCATCAAAGCATGAGAAGAGACCCAAATACAAGAAGGAATTCAATGCTGCAAAAAGCAGGAGAATTTAAATCAGTTTGTCATATTTATACTGAAATTACTCCCCACAAAAAGGATCCAAAAATACAACAGTGGGTCTCCCATACCTTGTACAGTGACCTGGTGAAGACAGTGGAGATGTGCTAGGGATAGGGAGGCTGATGTTTAGCAGGTGGGCACTGGCAGAGCTCTCCTTCAGAAACATATAAATCTGATCATCAAAGGCCCTTATTTTTAATGACTTGGGCTCCTTCTGGGTTACCAATTGGGACATCTGAAGAGTCAGCCAGCTTGTTGCCCACAGAGGTTATCAAGGAGATCTCAGATGAATTATTCAGCTTCATCCCTTTCGCCACTGATCAACAGCAGCATTGCAAGAAGGCAACACAATTCACATAATTACCGTGTTTCTTTACTGAATAAATTTAACCTAACCCACCCAACGGAAAACTGACAGAATCGGATTGGCTCCTAGTTTTACACCTAGAATAAAATTACCCCCTTAAAGTCCAGGGGGTCAGCTGTACCCATGTTGCCATTCGCATTCCTGGGAAAAATGTGGTGCCCCATGTGACCTAAAAGGGGGGTTTTTGTTTTTCATTTCAATGTAGACATGGTATTCAACTGCCAACACAGAACAGCACAGGTCAATGTTGGCATCTTGAAATCTCTCAATACCTTTATTATAAAGCAATCATCTGTGCCACTCTTATAATGAAAGGTAGGGATGAATAGAAGGATGGCACCAGATAAAGCAAAGCTGCAATCAGAGCTCATGACACCCATGTGCCAAGTATGGACAGAAGTACAGCATAGGTGAAAATAAGCTCAAGATGTAACCAGATTTTCAAACATACTATTGGTATCTTGTCTAACCGGATTGAAATAGCCTGACTGTATAATCCATCCCCTTTCAGATTTTTCCAGAATAACTGCAGACAATACATGCTCTGTAACTTTGCTCTGAAAAAATGCCTCAATATGCACTTTACTGGTCAGGATTGTAAAGGCATGGGAAAGTATAATGATGAAAATGACAATTAGCAGGGGTACTAGCAATACAGCAAGGAAAGTATAATTTGACTTAACTGTAGTCAGTTGAGTGGGGTGGTAGGGAAGTTGGGTTACGGCATTGCCCTCATAAACAGAGTCAAAGGACTAGATTTTACCGACCCGGAGGAGGCGGGTTTGGAGGCGGGACTGCCGGGAAAATGACAGAAACTAGGAGCAGGTACCAACCCCGCTCCCAACCCGTCTCCGTGCCGTCTTCCCGGGAGGCAGGTCCCCGAGTCACGCAGGGACTCATCTCCGAGGCAGGAAGGGGAGTAGAGCCAATTAACTGCCTGTTAACAGGTAGTTAACAGGCAGTTTTGAGGCTTTTCCCCATTTTACGCCTGCAATTACGGGCTTCCCGACGGCTGCGAACCTCGCCAGGGTCAGCGAGGCGAGCAGTGGGTCTGCGGGGGTGAGAGGGGTCGAAATGTCAGCTGTAGAGCTGAGTGACGGGTGCAAGTGTGGAGAGGTAAGTATGAGAGGTGAGTGTAAACTGTTGGAAAAAGTTTCCTTACCTTTGCTTCTTTCTGCAGGCTTCAACTGTTGAGGATCCAGAGGTGCCTCATCTCAATGGCAGAGATGACAGAATGGCTGCTGCATTCTCAGATGCAGCAGCCATCTGCTTTCTGCTGAGGAGAGGGGTCTTGGTGGGCCTTTGTGCAAGGGCTCACCTTAGAACAGAGATTGTCAGTGTTTGACAGCTTCTCAAAGCTGTCAAACGCTGACAATTCATCTGTCAAAAAATTTGCAACAGATGAAGCGTCATACACTGACGTCATCTGTCACCGGCTTTCCCTTAATTGGCCGGGCTTAACAAGGCCAATCAAGGGAAAATAGCATGGGTTCATCAGACGTCGCTGGGGGCGGGACTAGAACCCAGAAGGCAGCAGTGCCACCCCCAACTCGTCTCAACTGGCAAAATCCAGCCCAGAGGAGTCATAACGGCACAGAAGGAGGCCATTCGGCCCATCGGGTCTGTGCTGGCTCTCTGTAGAGCAATCCAGTCAGTCCTATTCCTCCGCTCTATCCCCGTAGCCCTGCAAGTTTATTTCCCTCAAGTGCCTATCCAGTCTCCCCTTAAAAACATTGAGTGTATCCGCTTCCACCACTTCCGTCGGCAGCGAATTCCAGGTCATCACCACTCGCTGTGTAAAAAGGTTTTTCCTCACATCCCTCCTGTATCTCTTGGCCAAAACCTTAATTCTGTGCCCCTAGTCCTTGTACCATCAACTAGTGGGAACAGCCTTTCCCCATCTAGCCTATCCAAACCAGTCATAATCTTGTACATCTCTGTCAAATCACCCCTCAACCTCCTTTCCTCTGATGAAAACAAACCCAGCTTCTACAACCTGTCCTTGTAGCGAAGATCCCCCATCCCCAGAACCATTCTGGTAAATCTCCTCTGCATCCTCTCAAGGGCCTTCACATCCTTCCTAAAGTGTTGTGACCAGAATTGGATGCAATACTCCAGTTGTGGCCTAACCAGCGCTTTATAAAGGTTCAGCATAACTTCTCCACTTTTGTACTCAATACCTCTTTTTATGAAGCTCAAGATCTCATATGCTTTGTTAACCACTCTCTCAATGTGTCCTGCCACCTTCAGGGACCTATGCACATTAACTCCCAGGTCCCTCTGTCCCTGCACACTCTTCAATTATATTGCCTCTCCCTGTTCCTTCTGCCAAAATGTATCACCTCACACTTCTCTGCATTAAATTCCATCTGCTACTTGTCTGCCCATTCTGCTAGCCTTTCTATGTCCTGTTGCAGTCAATTGATATCATCACTGTTTGCCACCCCCCCAAGTTTGGTGTCATCAGCAAATTTAGAAATTCTACTCTGTATTCCAATATCCAGGTCATTTATATATATATATATCAAAAAAAGCAGTGGCCCCAGCACTGACCCTTGGGGAACACCACTGTCTACCATCCTCCAGTATGAAAAACAGCCATTTACCACAACTCGCTGTTTGCTGTCCTTAAGCCAATTCCTTATCCAAGCTGCCACTGACCCACCTATTCCATGAGCCTCAGTTTTGTTAACCAGCCTTCTATGTGGTACTTTGTCAAGCGCCTTCTGAAAATTCATGTAGACAACATCCATTGCATTCCCTTCATCAATCCTTTCGGTTACTTCATCAAAAAATTCAATTAGATTTGTCAAACACGATCTGCCTTTTACAAATCAGTGTTGGCTCTCCTTAATTAGCTTAAACCTTTCCAAGTGCCCGTTAATGTTTTCCTTGCTAATGGTTTCTAAAACTTTAACCACCACTGATATTAAACTGGTTGGCCTGTAGTTACTAGGATTGTCCTTACACCCTTTGAACAATGGTGTCACATTTGCCACTTTCCAATCTTCAGGCACCTCCCCCGCATCTAGGGAAGATTGGAAAATTATGGCAAGCCCTTCTGCTATCTCCTCCTCCAATTCCCTTAGCAACCTGGGATGCAAGCCATCTGGACCAGGCAAGTTATCCACGCTAAGCATACCCAGCCTTTCTAGTACATCCTGTCTATCAATTTTCACCCCTTCCATTGCTTCTACCTTTTCCACTTCTACCGATATTTTGTCAGCATCCACCTCCGCAGTAAACACCGATACAAAGTACTCATTGAGTATTCTAGCCTTGCTCTGCACAACAAAGCATATATCACCTTCTTTGTCTCCAATAGGCCCCACCCTGCCTCTTACTACCCGCTTACTATTTACATGCCGGTAGAAGATTTTTGGGTTCCCATTATGTTAACCGCCATTCTACTCTCATATTCTCTTTGTCAATCTTATTTTCATCTTCACATCCCCTCTCAACTTATTGTATTTGGTCTGGTTCTCCCTTGAAGAATTCACCTGACATGCATCATACACCCTCTTTTTTTGTTTCATCATCTTCTCTATCTCCCTTGTCATCCAAGGTGCCCTTGCTTTGGTTCCCTTACCCTGCCCTCTTGTTGGAATGAACCTAGCCTATACTTAGAACATCTCCTCCTTAAAGATCACCCATTGTTCCGTTAGTTTTTGGTTCCAATTTACCCTGGCTAGATCCTTTCGCATCCCATTGAAGTTAGCCCTATTCCAGTTTAGAAGTTCCACTCTAGATTGTTCCTTGCTCCTCTCCATTGCTAATCTAAATCTTATGATACGATGATCACTCGTACCCAAGTGTTCTCCCACAGACACTTGGTCGACCTCATTCCCCAGCACCAGATCCAGCAATGCCTCCTTCTTAGTTGGGCCAAGAGCATACTGGTCAAGGAAATTCTCCTGAACACATTTCAGAAATTCCTCCCCCTCCTTTCCCTTTACCCTAGCATTATCCCAATCGATAATTGGGTAATTAAAGTCCCCCAATATCACCACTCTACGGGGGAGAAATTCAGTATCGCCCCAGTTGGGGCGCAATTATCGTCCGGGCGCAAAGATTAGCGCCTGGCGCTAATTATCGCCACCGACTGCAAACTTGACTTTTATTGCCCCTAGAGGTGATTGGAGCGCTAAATCAGGCGCTTCACACCTGTCTTAAGGCGCAAAGGCCGAGGAGCGAGGCGCTACCTCAGAGTGCTGGCGAAGCTCATGTGATGTCAGTCAGCAATGGAACACAGACACAATGGCGCGGGCCAGTTCTTAAAGGGGAGGGTTGTTCTTGCTTTCCATCCACATCCTGCTCATTGCAGCCTTGAATCTCGGCCTGGAGAGACCTGCACATCAAATCTGCTGGAAAGAACAATGGAGAATACCAGGGAAAGAGCTCAGAGTGCAGCCCCCACAGTCTCTTCTAAATCGTTACAAGGAAGTGCAAATTAAAATGAACCTGCAAAGTGCTGCTCAGTACCCAAAACTCCTTCACACAGCGTTGAATCTCTCCAGAAGTCTCTCTCTCTCTCTCGCAGAATGTGTGGTTCTAAAATGTCACCAACAATAAAAGGCAGGAAGCAGTCACCTTTAAATAGCGCTCCCCCAGTCCCTTCCTGACTGCAAAACGCTCCCCTCAACCTGTCGTTGCTAGCGGCAGGCAGTAAGGCAGGGGGCACTACTCAATATGCGCTCCGGGCGATACCGGGGCGTTGCGCACTCGACTGACGTCATGATCTGCCGGCGCAGGAGATCATGGCGGTAGTGTTTAGCGCCGCCGCAAAATGTCTAGTTAATTTCGCGAGCGGCGCAAACATCGCCGCGCCCGGGCGCTAGACGCTTTGCGCCCCATTAGCGCCCTCTTAAGGCGCTAACGGGAGGCGCAACCAAATGAATTTTTCCCCCTATAGCTCTTGCAGATCTCTGCGATTTCCCTGCAGATTTGCTCCTCTACCTCCCTCTCACTATTTGGAGGCCTGTAGAATACCCCCAAAAGCATACCCTTTTTGCCCCTCAACTCTAACCAAACGGATTCTGTCCTTGTCCCCTCAAGAACATCCTCCCTTTCCAACACTACAATGTCTTCCTTAATCAGCACTGCCACCTCACCTCTCTTTTTTCCTTCCCTATCTTTTCTGAACACCTTGAATATTAAGTGCCCAGTCCTCACTGTTTTTAAGCCACGTTTCCGTTATTGCTGAAATTGACACATCTCCATTATGTGCCAATTTCATCAATACACTTGCTGCTGAAACTCCAGCATGCCCAGACATCTGTGTGGGAGCATTCCACTGGGATACAATGAGGTAGTTGAAGGCTTCTATTAATACTGTCTCAATTTGATTCTTCCATGGGTGTGAATCCAAAGGAGGCAGACTGCTGTCGATTGGAGTTCATGGTCACCATAACATCAATCAAAGCATTTACATCTTATAACTTCAACCAAAGGGCATTCTATTGCTAAGGGTGCAACTCAGCACAGATGTAAGAACATCAATAAGATTACTCAATTTATAATTGGGTGAAAAGTTCAAGTTGGTGGATTTGTTGCTATCTTAAAATCAGCACCTAAAAAGAAAGATACACAAATTGACCAAAAAAAAAGAAAAAAAATTTGCAGGACACATATGTGAAGAAATATCACATAAGTGCAATATTAAATTGGCACCAAAGTCCGATTTTCTGCAGCAGTTGCCCTTACAGTAAATTAAGTGTCCACAGTTTACAACATGTTATCCATGAACTTGCCTATATTCTCTTCTAAATTTCTCCAATAAAAGTTTCTAGGTTAGGCCTAGTAATTGATCGTCAGCCTAGTCCTCAATTATTAGTAGTTACCTTAATCTTCTATACGTCAGTTGGATTAACTGTCATTTTTCCTCCCATGGTAAACTGTTAATGTATGACCTCCATCTCAGGTTTTTTGTAATCCCCTGCAGCACTTACATGTGCGATTTTGTTCTGCGATGCTTATTCTGGCTGCTATCTTTAGCATAACGATACCCATGACCACTTCCTTTACTGTAATAGTGGCTGCAGTCACTCTCTTTATTGCAATGATGGTTACCATCACTTCTTTCACTATAACAGCCAGAGTCTGCTTTTATTTCTCACATTAAATATGAATTAAATATTAATTTCTTCAAGGGTTTCCTTGACTACAATGGAAGCCAATGCTTCATATTTTGTTTAAATTGCAACGGTGGACATTTCATTTACTGTAAGGGCAACTGCTGCAGAAAATTGGACTTTGGTGCCAATTTAATATTATATTTTCTTCTGTGATATTTCTTCAGGTTTGTGTGTCTGCAAATTTTTTTTTTGTGGTTTCTTTGGTCAATGTGTGTATTTTTATTATTCTTTATATATGTGCTACATGTGACCTGTCAAATGAATTCATGAACATGATATAGAATATACAGCACAAAAACAGACCATTCAGCCCAACTGGTCGATGCCAATTTTTATGCTCCACACGAACCTCCTTCCACTCATCTTCATCTAACCCTATCGCCATAACCTTCTATTCCTTTCGCCCTCATGTGTTTATCCAGCTTCCTCTTAAATGCATCTATGCTATTCGCCTCAACTACTCCTTGTGGTAGTGAGTTCTACATTCTCACCACTCTCTGGGTAAAGACGGTTCTCCTGAATTCTCTATTGGATTTATTAGTGACCACCTTATATTTATGACCTCTAGTTTTGGTCTCCCCCACAAGTGGAAGCATTTTCTCCACTTCTACCCTCATAAATCCTTTCATTATCTTAAAGACCACTTATCAGGTCACCCCTCAGCCTTCTCTTTTATAGAGAAAAGAGCCCCAGCCTTTCAATCTTTCCTGATAGGTATAACCCCTCACAGTTCTGATATCATCTTTGTAAATCGTTTTTGCGCCTTCTCCAGTGCTTCGATATCCTTTTTATAATGAGTCCTCTACCTTTCCGTATATCCCCATAATCAGAGCCAAGTATCAATGCTTCTTCCAAACAAATACAAATTTCGATTAAACTTTGGGGTTGCTAACTTAGCTTTAAGAATTCAACTTCTGCAGGCCAGCCCAATACATTAGCCATGCATCAATTTTATCTAGGTGAGTGAAGTGCTGGGGCACAGGCTTGCTATTTAGCCCTGCCCATTCATCCACTCCTGTAAACAGACAGAAAATACTCCAGGCAAGCGATTTTAAGAGCAGTGAAAATTAACCAGAAGTTCTTGGGGGTTTGTAGAAGCCATCAAAATTAGATTTGAGAAAAAAATTTCAGTTACCTTATTCAAGGAGAAATATGCCATTGTTTAACCGTTATATTTTACAATTATTCTAAGTTGTTACACCAGCTACATCTATTTTATGTGTGTTCAAAGCAGAACTCAAAAATAACTAGAAAAATTAAACATTTAATACAATCTACACTTCTGGATTCACTTCTTAATCATTTTACAGAGCAAAATAAAGATTGGGACATACACATGGGATTAAGGTAGAAGCTGAAATATCAAACAAACTTTAAAGAAATAATAAAAATTCATTTTTATTATTTTAAAAATCAATGGAATTTTTATCGTGGAATAGAGGGAATGACACTCCACACATAAAAAATAGTTTTTCGGGGTCAGAGAGGTTGTTCAGCAGTAATGATGACTTAGTACACACCATTAAAAACTCAGTTAAACCTCATTCAGCAAGGCTTAACTTTTTCAATGGTTTTACAGCGAGAATAGTGCATAAGAAGTTGAAGAACACGTAAATCACGGATTCTGTGTTATTGCCTCTGTGAAGACTAACATTGTGCTGGAGGAGCAGGGTATCACTGACAGCAACTTCTGGATTTCAACGTTTAACTGTGCAAGTGTGGACACCAGTAGTTGCTGTCAGTTTTACACAGTAATGGCAAATGCTGACAGTTTTGCCATCATTACAACTGCAAATTCCAGACCATTGTAATGGTAACTGTAGCAATGACGGTAATGACAGCTATTCTTAGGTTCCTCCACAGGACAGTGTGGTGACCTGCAAGAAAACAAGATTGCAATAATACCTCTTATTCTCTCAGCCAGTTGCATCAAGCACAGCGAAATGACATGCTATTTCCTCAGACTAACTGTGTGCCACACCATGGGGATTAACTAACTATATATTAAATGCCTTGCATCTGCCAGTTTCCTGCACTTGCCCCAAGATTTTCAGCAATTTTTATTTGCAATCTACACATTATGAATCAAGAGTTAACTGAGACTGTTATCAGTGTTTCAGCATTATAAAAGGTCATTTGGAAGTCTTACTGGTTTATTTACTACAATAAAAGGAGTACACTAACGACTGCAGAAACAGCCAGCCAATGAATCGCTACCTACAATAACCATGTCCCGCACCTGTTTAAAATGCTGAGCACTTACAGCTTTAAAAAAAGGCAAGTCAGCATAGTACAGATGTTTGTTGAGCAGTTTAATTCTGGGAATGGAGAGCAGGGAGCAATGTAAATCCTGTTTTGATGGCCAGGTGCTGATGATTCAGAGAATGAAGGGAGAGGGACACGACTATCCCTTCCCCCACAGTAGCACTTAGCTTTCGTGGCTTGTGAAGAGATCTCTGGGTGAGTCAAAATTGTTTACAAATACAGCAAGCACACAAGGACAGACCTCCTTATAAATTTACCAAGGCCACTCAAGAATGTTAATACGCAGGACACGCACCTGCCATAAGTGGACATGATAGAAAGTCAACTCTGACAAACTTCGTACGCTGAATTGCTTCTCCATGAAAACCAGCACAAGGAAGTTAATCGGTGCAGTGCTGCCCTGAGATAACCAGGGGAATTAATTATTTATATGAATGAGATGAGTGAATCATTAAGTCATTATGTTAAGTTTCTGCAAACTTTTATGCACAGCAAGTATTTCAAAAGCTTGTTTGAATTAAATACTAAGGGAACCTACCAAAGTGATGCCAATTCATTGAAAATTTTCATTGTACCACCCACAGTTCACTGCCTGCTGCCATTTTCAGTGCTCTATGTACTTTCAGTGGCCCAAAAATTCGGCCCTTCCCACGTGAGTACACAGTGTGTACTCACCCGTATTGCTTCCCGAAGTGCCGGTTTCCTGCATGCACTGCGCATGCGTGGGAAACCGGAACTTCCGGTATGGTGAAGGGGGCGGTTCCTAGGTGAACCGCGTACGCGCTAGAGGCTGCGCGCACGCAGCACACTTAGATTTTTGTTCAGGTTTCTACGTGAGGGTAAGCATTGAAGATTCTACGCTAATAAAAAGGAGGTGTAAGACCCCTTTTGAACAAGGTAAGTGGTTAATTAAGTATAATTTTAAATTTTTTTCAACAGGTTTATCTTTTTTAGATACTTTGAAGAAAGGTAAGTTTATTTTTATAACTTTTAAAAAGTATTTTAACTTTTTCAAAAATTTTAATTTTTGTTTAAAGTGGTTAATTTATTTAACTATAGTTATTTTATAAGTGTGATGGTTTTTTAAAACATTTATTTTAAGTTTAGCTGTTCTTTTGGGGCTGATTTCAATTCACAGATTTGACAGGTTAAATCTATGAATGAAAGATGGTCTGCTGCCATTGGCTCTCCATGGCCCACATGATCCCAGGGGTCGCATCACACTAACTGCGCCCCTGGAACACGCAAGCACTGCGCGCCAGCTCTTGGGAGAGGCCCAGGACCCGAAGTTCCCGTGGGCCCAAAACACAACGGCAGGCACGGTGGGTAAGAGCGCGCGCGATCCTTACCCACGCGGCAAGCCGGCCATGCGAATTTCTGGGCCAATATATCAATACAGTTCTTCTATGTGTAAGATATGATAAACTTAAATCCAGTGACTGGCCTGGCACCTGCAGTTGAAATAGGGGGACAGTTTCCTTAACCCGTTCGATGAGATCATGTTGGAAATCACTGGAGGTTATGGAATATGGCAAAGCCAGAGACTTTCTCTGAGCTGACAGCTGGTACCATAATGCTTATGTCATAGCGCAATGGCCCACTGAGTAACAGTCACACAAGCATGCAACCATTTTGCGCTATATTACAGAATACCATGCAAAGATAGTGCTGCATGTGGTCTGGTTGATTCGGCAACATGCTGACATTTTGCATTCTTCCCTTTTCATAGAAATGGAGGAACAGAGTTATCCACCAGTTAGGTCTTTCGAGTTAGCTCAAACCTTATCGCACCCTGCATCACCTGAAACAACCACCAGTATAGTCACACACCTCAGAATACACATAGTAAGTTAGAACAGAGAGTGAATCAACATTCATAGGTGAGGAAAACCCCAGAGTTTTTGACCTTGGTGCAACACTTGGGATTCAAACTTCACAAGGTTTGCTTTGGGAAAAAAAAATTGCTATTTGAGCTATTTGCTGAAAACTCTCTGATTGAGTGTGTAGTAGATCACCACCTGGATCTGTACGGTGCTAAATAAATGGTTTTACCTATGGCATTTGTAGAGCAGCCCTCAATGACACAGGTCATAGGCACAGTTAGAACAGCTTGAGTTTCAAACTCCATGATCAACTCTTTGCTGGTGTCAACTTGCTTGAAGAACAGACACACAGGGCTCGATTTTGTCATGGGGCGGGCTGGGGTCGTGTCATCCGCTTTTCGTGTTAGCCACCCGACTCCAATTGGATGTGGGAGAATTATTCGATTTTCCCCTAATTGGGCAATTGAGTTCCAGCATGTGGGAACCCATGACCCAATTAGTTTTTTCAGTCTGAAAGTCGCCTCTGATGATGTCATCATTGCTGCTGCATTTAAGGTCTGCAAAGACTGGGAAGCTTTTGGCCTTTGCTGTGAGAGGGACCTGGAGGCAAAATGAGCAGCAGGAGACCGAAGTCTGTTCCCAGATTTTTTTGTACCACCACTACTACTAGAAACATAGAAACATAGAAGATAGGAGCAGGAGTAGGCCATTCGGCCCCTCGAGCCTGCTGCGCCATTTAATGAGATCATGGCTGATCATCCAAATTCAGTACCATGTTCCTGCTTTCTCCCCATATCCCTTGATCCCTTTAGCCTTAAGAAATATATCTAACTCTTTCTTGAATATATTTAATGAATTGGCCTCAACTGCCTTCTGTGGTAGAGAATTCCACAGGTTCACCACTCTCTGGGTGAAGAAATCCTCCTCATCTCAGTCCTAAATGGCTTACCCCTTATCCTTAGACTGTGACCCCTGGTTCTGGACTCCCCCGCCATTGGGAACATCCTTCCTGCATCTAGTCTGTCTAGTCCTGTTAGAATTTTATAAGTTTCAATAAGATCCCCTCTCATTCTTCTAAACTCGAGCGAATACAAGCCCAATCGTCCCAATCTCTCTTCATACGTCATTCCTGCCATTCCAGGTATCAGTCTGGTGAATCTTCGCTGCACTCCCTCCATGGCAAGAACATCCTTCCTCAGATAAGTCGACCAAAACTGCACACAATACTCAAGGTGTGGTCTCACCAAGGCCCTGTACAACTGCAGCAAGACATCCTTGCTCCTGTACTCGAATCCTCTCGCTATGAAGGCCAACATACCATTTGCCTTCTTAACCACCTGCTGCACCTGCATGCTTACCTTCAACAACTGGTGCACAAGGACTCCCAGGTCTCATTGCACTTCCCCTTTTCCCGATCTATTGCCATTCAGATAATAATCTGCCTTCCTGTTTTTGCCACCAAAGTGGATAACCTCGCATTTATCCACATTATACTGCATCTGCCATGTATCTGCCCAATCACCCAACTTGTCCAAATCACACTGGAGTTTCTCTGCATCCTCCTCACAACATACACGCCCACCCAGCTTTGTGTCATCTGCAAACTTGGAGATATTACATCTAGTTCCCTCGTTTAGATCATTAATATATATTGTGAATAACTGGGGTCCTAGCACCGATCCCTGCGGTACCCCACTAGTCACTGCCTGCCACTCGGAAAAAGACCTGTTTATTCCAACTCTTTGCTTCCTGTCTGCCAACCAGTTCTCTATCCAAGTCAGTACCTTACCCCCAATCCCATGTGCTTTAACTTTGCACGCTAATCTTTTATGCGGGACCTTATCAAAAGCCTTCTGAAAGTCCAAATACACCACATCCACTGGTTCTCCCTTATCTATTCTACCAGTTACATCCTCAAAATATTCCAGTAGATTAGTCAAGCATGATTTACCTTTTGTAAATCCATGTTGACTTTGTCCGATCCTGTTGCTGTTTTCCATGTGCTGTGCTATTACATCTTTTACAATGGACTCTAGCATTTTCCCCACTACCAATGTCAGGCTTACCGGTCTATAATTCCCCATTTTCTCTCTCCCACCTTTTTTAAATAGTGGGGTTACATTAGCTACCCTCCAATCCATGGGAACTGTTCCAGAGTCTATAGAATTTTGGAAGATGACCAGCAATGCATCTACTATTTCTAGGGCCACTTCTTTAAGTACCCTAGGATGTAGATTATCAGGCCCTGGGGATTTATCGGCCTTCAATCCCGTCAATTTCCCTAACACCATTTCCCTACTACTACTACTACTCCAGGCTCCAAAGTTCCACAACAATGGTTATGACTGCTAAAAGTTCCCCCAGAATGATGATTGATCAAATCTCCTTCGCATGGTGGACCTGCAGCTGATAGTCAGCAATCCAAGTGTGCTACCGCCAGGTTTCACCGACGTGTTTCAGAGGAGGCGTGCATCACGTCGGAAAAGTGTTAAAATCAGAAAGTCCTCTCAAAATGGGATTGTAGAGGCAATTAAGTGGTTGTTAAGGGCCTTAAGGGCCTATCCCGCCTCTTTGAGGCGGGACGGAGACGGGATCAGAAACCACGCGTTTGGGAAAATTGCTCGGAGGCGGGGTCGGGCCCGCCCACCATTTTTTTTGCAATTTTAACACCCCACACGCCTCCATTCCCGCCTCCTCAGGCCTGGCAAAATCGAGCCCACAATCTTTAATCCAGGGGTTCTCAGCCTTCTTAGATGGCCAATATTCTAATCTCTGATAGGTCAACAGACAAGTTTTTAAAAATGTATTCGTTCCTGGGATGTGGGCGTCGCTGGCAAGGCCAGCATTTATTGCCCATCCCTAATTGCCCTTGAGAAGGTGTAGTAGTCAATGTTCAAACAATTGACCCTCATGACAGTATCTAGGTCATCAAGTACCTCTATGCAAAGGACAGTAGATGCATCTGAAAACATAGGTCTAGGCTTCTGGGAAATGCACCAGACATGTCTGACTCCAATGCAGGTTCCACACCATGTTGAGGTCTTATGCCACCATGTTTCCAGAAGGATGGCAGTAATATCAGTCAGCCAGCACAGCTATTCATTCCATTGGGGAATCACTAAGGGCTAGTAGTAGCCCAAGTGTCCCATAGTCATTAAACACAAAGGGCACATGGGGAAAGTACTGTCCTGAAGCACCTGATAACAGTCACTGGACACAGAATGGTGGAAATATGTTGTGTGAAGTAGTTATGTTTCAGGCTACTGGAGAAAGCAGGACAAAAGCAAAACATGGGAAGAACAGGGCATGAAAGTGTAGACAAAGGTGATAAGGGCAAAAATGTGAAATTATGGGCTTTTAAATGAGTTATCTGCTGTGCATATTTGAAAGCATTAAATATTAATGACTGGTGGTTTGCCAGCTAGATATCTGAAGTGCTGCTTTGGTATCCCAATTGTATATAACTCACTGTACCAGTGTTCTGCTTCTGTCCATGGGTGGTACAAATGTGTCATGAGTCATGGCTGTAGAGGTTACCTTTTGTCTCCCAGCAGCCAACCTTATAATCTTCCTACCCTTTTAAATAAATAATGGTACAGAGCACTGTTTGAAAATGAGGGTATTGTATGAGCTTTCTGTCCTGTGTCGATGTTCATTTTCTGTCTGATTACACTCCTGTGAAGCATTTTGAGATGTTGTATTTTGTGAAAGGCACTATAAAAATGCCTTTTATTGTTGTTATTGCTGCTTACGTAACAGTTGCATGTTGATAGACTAAAAGCTGTAATTGTTCATATAGGGCAAAATATGAAATACAAGAGCCAGAATGACAAAATGTATGCAATTAATGTTTCCCCACACTCCTGAGAAGCCAGTAGACCTATAAAAAGGTATCACTCTATTCTACTGATGCCATTGCTCCATTGGAAAATAAATTAAATTGTTGGTCCAGCAGAAAAAGGCACCAGTTATCTTCATGATAGACCTGAGGTCGAATCTGGCCAACAGTATAAATGTCAATCATGGTTGCCTCAAACAACTCTAAGACATAGAAATTCAGGATCATGCTGGTTTTCACATACGGATATTAAATCGGTCTGCAGGCGACAGTTCCATCAAAGCAGCAGCATCTGGAGGCACGGTTTCTGGGATGATCTGGGATGGTACACTTAATGTGTTCAATCTAGTGGGACCTGATCATCTGTTTCTTATGCCACATTATCTCATGGGCTGCCTTTTCCTGTTCTTCCTGATCCTTTGTTGCCAGCTGCAGTGCGAGTGGAACATTGAATCCAATTCCATTGATCTTCAAAAAAAATGTAGTTGCTATCTTATATAGCTGATTAGCTCTGACCAACATGAAGTACTCTGTAGCCTCCGTTAAATTAGTGCTCGACACCACATGTATGTAGCAAGAATATTGCAATATTATTCACTGGAGAAAGAGCAATTATACTGACATTACAAAGCTCAGGTCTACTGCATAAATTAGATGTTATAAAGCCAAACAGCCACTTCATGCTGGTAGTAATTTTGTGGAGCATGATAAAATCCAGGTAACCTGTGCGATTACAACACTCATAGTATTACCGAACCATAATGCACAAATAACATATGCACTTATAATAACAAAACTAATAGTATAAATAACCCATGCATGCAACAATTTTAAAGATAGATTTCTTCAATCCTGTTCTATTGTAAAACAACCCATGTTGATGATTACAATTTATTGTCTTCTTTGCCTTCAAATTGTCTTTGTAGGATGTCATTCAGTAAACCATTCATGCTTGCTCCAATCTTTTTTATTCGTTCGTGGGATGTAGGCGTCACTGGCAAGGCCAGCATTTATTGCCCATCCCTAGTTGCCCTTGAGGTGGTGGTGGTGGTGAGCTGCCTTCTTGAACCGCTGCAGTCCATGTGGTGAAGGTACTCCCACAGTGCGGTTTGGGAGAGAGTTCCAGGATTTTGACCCAGCGATGATTAAGGAACAGCGACATACTTCCAAGTCAGAATGGTGTGCGACTTGGAGGGGAACTTGGAGGTGGTGGTGCTCCCATGCGCCTGCTGCCCTTGTCCTTCTAGGTGGTAGAGTTCACGGGTTTGGGAGGTGTTGTTAAAGAAGCCTTGGCAAGTTGCTGCAATGCATCTTGTAGATGATACACACTGCAGCTACGGTACGCCGGTGGTGGAGGGAGTGAATGTTTAAGGTGGTGGATGGGGTGCCAATCAAGCGGGCTGCTTTGTCCTGGATGGTGTCGAGCTTCTTGAGTGTTGTTGGAGCTGCACTCATCCAGGCAAGTGGAGAGTATTCCATCACACTCCTGACTTGTGCCTTGTAGATGGTGGAGGGGCTTTGGGGGAGTCAGGAGGTGAGACACTCGTACCAAGGAGGAAAAATTGACTCGCGCCCCCTTTGGGGCGCTAACTTCGGCGGGGCGCTACTTTTAACACACCGAAAAAATTAGTGCCCCAGCAGCTGAAATTCACCAGTAGCGCACCAAAAGAGAAGCGGGGCGCTACTGGAAGCGCCCCGCCTCCCTCTTGGGGCGCTGCGAGGGAATAGCGCACCACGGTACTGCAGGCCTTCCTCCCCTTCTTAAAGGGGAGGGCCAAGTGCAGCACGACCAGAGGCCCAGCTGGGCCACCGGGGATTGGCATGCTGGCAAAAGAGCCCAGCACTCAAGGGACGTGCCGGGCTCATGGAGCACAGCCGACACTCCGCGGGGCGGGGGGTGGGGGGAGGGGCCTCAGGAGGCCAGGATCGGCAACAGAGGCAGGTGCTGGCATGCGGCCAGCAACAAAAATGGCCGCCCGGCACCTCGCCTTTAATTAGCGCCGCCCTGGCCGCAGGTAGGCTCCCCCAACCTCGTCGGACATAGCGTCCGGCGGTAAGTCAGGGGGCGCTACCGAAGATCGCGGCCAGGCGCCAACGGCTGAATTTCACGGGAGGCGTTGGCGGTGCCGTGCCCGGGCGCTAGTTGCTTTACGCCCCTTTAGCACCCTCTTAGGGCGCTAACGGGAGACGCAAAGCAACCGAATTTCTCCCTCCTAGCCTCTGACCTGCTCTTGTTGCCACAGTATAGAAACATAGAAACATAGAATCTAGGAGCAGGAGTAGGCCATTCGGCCCGTCGAGCCTGCTCCGCCATTCAATACGATCATGGCTGATCATCCAAATCCAGTACCCTGTCCCTGCTTTAATCCCCACAGTACACATATCCCACCCTACCCCCGTAACCCCACGTATTTAATTCCCCCTAACATATCCCATCCTATCCCCATAACCCCACATATTTAATCCCCCCTAACACTAAGGGTCAATTTATCATAGCCAAATCAACCTAACCCACACATTTTTGGACTGTGGGAGGAAACCGGAGCACCCGGAGGAAACCCACATTTTTGTGACTGGTCCAGGTGACCCTCAGGATATTGATGGTGGAGCATTTGGCGATGGTAATGCCGTTGAATGTCAAGGGGCGGTTGTTAGATGCTCACTTGTTGGAGATAGTCATTGCCTGGCACTTGTGTGGCGCAAATGTTACCCGCCACTTATCAGCCCAAGCCTGAATGTCGTCCAGGTCTTGCTGCATGTGGGCATGGACTGCTTCATCATCTGTGGAGTGCGAATGGCACTGAACACTGCAGTCATCAGCGAACATCTTAATTTCTGACCTTATGTTGGAGGGAAGGTCATTAATGAAGCAGCTGAAGATGGTTGGGCCTAGGACACTGCCCTGAGGAACTCCTGCAATGATGTCCTGGGTCTGTGATGATTGACCTTCAATCACCACAACCATCTTTCTGAGTGCTAGGTGTGACTCCAGCCAGCGGAGAGTTTCTCCCCCCACCCCCCCCCCCCAGTTTTACTAGGGCTCCTTCATGCCACACTCGGTCAAATGCTGCCTTGATGTCAAGGGCAGTCACTCTCACCTCACCTCTGGAATTCAGCTCCTTTGTCCATGTTTGGACCAAGGCTGTAATGAGGTCGGGAGCAGAGTGGTCTTGGCGGAACCCAAACTGGGCATCAGTGAGCAGGTTATTGGTGAGTTAGTGCCGCTTGATAGCACTGTCGATGGCACCTTCCATCACTTTGCTGATGATTGAGAGTAGACTGATGGGGCAGTAATTGGCCGGATTGGATTTGTCCTGCTTTTTGTGGACATGACATACCTGGGCAGTTTTCCACATTGTCGGATAGATGCCAGTGTTGTAGCTGTACTGGAACAGCTTGGCTAGAGGTGTGGCTAGTTCTGGAGCACAAGTCTTCAGCACGACAGCCGGGATGTTGTTGGGGCCAATAGCCTTTGCTGTATCCAGTACGCTCAGCCATTTCTTGATATCATGTGGAGTGAATCGAATTGACTGAACACTGGCTTCTGTGATGGTGGGGACCTCAGGAAGAGGCCGATATGGATCATCCACTCGGCACTTCTGATTAAAGATGGTTGCAAACGCTTCAGCCTTGTCTTTTGTACGTACGTGCTGGGCTCCACCATCATTGAGGATGGGGATATTCATGGAGCCTCCTCCTCCCGTTATTTTGATATTATAACCATTAGTAGCACTTTAAGGTATTTATCCCTCAATCAACATCACAAACAGATTAACTGGTCATTATCACATTGCTTTTTGTGGGAGCTTGCTGTGCACAAATTGGCTGCTATGTTTTCTACCTTACAACAGCGACTACACTTCAAAAAGTACTATATTGGCTGCAAAGTGCTTTGAGACGTCCGGTGGTCGTGAAAGGTGCTACATAAATGCAAGTCTTTCTTTCTTAAATTTTATTTTAATATTATAACCATTAATAGCACTTTAAGGTATTTTCTGTTAGCTTAACGTCCACAAGCAAAGGAAAGGACTGATATTAGATATATTACAACTAACGGTGAAACAGACATATAAAGGGTAATGGATGAATTTCAACTCTATGTGGCTGCAAACACCTAAATAGAACCTTCAGAATATACAAATCAATTTGCTCAATGAAGTGCTTTCTATCCAGGCACAACAGCACACTTGAGATAATCATTTATCTACATGTAGGTTGTCTGTTCAACCTGCTAAAGCTACGATTCTGTAATTAGAATCATAAAATGATTACAAATTCAACTTTCAACACATAAGAGAAATTGACAAACATTTTAGACTTTACTCCTAATTCTGAGCTCCGAATATATATATATAATATATACAGTGATAAAAATAGTGGTGGTTGAAAAATGAGCAATCATAAAAGGATGATGGGCACTAATGTCCTGGACACAATGTCATTCAATGTCTTTTCTCAACCGTGACTAGCTCACCTTGTGCCAGTGTATGATGAGAACTGTACTGATGATTGGCAGGATAATTTTATAATAGGCATAAGGCATGAGCTTCAATTATGTCACCTACCCATTCAATATTGGTAAATAGATTGTGGCATGAGCACTTCAGCAGTTAAGTTGCTAGGCTGTAACATACCCAAAGGTTCTATGAAGTCACACATAGCATGATGTGCATAATAAGATGGCAGAGGAGCGGAACGGCTGAGGAAATTCCAGGCTCAGAATAGTTAAAAAATCAGAGCAGGAGATGGCAATGCAGACCATCATAACTGTGCTTGTGTTTACATCGGCTGTCCACAATGCAACTCTTCCGATGTCCAGCTGAGTAGGAATGCCCTTGCTTGCTTCCACATTTACCTATCAGATCATTGCCAGAGCATTTTCTCCAATGACATCTCTTCCTGGTCCACACCATTACTTCTAGAGTCCCCCAAGGATGCATCCTTGGTCGCCTCTTCCTCATCTACATGTTACGCCTTGGCGACATCATCCAAAGACATGGCATCAGGTTCCATAACTATGCTGATGAGGACCAGCTCTATCTTTCCACCACCTCTCTCAACCCCTCCACTGCCTATGAGTTGTTAGACTGCTTGTCAGACATCCAGTCCTGGATTAGATAAAATCTCCTCTGGTTAAACATTGGGAAGACAGAATCCATTGCCTTCAGCTCCGACGCAAACACAGTTGTCGGAATTTTACGTTTCTGACACGCCCGGAGTGGGTGGGACCCAGTAGACCATGGGAAACCCGGAAGTCAGAGTTTTAACTCCACAGCATGCGTGTGACTTCATGGACAGGTTCCCCGCCTGAAGTCAGCCTGACTGAGAAATTGGCTTCCAGTTGGGTGGGGAACGTTGGACAAGAGGCCACAACCACAGGTAGGTGCGAGCCCCATGTCCGGGGCAGGGGTGTTCCGATCCCTGACTCCGGGAGGAGTTCCGATGGTTTGTATGGGGTGGGCGGATGGTGGATGGCCTTGTGGGGCCAGGAGGAAGCATGCCAGCTCCTCCCGGCCGATAAGGATTGCTCCCCGAGGCTGTCCTAGAAACATAGAAACACTCCCCCTAGGACATCGCTGCAGCTACCGGGAATCCAAAGGCCCAAGTCCCCAGCCGGCCACAGTTAAACATGCACAGCAGGCTTCATATTTAAAATGCCAACCCACTTCCTGGCAGCAGGTTGGCTGGCTGCCCGCCATCCCCCGGGTCTCGCCTCCGTTAAGCCTGGAAGTGGGCGGGTTGGAGTATGGATTCAGATTTATAATACTTTAACTACCCCCACCCCACCCATTTTCCCAGGTTAAAAGTCCCCCCCTGCCATGTCCTGGCTACCAATTCCATTCCCTGCCTTAACACTGTCTCAAGTTGAAAACAACAGTTTGCAACCTCAGTATTCTATTTGACTCCCAGCTCAGTTTAGTCACATATCCTTTCCATCACAAATAACGCCTACTTCCACCTCTAACATCACTTTTCTCTGCCCCTGCCTCAGCCTATCTGCTGCTCATTGAAAACTCTGCTGCCCATATACTGTTACACAAGTCCTGCTCGCCTATCACACCCATGCCTGTTGACTTACATTGGATCCCGGTCCCCTAACGCCTCCAATTTAAAATTCTCATCCACATGTTCAAATCCCTTCATGGTCTCGCCCCTCCCTATCTCTTTAACCTCCTCCAGCCCTACAATCCTCCGAGCTAGGAAAAAGCAAATTAATTTATTCTTCTATTTGTTTGCTTTCCCATGTCTTAGAATTTGGGCTCAGCATACAAAACAAGAAAGGGGCGTAAAGTGTTGAAGCAAAAGTCTACACTAGCAGCACAATTACATGACAGAATGATACAAGTGACACTGTATAAGAGATATTTTTGTTGTATGCAAAGATATTACAATGGCTCCAGACTGAATTTGGTCCTGTTGTTACATTTGAATTAATAAGTATCATTAATAATTAATGGTATCAAGGAAGAACTCTAACCATTGAGACCTGTGTCTAAATCTGCACTCAGTTCACTCGGGTGACAGCTTGTGGTTCATAGCACAGGTCTTGAGACTACACCATCCAAAAGCGCAGAACTCCCACACAAAACACAATGGCCCAGAAATTGATCTCGCTCTGTTCCCGCGTGGGTAAGCCTTCCCCGCGATGTCTCACCTCGCTTATGCTTTTTCTGATCCAGCTCGCACGAAATTGATGTTCCAGACATCAGCTGTGCTGGGCTTGCGTATCCCAGCGGCGTAGTTAATTCGTGCGAGCTGTGGGATCACGTGACTCAGTTAGAGCCAATGGCAGCACACCATCTTCCATTCATAAGTCTCACAGCATAGCTGTGAGACTTATGAATCTTACACCCCCCCAAAATAACAGCTAAACCTCAATTAAATTTAAAAAAAAAACCATCACATTAATAAAATAAGTATAGTTAATTAAATTAACCATTTTAAATAAAAAATTAAATTTTTGAAAAAATTTAAAATCTTTTAAAAAGCTATAAAAATAAACTTACCTGTCTTTAAAGTCTATAAAAAAGATATACCTGTAAAAAAAAATTCAAAAAAATACATACCTGTAAAAAAAACCTGTAAAAAAAAATTCAAAAAAAATACTTAATTCACTACTTACCTTCTTAAAAGCGGGTCTTACTCCTCCTTTTTACATTTCCAAAATCTTCCCTACTTACCTGCGCGTCCAAAGCATGAAGTGCACAGCGTGCGCGCAGCCTGTAGCGCGCACGCGATGCACTCAAGCCCCGCCCCCTTTTCGGAAGAGCAATTGCCGGTTTTCAGCGCATGCGCAGGGCATGCAGAAAACCGGCAATTGGAGTGGGAATACGCGAGAGTATGCAGTGCGTACTCTCGCGTCCCGGGATCAATTTTCGGCCCATTGTAAAGATACCGTTGAACATGTCCAATCAAAAGTATAAAAATGAATTTTAGTTACTTCAAAGCAACTTACTGAAATTTACCTCTATTTATGATGCTGTTGACCTTACAATTTGTTAAATGTCCAAATAGATGAACTATACAGAAATATGAATAGTTACATGGCATAAATTGTTCCTTGACAAATATAAAGTTCACTAGTGTATAAAAATGAGGGCCTGGAGTTTCCACTCGATTGCACTGGTTTTTTCAGCGCAATTTGTCTGAAATTGGTGTAACCGTCGCAAAAAGATCGCAGAATTTTAAGCACAAATTGCATTCAGCACAACTCAAGTTTCCACGATCTATTGCGCTAGATTTAAAAAGGTTGCACTGGAGGCCGGCCCCGCCCACAAAACTTACCACGCCCCAGGATGAATTAATCACCATTGGGAGTTCAAAGAGGCTCTAAAAATTAAGCTGGTTCTTTCGGGCGCAAGGATACCAATAGGTATGTTTTAAAAGCTTTTGAATGTAATTTGTGTTTCTTTACTAAGAAACTGACTACTGTAACCCAATCTAACTAGAAAATAGTTTTATATATTTAAAAAAGATCATTTTTGGAGGTGATCAATCAACACGGATTAAAGAATCCCAGGAACCAGTCTGGTAAAATGCTTATTTTTTGTGATAAACCCATTTATTTTCAGTGGTATTAAAACGCTGCCTGATTGCACTGGAACATGGCAAATTTTGCGTTCAGCAATATGCAAATGAGTTTGAGCGGGGAAAAAAACTTTTCAAAATGGGCGTCATTTGCACCGGAATCACCGATTGCGCCCAAAGCGGAAACTCTACCCCCTCATGTTTCACTCGTGCATAATTACAGATTATTGATTCAAGTGAGGATTTGGCACAGGTGCAACTTGACTGTCTGCAGTTGAGAGGAGTGACCATAATAAGTGATCAAAATGCACTTTGAACATACTTCCCTAAAAATATCCATTTCATGAAAAAGTTTTTGTGCTTTCACAATGATTTCCTCTGTGGTGTGACTCCCTTTGCAGTAGCGACAAGCAGTTTTAATTCTGAAAATAGATAGTGGCCTGAAAATCCATGGGGTGGAGACACAAGTCAGGAATGTGATGGAATATTCTCCACTTGCTTGAATGGGTCCAGTCCAGCAGCAACAACACTCAAGAAGCTTGACACTATCCATGACAAAGTAGTCCGCTTGATCAGCACCCTATCCACTGGCTTAAACATCCATGCCCTCCACCAGCGGTGTATCATGGCTGCCGTTTTTGTTATCTACAGGATGCACTGAGGCAACTCACTAAGGCTTCTTCAGCAGCCCCTCATAAACCCACGAACTCCACCATCTAGAAAAACAAGGACAGCAGGTACATGGGGATACCATCACCTCCAAGTCACACACCATCCTCACGGATATATATTGCCGTTCCTTCATTGTCACTGGGTCAAAATCCTGGAACTCCCTACCCAACAGCATTGTGGGAGTGCCTTCACCACACAAACTGCAGCAGTTCAAGAAGGTCCACCACCACCTTCTCAAGGGTAATTAGGGATGGGCAATAAATGCCAACCTTGACAGCCACACCCACATTTTGAGAATGAATAAAACTTGCCCAGATATCTAGGTGAAGCCATTAAACAGAAATCCCTCCACAAGTCTTAACTATCTGCTTTGAGGAGATAAGTAGTGTATCTTCCACATTAAGTGCAGATCGTTAAGATCAGAAATGTAATACCCATGTGCTAATTTATGTCCTGCATAAGTTATTAGTGAGGCCTTTCAGAATATTGAGGTAACTAATAAAATAATGTTGTACTCTATTAGTACGTTGACAAATGGCTTCAGGTAGGATAGGAAAAATGTCCTAGAGTCTTGCAAAGTTTGCTGTTCTGAAGCAACAGTAAACATTAAAAATGTTGTGATTATACAAGTTTTAACATAGCAATCAAAATAGAATAATAAGGTGGTAGCTAAGACAAAGGACTGTAATCAACTTAGAAGATAGTTAAAGGTTACACTAACTCAGATAAATGCACCCAAGCAGAACTGTGATCCAAGCACAGAATTCCAAATGTACAAATTTACTTCCTCGTCATACCAACTATAAAGAACTCCTGATTTAAGAATAATAATTAAACACAAATTTCTACTACAATTCTCTATTCTTAATGTTAGTGCACTAAATATAGATAGATATCCTCCAGAGACAGCAACTTAAGAGGGTATATTTTCCTAAACAGGTGTAAATCAGGCAATTCCAACTGGAAACGGGTGTAAATCAGGCAAATCCAACCGGAAAACTCACTTTGCATATGCAAATTCCCAGCACTAAATTAAATGGGAGAAGGAAGCTGACCTGAAACGTTCGTTATAATACTTAAATTAGGGAGCAGTGACATCCTTTTGACATGCATACAATCTTCCCGATATCTGTGCAGCCATTACACTGAGTGACTGCCCTGCCTGTATAAAATAGGCATTTAGTGTGGTCAGGGAGTGAAGCCCAAGAAGAACATTCAGTGAACAATTTTCAATCCACTTCGGTACTGTCTTTCTTGGTTTTTTTCAGCCACCATTTAGCTTCTTAAGAGCTCTTGTGAAAATTGATCTGCTGCTGCCTTTTTTCCTTTCCAGCTCCAGTAGTACCACAACAGAATTCTGAACAGAATGAGGATAGAATCAACAGAGGGTTTGCTAGGAAGAAGTGAAATGCACACACCCACCAGCGCACTCACACCTGCAACTACAATCATGGATGTGCATATCTCCCCATGACAGCAGACCTGATGGCACAAATGTGATATGTGAAGGTTACATTTACCGTAATGCTCAAATGGTTGTTCAGAAGCACCCCGATCACAATATGTCAAGTCTTAAGTGGCATTGCAAGAAAGCAGGCATGCCAGGGTGATCAATAGTCAGCAGAGTCTGACTGGATGCCACCAACCATAGGCACACCTATTGAGCAACAGGCTACAGATCAGCAGAGAGCCTGATGCAGGGCATGCCATCTGCTGCAAGGGGATCCGCAACTAACATACAATATACAGCTGGCACTGCCAGTGACAGTAAAGATCAACTGTGGCCTCAAATCTTCCTTCACTTCAGGTAAATTTGTAGAATTCCAACAGCTGCTTTTGTGTTGAAACGTATTGGAAGAAAAAGTTTAGATGTTGTTTATCGGATTTGCCTGGAAAGTAAAAAAATTGACATGTCATACTGTCTAAAGTGCCTTAAATGCAGCAAGTCAAAATATAATTCTTATGCGTTTCCTTAACTATTTGATGTTGTTTACTTGGATTGAATTGAAGGATGAAAGATTAAATAGGTTGTGGTACAAGTATTTGATAATTAGTTTTATTTCTGTTCATAGGAATTCATAGAAATGCTGATTCAGCACAATATTTCTCAGCAAACTAGCATCTGGGATAAGTATCCAACTTGCAGACATTAAGGCCATTAGATAATTATGTAGTCATAAGTGCCTCAATTTGCCACCCAAGCAGAAAACCAGCAGTTTCCAACAAAGACCAGCTGAACTTAATACTGGCAGCAAGCTAAAATACCCAATCAGAAGTTTGTTGCCATTATTGAAATCTACTGCCTCAACAAGGCACTTCATGCATGATAATATACCCAACAGAGACAAATGTATAGCATCATGTGCTGCTGGTAGTGAAGGAGGGGGACTGGTACAGAATGGTGGCCATGTTTTGCCTAGCCAGAATTATTTAATCTTGTAAAACAAATTTACAAACATTAAAGTATTATTCAGTGGACTGGTCCTCCTGACAATTAATGTTTTCCTTACATCTAAAAAAAGACAAGGAAAGCCATGTGTTATTTTTCTTTCAAGTATATATATATCCTATACAGTGGTAATGGGTTATTAGTAATTTAGCACTGCTTATTTTCTGCACGCATTGGTTTCACAGAATTTATGCTTAGATGTATGAAATTATAGCAGACACTGCACTGAAATATATTTGTTCTGTACATATATCTGTTGATCATGATTTTTTTTTAAACTGAACATAACTAGAACTAAGCATTTGTTATACTTTCACTAAATAATATCTCATTTACCTGTAATATATTTTAATTATGGAAGCAAAAGAGCTTTTTCTGATCAGTTATGTCTCATTGTGTTGTTTTCTTCCTGCAATGCAATGTTCGAAACTCCGTTCTAAAGAGTCTTTTGCTCACTTTATTGAGTGGAACTTTAACGGTTTTGATTTAGCACTCTACTCCTGAGGGGGTTCTGCCAACGTTACAATACTCACGTGCAGGGTGTTCAATCTGATGCCAAATTCAAGAGTGCTGTTATATCCTTTGTGCATTCGTTCAGTAAGTATGCAGCCTGAATAAGCATTATCATAATGTGATTCGAAATAGCAGATGCAGCAGTGTTCAACAATATCTACACCACCTCTCTGGTGCATGAAGCAGCTACAAAGCATGGTTAATTTGTTTCCACTGAGGCGCTCGGCATCATAATAAAAGTTGACTTTCACGTACTGACTTTCCACCAGTGGGAACTGACAAACTTAAGTAGTCATTTTAAATATTTTTTTTTAATTCAGTCTTGCAGGCAAATTAAAGTCTACACCTTTGGAACTGTAACATCTCTACCCTACTTCTGCCAATGTTATTGTTTTAGTTAAATGGGAATGCTACGTACAGATTATGAACATTTTAAGTACTTTATCAAGTGAAATAGGAGTCTGTTTAGAGCATCCAGCGGGGTGAAAGCAACAGTCACCCATAGAAGTCGGTAGGGGACCTATCCTAATTTCTCAGTCGCCTCTAATTTGCATGGTTGAGGTGCACTGCCAGTGCAAAATGTGATGCTCATAGGCAGCTCATCGACTCGGAAGCAGGAATCAGGGGCACTGCTGTAGGGCCTTAAGGGGCTGCTGCAACTTAAAGGGAAGGTGCATTTTTGGACCAAAGCACGGAAGCAACACTGTGGAGCTACAGGAAGATGTTTGGGGTCAAAACGTCCCAGCAGGACCTGGAGATTTTCACATGCAGCTGCAGAGATGCTGGTGAACCAAGTTCCTTCAGATGGTCTACGGGTGCATTTGGTAAATTAGTGAACGGGTATGGCCAAAGGTGGCACAACATTGCCTCCAGGACTTGGCTGCAGTGCAGAAAAGGAATTTAATCAGCTCACCAGAATTGCCAAGATAAGGTTTCCTTCACAGCTCTCTTACATTCTGCACAGACCTGCATCTATAGTACTTTATAACTGACCATGCGCACTTTGCAGCAGGGTTGAGTTGCATAATAGCATGGGCAGTGGATGGCGTAATTCCTCTGAGAATGCCTCCCATTTGGAGAGCAATTTAATCCACACAGAGGAATTGCTTCAGAATACAGAAATGAGAAGAGAGCAATACCAGAGATTTTTGTTCAGTAATTAACAGCTGGGCTCTATAGGGGTTGTGACAAGGATGAGTCCAACATGGTTCATTGTTAAAAACAATTAAATATTGTTAATATGATATACATGTTGCAATTTAGACAATGTCACTTAAATGTTTAATTTATGCAAATTGTAGTATGCATCTGGATTATTTAAACTGGATTATATATAAAGTATCCACATCTTGTAAAAAAAAACACAATTAAAAAACTTGAATTTATGTAGCGCCTTTCACATCCTCAGGATGTCCTAATTAATCATTATAGTGCTCTGCCATTGCTGACCAGCAATAATAAAAAAAAGTTTACATTTTTGTGTGAAATGTTCTCACATGTCTGATGTATTTTCTGGGGGGGGAAAAAAACCCAGTACACAAAGCAAAAATAATTTTAAAAATATGAGTTATTTAACTAAGGAGGAGGTTATGACTCACTTAATTAAAGGTCAACATACGCAGCACATACATCACAGCAACAAAATACAATCATTTCACCCTTTTCAATAATTAAGCTGTCATTAATGACGAGCGAGTCCTTTCAAATTTCAAACCATCCGATTAAAAAAATCAGTGGGCACTACACAAGCCAATACAAGTACACAAGTTTAAATAGGTTTTTCTGCCATTAGATGTTGCTGGTGTACATTGTAAAGTTAGTATATGCATCATAGAAGCATAGAAATTTACAGCACAGAAGGAGGCCATTTGGCCCATCGTATCTGTGCTGGCCGAAAAAGAGCTATCCAGCCTAATCCCACTTTCCAGCTCTTGGTCCATAGCCTTGTAGGTTACGGCACTTCAAGTGCATATCCAAGTACTTTTAAATGTGATGAACATTTCTGCCTCTACCACCCTTTCAGGCAGTGAGTTCCAGACCCCCACCACCCCCCTCTAGGTGAAAAAAGTTCTCCTCAACTCCCCTCTAATCCTTTCACCAATTACTTTAAGTCTATGTCCGCTGGTTATTGACCTCTCTGCTAGGGGAAATAGGTGTTTACTATCCACTCTATCAAGGCCCCTCATAATTTTATACATCTCAATGAACTCTCCCCTCAGCCTCCTCTGTTCCAAAGAAAACAACCCCAGCCTCTCCAAAGAAAACAACCCCAGCCTCTCCAATCTTTCCTCATAGCTAAAATTCTCCAGTCCTGGCAACATCCTCGTAAATCTCCTCTGTACCCTCTCTAGTGCAATCACATCTTTCTTGTACTGTGGTGACCAGAACTGTATACAGTACTCTAGCTATGGCCGAAGTAGTGTTTTATACAGGTCAAGAATAACCTCCCTGCTCTTGTATTTTATGCCTCGGCTAATAAAGGCAAGTATCCCGTATGCCTTCTTAACCACCTTATCGACCTGTCCTGCTACCTTCAGGGATCTGTGGACATGCACTCCAAGGTCCCTCTGTTCCTCTACACTTCAGTATCCTACCATTTATTGTGTATTCTCTTGCCTTGTCAGCCCTCCCCAAATGCATTACACAACAACAACTTTTATTTATATAGCACCTTTAACGTAGTAAAACATCCCAAGGCACCACAGGTGTATTAGAAGATAAAAAATTGACACCGAGCCACGTAAGAAATTAATGCAGATGACCAAAAGCTTGGTCAAAGAGGTAGGTTTTAAGGAGCATCTTAAAGGAGGAAAGCAAGGTAGAGAGGCAGAGAGGTTTAGGGAGGGAGTTCCAGAGCTTAGGACCTAGGCAGCTGATGGCACAGCCGCCGATGGTTGAGTGATTATAATCAGGGATGCTCAAGAGGGCAGAATTTGAGGAGCGCAGATATCTCAGAGGTTTAGAAACATAGAAACATAGAAACATAGAATCTAGGAGCAGGAGTAGGCCATTCGGCCCGTCGAGCCTGCTCCGCCATTCAATACGATCATGGCTGATCATCCAAATCCAGTACCCTGTCCCTGCTTTAATCCCCACAGTACACATATCTCACCCTACCCCCGTAACCCCACGTATTTAATTCCCCCTAACATATCCCATCCTATCCCCATAACCCCACATATTTAATCCCCCCTAACACTAAGGGTCAATTTATCATAGTTTGTGGAGCTGAAGGAGATTAGAGAGATAGGGAGGGGCGAGGCCATGGAGGGATTTGAAAACAAGGATGAGAATTTTGAAATCAAGGCATTGCTTAACCAGGAGCCATTGTAGGTCAGCGAGCACAGGGGTGATGGGTGAACAGGACTTGGTGCGAGTTAGGACACGGGCAGCCAGACTTTTTGGATGACCTCAAGTTTATGTAGGGTAGAATGTGGGAGGCCAGCCAGGAGTGCAATGGAATAGTCAAGTTTAGAGGTAACAAAGGCATGGATGAGGGTTTCAGCAGCAGATGAGCTGAAGCAAGGGCAGAGTCGGGCGATGTTACAGAGGTGGAAGTAGGTGGTCTTAGTTATGCCACGGATTTGTGGTCGGAAATTCATTTCAGGGTCAAATATGACACCAAGGTTGCGAACAGTCTGGTTCAGCCTCAGACAGATGCTAGGGAGAGGGATGGAGTCAGTGGCTAGGGAACAGAGTTTGTGGCAGGGCCCAAAGACAATGGCTTTGGTCTTCCCAATATTTAATTAGCGAAAATTTCTGCTCACCCAGTACTGATGTCAGACAAGCAGTGTGTCAATTTAGAGACCGTGGAGGGGTCGAGAGAAGTGGTGCTGAGGCAGAGCTGGGTGTCGTCAGCATACATGTGGAAACTGACGCCGTGTTTTCGGATGATGTCGCCAAGGGGCAGCATATAGATGAGAAATAGGAGGGGGCCAAGGATAGATCCTTGGAGGACCCCAAAGGTCATGATGTGGGAGCGGGAAGAGAAGACATTGCAGGTGATTTTCTGGCTACGATTAGATAGATAAGAATGGAACCAGGCGAGTGCAGTCCCACCCAGCTGGACGATGGTGGAGAGGCATCACACTTTGCCGGATTGAATTCCATTTGCCACTTTTCTGCCCACCTGACCAGAACATTGATATCTTTCTGCAGTCTACATCTTTCTTCCTCACTATCAACCACACAGCCAATTTTTATATCATCTGCAAATTTATTAATCATGCCCCTACATTGAAGTCTAAATCATTGATCTATACCACAAAAAGGGACCTTGTACTGAGCCCTGCGAAACTCCACTGTAAACAGCTTTCCAGTCAAAAAATCATCAGTCAACCATTACCCTTTGCTTCCTGCCACTGAGCCAATTTTGGATCCAACTTGCCACTTTCCCTTGGATCCCATGGGCTTTTACTTTTCCGGCCAGTCTGCCATGTGGGACCTTGTCAAAAGCCTTGCTAAAATCCACATAAACTACATCAAACTAACTACCCTCATCAACCCTCCGTGTTACCTCCTCAAAAAATTCAATTAAGTTAGTCAGACACGACCTTCCTTTAACAAATCCATGCTGATTAATCCGTGCCTTTCTAAAATTATGATTAATACTGTGCCTCAGAGTTTTTTTCCAACAATTTGCCCACCACCGAGGTTAGGTTGACTGGCCTGTAATTACTCAGTCTATCCCAGTCTCCCTTTTTAAACAACGGTGTAATGTTAGCAGTCCTCCAGTCCTCCGGCACCACACCTGTAGCCAGAGAGGATTGAAAAATTATAGTCAGAGCCTCCGCTATTTCTTCTCTTGCTTCTCTTAACAGCCTGGGATACATTTCATCTGGGCCTAGCGATTTATCTACTTTCAAAGATGCTAAACTCCTTAATACATCCTCTCTCACTATATTTATCTCATCTAATATTTCATTCCTCCTCTTTAATTACAATGTCTGCATCATCCCTCTTATCGGTGAAGACAGACACAAAGGACTGGATTTTCATTGACCCATGGAGGTGGGTTTGGAGGCGTGTGGGGGGTTAAAATTGCGAAAACTGGCGGGCGGGCACAAGCCCGCCTCCACGCAATTTTCATTAAATCGTGTCTGCTGGTCCCGACTCCGTCCCGCCTTTAAGAGGCGGGATAGGCTGTTAAGGCCTTTAACAAGCACTAAATTGCCTCTATAATGCCATTTTGAAAGGCCTTTGTGATTTTAACCCTTTTTCTACGTGAAGCACGCCTGTTCTGAACCACAAATGTGAAACCTGGCGGGAGCACATCTGGCTGGCTGGCTGGCTGGATATCTGGGAGTGGTGGAGGAGACATATCTGGGAGTGGTGGTGCAAAAATATCTGGGTGTAGACTTAGGGCTGCTGCTGCTCATTTTGCATCCAGGTCCTCTCACAGCAAAGGCCAGGCAGTCTTTGCAGACCTTCAATGCAGCAGCAATGATGACATCATCAGAGGCGACTTTCAGACTGAAAACATTAATTGGTTTATGGGTTCCCACATGCTGGAACTCAATTGCCCAATTAGGTGAAAATCGCATCAATCGCCCACATCCAATTGCAGTCGGGTGGATAACACGAAAAGTGGATGACATGACCCCAACCCGTCCCAGTGTCAAAATCCAGCCCAAAGTATTCATTAAGAACCATACCCACGTCTTCCGCCTTCACACACAAGCTTCCTTTTTAGTCTGCAATAGGCCCTACTCTTTCTTTAGGTTATCCTCTTGCTTTTTATATATTTATAAAACATCTTTGGGTTTTCCTTGATTTTATTTGCCAATATTTTTTCATGCCCTCTCTTTGCTTTCCTAATTTCCTTTTTAGTTTCACTCCTGCTGTTTCTATACTCCTCTAGGTTTTCTGCAGTATTTAACTCTCGGTATCTGACATAAGCGTTCCTTTTTCGCCTTATCCTACCCTGTAAGCCCCTTGACATCCAGGGGGCTCGAGATTTGGAAGTCCCACCCTTTTTCTTTGTGGCAACATATTTGTTCTGAACCCTCACTATAGAATCATAGCAAGTTACAGCACGGAAGGAGGCCACTTCGGCCCATCGTGTCCGCGCCGGCCAACAAAGAGCTATCCAGCCTAATCCCACTTCCCAGCTCTTGGTCCGTAGCCCTGCAGGTTACAGCATTCCAAGTGCACATCCAAGTACTTTTTAAATGTGGTTAGGGTTCCTGCCTCTACCACCCTTTCAGGCAGTGAGTTCCAGACCCCCACAACCCTCGGGGTGAAGAAATGTCCCCTCAAATCCCCTCTAAACCTTCCCCCAATTACTTTAAATCTGTGCCCCTTGGTTTTTGACCCCTCTGCTAAGGGAAATAGGTCCTTTCTATCCACTTTATCTATGCCGCTCATAATTTTATACACCTCCATAAGGTCTCCCCTCAGCCTCCTCTGTTCCAAGGAAAACAGACCTAGCCTATCCAGTCTTTCCTCACAGCTAAGATTCTCTACTCCCGGCAACATCCTTGTAAATCTCCTCTGTTCCCTCTCTGGTGCAATCACATCTTTCCTGTAATGTGGTGACCAGAACTGCATGCAGTACTCTATCTCCTCCTTGAATGGCTCCCACTGTTCTGACACTGATTTACCTTCAAGTAGCTGTTTCCAGTCCACTTTTGCTAAAACAGATCTCAGCTCAGTAAAATTGGCCTTTCCCCAATCGAGAACTTTTACTCCTGATCTATCTTTATCCTTTTCCATAACTACGCTAAGTCTAACTGAATTATGATTACTACCACCAAAATGCTCTCTCACTGATAGATCTTCCACCTGCCCAGCTTCATTCCCTAAAACGAAGTCCAGAACCGCCTCCTCTCTTGTTGGGCTTGCTACGTACTGGTTAAAAAAGTTCTCCTGAATGCATCTTAAGAATTCTGTACTCTCTATATCTTTTACACTGATTCTATCCCAGTTAATGTTAGGGTAGTTGAAATCCCCTACTATTACTGCCCTATTGTTTTTGCACTTCTCAAATGTTCCTACATATTGGCTCTTCTATCTCCCTCTAACGATTTGGAGGACTCTTGTACACTCCCAGCAGTGTAACTGCCCCTTTTTTGTTCTTCAGTTCAACCCATATAGCCTTATTTGATGATCCTTCTAACATATCATCCCTCCTCACCGCAGTAATTGTTTCTTTAACCAATATTGCGAACCCCCTCCTTTTTTATTCTCCTCTCTATCTCGTCTGAAAACTCCAACTCGGAATGTTGAGCTGCCATTCCTGCCCTTCTTTCAGCCATGTTTCAGTAAGAGCTATATCATCATACTTCCACATGTCTATCTGTGCCCTCAGCTCATCTGCCTTATTCACTCGACTCCTTGCATTGATGTACATACCATTAAGCAACACCAAACCCCTTTGTTGTCTATTTTCCAGCCTTTGTTTCCTCTGCCTTCCAAATTCACTTACTAATTTATTGCCTTCCATCTCCAGCTTTGCTTCTCTCCCTTCTGAATCTATGCTCAGGTTCCCATCCCCCTGCCAAGCTAGTTTAAACCCACCCCAACAGCACGAGCAAATCTCCCCGCGAGGATATTGGTCCCGGCCCTGTTGAGGTGCAATCTGTCCGGCTTGGACAGGTTCTACCTCCACCAGAACCGGTTCCAATGTCTCAGGAATCTAAAGCCCTCCCTCCTGCACCATCTCTCCAGCTACACATTCATCTGTTCTATCCTCCTATTTCTGTACTCACTAGCTCGTGGCACCGGGAGTAATCCGGAGATTACTACCAGTAAGGTCCTGCTTATTAATCTCTTTCCTAGCTCCCTAAAATCTGCCTGCAGGATCTCATCCCGCTTTCTACCTGGGTCATTGGTACAGATATGGTCCACGACCTCTGGCTGTTCACCCTCCCCACTCATAATATCCTGCAGCAGCTCAGTGACATCCTCGACTCTGACACCAAGGAAACATACCATCCTGGAGTCACGTCTACAGCCACAGAAACGCCTGTCTGCTCCCCGAACTGTTGAAACTCCTATCACACTATTGCTTTTCTGACCTTTCGCCTCCTCACCCCACACCTGTACAGCTGAGCAACCCATGGTGCCGTGGACTTGACTCTGGCTGTACTCCCAGAGGAACCATCATCCTCACCCTCACCAGTATTCAGAACAGAATAACGATTGGAGAGCAAGATGCACTCTTGAGATTCCTGCACTACCTGCCTGGTCCTCCTTTGTCTGTCTGGCAGTCACCCATTCCCTCTCTGCCTGCAAACTCAAGCAGCAGGGCGACCGCCTCCTGAAACGTGCTATCCATGAAGCTCTCAGCCTCGCGGATGCACTGCAGTGACGCCAGCCGCTGCTCAAGCTCCGAAACCTGGAGCTCGAGCTCCTGCAGCTAAAGACACTTCCTGCACATGTGGTTGTCCAGGACACAAGAAGTATCTTGGACATCCCACATGGCACAGGATGTGCATTCGATGGGATGTCCTGCCATGCCTCTATTTAATAGACTACTACTAACTAAACTTTAGTTTAACCCACTGACCTAACTTGAGATTAAAAAAAACATTTACTCAAGTTTCACAAGAACCACAGAGATACTAAACACAAAGAAACTATATATTAGATATCTAGATACTTAACTAGGACTAAAAACAGTGGAAGCCGTAGAAGAGTAAAGAAAGTGCAGGGGGGTACTTAAAAAAGAAATTAGGAGAGCGAAGAGGGGGCATGAAAAAACACTGGCGGGCAAAATAAAGGAAAATCCCAAGGTGTTTAATAAGTATATTAAGGGCAAGAGGATAACCAGGGAAAGAACAGGGCCAATTAGGGACCAAAGTAGCAATCTGTGTGCAGAGCCGGGAGATGTAGGTGAGGTTTTAAATGAATATTTTGCATTGGTGTTCACTATGGAGAAGGACGATGTAGGTATAGAAATCAGTCAGGGGGATTGTGATATACTTGAACAAATTAGTATTGAGAAGGAGGAGGTACTAGCAGTTTTAGCGGGCTTAAAAGTGGATAAATCCCCAGGCCCAGACGAGATGTATTCCAGGCTGCTGTGTGAGGCAAGGGAGGCGATTGCAGGGGCTCTGACACATATTTCAGAACCTCTCTGGCCACAGGGGAGGTGCCAAAGGACTGGAGAACAGCTAACATAGTACCATTATTCAAGAAGGGTAGGAGGGATAAACCAGGGAATTACAGGCCAGTGAGCCTAACATCAGTGGTAGGGAAATTATTGGAAAAAATTCTGAGGGACAGAATTAGTCTCCACTTGGAGAGGAAAGGATTAATCAAGGATAGTCAGCATGGCTTTGTCAGGGGGAGATCATGTCTAACCAATTTGATTGAATTTTTCAAGGGGGTGACTAGGTGTGTCGATGAGGGTAGTGCAGTTGATGTAGTCTACATGGACTTCAGTAAGGCTTTTGACAAAGTCCCGCATGGGAGATTGGTCAAGAAGGTAAGAGCCCATGGGATCCAGGGCAATTTGGCACATTGGATCCAAAATTGGCTTAGTGGCAGGAGGCAGAGGGTGATGGTCGAAGGTTGTTTTTGTGACTGGAAGCCTGTGTCCAGTGGTGTACCACAGGGATCGGTGCTGGGTCCTCTGCTGTTTGTAGTGTACATTAATGATTTAGATATGAATGTAGGAGGTATGATCAGTAAGTTCGTAGATGACATGAAAATTGGTGAAGTGGTAAATAGCGAGGAGGGAAGCCTCAGGCTACAGGACGATATAGACGGGTTGGTTAGATGGGCAGAACAGTGGCAAATGCAATTTAACCCTGAAAAGTGTGAGGTGATACATTTTGGGAGGACTAACAAGGCAAGGGAATACACAATGAATGGTAGGACCCTAGGAAGGATAGAGGATCAGAGGGACCTTGGTGTGCATGTACATAGATCCCTGAAGGCAGCAGGACAGGTAGATAAGGTGGTTAAAAAGGCATATGGGATACTTGCCTTCATTAGCCGAGGCATAGAATATAAGAGCAGGGAGGTTATGATGGAGCTGTACAAAACGCTAGTTAGGCCACAGCTGGAATACTGTGTACAGTTCTGGTCACCACACTATAGGAGGGATGTGATTGCATTGGAGAGGGTGCAGAGGATATTCACCAGGATGTTACCTGGGCTGGAGCGCTTCAGCTATGAGGGTGGTTGGAATCTGAAACTCACTGCCTGAAAGGTGGTAGAGGTAGGAACCCTCACAACATTCAAGAAGCATTTAGATGAGCACTTGAAACGCCACAGCATACAAGGCTATGGACCAAGTGCTGGAAAATGGGATTAGAATAGACAGGGCTTGATGGCCGGTGCGGACACGATGGGCCAAAGGGCCTCTTTCTGTGCTGTATAACTCTATGGGCTGGATTTTCATTGACCCGTGGAGGCGGGTTTGGAGGCGTGTGGGGGGTTAAAATTGCGAAAAGTGGCGGGCGGGCACAAGTCCGCCTCCATCCCGCCTCCACACAATTTTCATTAAATTGTGTCTGCTGGTCCCGACTCTGTCCCGCCTTTAAGAGGCGGGATAGGCTGTTAAAGCCCTTAACAAGCACTAAATTGCCTCTATAATGCCATTTTGAAAGGCCTTTGTGATTTTAACCCTTGATCTATGTGAAGCACGCCTGTTCTGAACCACGATTGTGAAACCTGGCGGGAGCACATCTGGATAGCTGACTATCAGCTACAGGACAACTATTACAACGGAGATGTGATGAAGGTAGTAGTAGTATTAGGTCTGAAAGTCGCCTCTGATGCTGCTGCATTGACGGTCTTCAGAGACTGCCTGGCCTTTGCTGTGAGAGGACCTGGATGGAAAAAAAAAATTCTCTCTCTTAGAGCTCATTTTGCATCCATGTCCTCTCACAGCAAAGGCCAGGCAGTCTCTGACCTGCAATGCAGCAGCAGCAATGATGACATCATCAGAGGCGACTTTCAGACTGAAACCACTAATTGGTTCATGGGTTCCCACATGCTGGAACTCAATTGCCCAATTAGGTGAAAATTGCATCAATCTCCCACATCCAATTGCAGTCAGGTGGATAACACGAAATGTGGATGACACAACCCCAACCCACCCCAGTATCAAAATCCAGCCCTATGACTCTATGACTACAACTTAGAATCCTCCTTTTGAGTTGGACATGAGAAACTGCCGTCCTCCTCTCTACCAAATTCCTACTGTCACCAAGTTCTTCCACATGGCTTGCGATTCACCTAGCTCCATCACCAAGCTCTGTGCTTTTGCAAACTCGTGCCTAATAAATGACTTTTAAGGGTCAAACAAGTTACAACTGCTTAATCAGCTTCTAGCTCACAGCTTTTACCACCTAATCAAGCAAACACTTACAGCTGTTAACTGCCACTGACTATGCAGTTTCTTTTATGTTGCAAGACAAAGCTAAATTCCTATCTGATGATGACTTACCTAACATCTACCAGTGAATTCCTCCTCTCCACTGATTCCTACTATCACCAAATTCTTCCACTCTGCTTACAATCTGTCCGATTGGGATTCACCCAGCTCCATCTCCAAGCTCTTGTAGCAGGGATAGAATTGTGCAGAGTTTTACACACTATCCAAATTATGTACTGCACTGCCTGTAACACTTCTAGTCGTTCAAAATTTTGCATATTAGTGGACAATAAATGTAATTGTTTTGCTACGTTATTGGGGATAATTTTCACCTTCACCACCTGGGCAGTAATCTGACAGAGCGAATCGCCTGTCAGCTGTAGAAGCTGCCCAATTGGACGAAAATTGGTAGGCTTCTACAATGGGCAGGCAATCTGAAAAATCACCTTGTGTGTGTCAAAAGACCCAATGTGAAATCACTTCCAAATGTCCTTCACAGGTTCCTGTTTGTGAGCTGGATTTTCTTTTACCTGCCCCAAAGGAATCGAAGTGGAACTTTTTCCCCACCAACCCGACCATGCTATGAGCCCAGCTCAGTTTCCTAGGTCAAAGTTCATTCGGCATTCTTGCTGGGCCCCCAGCAAGATTCCCGTCAGCAAGTGGGAGCTGTCAATCGGCTCCTAGGACAATCACGGCAGCATTTACCTGAAGAGGTGACACCAAAGGGCCCGAAGAATGGACCAAGGTCTTCACCAGGTAAGTGATCGGAGGACAAGGAGGCCTCGAGTTGGTTGCCTCCTTCAATTTGCAACATATGTAGCCATTCCAAATATTACCTCCTACTTACCACCATTGTTTACTTGGCGGTCCCAGGGAGTGCAGGAACAGGTGTCTGCAGGAGGGAAATGGGCTGGCCACCTGGACCTTCCTCCTTCAGCATTAGCATGCAGTGTGCAGGGAAGGAACAAGCAGTGGCAGTCCCAGGTGGGGTAGACCTACTCACACCCTTTTCCAGCCTTATCATATTTCATCACTAATATTTTGGGTGGGGTAGCGGAATAAAATCCACCCAATATACTTAGTGGGTGGGGGCAGAAGGACAATGACTTCCAAATGTTCCATTTGTGATTATTCAGGTTTTGGATTGGCAAACCAGGATAAAGTTTATACTCAACATGATCTTTACTAGACTTTGAAACTGCCCACTTCTGTGCATTGCCAATGTTTTTGCATGATGACAGGAAGGCAGATTATTATCTGAACGGCAATAGATTGGGAAAAGGGGAAGTGCAACGAGACCTGGGTGTCCTTGTGCACCAGTCGCTGAAGGTAAGCATGCAGGTGCAGCAGGCGGTTAAGAAGGCAAATGGTATGTTGACCTTCATAGCGAGAGGATTCGAGTACAGGAGCAAGGATGTCTTGCTGCAGTTGTACAGGGCCTTGGTGAGACCACACCTTGAGTATTGTGTGCAGTTTTGGTCGCCTTATCTGAGAAAGGATGTTCTTGCCATGGAGGGAGTGCAGCGAAGATTCACCAGACTGATACCTGGGATGGCAGGAATGACGTATGAAGAGTGATTGGGTCGATTAGGCTTATATTCGCTAGAGTTTAGAAGAATGAGAGAGGATCTCATTGAAACTTATAAAATTCTAACAGGACTAGACAGACTAGATGCAGGAAGGATGTTCCCGATGGCGGGGGAGTCCAGAACCAGGGGTCACAGTCTAAGGATAAGGGGTAAGCCATTTAGGACTGAGATGAGGAGGAATTTCTTCACCCAGAGAGTGGTGAACCTGTGGAATTCTCTACCACAGAAGGCAGTTGAGGCCAATTCATTAAATATATTCAAGAAGGAGTTAGATATATTTCTTAAGGCTAAAGGGACCAAGGGATATGGGGAGAAAGCAGGGAGAGGGTACTGAATTTGGATGATCAGCCATGATCGCATTGATTGGCGGAGCAGGCTCGAGGGGCCGAATGGCCTACTCCTGCTCCTATCTTCCACGTTTCTATGTTTCTATGATAAATACAACCTTATTAGTATATATTGTTTGTTGGGTTCCATGTTTGTTGCCACGCATTATTCCATTTTTTGCATAATTTGTGTGATTGTTACTTTTTGTGAATTTTTTATATTTTGTTCCAATTGTCACACCCACAAATTTCTACGTTTTTAGTGTGTTCAAAAGTGTTAGCAATATATTATTAGTACATTGAAAGGTTGTCAGAACAGTTAACATGTGCTTATCTGAAATTAACAAGGCTTTAGCTGATCCCTTTCAGTTGTAGTGATTCATAGCATCTATATAATAAATCTACCAGATGTTCCACAAAGCAGTTTTCCTCTGGCTGGTGCCATGCAGTACACAACACTTGGGCCACGGCATTTACAAGAAATGTTGGGCTCCTGTCCTTGACGAAACAGAAATCTCAATTTTTTAATTAAAAAAAAAACTCTTTGGGGTCCTTTTTTATATATAAAAGAAAACTAGAGGAAGGAAGGCAATCCTATTCAATTGTATTATTTGTGTTGTATCTTCCTGTTGTTCTTGTACTTAAAACTGTAGTTCGCATTATGAGTGGAAATCAGATTTGGCTCATGAGGTTTGGGGATCCCATGAAAGAACGACCCTATGAGTCCTCCATCCCACGGACTGTGGTAGTCCAGCATTGAAGGAGTGGACTGCTATTTAGGGTTCATGAGGCACATTGAAAGGTGCAATATGTCTGATGCATTCCTTTGTTTAATGTTTTTCCATGAAACAACAGAACACATAAAGCAGGGGATCTAATTTTATTCAGACAAGGTCCACTCTCATCATTCATTGATCGTAGCAAGGTCTGGGTGGGACAGTCTGTTATTCTGTGTCACTATCCCCCTTTCCCTTCATGACTGTTGCCCTCCCCTGGGGCTGAAATTGTGTTTTTTTAAAAATTTTAGCAAAAAAGTAGATGAGCACAAAGTGGATTTGAACTTGTGAGCAGCCGGTGGGATGGGTGGGATGCCCGCCCACAAGCTGCGATGGGAATCCTGGCGCATTCTGAGCGCCGGGTCTCATTAACATATATGCAATGAGTTTTATGACCCAAACAGGCGTCCTGATGCAGCTCTCTTGCTCTGGGTCGGTGCAATGCAAGTGGTCCAGAGGCCGTCCCCGACAGGAAATTAAATGTAGCTGGAGTTGCCATCGCAGGGGAATGAGGGAGCCTGGAGGCAGCAACAGCCAACATTATTCCCGGAGACCAAAGCAATATTCCTTCTCCTCCAGCTCCCACTAAAATAGTTTTAGCACATACCTCAAAGGGCCTCTTCTGCTGTTCCACTAGGGTGCACTGAGCAGAGTGTCCATGGAGGATGCTTCACCCAGAGGCTGTTAAAATGCCATCAGGGTCCTATGTCATAGGATTTCAAACTGAAAGAATTTGCAAGGCTCCCAAAAATTCAAGCAAGCACCTCAGCCACCCACGAATACTCAGAAGGGACTATGGTGGACAACAGGATGTGAGGTGGTAAATTCACCCCAATGACTTTAACTCTGGTATTGCCTAGTGTCCCCCAGGTAGAGGGAGATTAAATCGGCGCTGCTATTTCCTTAAGTTAAAATAAGAAATTTCAGCACCTCCTCTTTGATGTCTATTACTCTCCGTGGGGGCGGGGTTTTCATGCCCATTTCACCTTCAAAAAATAAACTCTGTTACTCCAATCATTGGGTTGCAATCATGCATGCCTGTTTGGCACTGAAAATTCACCCATCGCCATTTTGTGTCGGGCCTTCTTTTAGTCCTTCAGTGAGCACCTACTTAAGCATGCAAATTAGGGTCTTGCGCTTGTTTAAGGGCCCAAATAACATTTTAAACAGCTCTGGTGTCCTATTTGGCAATTCTAAAACAGTCACAAAAATCATGAACAGAAACAGCCATTTCTACTGAAATTTAATGGGATCATCACCTGCTCTCAGGTAAATCACTGGTTAGTTTATCTTAACTGCTTGTATGTTGCCTTTGCTATTTTGGGAGTTATGGCTGCTGTAACTGACAGTAATTGTTTCAGAAAGTTATGTGGCTGAGCCTACAGAGAATTGCTGGTAAACTTCTGTTTAGATTCAATGGGTGTTGTGCTTGAAATGCCATTGTAGCTGGGAGGAGGAGCAGGCCAGACTCCAGGGACCTGTCGCTGCAGACAGAAGAGGCAGAAAGAGGGAACCTTACAGGATGCCTTCCCCACTAGAGTGCAGAGGACAAGAACTGTTCAGTGAGGAGGCTTCACTTTACTGAGGCCGTTAAACAGGTTATGTCACCTGTTGCAGCAGCAACTGCAGCCCAGCACAAGGTCACGAACCTCCTTGCCTGCGGCTCTGAAAGTCACTGCAGCCCTGAATTTTTCTGCCTCCGGTTCATTTCAGGCTGCAGCAGGTGAGATCTACAACATCAGCTGTGCGTGCCTGTATCAGGCAGCTGATGGATGTGCTCTTTGCCACCTCCAATTAATTAATCTCCTTCCGCATAGAGGCCATGAAGCAGGAATACAGAGAGGGCTCTAGGCATTGCAAGAATTGCAGGCTACCCTTCTCACCGATCAGCTGCACATACTTAGCCTTGTGGGTAGAGGAGCCTGGAGTGTACATGAATGGGAAGAGATTCTAAACATCCAGCTAGTGTGAGATGACATGCAACCCATCATTTAGCTCTGTGTCAGGTTTCCTGGCAGCTGTTATGATGCCCTCACCCTGTGCCAGTACTCAATTCCCCCTCTCTTTCACCCAGACCATTACTACTGGGAGATGAGGGTCACCCCTGCAGACCTGGCTCATGACACCTCTCAGGAACCTGAGCACAGATGCAGAGATGGGGCATAATCAATGTCACGCCTTCACCCAAGCCCCAATAGAGCAGATCTTCCAGACAGGTCTGGAGGTATACAGCCCCCAGAAAGTCTCCTGCATCATCATTTTCTGCTGCACGCTCTGCAACGTTGCTATCCAGAGGGGCCAACCCATCAAGCCACACGCAGAGGAAGACTTCGAGGTGGAAGAGCATGAATAACAAGATGACAAGGAAGAGCTAGGCCCACCTATCCCGTCAGCTGCAAGAGCAGCTCATCGAGGAGCGCTTCAGCTACAAATTCCTATTCTCCTGCACCAACAGTCCCTCCCAGTCCTACCAACATCCTTAGGATTTCACTCAACCCAATCAGCAACATAGGTCCTTCAGACAAATCACATTGCCTGGTCAACAAATACTCACCAAATAAACTCTGCAGTGATATCTTGAAAGCCCTTAACCATGCTTTCCTTCAGGTTTAGTAAGCTAGAGGAAGTGTTGGCGCCCAGAGCCTGCGTAGCCTCATGTGCACTGTTGAGAGATGCTACCACTGGTCCCACAAACCTCTGGATAGAGAGCCCAAATGCATTCTGAATAGAGGTGACCATACACTCCAAGGTCACCTGTAGCCATGCCTGAGCGCTGCACACAAGTTGGAAGTGGACTCCTATCCATTGTCCGACAGGGACTCCAGTGCACCTGACAATTCCTGGTGCACAGCTGCAATTTGTCTTTAGTAGTCTGGGCCCTGAAAGTCATTATCTTTGACCTCTACAGCAGGGGGAGGGTCCGAGCTTGCCTTCCGGTGAGCTGTTTCCTGCACGGTCCTCTCCTCCTGCCCTTTGCTCCTAAACATTTGCGCTTGGTGCATCACCCAGTGCTGGGCCCTCTAAGTCACTATCTGAAGATCATGGGGTGCCAATTTCTGAGCTGCTGCTTGCAAAGGTAAGAGTGAGTAATGATACACCTTCAGTTGGAGTTTCCTCCTACGACTGTACTGCCAATGGATCCGGGACATGGAAAGAGGGAAAAGAGAAAATGGTTAGTAGCTAGTGGCAATGGTATATTGTTGCAAAATAGTGGGAGCTCAATGCAGCACCAGGATGTGTTGCAGAATAAGTGAAGAGGATAATTAAGTGATGAGAGGAAAAAAAATGTAGGGCTCAGCACGCTGTGCCACGTTTTCTTCTGCCTCACCATCTGAAACTGTTCTGACTCTCCCTCTGCCCAGGTTATTGATGGCTGCCTCTTCTGTGGATGTGAGGACTTGAAATGATTGAGTCCCTCCTTCTGTGCAGGTCCTCTCCCTGGCATTGTGTGCAAGTTTGTCCTGCAAGAGATAAAGGGAATGTGTTAGTGAGTGGGATGCTGAAGAGTTGTGACCATCTGTGTGTGAAGGTAGAAAAGTTTGTCTGGTGCTCGGAAGAAGAGGCGCATCAGGTGTCTGCAACAGAGGGCATTAATAGTGAGAGCAGTGGCAGAGTTTGTAAGTGGCAGCAGGAGGAGTGTCACTGAAGAGTGTTGCTATAATTGCATGAGAGGAATGTGAAGCATAGGAGATGAAACTTTTCAGTACTGTTGTTACAGTAAAGCAGTGCAGAGCTGTGCTGACATTCACAAAAAACTGTGACTGGAAATCTTACCTTAGCAGTCTGGGTCAGGGCATTGATCTTTTTCCTGCACTGCTTCCAGGTCCAAAGGACGAAACTTATGACATTGACACGCACTGCCACCTTGGACCATTGCTGCCTGGCACTGTGACATTGGGACGCGACTTTGCCATTGAAATTAGACCTCATTCCTCTGGCCTCCCCATGCCTACAGTCAAGTAAGTTAAAATGGTGGGGGACAGAACGCGCCGTGAACCTCCAACCGCACCGCTCCTGCTGGGCGGGCTAGCTTAAAATCAACCCTTAGGTGACAACAGGAAAAAACATTTTTTTTAAATTAAAACAGTTGAGAAATGGCCTTGCAATTTTGTAGTCTTCTTACGGGGCTCTTTGAAGTTACTTCTGTACGCACTAGTGCCTAGCAATCCCGATAGCCAGTTTATTTGGGTAAGTAATGGAAATAGCCCTAATCAGGTGGAAATGATTGAAAATCATGTGTACGATGTCACATTATCTAGGCCTCATTTGCATTCATCCAGCTAAAAACTGGCAGACACTTCCTGGAACCATTAAGATCACAATTACAAAATTGGATGCGAAGAAAAATCGGCAAAGATCTGGTGTAACAGATCTCTGTCCAATTTTCTAATCAGTAATGCCCTCTCAACGCCTGAAAACCAGGCAGTATTGATCTGAAAATCGACCCTCTTGTCTCAATAGAGTTGAAATGTCCATGGAATTTGATTCCCTTGGAGTGCATATTTATAGTGTCAAATTCCTGCCATCAAGGAAGGCTCTTTCCACTTGCAAACTAATTTTTTAAAGATTCAGATTAGATTCAAATATTTTAACTAAAATTATATTTAGGTTGGATCTAAATCGCTATCAAGAAGTCAAATTCATCCAGATACTCTTTTCTAATCCTGTCACTTGAGTATGTTAGTTCCTTTTACTCAAGAACACGTGTGCCATAATTTGATCTCAGTTTAAATTGTGTATTGCGCATCAGTTCCATAATCCAAGCAGATGTAAAATGGGTTTGCCAGAATTAAATTACAAATTACCCAATAATAATGCAGTCACAATCATTTCTTCTGTATCTCAAAAGAACATATTTTACAATTTTCTGCACTGAGATTTTCATACAACTGATATATATATAAATGCTTCTGCTAAATAACCAGTTATGCAAATACATGTTTTTTGTTTTGTTTTTATTCGCTTATGGGATCTGGGCGTCGCTGGCAAGGTCAGCATTTATTGCCCATCCCTAATTTCCCTTGAGAAGGTGGTGGTGAGCCACTTTCTTGAACCGCTGCAGTCTGTGTGTTGAAGGTACTCCCACAGTGCTGTTAGGTAGGGAGTTCCAGGATTTTGATCCAGCGACGATGAAGGATCGGCGATATACTTCCAAGTCAGGATGGTTGGAGGGGAACTTGGAGGTGGTGGTGTTCCCATGCGCCTGCTGCCCTTGTCCGTCTAGGTGGAAGAGGTTGCGGGTTTGGGAGGTGCTGCCGAAGAAGCCTTGGCGAGTTGCTGCAGTGCATATTGTAGATGGTACACACTGCAGCCACGGTACGCCGGTGGTGGAGGGAGTGAATGTTTAAAATTATGTCTGCAATGAAATTTTAAATTTCTGATTTAAAAACTGTAATAGGTGATTATGAAATTGCACAATTATTGAGTGATTCCAGCAATTTCACTTCGAGTCATTTGTGTGTGTGTCTGTGTGTGTGTGTACTTTCTTGAAGAAACAGGGTACAGGAAACTTTCGTTTATCCGGCACCCTAATATCCGGAATTCTCGCTTAACCGGCAAAAATCAGGTAAGTTTTATTACACAGACAAGACCCCGATTCTGACCTTTCGCCCCCACGAAAGGGGGGTCAACGTTCTTCCGACTCCGACCTGTCGCCGCCACGGAGGAAAAAGCCGGAGTCTCGTTTACCTTCCCTCTCCGGGTCCCAATTGTTCAGCCTGTGGCCGTGTACGGGGCTCTCGTACCTTGGTAAGTATACCTCTCTCTAATCCGGCACTTTCGATCAACCGGCACCACGCCGGTCCCGTCGGTGCCGGATAAACGAAAGTTTCCTGTATTATACTAATAGTATTGTAATTCAGCACTTCATGCTCACAATGAGCCTTGGTAGATAGGTTTATTTCCATTCCCATTATGCACAGCATGATAAGTTCCCAATCTCAGCCATGCCATCATGCAAAGGTGACAAGTGCAGGCTATTTACTTTTCAAATGGAGGGAAGACAAATTGAAGGGAGAATCATTAGCCAAGGCCTAGGGAAAGGTTTCTTGTCGAAACCCTCTGCTAAAATAATATTTGGGGCATGGAGGAAGTTATACTGTGACCCAATCTATTAAAAATCTTGTGTCTGTAATATTACTGTTTTGTGGTGTTGCATGGTTAGCATGGAGCAATGAAATCCCATTTTTCCATGCAAATAAGTGTCCATGGGCTCAGATCTCCACAAGAACATATAATAGTCATTTTTATTTTATTTTATTTTTAGATTTCTATCTTCTTCCTATTTTTTCCTGCATACACAGGTCCCAACCTGCACAACCTCTTTGCTCTGCCCAACCTAAATGCCCTCTAGTTTATCACATTTTTGTAAAGCTGTACATGCTCATCACTATTCAGAGTGCGTGTCATTTAGAATATCGAAGTGTTCAGTGCCTTTTTTGCATGAGTATGTTAGACAAAGACTTGTATTAAAACATTAAATAAAAAGGACAAAAAAGGAGGTCCAGCTACCTTTAAACTGGTAAGATGGGCATTTTTCTTCTCTCATTATTCATCATCTTTTCATGTGTGATAAGGCTGTACAATTTTCAATGAACTGTGCTGAATATATGAAATGGAATCAAAACTATAATCAGTGGGTGTTCCAGGGACTCACAGCTAGACTATTACAAATTCCGGTGATTTACTCAAGGTAAAACAAAGTCTTTTGAGGCAGCTGGATAACACCTTCCTGCTGCCATCAATTAGCGGCACATGGAAATACAATGTGAATTGAAAACGCAAGAAGTAGAAGAACTAGGCAGTACAATGTTTTATAATATTACTACTTATCCTTCGAGATCTTTGTTTGAGTCCAGCACTGAATGATGGACTGAAATTCTTCACTCATGATGACTGTAATGGTCTTAACTAGAATGAATATGGACAGTCTCAACCTAGAAAGGCCCTGCATTTTTTTCTTATGAGTCCACAGCATTAAAGTTCCAATTAATTGACACTAAATGGTAGTCTTACTCTTGTACTCTTTCTACTTATGAACTGATGTAATATTACATGCTGCCATTGAATCTAAAGAAGTGGAATTATCAAGGTAGGAATAAACTTTACACTGGTTATACATACCATCACTTGTTAGAGTCCTGACTACCCATGTATGCATGGACTGCCATTTTCATTGGAAGAAAGTACATGTGGCACCATAAGGTTCTTAGCTGGTAAGTTGTACTGCAAGTTATGTATTGGCATATTATTAAAAATTCCTCACTGAGAATTGTGTATGCTGCCGTTGCATTGCATTCAGCTGGCACAACATGATGCTACCATCTTCTGAAAATCTTATTAGAACTAACTCTAGAAAGTATTGGATAATGATATGTGAAGGTCTACAAATCTGCATTTACACTGCACCCTAGTGCAGTCTCTTCCGAAAGGACAGGTCTCATGCAAGCTAAATATAAAATTGTGAGGATTTTCTAAGATTGGAAGCCCAAAAGAGACCTGATAAAAATGGGTCTTCCCGGCAGCCAGTCCTGGCAGTTTTACATTCAGCTTGCAACCGGCGGCATGAAATCCACAATTTGGGAACCAGCTGCATTATTTGGGTCTTGTGCACTGTAAAAGCAGCTTCATAGGCTTTGGGCAAGCTGGTATCAGAAGTAGAAATGCAATCTTGGTGATACAGAGAGTGCTCTTTCTGACACTGAGGTTACAGCACATTGTAGATGTAGGGTATAATAAATGTAACTCCATATTTAACCTACACTATAACTAGTCTCACCTGGGAGTGATTGGTGTTGGCAATTGGTTCAAAAGGTAGAAAAAAAGCTTCATTACCCATTACTCCCCAGTTTAACCTTGAAATTCAAAGAAACAAAAGCCACTGCTTTTCTGATGTGGCACATCCAGATTATATGCAAGCACTGTAAAAAGAAAAGTGACCCGTCAATTTTTCCTATCAAAATTATATTATTTATCTTCCATTAACTCACTGAGTAATCACTACCCTTCAGTGTTTAGCAAGGGATCTGCTTCACCTATGAAGGTGTGTCACTCAGCCCACCACTGGAGCACAATTGTTGGAATAAAATAAATACAAGTCTGTACTGCTATACCAGAACAACCAATGAAATCAGAAGATTGGGAAAGGATAAGAACCAGTGGCAATATAAGCTAAATAGTGTTATTCTATTGGACATGTCATAGGAGAGATACTTTGAGGTGCAGGTAGGCTGATTGCTGAAGCCACCAGTACAATGTGTGACTAGCAGAGAGCAAATAGGATCTTGAGCTAAATAGTCAGAAGAAGAGAGCACAATTCTCAGGAAGTGAATGAGTTTGCACCAAGCACTTGAGCACTGCATTTAATTTTAGTCACTGTTATGAAAAAGACATCCAGACATTGAAGAAGGGCAACTAAACCAATAGCTGAAATTAGATATCTGAGTTATCAGGAGAGGATACAGAAACTAGGAATGTTACCACTAAATTTAAAAAAAAAGCACTTAGGGAGATCTTATAGGGGTATTCAAAATCCTAAAGGGTACAGGATCTTGAATACCCCAGGGTTTGAATTTCCCAAGAGGAAACCCCGGAGGAATAGTGTAAACGGAGGGATTATTGCAGGAGATAGGAAGAAACCCGTGGAAATTACAGGCGAATAAAAGTTTAACGTAGTCATAGATTCTACAATAAAGGGAAATAACCTCAAACTCATGAGGGACAGGGAAAAGACAGGTTAGATTTAACTACTGGACATAGAGGGTGGTGAATTCATGGAATGCACTTCCAAGGTAGGCAGTGGGGAATGATTGTATCAGCAAATTCAGGGGAGTGTTGAATAAGTGCCTGAAGGGGTATGCCGGATATTATGGGATATGAGATTTGCCGGGCACAGGGCCTGAAGAGATATAATACAATTGATCTTTTGATATTTTGCCACAGGGACTTTTTAAGCCCTTGTCACAAATTATACTGCCATTACTCAGGGGACAATGCTCAACTGTATTCTGGAAATGATTGAGGCCTTCATGCTTCATTAGTCATGGTTCATTTATTTCTCCAATAAAAATAAACAAGCATCAAAGCAGCATGGTGTGCTTACTTACACCCACATCATAATATGGATTGAATACCCTCTGAAAATCCTGCAGTCTACATTTGTTTAAAAATATTTGTCTTTAGGATGTATGATGTTAGAAAGGTCACATTTACTGGGCATCTGTAGTTGCCCTGAGAAGGTGGCATGCCTTCTCCATCAAAGATAGATGGTGTCTGGTGGACAAAATATAATTCCTGGAACATTCCTTGGATTAGTGTAATTCAAACATCTGTGTGCAAGAGTGGCTCTTAAACATGCAAGGATATTGTCTAATAAAACAAAACTTCAGCAATAATCCAAAATCCACAGGATACAATGGAGTGAAATTTACAATCGTCAAGTGTACCTTTGGAATGCTGAACCAGAAATCAGGTGTCTAGATGATTGGTGGTGTCTTATATTAGCTAGTAAAGGCATGCAAAACCTTTGCCGCGTGCTGCATTTTACAGAATCTGACAATTAAGGAGTTTTCAAATATGAATGGTCAATGAGTGAATATATGCAATATAAACAGAGGACAAGGAGTTTCAACAGTATGCTCCAGAAGGTGCTGATGGGATACTGGTTACAGACTTGCACAATCATAATTAAAAATTACTTTAGATAAAAACAATTTTTTTTTAAAAAACCTCTTTTTGTTGATGAACCAACACTATTACTTTAAAGGTTTGCCTGCCAAGTTCAATATCTATGTTCTCCTGGTGGATGTTCTGGCAGAGAATGTCAGCTGGATTCTTTTCTCAAAGACGATTGTAAATCCTCCAATGTGCCTTTTTCTCCTTAACTGAAATCTAGCCTTACTTTTAACCTAACGTTGCTGGTGGGAACAGGGAGGGTTCGGGTCAGATGACCGTTTTTCACCCCGCCTGATATTAAGCTCCACTAACTTCAATGGAACATAAAATTGGGCAGGGTGTACAATGGGCGTCCGACCTGAACCGGCCCCCTTTCTGCTGGGCAGGTTAGGTTAAAATTACTCCATTGTCATGAGTGCTGATTTTGCTCTCCTGTCATTTCATGGAAATTCATTCATTCATTTCCCAATGTGAGTATTTTTAGAAACAAAATGCTGGAGAATGTTTAGGGCTGTGAACCAAAATGTGTTGGCACCCCCAGGCGAGGAGGGAGAAAATTGGATGGGGTGAGGGCATCTGATGCTAATAACAGAATGTAAACATACAAGAACATTTTATCCTCATGTATGTTAGCATGCCATATACTTTAGACATCTTATGAGAAGTATAAAAGTTTAATTTGTTTGCCCACTTGAAACCCTTACTGACTCCCAAAGTTAATTATGCATACTTTAATTTGACTACTGAATTTTAGTTAATTTGGTTAAATGAAAAATGACATGGGCCGAGAAATTCAGTTCCCTACGGGTGTGTACGCGCTGTGTACTCACCCGTAGGGCCAACGGAAGTGACGGGTTTACGCATGCACTGCGCATGCGCTGGAAACCGGAACTTCCGTTCTGTGAAGAAAAGGCTTGACTGGACAAACGCAGCGCGTACGGCAGAAACTTCCGTTTTTTTCACAGTTGCTTCAGTCCAGGTAAGTCGGAAACAGCTGCGCCTAGAAAAGCAGGTGCAAGGCCTGCTTTTACCAGGCTAATAGTTGAAGAAAGTAAAAAAAAAAAATTTCCACTGATTTATCATTTTAAAATACTTTAAAAAAAGGTAAGTTTATTTTTAGCCCCGTTAAAAACTATAATTATTTTTGTTTAAAATAGTTAATTTATGTAATTTATAGTCATTTTAAAAATGTGATTTTTAAAAAAAAATTATTTGAAGTTTTACTTATTATTTGGAGCTGATCTCTATTCATAGATTTGACAGGTCTTCCTGTCAAATCTATGAATGGAGATTCCCTGCTCTGATTGGCTCCCCATGGACGCTGCGAACTAGCTGCACCCCTGGGATACGCGTGCCCTGCACACCGGCAGTTTGAAGAGGCACAGCCACGGAATTCTGCGCCTCCCGGGAGCCCTCCGGTCCAGGCGCAGATTTTTCCGAATCGCAGCCCTCCGCCCGCGGGAGGGCTGCGAACGGAATTTCTGGGCCATGGTTTATATGAATATTGATAAATAACCACTTACGCTACACATAGTTCTGAAAGGTGATTATTGGTCAAATATAAATTTTCCTTCAAATATGTTGACACTTTCAATTGTACATATGTTTAAAATGACACATGAAATTAACAGAATGTTAACTTAACATAGTAAATAAAGCTGCATTGATTTTAAAATTGCTGTAAAACAAACACTAAACATAACTCTGTAATGTAGCCTTCACCTCCAACATGAAAGCAGGATGGCCATTTGTTAGTCATGGAAATTAATGAATTCAGACTTCAGTGTGATAAAAATGAAAATAGGGCAGTTTCTATAACAGGCAGGGGAATCTGACTCATTGGTTTACCACCCAAGCAGTGAAGACAAAAATTACCTCCTGTGTCACCAAGACGCTATCTACTGAGATCTTCATCGCCTGGTCAGTAAATGAAGGTTGTCAAACCTTTTTTCCTTTTGTGTACACTTCAGGTTTTGCACACTATCTAGCTGGATTAACAAAGCGCTCAACATTTACACCAGTTAAGCAGCCTGTTTGTGGTTTTAAAATTATGAAAGCAACAGTATTACACTATGTAGTAATAGGCTTAATTTCTGCTTTTTTCTACTAACGAATTCGAGTTTCTAAAAATAAACACGAGATAAATCAGGCAAAGCCATAACATTTTTACAAAGAATTACATTATTAATTTCTTAGCATAAGAAGAAAATGTCCTCCAACTCCCTGTATGGTTCCTAATATCTTTTTAACCAATATTTGTATATCTTTTCGGAACGGCAAAATGATCCCCATTTTTTATACCAATAAAAGCGAGGTTTTCCAGAACCAGAAATTGCCTTTCATCTGGTTTCTAATGTTCCAGCAGTTTTAGTAGAAGATCATATCAAGTAGAACTATACAGAAAAAAGTTTTTAAAAAATAACAATTTTGTATGGGTTTTTTCATAGTACAAGGTGCTATTTTCGATCTAGGCATAGCTTTACTTCACAGAAGTATTGAAATATTACAAAGGGTGTTAGTCTTCTTTCTGAAACTCTAAAAACAGCTGTGCATGCACCTACTGTCTTAATTATTTTATAGTCATCATAACCACCTCACATTACAATTGGGTCTTGTGTGGCAGCATCCTTTTGTTCAACAAAAAAACATACCACCTGCTATAAAATACAACTGTTCTGCCATATGTTACATCATTCTGCCCAGCATCACCAGTCTCTGTTACAAATTTCAATACTATATAGCTCACAGAAACATTTATTAATAGTCCTACAAAAAATGAAGGTCTATTATAGCCAATCATGTGTATTTCTCATTTAACGAAAGGATCCCAGCTCTCACTTTTGAAGCTAACAGTTAGAAGGATTTTACCCGCTGTACAGTCAACTGCATTCAGATATTTTCAAAGGATGCAGCAAGACATGCCAGCTTTGCACGCACTATGAAACAGCTAACCACGGGATCAGGTTGCCTAGAAACAACCTGATTATCACCGGCCACAGTGGGTTAGGAAGAAATTTTACCTGTTCCTTCAGGACCATTTGTCAAGGCTCATTAAAATGACATAGAGGAAAATGCCCACATTAGTGCGGTTTCTGACAATAAACAGTACTGGCCTTTTAAACTAAATTTGAAACACTTAGCAAACAAAACACAATCATTTTGGTACATTATAAATCTTCGTTTTTTTTTCTAGGATGAAAAAAAACTCATTATTACATTACGATACCTCAGGCATGTTCCATGAAGAAAAGGGAAAATACTAATAGCATTCCCTGAAAATCACATATGAAAGCTGTGACAGCTGTCATCCTGTAAATGCCAAGGGCAGAAAGACCATCTAATAATGTGTATCTGTATTCCACTGCAGTTCTGCTTTAGCTGGTACTTCCATTTAAAGCACGACTTTCAATCAGATATTACCGTTAATATCTGCTTTGAAATGAACACCAGTTTGTTTCATTTCACTCTGACAGCGGAAAAGATTTATCTCTGCATCTCAGGATAACAAAAAACACAACAGCAGTGACATTGTTACGAAAACAAATGTACTAAATAAATTTGCTTCGCTGGTGTCTTCCAGAAACATATTACACTACAGGAAAAATGGTTATGCATAAGTGGAACAGAGATTTAAAAAAATCAAACAGATATAAGTGAATGAATCTACTTAATGAAAAATGTCAGGAAACAAAAACCGACATTATTAAGCCCGAGGGAAAAATCTACTCCTATGCTGAAAAACTTGTTTGAATTTACATAAGGAGTGTCCTATACTCATTTCATTGCAGATTGGTGTGGGAAGCATCACTTTTGAAAACTACCATGAATGTAGCTGAAAATTTTGAATAAATTAAGCAGCTTAATTTCTCAGCATTGCATTCTTTTCAGAATGTGTTCCTCACAACTGTAAACATGCACCACATTATCTTTATAAATAGCAGTTTTTCCTGACCAAAGTTTCCTACTGTGTACCATCTGTGCTTGTACTGCTCATAGTACAAACAAAACCTATTGTACTTATTCCCAAATTCAGCTATTACAATGATATTAAGTGTCCAGCTAAACAAATGTCATTAACACCATCAGAACTGTTGTTACAGAAAGGCTTCTTTTGTGTATTTTTTTTTGTCATTATTGATGCCAATGCTGGGGGTGTGGAACGCTTTGCCATTTTGGGCACTTAGTCTAACATTCCCAAGCTCATTTATCTTCGCAAAAAAAAGCTGTTGAGCAAAGAGGGGTGGATTGTCAAGGGGAAGTGTTATCTGTGTTAGATGCACCACTGGGAATACCTACCACTCAACAAAAGGAATAAAAAATATATTGAAAAAAGAGAAAACCATCAATTTAACATCTAAAGGTGGTTAATAATAATCGCCTACAGTATTTGACTGTTGAACAATCAAATTGAAAAGTGTGCATTTTATTCTGGGTCAGACATGAACTTACTGAGTTTAGCAAAGTATCATAATTGTGAGAGTGTGTGTAGTACTGATATGCCAGAGTGACTTGCCAGGAACTTATGGAGACATCTCAGGAGTCAGCCACTTTGTTTGTTTGTCTTTGAATAATTTTATTTTCTTCATGTGAATGACAGACTGCAAGATATATTAAATGCCAATTCATTTTTATTAAAAACAAAATAAAAAAGCTTGAAAATACTTAGCTGGTCCATCAAGATCTGAAAAGAGAAAAATCAGATTAGTATTTTGGGTGCAGACCCTTCATCAGAACACTAACCTGTCTTTTTCTTTGCAAATGCTGATGGAACTGATGTGTCTTTCAAGCATTTGCAGCTTTTTTTTCTCCTTTCTGTTTTATTAAATTATGTAGTGCTGGAGGTACACATGCTTAATATGTTTTCCTGCTGTATTTTCTAGTTGTGTATTAGTTGTGAATGTTCCTCACTTCAACTGGTGGACCTGCATTAATGTTAGCGGTGTTTGTTGCTGTAGTCACAGTGAGTTCAGTACCTTCAGAGGTGGGATCTGCTGCCACTTTTGCAGGGCAATGTGATGGCACAAAACTGCTACTGAGATGAGTGCCACCTGGCATGCCACCAGTGGAGGGCATCTGCCCATGATACCCACTGATCTTTGTGAACTGAGAATAGAGGGAATTAGAGGTTTCAGAATCCTTCATCATGGTTTCCTGTAGCCAATCTCCAAGCAATTGGAAGCACTTTGAAGTGCTAGCCACAAAGCCTTCACAGCAGCAAGGATAACCTAAGGCTGACGTAAATGAGTTCTCCACTGCAGAGCAAATGGTGTTGCTATCTACAAAATGACAGACTGTAGCGCGGACAACTATTGGTCCATGACATCACTCGTGTGGGAGAGATCCGAGTGTTTTGCTCCTATACAACTCACACCGCTTTCCACTATTGTGTTCAATAAAGAAAATGACTTCTCAATGTGTGCTGCTGCTGCCTCTGTTAGGAAGCAGGCCCACTTGGGTTTGTATCACCATAAAATTCAGTGGGTCTACTAAACATGCTGGATCTCTGCTCCAATTGACACTTAATAGTCTCCACCCACTGCTATTCCTTCCTTACCAGTGTTTGTTGTCTTGCCCTGTTATTTTTCTTCAACATAACTATTTATTTCTCCCATAGTGTGTGTATCTGTGCTAATGCCTGCTTCAAGTGGCGATGGTGGTTAAGCATTTGGCTGCTGCAGCTGGTGGTCCATTGGGTTTCCTTGTTCTGTGAAGAGATTATAAATTATGAGTAAGTAAGTGCAGTTCTCCATTTGCACACTGTTGTATCATTGCATGCACTTATATTTAATCAATGTGCATGGACATGTTGACATAATATACTGTGCATATTGTTAGTGTGGTACATACCACTATCTGTGGTCTCTCCTCCAATCTGCACAGTTTCAATGCTTTGTAAAATATCACATGATCAAATCAATTATTTCGCCATCATATGGAATCAGTTCTTTAATGACTGGAGTTTCTACACCTGTTGTACACTATACCCTTTCGTTAGGTGCTAGTTTGACCTTTAAACACAAGAGCCCAAATTTTGCAGTAGAAAAAACGGTGAAGCTATCAGTACTTCCTGTTATTAAGGAGTAAATCGGACAGCAACTTCTGACATCCACACATGCGCAGTAAAACGCGGAAATCGGGAAGTTGTCGTCCAAGTTGCCCTGCTCCTCCAGAAGGTTCGCTTTAACAGTTTCTCTTAAGAAAATAAGAAATAGGAGCAGGAGTAGGCCATACGGCCCTTCGAGCTTGCTCCGCGATTCAATAAGATCATGGCTGATCTTTGACCTCAACTCCACTTTCTCACCCGATCCCCATATCACTTGATTCCCTTAGAGTCCAAAAATGTTTGATCTCAGCCTTGAATATACTCAATGACTGAGCATCCACCACCCTCTGGGGTAGACTATTCCAAGATTCACAACCCTCTGAGTGAAGAAATTTCTCCTCATCTCAGTCCTAAGTCAGAGACTTGGCATTCAAATACATGGTAGGGTGTGATTTTGCAGTACTTACCCATTAGATACCTACTAAACATACCAGAAAAGGTTAGGGCTGGTCCACTCAAGTCTAAGTGAATATTTAATGCTATGGTAAGTCTTAATTCCTGCCAAACAACCTTTCTGGCACTGAAAATGTGCTTTTAAAAGTGTGGAGTCTCATTTTTTCAGATTTTAATTATTGCTGGAGATTTTTTTTAAATGTTTTTTTTTTACTTTTTCTTTCTGTTGCTTTCATCTCTCAATTAATCCCATCTTTCTTTTCCTCTCTATTTTACTTTCTGTATGTGATTTGACATTGAATTAAATATTGCGTGTCTCAGTAAGGATTCTTCAATCTGATTAGTTAAGGAGACCTGTTGCTTGCCCTGTTCACTCAGGTCTCAGATCACCGGTAGAGAATACCGCGCAGTTTTGACTCTCTACTAACCGCAAGTCGCAGTGCAAAAGCCCACAGAAAGTCTGTGGAAAAGTGTAAGTGTAGTGCCGTTCTTCGCTGCTATCCCCAAAATCCGGGCCATTGTGGTTGTGATGTGGTTGTTTGGCCTATGGACCTTCCCCCCTGCAGAATATTCTCTTTCCTATTATAACATTTATAATGCGATTTGCATAACCTTGCTCTTTATCACTTATTACATTCTTCTGTGTCAACACAGCATTCTTTTTGTTTCACATCCATCTATGCCCTGTGCTCCCACTATACAGTAACATGCATTGCTTACCTTTGTGCTCTTAATCCAGACCTAATGGCAAGCGTTCCTTGTGGTGGTGACATCACTCATCTCATCTGCGCCATATTGTCACATTTCTTGTCTTTTGTGCAATTAGGGTGCAATCCTTTCCCTACAATCACTCCAGTCCTGTGCTTTCAAAAGATCTCAGCACAAAGTTGATTTTTCTCCATTTGTATTCAGGCATTTTCCCAACAAGTGCATGATCCACATCTGGATTATTAAGGTTTTGAACATTTTAGTAGTTTACCAACAGCATTAACGGATCTTGTTCCAGGTGTATTGCTGCTAATTATTTGCTGCTGCTAATGGAATTGAATTCATACAATTACATATTTGATATCCACTTACTGCTTAGTTTATTAGAGGTCAGTTAATATTTGGGGGGAACCATCCTTTTTCTTCGATTTTTAGAGAAAATAAGAATGTTGACCTCTTCGTGTCAGTGCTGAGCACTCTGACCTCTTCGTGTCAGTGCTGAGCACTCTGACCTCTTCGTGTCAGTGCTGAGCACTCTGACCTCTTCGTGTCAGTGCTGAGCACTCTGACCTCTTCGTGTCAGTGCTGAGCACTCTGACCTCTTCGTGTCAGTGCTGAGCACTCTGACCTCTTCGTGTCAGTGCTGAGCACTCTGACCTCTTCGTGTCAGTGCTGAGCACTCTGACCTCTTCGTGTCAGTGCTGAGCACTCTGACCTCTTCGTGTCAGTGCTGAGCACTCTGACCTCTTCGTGTCAGTGCTGAGCACTCTGACCTCTTCGTGTCAGTGCTGAGCACTCTGACCTCTTCGTGTCAGTGCTGAGCACTCTGACCTCTTCGTGTCAGTGCTGAGCACTCTGAAGTTAGATATTTGCAGTCCTGAATTTCCACAGGCTGGCAGAGGGTAGGGAGATGCATTTTCAACTGTTAACATAATTTCTCTGGTGGTTCTGCTGAAGTTACAGTGGGAGATAAGGACAACCACCAATGAAGTTTAGGCTCAGTAAGTTCAGACACAGTGCAAAGCTCTCTCTACTCTGCCTCAGGAATGTGCCTTAGACTTAACCTGAAAAGGGCAAATCCTACTTTCAATTACCAGTGGGAATTGTTCCACTTTCCTCATCATTTTTATGGCATCGCTGAGTGAGATTGCTAACATAGCATCAATTTATGGCCACAAGTAACTGAGCTGAGACAGCTCATTTCAAATTGATTGCAGAGTGAGAATACCTTCATACCATCAAACCAAATTGATCTGAGCTCATACGTAAAGAGACATGGGGAGAACTGTAAACATCACCATCTGGGCAGTGACCTGGTGAAGCGGATCCCCCGCACTTCATATAACCCGCCTGATTTTCATTCCACTGATTTCAAAATCAGATTGGTGCTACAACACCCAGGTGATCTGCTCCAACAGGTAAGTGCCCAGGGTGCAAAAGTGAAAATTATCCTCAATAGATCTAATTTTCCTCTGCCTCACTCCCAAACGGTGCCCAAAAAATGGGTGCAATGCAATGGATAATTGGATGTCATTTAATTAGCTTTCATTCTGCACCTGAATAACACTACACTTGAACTTCCTCTCTGGCTTTTCTGGGGTGAGGGAGGAAGAGTTTTAAATCAATCTGTATGTTGGGAACATGGTTGGAGGGGGCCCTTAAAGAATGGCGCGTTCAGCATTACCACCCTGTTCCCGCTGGAATCCTGCTGGTCACCATTTTAACTGCTCACTGCAGTTAGGTGACTGAGGCGCTCACTAGACGCAGGCGGAAGCCCCATTTATTTATGCAAATCGAGGTTCCATTGCATCAATGGGACCCTGATTAGATTTTAACTCGGGCCGAAGCTGAGCATCTGCCATGGCCTTCCCGACAAGGGAATGCAGGTGTGCTCCTCCGGGCATAAGGAAGGTCACAGCCACCCCTCAGCCCCACGTAAAAGGCCCCACATCTGAAATCTGGGCTCGTGACTGCATTTTGCACCCGCCCGTAACCCACGGAGTTAAAATCAACTCCCTGGTGTCTGCACATGACTCCGCTTGAAGAGGGTGCACAAATGTAAATTTCAAACAATTGAATTTCAGAGGGCTTTGCAACTAGATTTCCTCTAATGGCACCTGGTGCAGATCAGGGGTAAACTGCCCCATAAAAGCCCTGGCACAACTGGTTCCAGAGCTGCTGTTCAGGTGCTACCTGGCTTAAGGAACAGACTGGTATTGTCAAGATACATCTTCATTTTTGATTTTTTTTTTATAGAAAAAATTGTTTTTGCTGCTTGAATACTTGTTGCAGAATGCAGTTAGTTTTTTTACACTTAGTAATGTACACTTAGCATTCAGTATTGTGGCAAATTACATTTGCAATATAGCGTATTTGGAGGCAGATGACATAAAACAACCACAAGTCCCTTTGACAGCTGCTAAGTCATTCATCTAGCCCCCACCTGAACTACTAACCCATCTCCCTGCTCATACACACCTGCTCCTTGCTCGCCAGAATAAAAGAAAAGCCTCACAGTCAAACCTGCACTCTCCCTCTATTCCTCTACCATTATTCTTCACACGTACACTTGTTTTCCCAGTTTCTTCACCTAATGCTTGGCACCACCCTCTTACCAGCTCCCTGGTCAGACTGCAGGGGAGCCCAGACTCTGCTTGCGGTGCTGCTGGGATGAAATAGCAACACAAACTCATTCACGGGATAAATAAACGCACATATTGATTTAAAACTGACAACTGTTCATCAGAAAACGTTCAGATAATAATCCTGCTTCATTCCCTGCCAAAATCAAAAACCTTCTGGCTCTCCAATGAGGCTTTAACTGTGCCTGTCCCTTTAATGGTGCTGGTGACTTTAAGGCCCAGAAAGTGCCCAGACCTCCTCATGGCTGCAGCCAATACTGCACCCCTAAGGTGCCTCCTTTATTTTAATTAGGCCCAAAGGCAAATTCGGGCATTAAACTCTGATCCCAGTGGAAGTGCACTTCCCGCTCATGGCTACTAAACATCAAAAGGGAGAAGATGATCAGCCCTGATGTGTGTTAACCCACTTCACCACCTCAACCCTCATATTCAGCTATATTTTAATTAAACATATTTAATGCAACTCAAATTTTACAAATATGCAGAGTTGGAAAATATTGTAATTTTTTTCTAATTTGATTAGAACAAAACATGGAAAACTAAATAGCAAAGATGATACTTGCACAATAATAATCAGATCAGCTCTTGATTAACAAAAATCCCCTATTAGAATATCCCAATTATTTCAGGTATATTATTTCTGCAGACCCAACATTCTGCTGTTGTACAATACAAAATGTTAATGAATTATTCTCTGATATAGCATTTTGAAATGAATAGAAATTATTCGATGTCACACCACTCACAACAGCCCAATATAATTGTGTATAATTCTATTATGAAGCACCATTCACAACACTGGGCATTTTAAAAGGATATATTCCATATAAAGAAGCTTATGTAACTTGCAGCAAGCATGCATCAAAGCGAGTTTAAAGCTCAGACTGCCACATTTCTCTCAATCATTGTTAAATAAGAAAAACATGTTAACCAGTAATATCACTAAACATTCAAATCAAAATGGCTCAAATCATGTTTTCAGGATTATTTGCAAACAACATTTTGCTTACTTTCTTCCAAACTGAAGTTCCCTAGAAACCCTTCCCCTCCCTCCCTCCCTCCCATTGGAACATTTAGAAGGTATGAAAGCTGCAGCTTTAAATAAATCAATAGCTACTTTCAGTCCCAAACGTGCAGTGCAATGATACCATGATGGCAGCCTTGAATGTAAGAAGCAAATGAATAAATGCAATTTACTTGTCAGAGAAACAATATTGTACAATTAAAGAAATTCCAAACACGAGGAAGCAAATCTTAAACAGACAACTTACCAGTCCTGTAGATGTTGCTAGAGATAACTCCTTGGGAATGAAGAAAATCTTAACTAGTTAATCCTTGCTGAATTTTCAGTGTCTTATAACAATATCAAACTCATAAGCAAGTAATTGTTTAAAAGAGAAGGGAATTGAAAGAGTACTATGGATTTTAAGTACTTAACTCTGGAGGTATTTCTCTGATTTATTTTCCTTCCAAGGTTTAATGGAGGTTTCTAAAATTATGAAGGATTTTGAGAGGATGAACAGGAAAAGACTTTCCCCTGGTTGGGCAGTCAGTGATGAACGATCTTCAACTTAAGGTTGTTACAGAGATTAGAAGAAATTTCTTTACCACAGGGAGGTGTTGAGATAGGCATAATTGCGTCTTTTTAAGGGGAAAAATGGATTAAATATTTGAACCAGAGATACACAGGGCTATGAGGAGAGAGCAGAACTGTGGGAGTAGTTTTGGACTGCTCTAGAATAAAGTCAGCACAGACATAATGGCCCAAATACCCTCCTTCTGCACTGTAAACATTTATGCTTTTATAGATGAGTACTTAATATTCATAGTTTTAACTTTTCCTGTTACATTCAGTTCAGCAAATATTTCATTTTAACACACTGCAGCTTTCAATTTTTCTGCAAGTAATATGTGTCCATAAAGCAGAAACTAAATGGTTATAATGTTCTCATTTGTGTCAAATTCCCAACCATGGTTTCCAGAACTAATTCCCTACAATTTCCATGTCATACATTATTATTTTGACACAAAATGCAACAATATCATAAACATATGAACACATACATGATTTTTGCTAGTTTCCAAATTCAACCAGAATTGCTTTGATGTGTGTGGCTATTTTATTTTATTGTTTTCCTATAATTAACTATGTTTCAGGCATTTTTTTAAGGTATAAATTTTTGGGGGTCAAAACTAAACAACAGGACAAAAAAAGTATTCAATAGTTTTGAAAAAATTATCTGCATTCAGAGAAAAAAAAAGTGTAGAACTCTATCAGCACCACTCATGAGTAAGATAATTTTCCACGCTTTTTTGAGATATAATTATGCTATAGTGGCCATCTTCTATTCTTATTCATTTGTTTTCTCTTTTATGGATAGCTCTTTTAAAAACAATGGAGAACAGAGTCTTACTTCAGTAGAAACCGGCTCTAAAAATCTAGCGGGGGGGGGGAAGCACATCCCTGCATAAGTGCCGCCATGTATCTGCCTTCGGCAGCGACTGCTAATCGCACCAATATTTGCAGAGTCGGGTGATGGGTCAAGAGAAGCAGGTCATCGGCGCATTCTGCCAGCCAGCCACCCAAAGTCCATTGGGGGGTGGGGCGGGGGGGGGCGGGGAGTGGGGTGAAATATACTCAAATGCATTTTTGAGGCCAATGTTCTGCCAACTAAACTTTCTTTGGAACCAGCAAAATTCAGGAAAGGAACCAATGCTCATTTTATTCAGTTTCAATGAGATAAGAGAGTGAATAAAACATTTCAGTGATTGAACAATATGATTGTCTTATACTCATTTTCTAAAAAAACTTTATTTTCTACAGTGAAAAGAAATGCAAGGGCCTGCAATGCAGAACAAAAAAAGATACATCAACAAACTCCAAAAGCTAAACATAGCTGTGATTACAAAACACCTAGGCCTAAAGATTCGATTGCGCTGGAAAGCAGGCGCACAGTGTATGTGCCTGTTAGTGTTGTCCCAGGCAGCATGTAATATCCGTGATGCAAGCTTATCATAATGAGTCAAGTGTGCAGCCAGTGCTATCTGCACTATTCATCGGCTGCACACCTGTTTGGAGAGGGGGGGAGGCTGGAAATCAGTTGTCTCCGATACCACTTAAAGGCAGTCAGCACCTCTTTAAAGGGCAGGTAGACTCTTGCTGCAGAACAAGACGTCTGAACAGATAAATGGCTGCTAGAACTGCAGATCATGCACTCGGGTTCTTGGATGCAGCGTTGAAGACCCTGGTCTAGGTGGTGGACAAGAGGAGGGAGACCCTGTTCCCACCAAGGGGCAGAAAGCCCTCCGGACAATACCTCCACCGCCAGTGAGGAGACATTGCAGAGGTCAATGCCAGGAGCTTAGCTCCCAGTACAGTTCTGAAATAAGTTCAATGACCTCACCTGAGTTGTCAATTTAACAATGCTGCTCTCTTCCTCTCTGATCGCACCTCACTATTCACAAGACTCACAACTATCCCCCCTCTTCCAATTCCCGTCACTCTTCTACAATCGCTGCACCACACTTCACTACAGCTTGTTCTCCTCATACTTACACACTCACCACTATTACAACCCTCACTTCCACATAACTCCCACCTCACATCTTACACACTGCACACAAAGTATTCGACCATGACAGACACATTCATCTGGAGCAAACATCTCACAAGACTGTCACTAGACATTTTCTTCTTTCTTGCAGGAGGAAGACATGCAGAAATCCAGGAGGCTGCCAGCAGAGGGGGTCAACTTTGCCTGCACACCCTCTCCTCCCTCGATGAAAGTGTGCTAACCATCATGAGTAGTGGCAGAGCCATGGTCGTAGCAACAGGCAATGCTGGAGGAGATGCTGCACAGAGTTTATTCATGCCTTATCTTCTTTTCCTCTTCTATCTCACCCTGCACACTCTGCACAATAAATCGCAGATGCTTTCACCAGCCACTTCTCTATCTGCTCCCTCTCCACACCAACAGCTAACCCTTGTCCCTCTCTTTCATTTCAGGCGCTGAAGATGTGGAGATATCTCTGCAACTTCAGGAGAAGGAGGCCAGCCTTCCTGATGATGCAGCATCAGTCGATCTAGCCCTCACAGGCAACAACTCAGATACCACTTGTATTTTAGAGGTTAGGCTAGAGGATGTGTCTTCACGTGGTTAATCACTGGGCATAAGTGTGCAGGAAATAGGACCGGGAGATAGAACACCACAGCTGCCAGCTCTCCGGAGGGCAAGATTGCTTACTAGCTCTGCTGCAGAGGACTCAGATGCTTACTTTGAGGGCCCAGACTACCGAAGAAGGCAGATGGGCAAATACCGGGAAATGCTAAGGTGCATTGGGCAGCATGCCAGCGAGCTTGTGCACAATGTCACAGAACACAAAGAAGTTCAGCTTCAACTTGTGTCAAGGCTTCAAGCAGAGCATGGAGACCTTACTGTCCAATATGGATCGATCGGTCAGCTCCAACAACATGACGGTGGTGCCCACCCTCGTCGAGCCTCTCCTGACAGATCTCACAGCTGCCGTGGAAGCTCAGATGGCCGCTACCTTGGCTTTGGGGGCCATCTTTTTGGCTGAGGAAACTAACAAAACTAATTTTGATACTTTACCCATGACCATGAGTATGTAATAATTCTTTATATTTCTCTGATTAACATTTTTTTTAAAACCAGGACTATTTTATCACTGGCAAAAATTCAGGTTCACTTAGAAGTAAAAGCAAATTCAGTAAAAGGCAATGTAAAAATTGAAACAGCCAACAAAATTATATTATTTGACAATCAGTATGTCATAAAATGATCAACCATAAAATTTAGGCGTCACAGTAAGTAGTATAGATGGGAGCAGGAAGTTACAAAGGCAAATCAGAATATTTTCTTAATGGTGAGATATTAAAAGTTGTGGAGCAGCAAAGTGATTTGGATGTCCATGTGCCCAAATCACTAAAGGATAGTGCACAGATACAAAAAGTAATCAAAAAGGCTAATGGAATATTGGCCTTTATCTAAATGGGATTGGAATACAAAAATGAGGAAGTTATGAATCCGTTGTATTGAGCCTTAGCCATACCCGATCTGGAGTACTGCATTTAGTTTGAACACCAAGGGGGAGTGGGGGGGGGATTTTGCGGGGGGGGTCAGTGGGCACAATCAGTGGTGGGTTGGGTGGGGAAATGTTTTTTTGACGGCTGTCAACCGGCCGCCACGCGCCTTTCCCAAATGTCGGGTCTCTCAGCGCTGAGCCGACCCGACACGCAGCAGCGGGGGAGGCAATTCAGGTCATTATGACCTTGTTAACAGAGGATGAAGAATTATATTCACCTCACCTTCAGAGTTAACCAGGTTGCCCACGGGGTCCACGCTGCTCGGGGATCATATCAGGTAAGCAGGGTGTGCGTTGAATGGCCATGGAATCATCTCATTACTTGACAGCTAGAAATGTGCTTTACAGTTCCCATCTCACAGCTGTTTACTTTCCAAGCTCAGAAGCTGTTGCTTACTACATTTGGAAGACAGATTGAGCTTTATGCAGGTTGCAAGTGTTTGGAGCAAACTCTCTATCCAGTGTCACCTCATTGGAACAACCTCTCTCACCATCTTGTCATCTCAAGTTCACCTGCCATCTATTACATCAGACTGGGAACGGTTTATACTGTTTCACCTTGGTCCTCAGAATCCGATCACGATCAGCCGCAACACCAGCAGCACTAACAACACCAACCTTCTCCACAATCACCTGATGCTGCACAGGACAGAGGGCATCAGCCAGGGGTGGCCTCACCATGGCCAGATTTACTTCTTGACGCTGTACACCCTGGCTGCCACATGATGCGCCAGGTTGGCACCACTCCACACCAACACCATAAAGCATCCCTACAATGCCCAAGCCATTCCTTTCACACTCCTCATCATTGTGGGGGGTACTGTTATGTCTCACCATTCACTGCAACTCACTAAACCACTTCCAAATGTGCACACAAATCTGCCCAAGAACGCAAAGTGTTCAAAATAAAGATTTCAATGTTTGACAACACATTAACAGAAACTTTACATGAACATTGCATAAAACATTCAAGTGCGTACCCTTGTGTGTTGTTAGTTGGTATGATTGGACTAGGATGACGGTGAGTGTGCGGGATGGCTAGTGAGATGGGGAAGTGATAATGTAGATAGAGAGGGATGGGTGGAGGTGCAAGGTAAGTTGGTGTGAGCAAGGATGTGCAGGAGTAGAGTAGGGAAGGCAGAGTGATGGGGATGTGATGAGTGGCACAGCAGGATGAGGTTGAGTGTGGCTTTGTACTAACATTTTGTGATCTACTGTGATCACTGAAAGGTTTGCACCACTGCAGCCTGGTCCTCCTGACGACACCCTTGCTTGTGTCCTCCTGTGCAATGTGCAACCAGGCTGCGTTGGTCTCCTGGGGAGGTCTCTTCCGCCCATTGGAAGGGATGAGAACCTCACTGCGTGCTGTGACTCCCTCCATAAGCATATGGAGGGATTCAAGATAGAGCCTGGGTGCAGCCGTGCACCTCTCTGCAGTGCTTGTCAGTGTTTGCAGCACCTCAATGCTGTAGAACAGACAGCACAAATGTCAAAATGAATTTGCGCACAGTCCCTTTAAGGAAACCGGTTGATGACGCGTCATCAAATGACGTCATAAGACCCGCATCCTTCAACTGGCTGGCAAACGTGCTGGGCGGGCTTAACAAGCCCAATCAGGGGGAAATAATTTTGGTCAGCAGGCTGGAGCTGACAGTGAAGCCGGGTCCCACCACTGACGTTGCCCGCCACGGATCCGCCGAGCTAGGTAAAATCCAGCCCCACATCTCAGGAAAGATATACTGGCCTGGAGGTGGTACAGTGCTGATTCACCAGAATGATACCGGGGCTTAAAGCATTAATATGAGGATAGGTTGCATAAATTTGGTTAGTATTTCATTGAATTTAGAAGATTGAAGGGTGATCTAATCAAGGACTTTAAAATGATAAAAGGATTCAATTGGGTAGATACAGAAAAACTCTTTCATCTGGTTTGGGAATCCAGAATGGGGGGCATACTTTAAAAATTAGAGCTATTCTATTTTGGAGCAAAATCAGGAATCACTTTTTCACACAAATGGTAGTGAAAATCAGGAACTTATTTGATGTTGAATCAATTGAAATTCAATGTTTGAGATCGATAGATTTTTGTTCGGTCAGGGTGTCAAGGTCTATGGAGCAAAAGCAGGGATACTGAGTTGAGGTACCGATCAACCATGATCTAAATCGAGTGGCTGAATAGCCTACTCCTGCTCCTATGTTCCTAACTACAAAATATACACTACATGTGTGTCTTAAAACAGCAGAAATCTGTCCCATGGAATAATCTCCCATCTCCAGCATCCCACAGACAAAAGTACCCCATAATCCTTTAGACTCTGAAGGACCATCTTCCCCACCTTCAACGTAGTGGTGTCTTATGGGATAAAAGAGGGTGCAACATTTAGGGAGATTACTTTTTTTAATGCGATTTCAGTTAGTTAGAGTAAACCTGAGTTTCAAATATCTGTGTCTCTGGGAGGACAGCATGACCAATGCATATAATGTGCTGCATGCAATCAGACTTAGACATCTGTCCTAATATGGGCTTTGTTATTTCAATGCTTATTGTTCTATGAATGGATTATACAAAATACTGACCATTAGAGGAATGCATTATAGCAGCAATAGTCTGTCATGGTGAAATATTTCTAGGATACAACAAGATCCAAACATTAATAGAAGGTGTATGATCTGTTACATGACATAAATCAGAACTTATGCAAAGCTTTATTTTTGGAAAGAGATCAGAACCCTGTGGGTCAACCAGAATTTCCATGATTCATGTATATCATTGTTGAAGGCATGAAAAGACAAACCAGACAACATAACTGAAAAATCCCATTGTTTGTTAGATATTGTAAAAAACACAGAAATAAATGTTAAGGTTTAGCACTCCTGGAGCAGCGCTTCAGGTGATGGGAGCACAAATTGGGAATTCGGTTACAGAGCCAAGTGCATCCAATCTGTGGCCTACATGATTTCACAGCCATTAGAATTAATGGACAGAAAATCTATCGGGCGTATTAACTTCCATGTCCAAATTTCCGATAATGCAGTCTTGTTGTATGGAGCTCTGTACTTGTAAAATGTATTCTATCTTCTACAAAGGGTACCTTGTATGGCTTGAATCTATTTTCATTGTTTTTAAGTACTGTCCTGTTTCAGTTTCTATTTTGCTGTGTTTTCTGCTTCTATGTATTATTTAACTTGTAAATAAATTTGACCAAGTAGCTCTATCCTAGACATTGGTTTCATGATGTGTCAAAATAATGGTGAGACTAATGGCGTCGCCGTTATTTATGCGTAAATGCTACAGCAACTTCAGGCAAGCAGGAGATGTACGGTTAAATGCAAAGATCCAAAAGTTGTGATCCAGGTTGTGCCATTATGCCATTTGCTTCTTGAAAACAGCAATTTGCTGTCTGCCTCACCATTAACATGCTTTGAATGTTATGAAGTTGCTGTACTTGCGCGGAGATACGAACTAAACCCGCCTCGGATATTTAGGGCTAACAATTACAAGTGTAAGTACCCTTTTAATGACGTGATAAATGTTAATGACTGCCAATCAACCTCCCTGGCACTGAAAATTAACTCTTACAAGTGTGGAGTCTCAATCCTTCAGGTTTTGAATTTTTCGGGGAGATCTTAAAAATGTCAAATTTATAATTGAAATTTATTTTTCTTACTTTTCCTTCCTGACTCTTTTCTCTGTCTCTCTTATTCCAATCATTCTTTCTCTCACTTTATTTTTCTTTCTATACCCAATTTGACATTGAATTCACCCCCTTTAATTCACCCTCCTTCTCAGTCCTTCTGCTATTTATTTCCCAATCCTTAAATCTCATTGGTTATGGAAATACCCTTAACCAAATATCCTGTTGCTTGTCCTGTTCACTCAGGTCCCAGATGCCCTGTTTCCCTCGCTGCGCCGTTATCAGCTCGCACTTTCAGCAACTTTGTGGGCAGAAGTTTTTGAGCTGAAGGGTGCAGGGGCAAGTCTAACTAATGGCAGATGCAGTTAGATGCCCTGCTGCAGCAAAATCTGGCCCAAATATTGGCTTAATAGCGATTTACTTGTACTTCTTCCTACTTAGTAAACTGGATTCGCTGCTCATGATACGGTCTCTTCTACATTGGGGATATTAAACGCAGATAGGTTGATCACTTTACCGAACACTTCCATTCAGTAAGCAAGCATGGCCCTGAGCTTCCAGTCACTTGCCACTTTTAATTTTCCATCCCACTCAATTCCAGCATTTTTTTAAATTTCAGATTTCCAGCATCTACAATACTTTGCTTCTGGGAACTTAATATTCCTGGTTATAACATTTTCAGGAAAGATGCTGAGCACAAAAGAGGAGCATGAAATGTCAGTATTTGTGAGGGATTTTCTCACAGCACTGAAATGTAAGGTTGTCCTAGGAGGTTCTGTTAAGACAGAATCCGTATGGAGAGTTAAGAAGTAGGCAGATAAATTGTATCATTCTTGGTGTACAGCACATGCCACCAAACAGTGGAGATGATATTGAGGTGGAGATCTGCAGACAGTTTGACGTAAGAAAACTACTAGGCACTTGGTCTAAGCGTTAAACAAAGCTTTAATCAACTGTTTTTCAACATGGAGATCTAGTTGGGGCCTTCACTAGTTCCTGTTGAGGAATGTCCTAAGCAAGCTGGGCCCATGCCCGAGTATTTATACTCTCCCTGGACAGCGTCACCAGCAGGCTGCCCAGTATTACTTCATACATGAATGACAAGATTCATGTCACAGTTCAAAGAGATTTGTAAGCACAAGAGGTAATAATATTGGGTGATTTTAACTATTGCAAGATAGACTGGAATAAAGATAATCTGCATGGTTGAAGTGGACAATGCTTTTAGAATGCATCCAAGACTGATTCATAGGTCAGTCAACAAGTAAAAATACGTTGTTTGATTTCATTCTGGGAAGTGAAATGGAGTAAGTAACTGATGAGAGGAGAACAACTGGGAAATAATGACCAAAACATAGTTCGGTACAATGTGAAAATAGAAAAGGATAATGGAAAGTAAAGTATGTCGGTGCTGGAGTGGAAAAATGCAAAGTTCAGCAAGATAAGAAAGCTTCCAGCCTAATTTACTTGGTCGGAAAATTTAGAAAACATATCGACAGATCAGCAGTGGGAAATCTTCAGATATGAGATGCATAGAGTACAAAATAAATGTATTCCTGTAAGGTGAAGGGCGGGGGGGGGGGGTGGGGGGGGGGGGGTTGTTAACGTATAGAGTTCTATTGATAAATAGAGAGATTAAAACCAATCTGAATCTTAAAAGGGAGACACATGAAGAACATAGGGTTAACAATACTAAAGGTAATCAAGAGAAATATAGATATTATAGGCCGGAAGTGAAAAGGGAGATTAAAAGGGCTTAAAGTGATAAAGAAAAAAGACAAGCAGACAATATGAAAGGAATTTGTAAAAGCTATCATAAGCATATAAAAAACGATTAGTTAAAGTGAGGTTAGGACCATTCACGGTTGAAGGAGGGAGTCTAATTGCGTAAAGCACTGATATTAAATAAATAATATTGCATTGGATTTTATAAATGATGGTGGAAATGAGAACGTAGGCGTACTACAGAAGTATATGGGACACTGGTCAGAGCCAACTGTAGAAAAGTAATTGGTTCTGAAAAAATTAGCAGACATATAGATAAATACAAGCTTGTGGTATTAGAAGAAATGTAGCAGCACAATAGAAAGTTGGTTGATGGATAAGAAACAAATTGAAATTTTGTTGAACAACTCCTCAAGATCGGGGCTGGGGTAAATTGCATTTGGGAAAGAGAATCCAGAAATGTAATTAATTAATACTGAGCTCCCTGGGTGCAGTCTCTCTAACTTAGAGAAGTGACAGCGGACAGGCGCAAACCAAACGCAAAGTACTTTTCTCCCAAGTTGTCAGCAGCAGTGCCTAAGAGACCAATCCTCCATTCCAGGAGACTCTCTGACAATCTATAAAGGTTGGCAATCCTACCTGTAGATAGGGCTTTAAACTAAATAGTGGGGGGGAGGGATACGCTGAGCGGAAATTAAAAAAGTCAAGAAAAATTAGAAGGCGAAAGTGCAGAGTAGAGATAGGGGTAATGATAACCAGAGTCTGACAGGAAGGGACAGAAAGAGTGCATCAGAAAGAGGGGTCAGAGTAGGGAAAAATGGTAAAAAGGCAAAATTAAAAGCTCTATATCTGAACACACGCAGCATTCATAACAAGATAGATGAGTTGACAGCACAAATAGAAATAAATTGCTATGATCTGATAGCCATTACAGAGACGTGGTTGCAAGGTGACCAAGGCTGGGAACTGAATATTCAGGGGTATTTGCCATTTTGTAAGGATAGGCAGAAAGAAAAAGGAGGTGGTGTAGCTCTGTTAATAAGGGATGAGATCAGTGCAGTAATGAGAAATGATATTGGCCTAAAAGATCAAGATGTGGGGGGCGATTTTGCCAGCCTTGGGGAGGTGGGTATGGAGGCAGGACTGCCGGGAAAATGACAGAACCTGGGGGCGGGTACCCATCCCGCCCCCCAAACCGCCTCCGTGCCATCTTCCCAGGAGGCGGGTACCCGACCCGCGCTGGGAGCCGCCTCCTCGAGGCGGGAAGGGGATTAGTGCCAAGTAACTGCCTGTTAACAGGTAGTTAACAGGCAGTTTTTTGGATAATCCCTATTTTGCCACCTAAAGTGTGGGCTTCCCAACGGCTCTGAACCTCGCCAGGGTCAGCAAGGCGAGCCGGGGGTCGAAGGGGTCGAGATGTCCGGTGTGCAGGTGAGTGATGGGTGCATGTGGGCAGAGGTAAGTGTGTGAGGTGAGTCTTCAGTGTTTTAAAAGCTTTACTTACCTTTGCTTCTTCCTCCAGGCTTCAACCCTTCAGGTCTCGGGAGTCCTTCATCTCACCGGCAGAGAAAGCAGAATGGCCGCTGCATTCTCAAATGCATCAGCCTTCTGCTTTCTGCTCAGGACAGATCTCCAAGTAAGCCTGTGTCCCAGGACTCAACTTAGAAGACAGACTGTCAGTGTTTGACAGCTTCACAGAGCTCTCAAATGATGACAATTCATCTGTCAAAAGCTCTTGACAGATGAAACGTCACTTGCTGACATCACCAGTAACTGGCTTTCCCTTAATTGGCCTGCTAAGCCCGCTGGGCGGGTTTAACAAGGTCAATCAAGGGAAAATAGCGTGGGTTGGCTGGACGTCGATGGAGGCGGGACTAAAACCCTACAAGCAGCAGTCCCACCTCCATCACGTCCCCATTGGCAAAATCACCCCTGTAGAATCAGTTTGGGTGGAGATAAAAAATAATAAAGGGTAAGAAGTCACTGGTGGGAGTAGTCTACAGGCCCCCAAACAGTAGCCACACTGTAGGACAGAGTATAAATCAAGAAATAATAGAGGCTTGCAAGAAATGTACGGCTATAATCATGGGAGATTTTAATCTTCATATTGATTGGACAAAGCAAATTGGCAAAGGTAGACTTGAGGAAGAGTTCTTAGAGTGTATGCGGGATGGTTTCTTGGAACAATATGTTGTGGAACCAAGCAGAGAGAAGACTATTTTAGATCTGGTAATGTGTAACGAGGCTGGATTAATTACTGATCTCGAAGTGAAGGATCCTCTTGGGAAGAGCGATCACAGCATGATAGAATTTCAAATTCTGTTTGAGAGTGAGAAAGCTAGGTCTCAAACTAGTGTCCTGAACTTAAACAAAGGTAATTACAAAGGTATGAAGGCAGGCTTGGTTAAAGTGGACTGGGAAAATATATTACAGGGCAACACTGTACAAAAGCAGTGGCAAACATTTAAGGAGATATTTCATAACTCTCAGTAGAGATATATTCCAGTGAGAAAGAAAGACTCTAAGAGAAGGATGAATCATCCGTGGCTAACTATGGAAGTAAACGATAGTATCAAATTGAAAACAAAAGCATACAATGTTGCGAAGAATAGTGGAAGGCCAGAGGATTGGGAAATTTTTGAAAACCAGCAAAGGACAACTAAAAAAATGATAAAGAGATAGAAGATAGCTTATGAGAGTAAGCTAGCAAGAAATATAAAAACAGACAATAAGAGCTTCTACAGGTATATAAAAAGGAAGAGAGTAGCTAAAGTAAACGTTGGTCCCCTAGAGGATGGGCTGGATTTTACCTTAGATCCGGAGGTCGAGGCGGGACTGCTGGTTTTCGGGTTTCAGTCCCGCCCCCAGTGATGTCTGATGAACAGACGTTATTTTCCCTTGATTGGCCTTGTTAAGCCAACCCTGCGGGCTTGCCGGCCAATTAAGTGAAAGCCGGTGTCAGATGACATCAATGCATGACGCTTCATCTGCCGGTTTTGTTAAAGTGACAGGCACCATAACTTTTTGACAGATGAATTGTCAGTGTTTGACAGCATTGAGGTGCTGTCAAACACTGACAATCACTGTCCAAAGGTGAGCCCTTGCACCCAGACTCTCCAATGATTCTCTCCTTAGGATGAAACAGATGGCAGCTGTATGTGAGATTGCAGAAGCCATCTGTCACTTCTCCTGATGAGATGAGGCTGCACAAACACATCACAGCTTGTCACCTGCAGAAGCATCAAACCACAGTAAAAAAAAATGTCGGGAAGCCCGCAGCAGTAGGCGCAAAATGGGAAAAAGCCTCTTAGCTGCCTGTTAACTACCTGTTAAAAGGCAGTTAATTGGCTCTAATCCTATCCCGCCACTAGGAGACGGGTCCCTGCGCGAATTGGGGACCCGCCTCCCGGGAAGATCGTTTGGAGGCGGGTTGGGGACCCGCTCCCATTTTTTACCATTTTGCCTGGGTCCCGCCCCCTGAGCGCTGGCAAAATTCCCCCAGATGAGTCTGGGGAATTAATAATGGGAAACAGGGAAATGGCGGAGACTTTGAACAAATATTTTGTATCAGTCTTCATGGTAGAAGACACTAAAAGCAACCCAATAATGGATAATCAAGGGGCTATTGGGGTGGGGGGGGGGGAACTTAAAACAATCACTATCACTAGAGAGAAAGTACTAGGCAAACTAATGGGACTAAAGGTGGACAAGTCCCCTGGACCCGATGGCCTGCATCCTAGGGTCTTAAAAGAGGTGGCTGCAGAGATAGTGGATGCATTGGTTGTAATCTACCAAAATTCCCTGGATTCTGGAGAGGTCCCAGCAGACTGGAAAACCACAAATGTAACGCCCCTATTTAAGAAAGGAGGGAGACAGAAAGCATGCAACTATCGACCAGTTTGCCTAACATCTGTCATTGGGAAAATGCTGGAGTCCATCATTAAGGAAGTGGTAGCAAGACATTGAAAAAATCATAATATAGTCAAGCAGAGTCAGCATGGTTTTATGAAAGGGAAATCATGTTTGACAAATTTGCTGGAGTTCCTGGAGCATGTAACGAGCAGAGTGGATAAAGGGGAACCAGTAGATGTCGTGTATTTGGATTTTCAGAAGGCATTCGATAAGGTGCCACATAAAAGGTTACTACACAAGATAAGAGCTCACGGGGTTGGAGGTAATATATTAGCATGGATAGAGGATTGGCTAACTAACAGAAAACAGAGGGTTGGGTTAAATGGGTAATTTTCAGGTAGGCAAACTGTAACTAGTGGGGTGCTGCAGGGATCAGTGCTGGGGCCTCAACTATTTACAATCTATATTAATGACTTGGATGAAGGGACTGAGTGTAATGTAGCCAAATTTGCTTGTGATACAAAGATAGGTGGGACTAGCAAAATTAATGGGACTAAGTTGATAAATCCCAAGGACCGGATGACCTACATCCTAGGGTTTTGAAAGAGGTGGCCATTGGGATAGTGGACGCACTGGTTGTCATCTTCCAAAATTCTATGGATTCTGGAACGGTTCCTGCAGATTGGAGGTTAGCAAATGTAACTCCGCTATTTAAGAAAGGAGGGAGAGAGAAAACGGGGAACTACAGACCTGTTAGCCTCACATCAATAGTTGGGAAAATGCTGGAATCTATTATAAAGGATGCAATAACTGAGCACTTAGAAACTAATAGTAAGATTGGGCAGAGTCAACATGGATTTATGAAAGGGAAATCCTGTTTGACAAACCTATTGGAGTTCTTTGAGGATATAACTAGTGGAGTAGACAAAGGGGAACTGGTAGATGTGTATCTGGATTTTCAGAAGGCCTTCGATAAGGTCCCACACAAGAGGTTGGTGAACAAAATTAGGGCACATGGAATTGGGGGTAATATACTAGCATGGATTGAGAATTGGTTAACAGACAGAAAACAAAGAGTAGGGATAAACGGGTCTTTTTCAGGATGGCAGGCTGTGACTAGTGGGGTACCGCAAGGATCGGTGCTTGGGCCCCAGCTATTCACAATCTATATCAATGATTTGGATGAGGGGACTAAATGTAACATTTCCAAATTTGCTGATGATACAAAGCTAGGTGTCAGTGTCAGTTGTGAAGAGAACGTGAAGAGGCTTCAAGGGGATCTCAACAGGCTCAGTGAGTGGGCGAGAACATGGCAGATGGATTATAATGTGGATAAATGTGAAGTCATCCACTTTGGTAGAAAAAACAGAAAGGCAGAGTATTTCCTAAATGGTGAAAGATTGGGGAATGCAGATGCTCAAAGGGACCTGGGTGTCCTTGTAAATGAGTCACTGAAAGTGAATGTGCAGGTGCAGCAAGCCATTAGGAAGGCAAATGGTATGCTGGCCTTCATTACAAGAGGATTTGAGTACAGGAGTAAAGAAGTCTTACTCCAATTATATAGGGCCTTGATGAGACCACACCTGGAGTACTGTGTACAATTTTGGTCTCCTTACCTAAGGAAGGATATACTTGCCATAGAGGGAGTGCAACAAAGGTTCACGAGATTGATTCCTGGGATGGCGGGACTGTCTTTTGAGAAGAGATTGAGTAAACTAGGCCTGTATTCTCTTGAATTCAGAAGAATGAGAGGGGATCTCATTGAAGCATACAAAATTATTACAGGGCTTGATAGGGTGGATGCTGGGAGAATGTTTCCCTTGGCTGGGGAGTCTAGAACCAGGGGCCACAGCCTCAGGATAAAGGGTATGCCATTCAGGACTGAGATGAGAAGAAATTTCTTCACACAGAGGGTGGTGAATCTTTGGAATACTCTACCCCAGAGGGCTGTGGAGGCTCAGTCATTGGGTATATTCAAAACAGAAGTCGATAGATTTCTGACTAGTAAGGGCATCAAGGGATATGGCTATAGGGCCGGTGAATGGAGTTGAGGCAGAAGATCAGCCATGATCTCATTGAATGGCGGAGCAGGCTCGAAGGGCCGAATGGCCTACTCCTGCTCCTATTTCTTATGTTCTTAAAGCAAATTGTGTGGAGGACGCAAAGAATCTCCAAAGGGATATAGACAGGTTAAGTGAGTGGGCAAAAATCTGGCAGATGGAGTTTAATGTGGGAAAATGCGAGGTTATCCACTTTGGTAGGAAAAATAAAAAAGCAAATTATTATTTAAATGGGGAGAGAGTACAAAATGCTGAGGTACAGAGGGATCTGGGGGTCCTTGTACACGAATCACAAAAAGTTAGCATGCAGGTACAGCAAGTAATTAGGAAGGCAAATGGAGTGTTGGCCTTTATTGCAAAGGGAATTGAGTATAAAAGTAGGGAGGTCCTGTTACAACTGTACAGGGCATTGTTGAGACCACACCTGGAGTACTGCGTACAGTTTTGGTCTCCTTATTTAAGGAAGGATATACTTGCATTGGAGGCAGTTCAGAAAAGGTTCACGAGGTTGATTCCAGAGATGAAGAGGTTGTCTTATGAAGAAAGGTTGAGCAGGTTACGCCTATACTCATTGGAGTTTAGAAGAATGAGAGGGGATCTTATTGAAACATATAAGATTCTGAAGGGGCTTGACAGGGTAGATGCAGAGAGGATGTTTCTCCTCGTGGGGGAATCTAGAACTAGGGGGCATAATTTCAGAATAAGGGGGCACCCATTTAAAACGGAAATGAGGAGGAATTTCTTCTCTGAGGGTCGTGAATCTTTGGAATTCTCTTCCCCAGAGAGCTGTGGAGGCTGGATCATTGAATATATTTAAGGTGGAGATCGACAGATTTTTGAATGATAAGGGAGTCAAGGGTTATGAGGAGCGGGCAGGGAAGTGGAGTTGAGGCCAAGATCAGATCAGCAATGACCTTATTGAATGGCGGAGCAGGCTCGAGGGGCCAAATGACCTACTCCTGCTCCTACGTCTTATGATCTTATGTTCAACCAGTCCCTTCCTTTTTAAGACAATTAGAAGACATGGGGGCCAATCGTTGACATCCCCCTGAAATGCTGGTTTCCATGATGAGTTGGCCAGTTTCGGGTCTAGGTGGCAGAGAGGGCCTTGAAGAGGCCAGCAATGGGCCAGAGTTTTCTTGTTGGCCCAGGGGGAGCACTCCTGCTCTTCATGGCCTCACTAAAATAAAAATTAAAAATTCCCAGGGCCATTTTTTGAGCAACCTCCAGCGCTCCCTTTAAGGATCACTGGTTAGACTGCTCACCAATTGGTACAACCAGGGTATGTGACGCACACTCTGCCCATTTGTACCAGATAATTGCAATCAAGATCCGACAACTGGCGTGGGACTCCGGTTTGCATTTTTAAACAACATCCTGCATGTTTCAAGTGGGTAGGCTGCTCACCTATTTATAGACCCACCAGCAAATTGCATCAGGAGCAGGCATTAATGGGGTGGCTGAGGTGCTTCCACCCAATTTTGAACTGCCAGCTGCCCGTTTTACAGACAAGAAATGGGCAGCCAGCAGTTGAAAATAATCCCCATACACTCCATTAAAGAGCTTGTACTAAATCAGAAGTGATTGCACATCACTACAGATACTGTGGTTTAACGTTTAACGTTTAGCAGGTATGCTGCTGTCTGCTGGTTGAAAATCCTACACCCCAATCCTATCCCAACACTACGTTTAGTCCCTGGAAACATTAATTATCCTCCACCAGCAATGCATAATGCCCACTGACAAATTTCTTGCCAAGTTTGTTCCTCACCAGCATGCTCCCTGACCCAATAATGTGAACATCAGCAAAGTTCATTGAGAAAAGTTAAGGATTTTTTTCAATCAATGCCATATTTAGTAAATATTCAAATGAGGATTATATGCTATTCAGATAAACACACCAGATGCGAATAAATTTTGCCTCCCTTCATTTCTGTACAAGCAGGAAGAATGTGGATTTTTACATGTGTGTCTGGGCATGAACAGTAGGCATTATCCCCGCACTCCTCTCAAATCTGACAGTTTATACAGAAATCAAATTGCAGTCTTTTACATTTTGTCTTGATTAATCACAATTGAATGCAAGTCTGAATCTTCTGACGTAATGTCCTTTTTTATGTAGCCATTAGTGGGGAGGGAGAGGAGGAAGACTGATGACTCCTTGAGAAAATGTACCAATTCAGTTCTGAGGTGATATACAACACTTAAAATTTAATTAGCCAAAGTGTTTCCACAAAAAATATGCAATACCATGCTAATGGCCAAAATAATTTGTCACTTTAAGTATCAGTAAATCTCCCTTCCCGATCCCAGCTGCTTTTAATAATGCAAATAGAGGCCTTTCTTTAATATATATTAGAATAGCCACGCTGCTGATTTTAGATGTTTTGCAGAGTGGATGTCCCAGACAATCCAGCTCAGCTCCAACTGTTGGGATTCACTGTGAATATGATAAGTCTCCTGAACCAAAAAGTACCCGAATGCAATATATGGCTGTCGCTAAAATAATTTTCCTTTTAATAGGGAAGTTTAATCCATTGATATTCCACAAAGGAATCCTGATTTTGTTGGAATAAAACATGGGACTATAATAAGAAGTGTTCCAAAAAAGAGAGCATCCCCCATTGGTATTAACAATCACACAAAAAATCTGAACATCACTGCTCAGTCTAAAGGGGCTGCACTCACTGAGTCAATTAACTGCAACTAACATCAACAAAGGGGAAATGCATTCCCCAGATATTAAATTGCATTACAAAACACTTAACCAAAGCATTAAACTGCCAAAAATATCTACCATAAAAAAACTACCAAAACAGCCCCTCCTGCACACAGTATTAACTGTCCAAATTACTCCTTTACAAATAAAAGAATACAGGGAAACATAGCAAAGCAGTAACCTGCAAGAAGCCAGTGGAGTGTGAGAGGTTAGAAGAGTGTGAAGTTTAATCTCAGTGGGAGTGTTTGGGGCTTAATACTGACAATTTAGTTTATATGTTTTACTGTATTTTGAATTTATTTCCTTTTAGCTGTTCAATATTAGGAGCCTTTTAAAGTTGTTTATTTGGTGCCTTGACTGCGAGCTCATTTGAGACTGAGATAAGTAATTAACTGGTTACAACAAAAACAACTTGTATTTATATAGCACCTTTAATGTAGTAAAACATCCCAAGACACTTCACAGGAGTGTTATAAGACAAAAATTTGACACGAGCCACATAAGGAGAAATTAGGGCAGGTGACCAAAAGCTTGGTCAAAGAGATAGGTTTTAAGGAGCGTCTTAAAGGAGGAAAGAGAGGGAGAGAGGTTTAGGCAGGGAATTCCAGAGCTCGGGGCTTAGGCAGCTGAAGGCACGACCACCAATGGTTGAGCAATTAAAATCAGGGGTGCTCAAGAGAGCAGAATTAGAAGCGCGTAGATATCTCTTGGGGTTGGTGGGGTGGGGGGGGGGGGGGATGGTTGTGGGGCTGGAGGAGATTGCAGAGATAAGAAGGGGCGAGGCAGTGGAGGAATTTGAAAACAAAGATGAGAATTTTAAAATTGAGGTTACAAAAGAAATATGATTAGCTGTTGTCCGACTGGCATTATTTCCTGTGGGTGTTGGGCGATTGTGCAAGATTGTGGTGGTGGGATGGGGGTTGGAATTGGTTCTCATCGTGCCCCCTTTCAGGGCGTAAAACAGGGTAATAAGAACCAATTTCAGGGTACAACTTCCCATGCCCGTTCTGTGCCTGGGGTATGGACGCCACCATATTGGTGAAGGTGGCTTCCCAGGCATCCGGCTGAATCTGGTGTTAGGCCTTTTGCATATACGAATGAGGAGCCATGTCAATTTTTAAGACTAGCTTAGGTAATGATTGAACGGATATGGAAACAAGGCAGGCATATGGAATTAGGATGACTGTTATGTGGAGGATCAACACCAATACAGACTGGTTGGACCAAACAGCCTATAATTCTGCAATCTGTGTTGTAATTTCTGTGCAATTCTATGTGACTCCTGCCCCTAGCTGGTTCACATCTTATCAGCCTGCCTATTTATAATCCTAGAAATTACCTGTTTAGTTTGACTGACCATAGAAGGATAGACACAGAATTGGAGTTATTTAACTACTTGCCATCTCATGTGCATGAGCTGGAAAAAAAAAGGTACTGTTGCTGCAGACACTGCATTGAAGACCACTTACCTGCCAAGCCATTTCATCTCAGCCTTGCCACCTGAGACATTTCATGCCCACCTTACTTGTCAGATCTAGGTGTCGTCAACATTTTCCCCAAACCATCTAGTAATCCAATAGATGAAGGATATTGTTTTTATCTGTCAGCCTCGCTCCATTTACTCTATCTCCACAAATTTATTACCAGCCCAGTTCTATGCTAAAAGGATGAATGCCTTTCATTGGACTGTGACCCGATTCCTTCAGATCCCATGCTTTCAGACTTGGGGAGCAGGATCAGCCACCTTGATAGAAAAGATTATTCAGATCATCTAGCTTGCTCTATGCAGGGCTAATTTTTTATCTCTCACTTCCTTTAGTGCCAAACCATATCCCTCGACATATTATGCAGCAGTAGAAGATTAAGTAAGCACAAGGCTTTATTACAGCAAACAAATTTTCTAATTTTCGATCAATACCTGTCAGACTCCAGAATGGACATATTCAATGGGACATAAAATTATGAGAGCGTTTCTCATTCTGTTCATGAGACTCAGCAAGACAAAATTAGCGTACATCACAACTATTCTATAATATGATTATGGAAAGCAATATAGTATTTTACTTTGACAGCAGGAATAAGTCAAAACAATGCCACTTAGTACTTAGGCAGTGATGGTGCTACAAATTTATATGCATTATGTACTATTATTTGGTTTACTACACACAATAAACACAATCTGTGGCCATTCACCACTAATTGTTATATCCCAATTGAAGCTCATGAGGTAATGTTTATAGTTATCTGAATAAACAGATGGATAATTACAGCGTCTAAAATCAAGTTAATCCTACACTAGATTAGGATCAGTTGATGTCACGCAAACCAGGTTGAGCACAGACACAACAACCAATCTAAAAAATTTAAGTGCATTTCCCCAAGATTAAGCTGAGAATAGAATATTCAAGACCTACAATTTCAAACATTTGGGAGTTATTTAAAAGTATATCACCCCTGTAACACTTGACAGCTATCAAATACAGTTTCAAAGCATTATTATTCATGTTTTATTTATTACTCAGCAGTTATTTGCAAAACTCCCTGAAGAACAGTCCGTAACCAATTATACAGTACTCATTCCTGTCCTCTTCTGAAACGGGACAAAAGTATACACAATCAAATGCATCATAAGAAGAGGACTTTAAGATCAGATTATTTTGATCTTTAATTGCTCTGGCACATACTCTATGAAGCCAAACTAAAATTATTTTTATAGCATATCTGTTTTATGACCTCAAATCATAAATATTTATAAAGAAGCTCTACAATTTTCTGTAAAGTGGAAAAGGATGAATAATCTGCAAACCTATCAGATAAAATATTTATTACATGTCATTTGAAGTTTTAATCTACTTCCACAATTTGTCATTATAGTGAGGCTCAAAGTGCTGTAATTAAATGATTTAAAAATATTCAAAAACTATTATAGCAGCATGGAGCATAGATTGAATTCCCATCTTTGTGACAGCTATTCATTCACTGCTGCATATCTGTTGAGAACTGGTTAGAAAGATTCCATATTACCACAAACTCAAAACACAATAGGGTTGATTTACCTCTTCTCTACTCACTAATAGTATCTGAAAAAAGGGTGCAATGCCGAGTTAATTTGGGAGCTAGTCATTTGCTCACATTCTGTTCCTGAATAGCACTGCGCCCTAACCTTCTCTGTGACTTCTCGGGTGTCAGTACCAGACGCAGCCTGAAGAGGGTGCAGAAATTCAAATTTCACGCAATTGAATTTCAGAGGGCTTTCTACCCAGATTTCTTCAAATAGCACTGGTGCAGATCTGGGACAAACTGCACCATGAAATTCTGGCACGATTGGTTCCAGAGTTGTTGTTTAGGTGCTATCATGCTTAAAGAACAGACTGGTATTCACAAGCTACATCTTCATTTTTCAAGTAATAGTTTTTGCTGCTTGAATACCTGTTGCAGAATGCTGTTAGTATTTTACACTTAGTAATGGATGCCACATTTAATATTGTGCCACATTCCCCCTTCTCCCTTTTGTGAAATGGCTTATTTGGATGCAGATGATGGCAAACAACCACAAATCCTCTTGACAGCTTCTGAAGTCATTTGCCTGGCCCTCTCCATTTCCCTACCACTGTGTCAGAAGGTCCCCTCCTTACACTGTACCACTGATCCATACCACTTTGAATAAAACGATAAGCTTCACAGTTAAGCCAGCACCCTCCTCCAATTCCCGCACCATCATTCTTCATACCTACATTTGTTTTCCCTGTTCCTCCATCTAATGCTTAGCACCACAGTGCAACTCTCCTACTAACTCCCTCCAAGGCAAAATGCAGTGATACCCAGGCTGCTGCTGTCATGCCAGCCAGGCAATGGCAGCGTTAAGATATTGAGGGGTTGTTCTGTTTCACTAAAGAGTAAGATCACAAATGAAAGGGTACAACTCTTGGTGGTTATGAATAATTTCAGCACTCACCAATATTCATCTGTAGCTGCCACTTTTAATATTTGATGTTCCAAGCACCATGACATTTCAAAAAGTTGCTCTTTCAGTTACAGGGCTTCCACTGGGCATGCCCCTTTAAGATAAAGAATGCCTTTAAGGACCAGAACGTGCTCTGATCTCTCTTCATGAATGAGGCTAATACTGCATCCCCAAGTGAACTGATGTGCACCTGAGGCTTGCCTGTAGAATTCAAATAAGGCCCCAGAGAAGGTTTGGACACTCAGCTCTTGGTCTCTGCAGGGTGCGCTTTTGGTATGCTCCACACTAATTGCTTCTGGACTGGGCCAGTAAAGAAAGATAGGCCTAGTTATTTTATCTTAAAATAACTAACTGAAACTAATTTATCAAAATATTACCAATAACATACTGAAAGAAATTCTACAGTAACTTTCTAAAGAAATTTGAAGTAGTCTTCCTTGCCTAAATCATACTTCTACAATGTAATTCTGCAAAATCTGGGGATCAATAACATGTGGGATATTGGCCCAAAAATTCAGCCGAATACGGGAGAGTACCCACTGTGTACTCACCCGTATTCGGTCCCGAAGTGCCGGTTTCCTGCATGCACTGCGCATGTGCGGGAAACCGGCACTTCGGGTATGGTGAAGGGGGCGGTTCCTAGGTGAACCGCGTGCGCACTAGAGGCTGTGCGCACGCAGCACACTTAGGTTTTTTTTCAGGTTTCAACGCGAGGGTAAGTATGGAAGATTTTACACAAGAACAAGGTAAGTAGTTAATTAAGTATAATTTTTAATTTTTTTCAACAGGTTTATCTTTGTTAGAGACTTTAAAGAAAGGTAAGTTTATTTTTATAACTTTTAAAAAATTTTTTAATTTTTTCAAAATTTTTAATTTTTGTTTAAAGTGGTTAATTTATTTAACTATAGTTATTTTATTAATGTGATGGTTTTAAAAAAAAATTATTTGAGGTTTAGCTGTTCTTTTGGGGTCTCTTTCAATTCACAGATTTGACAGGTCTCCTGTCAAATCTATAAATGAAAGATGGTCTGCTGCCATTGGCTCTCCATGGCCCACGTGATCCCAGAGGTCACATCGCACTAACTGCGCCCCTGGGACACACACACACTGCGCGCCGGCACCAGGGAGAGGCCCAGGACCCGAAGTTCCTGTGGGCCCAAAACACAACGGCCGGCGCGGAGTGTGATATCGCGCGCGATCCTTACCCCCGCGGCAAGCCTCCGAGTCAAATTTCTGGGCCATTATCTTTGGTCTGCAGATACCTTGCAGTATTTCACAATGTATATTAAAGTTAACTACATGAATGAATAAATTTCATACTACTAAAATATAATATACTGACAGTAGACTGATAGTACCGACTCTCATTCCTACAACCACAACCTCCATCCTCGAACTCTCTACCCTTCAAACAGCTTCTGGACTTCACTCACCTGCTTTGGACAGCGGTTCGTCGATGCTCCGTGGTGGCCCCATCCTGCTTACGTTGGCTTTGTCCTTCCATGGGATCTCTGACTTTGACCCTGGTCTCCCTACTATTGTCTCCAACCTATTCCCTGCTACCAAGATGGATGCATTCCATTAATTACGACACTTAAACAGGCCTATGTAACCTGAGCTTTTCCCGTGTCCATTCGCATGCACACTTTGGCTGCCGCTCCGGACCTGAGCCATTCAATACTTTTTCACTTTTCCCCCCTTTTTTTCCTTTTCTCTCTATCCCCCCCCCCCCCCCCCCCCGCCCCCCGCCCAACCGCTTTCTCCTGTCATCATGCCTCCTTTCACCTCTCTTGGATACTCTGCCCTCCCAAATCCCTACCCCAATCCTTCATTACACGTCGACCTTCCTACTCTCCTGCCGCTGTCCCAGGCTTGACTCCCTCTTAGTTAAGCCCACAGCTTCCCTCTGCCTCTCTTGGCATCCTACGAAGGGCCCATCGAGGCACTCGTCGCTGCCTCCTTATGAGCAGCAACCCCTATTGTCCCATCCTACTCTCACGCTGACCTTCCTGCCCAGTGCGCCCAATAGGGGCAAATCTCCCTCCAGAATGTCCATTCACTTGCGAACAAGGCCCTTGCCATCCATGATCTTATCATGGATGATTGCAACGACATCATGGCCCTGACAGAAACTTGGTTGAGGGGTGATGACACCTTACCCTTAAATTAAGCCTCCCCGCCTGGCTTTCCCTTCCACCACTTGCCCCGCTCAGACCGCCGTGGTGGCGGTGTGGCTCTCATCACCAAATCATACCTTGGGCTGACCCCTTTTCCTCTGGCACATTCTCCTCCTTTGAGCATCTCACCTTATTCCTGTAAATTGCACTTTGATGGTCTGTATCTTTATATAAAGTTCCATTCCCTGTGAATCAGTGCGTGCTGATATGCCACGGCTGGGATGGCAGCAGTACCCCAAGCAGAAATCTGGGAGCTGGTAAGAGGGTGGTGCACTGTGTGTCATTCATTCGATGAAGGAACAGCAATATCAAGTTTGGATTTGAAGAGTGATGCTGCAGGAATCAGAGGAGAGAGCTGGATTTACCTCTCTTTTTATTCCAGGATGCATGGAGTAGTTGTCGGGGCAGGTGGAGGGTAAGGCAGGATTCTTACAGGCGTTTGTGTAGCTCAGGAGATGGCCAGACGAATGACATCAAAAGTGGTCATTGGGGCTCGTGATTGTTTCCCCTCCTCTGCCTCCAAATGAGTCACATCATAAAAGGGCTGTTGGCACAGTACTAAACACTGCCTCCATCACAAAGTATAAAATACTGAGAGGATTGTGCAAGAAGTACAGAAGCAGCAAAAACAGTTTTTTTACTCAAAATATTGAAAGTAAAGATCTTTCTTGGCAACATCAGCTTGTCTTTTAAGATAGATGGCACCTACACGACAGCTCAGGAATCAGACACAAGTTTCTCTGATCTGCTCGCAGTGCTATTAGAGGACGTTTGAGTGCAGAGGTCTCTGACATTCGTTAGCATTAAATTTACATTGCTGCACCATAATTAGGTACAGTGAGATGCAGACAATAGAAAAGCCATACAGGAAGCTCACGTGCAATGCTATTCAGGAGCAAAATGGGAGCAAAGGATTATCTCTCATTCTTCATCTACATTGTGCCCAATTCTGAGGGCTATTTGGGAGCAGGACAGAGGGGAGGGGAGGAGCAGCCTTTTGGAGTTTTAATGCAATTGAATACAGCGCGCAAGTATTATTAGTTTTCTAGCAGTGGAAATCCATAAAAGACTAGTTCAAACAGAGAAAACAAACCAGAAGTCTCTGTTTGAACTGGCATTTAAAAAAAAAGAAATGTTCTTGCCAAGTTCTCTGCAGTGATTCTGTCAGTAAAGGTTAGTACCACTTTTTGAAAAAAAAAGCCAATCTCCCATGCTATTGCACATGGGAAGTCAAGACTAAGTGCATTATTTAGGTCAAGTAGGGTTCAATAGCGGGATTTTAAATGGATCCAGGTGGTGTACAGGAAAAAAGGGTGGAGGGAAACAGAGGAGTTAGGGAGAGAATGAAGGAGGGGTGCGGGAGAGGAGAAAAGGAGGAGAGGGGAAGAGGGAATGGGAGAGCGAATAGGAAAGGAAAGGGAAAAGGGAGGGGAGAGGGACAGTGGAAGTGGGGAAAGGGTAGGCAAGTAGCAGGAGGATAGCAAGGGAAGTGGACGGGGAAGGGGGAGGGAGCGAGGGTCAGAGGGATATATGTGCTTGAACCGATGGTCTTCTGATTCAGAGGCAAAAGTTCCAACACTGAGCCAAGGCTGGCACCTCGTACTATAAGCACTGCAGTAATAACTCCATTTAATTCTTATAAATATACCTTGTAGTCTATCATTGTTTCATTGTGCAGAAAAGAAAGTGTCAGACATTGAAAAGTAAAACTAACAGAATATGTGTATTTCTTTGTCAAAATTGAATAGGAAAACAAATAGTTCAATGACTGTAATTATCTCCAATATAAAGCAACAGTGCCAACTTCCAGGGCTCACTGGAAGAACTAAATAGTGAGCTTCTCATGAACCTGCATCCCTGCACAACACTTGTCTTCCTGATCTTCCATGCCTTGCTATTGATCCTCACCTTAGTTTATGGTGGGACATCTGTCCATGGCAATATTGAGCAGTATGTACAATACTGACACACAGACTTTCTCCGGGTATATTGTAAGGACCCATTCACTGTGGATCTAAACCAGTTGTTTTAGTACCCTAAGCATCCACTTATTGGGCCCCTAGTTCATCCATATACTTGATAGTAACTGTTCTCAACTGGAGTATGCAAGTTGCAGAGAGGTGACCTCAACCAAGGGTTGTACTATGCAGCTCACATCGCCTAGGAGTCGGCAGAAGATATGCAGGTCTTCTTGGACCAAATGGCTCACCTGAGATAGTGAATTCAACCTAAGCCTTCTCTCTATATGTACTGTATCTCCACCATGGCTAGGTCGACTGTGGTGCACCATTCCCTGATGCACTGCTTTCTGTGAGTTGCGAGCCCCTTATGCCTTTTATGCTCCAGTCTGCCCTCTCCTCTTCCTTTACTGTGATATATCCAATAATAGCCAATGCACTCATGCTCTTGGGTAGAAAATTCCACGGTACTATTCAATTCTGTCATTGCTGTAGTGATGAATTGAAGTGATGTGGGGGAGGGTTTAAACTAAATTGGTAGGAGGATGGGCACCAGGATGAAGCATTAGAGTTGAGATACAAGGTGCACAGAGGACTGGGAGAGACAAACAGCATTAGAATAAAGACTAATTCAGAAATAAGAAGAAAATGCGAGGCAGACTCAGGTGGGTTTAGAGTGCATGTGCGTAAATGCCCAGAGTGTGCTAAATATGGTTGGTGAACTGCAGGCATAAGTAGCCACATGGGATTAGGATATAGAGGCAATAATGGAGACCTGGCTCAAACAAGGGGAAGAAAGGGCACTTAATATACCTGGCTACAGTGTATTCTGGAGAGATAGGGAAGGTAAAAAAGGAGGGGCGGTAGTAGTATCAATCAAAGATATTGGCCGCGATTTTCCCTACCTCGGCGGGTCTGTGGCGGGCGAGGTCGGCGGCAGGTCGCAACTTTGCTGCTGGCACCATCCTGGCCTCTGACATGACTTTTCCCTGATTGGGCTCGTTAAGCCCGCCCAGGGGATTCCCTGGTCCAATTGAAGGAAGCGGGTCTGATGACGTCATTTGATGATGCGTCATCAGCCGGTTTCCTTAAAGAGACCATGTGCAAATTCACTTTGACATTTGTGCTGTCAGTGTTCTACAGCATTGAGGTGCTGCAAACACTGACAAGCACTGCACAAAGGTGCACGGCTGCACCCAGGCTCTCCCATTACTCTCTCCATATGCTTATGGAGGGAGTCACAGCACACAGGGAGGTACTCTTCCCTTCCAATGGGCAGAAGAGAACCTCCCCAGGAGACCAACACAGATTACACAGGAGGGCACAAGCAGGGGTGTCGTCAGGAGGACCAGGCTGCAGTGGTGCAAACCTTTCAATGATCTCAGTAGATCACAAAACGTTACTGCAAAGCCACACTCAACCTCATCCTGCTGTGCCTCTCATCACATCCCCATCACTGCCTTCCCTACTCTACTCCTGCACATCCTTACTCACACCAACTTACCTTGCACCTCCACCCATCCCTCTCTATCTACATTATCACTTCCCCATCTCACGAGCCACCCCTCACACTCACCCTCATCCTAGTCCAATCATACCAACTAACAGCACACAAGGGTAGGCACTTGTGTGTTTTAGCCAATGTTCATGTGAAGTTTCTGTTAATTTGCCGTCAAACATTGAAATCTTTATTTTCAACACTGCGTTCTTGGACAGATTTGTGTGCACCTTTGGAAGTGGCTTAGTGAGCTGCAGTGAATGGTGAAACATAACGGCACCCCCTGCAATGCTGATGAGTGTGAAAGGAATGGTTGGGCATTGTAGGGATGCTTTCTGTTGTTGGTGGGGGGTGTTGCCAACTTGGTGCATCATGTGGCAGCCAGGGTGTGCAGCGTCAAGTGAAGTAAAAGTGGCCATGGGCAGCAACGTGGTTGGGTGCTGAATACCTGTGTCCTGTGCAGTATCAGGTGATTGCGGAGAAGGTTGGTGTGTTTGTTGGTGCTGCTAGTGTGCCTGGTGACGCTGGTGTTGTGGCTGATCGTGGTCAGATTCTGAGGACCAAGGCGAGAGAATATAAACCATACCCATGCTGATGGAATAGATGGCAGGTGAACTTGAGATGACTGAAGTGATCTGTCAATGGTGAGAGAGGTTGTTCCAATGAGGTGACACTGGATAGAGAGAATTTGCTCCAAGCACTTGCAACCTGCATAAAGCTCAATCTGTCTTCCAGATGCAGTAAGCAACAGCTTCTGAGCTTGGAAATTAAACAGCTGTGAGATGGGAGCTTTTATAGCACATTACAAGCTGTCAAGTAATGAGATGATTCAATGGCCATTCAACTCCCACCCAGCTTAACAGACGTGATCCCAGAGATGTGTGGACCCCATTGGCGAGCTGATAAAGTCTAAAGGTGAGCTCAAAATTGTTGTTAATCCTCTGTTAACAAGGTCATAATGAACTGAATTGCCTCCCCAGCCACTGCATGTTGGGTCTGCTCAGCGCTGACAGACCCGACATTTAGTAAAGGCGCGTGGCAGCAGGTTGACAGCGGGGTCCTGACTCACTGTAAAAAAAAAACACTTTCCCACATGACCCACTACCGATCACACCCACTGACCCCCCCAGGAAATTCCCCCCACTGTTGCAGCACTAGAAAGGGATGATGTACTTGAGGGTTCAAAGAATCTATTCGGTTAGAATTAAGGAACAATAGAGGAGTTATTATGCTGCTAGGCGTATACTATAGGCCATCAAATAGTGGGAAGGAGGGAGGAACAAATTTGCAGGCAAATAGCAAAAAGTTGCAAGAAATTTAGAGTAGTGATAATTTGGGACTTCAATTATCCTAATATAGACTGGGAAAATAACGATGTAAAGGGCAAAGAGGGGGAGGAATTGCTGAAATGTGTACAAGAGAACTTTCTTGATCAGTATGTTTCCAGATCAACGAGGAAGGAAGCAGTGCTGGATCTAGTTCTAGGAAATGAAGTGGGGCAAGTGGAGCATATTTCAGTTGGATAGCATTGGTTAACTATCATTAGGCTTAGAATAGTTATGGAAAAGGACATGGAAAAATCAAACGTGAAAATATTCAACTGGAGGAGGGCTAATTTTAGTGAGTTTAAAAGGGATTTTGCCCAGGTGGATTGGAATCAAAGGTTGGCAGGTAAAACAATAAATGAGCAATGAGAGGCCGTCAGAGAGGAGATAGTTCGGGTACAGACTGGACAGTCCCACGAGGAGGAAAGGAAGGGCATCCAAAGGTAGAACTGCCTGGATGGCTAAGGATACAGGGGGAGAAACTGGAAGCATCAGCTTCGGCCACTACCGCCATAAAATGGCGAAAAGACGGCAGCCGGTGCTCTTCCGCCAGCTGGTGGCGGCTCCATCGACCATTTTCCAGCTGCCGGTAAACACTAGTGCCAGGGAGATTTAAATGTAAGAGATCGTGATGTCAGTGAGTGTGTAATGCTCACTGTACATCCGATCTCCAACAGTGGATTTAGTCACTTACCTTATGGTCAGCGCAGAAAAACAACAGGGAGAGCTGTCGTCTACCAAACAGGAAGCAGGGTGCAGCAGCAATACTTAAATGCACCATCTCCAATCAGCTGCACCTGACAGGGTTCTGCAGTTTCAGTGGCTGTTTGCTACTTCCTGCAACCGGAACAGCTTTCTTTAGTTATTTCAAGTTTTTTTGGTGACAGGGCAGGTTCATTCAAGTGCAGAAGTCACTCATTATTTGTTAAAGGCTTCTGCTCACAACACTTCCTCACAGTCATGTGAGCTTGGGTTTTTAGACGAGAATCATGATTGCAATAATTTTAATGAGGAGTGAGGAAAAAATTTACGTGCAGCCTAGACGATTCTTAGGTGGCGCTACTTAACCATTTTTAGTTAAAACCCTGCCCATTTCTTGGCTATAACTAATTTCTAGCCCATGGAGATTAAAATGAAACAGAAAAAGGAGGCTTATGATAAATGTCAGGTTCATAATTCAGTAAAGAACCAAGCTGAATACCAAAAGAACTGAAAAAGGAAATGAGGGGCTAAGAGGGAATATGAGAATAAATTCGCAACTAGCATAAAACGGAACACAAAAGTTTTGTTTTTATTCGTTTATGGGATGTGGGCATTGCTGGCAATGCCAGCATTTATTGCCCGTCCCTAATTGCCCTTGAGAAGGTGGTGGTGAGCCACCTTCTTGAACCGCTGCAGTCCGTGTGGTGAAGGTACTCCCACAGTGCTGTTAGGGAGGGAGTTCCAGGATTTTGACCCAGCGACGATGAAGGATCGGCAGCATACTTCTAAGTCAGGATGGTGTGTGACTTGGAGGGGAACTTGCAGGTGGTGGTGTTCCCATGCGCCTGCTGCCCTTGTCCTTCTAGGTGGAAGAGGTCGCAGGTTTGGGAGGTGCTGCCGAAAAAGCCTTGGCGAGTTGCTGCAGTGCATCTTGTAGATGGTACACACTGCAGCCACGGTACGCTGGTGGTGGAGGGAGTGAATGTTTAAGGTGGTGGATGGGGTACCAATCAAGTGGGCTGCTTTGTCCTGGATGGTGTAGAGCTTCTTGAGCTGCACTCATCCAGGCAAGTGGAGAGTATTCCATCACACTCCTTACTTGTGCCTTGTAGATGGTGGAAAGGCTTTGGGGAGTCAGGAGGAGAGACACTCGCTGCAGAATACCTAGCCTCTGACCTGCTCTTGTTGCCACAGTATTTATGTGGCTGGTCCAGTTAAGTTTCTGGTCAATGGTGACCCCCAGGATGTTGATGGTGGGGGATTCAGCAATGGTAATACCGTTGAATATCATGGGAAGGTGGTTAGACTCACTTTATAAACATATAAATAGTAAAAAGGTAGTCAAAGGAAGTGTAGGGCCGATTAGGGACCAAAAAGATCTTCGTTTGGAGGCAGAGGGCATGGCTGAGGTACTGAATGAGTACTTTGCATCTGTCTTCACTAAAGAAGAGGATGCTGTCAATATCACAGTAAAGGAGGAGGTCGTAGCAATATTGGATAGGATGAAAATAAAGAGGTACTTAAAAGTTTGGCAGCACTCAAAGTAGAAAAGTCATGCAGTCCAGATGGGATGGATCCTAGGTTGCTAACGGAAGTAAAGATGGAAATTGCAGAGGTTCTGGCCATAATCTTCCAATTCTCCTTGAATATGGGAGTGGTGCCAGAGGACTGAAGGATTGCAAATGTTACCGCCCTGTTCAAAAATGGGGAGAGGGATAAACCCGGAAATTACAGGCCAGCCAGCCCAACGTCGGTGGTGTGGAAACTTTTAGAGACAATAATCTGGGACAAATTTAATTGGCACTTCGAAAATTATCAGTTAATAAATGAAAGTCAAGACGGATGTGTTAAAGGCAAATAGTGTTTGACTAACTTGATTGAGTTCTTTGATGAAGTAACGCAGAGGGTTGATGAGGGTAATATGCTTGATGTTGTGTATATGGACTTTCAAAAGGCGTTTGATAAAGTACCACATAATAGACTTGTTAGCAAAATTGAAACCTGTGGAATTAAAGGGACAGTGGGAGCGTGGATACAAAACTGGCTAAGAGACGGCAGCTTTTGACACGTTAGAACCCCTGCGACTACACCTCATTGTCTCAGTTGTATCTTGCTATGTCTTTGATGTGGTACCTTCCTGGCTGACCTGATTAACTTTATCACACCTCGGCAGATAGTCAGGATGATTTAATTTAGTGGTCTGCAATTGTAAGGTACACATGCTTTGTTCTCTATCTATATATGCTTTGGCGATTCTGTATCTATTTACTTCACCTGAGGAAGGGGCAATCGATAGCTCCGAAAGCTTGTGATTTCAAATAAAACTGTTGGACTATAACCTGGTGTTGTGCGACCTCTCAATTTTGTCCACCCCAGTCCAACACCGGCATCTCCGCATTAAGAGACAGAAAGCAGAGAGCAGTGGTGAATGGTTGGTTTTCAGACTGGTCGGAAGTGTGCAGTGGTGCCCCCCGAGGAGTCAGTGTTGGGACCACTGCTCTTTTTGATATATATTAATGACCTGGATGTTCAAAGTTTGCAGATGACACAAAATGAATGAGGTGTAATTGAGTTTTAAACAGCGTACTAAGTCATAATTACTGCTGAACAACTTCTCTGGCCCTGAAAAACAAATTTTATAAGTGTGGAGTATCACTCCCCACATTCTGTCATAAAAATTCCATAGATTTTTTAAATAATAACAAAAAATGTTTTTAAGTTCATGATATTTCAGTTTTTATATTAATCTCATGTATATGTCCTAATCCTTATTTTGCTTTTTGTAAAATGATTAAAAAGTGAAAAAAGATAATCGGTGCTTTTTACTTCCTGGTTTGCTGTCTGAGAATTCTGCAATCTGACTGGCTGCTCAGCCTGCTTGATGACTTCACTGTTGCTGAACGCCACAGATCCCCTATAGATGGCGCCAGATTGAAAGTAACATCAGAATTGGGGAAATCAATCCAACAGAGTCCGCTAAATCTTTGTGGGCAGCTTTCTTTGAGGTCAGCGACGAGCGCCGTCCCTTCACCGAGCCATTTTGTTTTTATTATTTTTCTTCATATGTTTTAAGACAAATTTGAAAAGCACCAAAAAACCCAACAACAAGATGCTCAAAATGGATTCTAGTGTCCAAGGAGAATGCCCATTAATTACTCTTATATTACACATGCTAACTTTCTGTGGATAAGTAAAAAATTTTAAAAATCCCCTGAAGTTAAGATACAGCTTCATTTTTTGTTTCAGAAAAAACATCTGTAAATGTGCACGGAATTGACATATATTAAAGGTGTTATACAAATGCAAATTATTGGTGGTGGTGATGTTACTGCTGATTGAGAGAACTGTTAACTGAAATGGAATTGGCATGCTTAATTAACTCAATTCTTGAAAATATGTTTTTAGTTTATAAAATTTGGTTCATAAAATAAATTATGAGATGCATCTCTTACACAAATGGTACCATCAAACTGATACTATTGAATGAAAAATCTATTCTTGATTTCATGTTCTAGGACATTAAGTACTGTATGTGCTAGTACTATTAACTGGTTTAGTTAAGGACTGAGTAAATGCTGGAGACCAGCCCTGCCAGTAATCCAGTTTATTACCCAACAACCTTTGAAGACAAATGCTTGCCAAAGTCTTTTTTCTAGACCTTGGGTATGGTGGTATAGCAAAACGCTCACTGCATCGTTTGTTTGCATTCCACCTATAATATCCTGTTTATATTATAATGCTAACTTCAGATGCAACAATGAACAAAATGGTACTAGTACCTTAAGAGCCACCAATACCTGCCTCGAAAGATGGTTTTCCATGGGACCTCTAAAGGTAAAACAGCACTGGCAACAAACATAATTGGGTGTGGCTAGCAGCCACCATTTTATACTGGCCTCATACAGGATGAGCTTTCAGCCTATCCTTAAAGACCAGCTATACCCTTGTACATTTCTCCTGTCATCAGGAAAGATTCAAAGCCAGAAACATCACATTGCAAATGTTAATTTTAAACAGCTACACACATGCAATTGTGCACTTTGCAGTTGCTTCAGTGCTGCTTCCAGTGCTCTCAATGTGCTCACATTGTAAATTCAGAGCACCAGCAGCATTTTAGCACATTACCACTATGTAAATATATCCTGAGACAATACAGCTTCAACACATCTTTAGCTGTGAATAGAATTTGTTCAAGTTCTCATCTGATTGCTCAACAGGAAATTGCATTCCTTATTAAATTGACCATCTTAACAAGACAACTTGAACCTCAACACATGTCCACTAAACCATCAGCAAGGTACAAGACAATTTAGCATTTCTTTTGCACCATTTCAACCTAAATCACACAGCTAAAGATATATTTTACAGGGATGCTGCTGTCTGGCAAAATATCACATAAGACAATATACCTCGCTTGTAAACCAGCAAAGTATATATTTACATAACTGATAATTCAATAATGTCAAGATACACCTGATCACATCTATTACCACCCTATATATTGCAAAAATGGATAGATATAGCATCTCCTGTGGATATAACTTACCCAAGCAGCCAACGTGGCAGATTAGACTACAATGTTCCTGCAATGTAAGTGGGTTGGATTCCACACTTCCAGAACTCTGAGGCCCTATTCGGGAACTGCTTCTTGAACCGGTCAAGTAGCATTGAAATAATAACCTTTTAATAATCAAAGTTCCTAAAAATGTTTTTATTCATTGTCAGGATGCGGGCATTGCCCATCCCTAGGTACAACTGAATGGCTTGCTAGGCTGCTTCAGAGGGCAGGTCAGAGTCAACCACGTTAGTGTGGGACTGGAGTCACAAATAGGCCAGACCGGGTATGGACGGCAGGATTCTTTCCCTCATGGACATTAGTGAACCAACTGAATAATCCAACAGCTTCATGGTTACTTTTACTGATACAAGCTTTTTATTTCCAAAATTATTATTTTTTTTTTAAACTGAATTCAAATATTCAAACTGCCATGTTGGGATTTGAACTCCTACTCTCTGGAAACTAATCTGGTGACATAACTACTACATTACCGTGCCTTGATTTCTCAAAATATACAAGGAAGTCTATAATTTAAAAAAAAACACTGGTAGAGCTTTATTTATTTGGAAACATTTTTGTTTCATGCATTTCAATGGCTAGGAAAATATTGATGCAAACCATATTAACAGCATTTAACAGCATTAAATCTTAGAGGTTTTAATTGCCAATAGCAAAGCCAACAGAGGTTATTATTCAAACAGAGATGGTACGAAAGAAGTGAAATGGTTGAAGCAGCAGTATAAATAGATATTTGAAAACATTAAGGCACTATAACACTAAATTTGAGACAATTGGAACATTGTAGAAGTCTCATATTCTAATATTTAGTAATAAGCTTATTCATTCATGTGGAGGATTTTATTATAAGCTGTAAAATACCGCAAAGATTCTGCAGTGGTATTTGTGAACTAAAAATCAGTACTGTATTGTCAGCATTTGTTTAATAACAAGAAGGCCACTTGATGCATTTAACTTGCTGAGGTGAAATAATGGGCCAGAATGTATTGTCAAAATAATGGTGAGGCTAATGGCGCTCATTGTTATTTATGAATAAATGGTACAGTAAATTCAGGCTAGGAGCTGATGCACGGTTAAATGTGAATATCCAGAAGTTGCGGTCCGAGTTGCGCTGCTCCTTCATTAGCTTTGTGAAAACGGCATTTCGCTGTCTGCCTCACTATTGATATGCATTGAATGTCATGAAGTTGCTGTATTCGCGCGGAGATACGAACTAAACCTGCCGCAGATATTTACTGCTAGTAATTAGTAGCGCAAGTACCCTTTTAACGACATGATCATTGTTAATCACTGCTAGTCAACCTCCCCAGCACTGAAAATTAACTATTGCAAGGGTGGCGTCTCATTTCTTCAGGTTTTGATTCTTTTGGGGAGATTTTTAAAATGTCCAATTTTAAATTAAAAAAATGTTTTTCTTACTTTTCCTTTCTGTCTCTTTTCTTTCTCTCTCAATACAATCTCTTTTCCCCTCTCTTTATTTCTCTTTCTATACCTGATTTGACATTGATTTCACCTCCTTTAATCATGCCTCCTTCTCAATCCTTCCCATGTTTATTTCCCAATCCTTAAATCTCAGGAGATACCCTGTTGGAAACTCCGTTCTCTAGCCAAGAAATTGTAGGCCAGATAGCCTTACTTCAGTTGATGGTAACCAATAAGGGCTGATTTTACAATTATGGATGGCCAGTGGGCAATCTTTCTAGCTGGCCACATGTCAGGAAAATGTAGACACACTGGCCATTGTTTACATTCAAAAAATTAATGGATGGAAAATTGTAGGAAGCGTGCCCATGATTTTGCAACATACATGGCCAGTAATCAAGCCTCTCTCTGTTAGCAGGTATTCGTAAAATCAGCTCCTCTAGAGTCTATAATACAATATGAAATTACTGAGCACTTGGCAAAACAGGAGTTAAATATGGCCAGTCAGAGTCAGTAAAGATTTCTAAAGGAGGTGCAGGAACATTAGAGTCCCAGCAAGCTGACAGTGAAACAGTGTGGCTAGTAAACACACTGGCCCACAATTTGCTGTCAAAATAACAGTGAGGCTAACTGCGCTCATCGTTATTTATGCGCAAATCGCACATCAACTTCAGGCGAGAGTAGATGTGCAGTTAAATGGGGAGAATTCAAAAATTGCTCTCCGAGATGCGCCGCTCTACTGTTAGCTTCGCAAGAAAGGCATCTCGCTGTCTGGCTCACCATTAAAATGCATTGAATGGCATGAAGTTCCTGTATTTGCCCGGTAGATATAAACTAAACTCGCCACAAAGAGTCAGGGCTTGTCCATCTCAGTCTAAGTACCCTTTAAATGGCGTGATAAGTATTAATTACTGCCAGTCAACCTCTCTGGCACTAAAGATTAACCATTACAAGTGTGGAGTCTCATTCCTTTTAATTGTTGTTGGAGATTTAAAAAAAAAAATTCTTTTTACTTCTTTTTTTCCTCTATCTTAATCCAATCTTTCTTTCCCTCTCTTTATTTCTCTTTCTGTACCAGTTTTGACATTGAATTCACTCACTCTAACTTACACATCCTTGTTCAGATCTTGCGCGATTCATTTCACAATCCTTCAATCTGATTGGTTAAGGAGATACACAGTTGCTTGCCCTATTCACTTAGATCCCAGATGCACTGCAGAGGCCGCTGTGTCATTTCCATCTCGCACTTCCAGCAACTTGCAGTGCACAATATCTTGGAGATTAAACGGGCAAGGGCATGTCCAACTAACGGCAGGTGCTGTTCTTTGACTGGTTACAGCAAATTCTGGGCCACTTAGTCCTTCGGGGCGGCTGTAGGGCATTCTGGAGGGGGAGGGTGAACAGCCAGTTGTCATGGTGCATATAGGTACCAACAATATAGGTAAAAAATGGGATGAGGTCCTAAAAGCTGAATATAGGGAGTTAGGAGGTAAATTAAAAAATAGGACCTCAAAAGGTAGTAATCTCAGGATTGCTACCAGTGCCACGTGCTAGTCAGAGTAGAAATAGAAGGATATTTCAGATGGATACGTGGCTAGAGGAATGGTGCAAGGGGGAGGGATTCAAATTCCTGGGACATTGGAACCCCGGTTCTGGGGGAGTTGGGGCCAGTACAAACTGGACGGTTTGCAACCTGGGCAGGACCGGGACCAATGTCCTAGGGGGAGTGTTTGCTAGTACTGTTGGGGAGGGTTTAAACTAAAATGGCAGGGGGTTGGGAACCTGTGCAGGGAGACAGAGGAAAGGGAAGCAAGGATAGAAACAAAAGACAGGAATGAGCAAACCAAAAGTGGAAGGCAGAGAAATCAAGGGTGTAACTCAAACAGGGCCACAGTAAATAATAATTCTAAAAAGACTAAGAGTGTTAAAAAAACAAGCCTGAAGGCTTTGTATCTTAATGCGAGGAACATTCGTAATAAGCTGGATGAATTAGCTGCGCAAATAGATGTAAACGTATATGATATAATTGGGATTACGGAGACATGGCACCAGGGTGACCAAGGCTGGGAATTCAACATCCAGGGGTATTCAATATTCAGGAAGTATAGGCAAAAAGGAAAAGGAGGTGGGGTAGCATTGCTGGTTAAAGAGGAGATTAACACAATAGTAAGGAAGGATATCAGCTCTGATGATGTGGAATCTGTATGGGTAGAGCTGAGAAATACCAAGGGGCAGAAAACATTAGTGGGAGTTGTATACACACCCCCAAACAGTAATGCTGAGGTTGGGGATGGCATTAAACGGGAAATTAGAGACGCGTGCAATAAGGGCACAGCAGTTATCATGGGTGACTTTAATTTATATATAGATTGGGCTAACCAAATTAGTAACAATACTGTGGAGGAGGAATTCCTAGAGTGTATACGGGATGGTTTCCTGGACCAATATGTCGAGGAACCAACTAGAGATCAGGCCATCTTAGACTGGATATTATGTAATGAGAAAGGATTAATTAGCAATCTTGTTGTGTGAGGCCCCTTGGGGAGCAGCGATCATAATATGATAGAATTCTTCATTAAGATGGAGAGTGAAGTAGTTCACTCAGAGACTAGGGTCCTGAATTTAAATAAAGGAAACTACGATGGTATGAGGCGCGAGTTTGCTAGGATGGATTGGGGAGCGTTACTTAAAGGGTTGACGGTGGATAGGCAATGGCAAACATTTAAAGATCGCATGGATGAATTACAGAATTTGTTCATCCCTGTTTGGCATAAAAATAAAGCAAAAAAGGTGACTCAACCGTGGCTAACAAGGGAAATTAGGGATAGCATAAGATCCAAGGAGAGGACATATAAATTGGCCAGAAAAAGCAGCAAACCTGAGGATTGGGAGCAGTTTAGGATTCAGCAAAGGAGGACAAAGGGATTAATTAAGAGGGGCAAAATAGAATATGAGAGTAAGCTTGTAGGGAACTTAAAAACTGACTGTAAAAGCTTCTACAGATATGTGAAGAGAAAAAGATTGGTGAAGTCAAGCATAGGTCCCTTGCAGTCAGAATCAGGGGAATTTATAAATGGGGAACAAAGAAATGGCAGACCAATTAAATACATACTTTGGTTCTGTCTTCACAAAGGAGGACACAAATAACCTCCCAGAGATGTCGGGGAACATAGGGTCTAATGAGAGGGAGGAATTGAATGAAATCAATATTTGTAGGGAAATGGTATTCGGGAAATTGACGGGATTGAAGGCCGATAAATCCCCAGGGCCTGATAATCTACATCCTAGGGTACTTAAGGAAGTGGCCCTAGAAATAGTAGATGCATTGCTGGTCATCTTCCAAAATTCTATTGACTCTGGAACAGTTCCCATGGATTGGAGGGTAGCTAATGTAACCCCACTATTTAAAAAAGGTGGTAGAGAGAAAACGGAGAATTATAGACCGGTAAGCCTGACATCGGTAGTGGGGAAAATGCTAGAGTCCATTATAAAAGATGTAATAGCAGAGCACTTGGAAAACAGAGACAGGATCGGACAAAGTCAACATGGATTTACAAAAGGTAAATCATGCTTGACTAATCTACTGGAATTTTTTGAGGATGTAACTGGTAGAATAGATAAGGGAGAACCAGTGGATGTGGTGTATTTGGACTATCAGAAGGCTTTCGATAAGGTCCCGCATAAGAGATTAGCGTGCAAAGTTAAAGCACATGGGATTGGGGGTGAGGTACTGACTTGGATAGAGAACTGGTTGGCAGACAGGAAGCAAAGAGTTGGAATAAACGGGTCTTTTTCTGAGTGGCAGGCAGTGACTAGTGGGGTACCGCAGGGATCGGTGCGAGGACCCCAGCTATTCACAATATATATTAATGATCTAGACGAGGGAACTAGATGTAATATCTCTAAGTTTGCAGACGACACAAAGCTGGGTGGGCGTGTGTGCTGTGAGGAGGATGCAGAGAAACTCCAGTATAATTTGGACAGGTTGGGTGATTGGGTAGATATATGGCAGATGCAGTATAATGTGGATAAATGCGAGGTTATCCACTTTGGTGGCAAAAACAGGAAGACAGATTATTATCTGAACGGCAATAGATTGGGAAAAGGGGAAGTGCAACGAGACCTGGGTGTCCTTGTGCACCAGTCGCTGAAGATAAGCATGAAGGTGCAGCAGGCAGTTAAGAAGGCAAATGGTATGTTGGCCTTCATAGCGAGAGGATTCGAGTACAGGAGCAAGGATGTCTTGCTGCAGTTGTACAGGGCCTTGGTGAGACCACACCTTGAGTATTGTGTGCAGTTTTGGTCACCTTATCTGAGGAAGGATGTTCTTGCCATGGAGGGAGTGCAGCGAAGATTTACCAGACTGATACCTGGGATGGCAGGAATGACGTATGAAGAGAGATTGGGTCAATTAGGCTTATATTTGCTAGAGTTTAGAAGAATGAGAGGGAATCTCATTGAAACTTATAAAATTCTAACAGGACTAGATAGACTAGATGCAGGAAGGATGTTCCCGATGGCGGGGGAGTCCAGAACCAGGGGTCACAGTCTAAGGTTAAGGGGTAAGCAATTTAGGACTGAGATGAGGAGGAATTTCTTCACCCAGAGAGTGGTGAACCTGTGGAATTCTCTACCACAGAAGGCAGTTGAGGCCAATTCATTAAATATATTCAAGAAGGAGTTATATAAATTTTTACGGCTAAAGGGATCAAGGGATATGGGGAGAAAGCAGGGACAGGGTACTGAATTTGGATGATCAGCCATGATCTCATTAAATGGCGGAGCAGGCTCGAGGGGCCGAATGGCCTACTCCTGCTCCTATCTATGTTTCTATGTTTCGACAAGGAAATGATCTCGAACTTGGAGGTTAGTGTTGTCACACATCTGAAACATAGCACAAGCACAAAAGGACAGCATTGTGCTATCTCAAGTTAAAAACATTCACACACTACATGATAAAGGAAATAATTTTTCTGCATTTGAGTGAATATTGTGCTGAGTGTTTATTTGTCATTAGTTACAATATAGCAAGTGCCTAGCACAAGATGGAAATAGATGGAATTTAAAAAACTGATTATGAAAGATTAGGGAAAAGTGGCTTGGGCACATTACTTGAAGATGTAGTTTTCTGTTTAAGAAATAGTGTAAATGTGACCCTGCATGCAAGGCATCTGGTATTAGTACCTGGTGAACCAGTCTTCCTCGCTGCAGCACTGGTAAAAGAAAGAAAGACTTGCATTTATATGGCGCCTTTCACGACCATCGGACATCCTGAAGCACTTTACAGCCGATGAAGTACTTTTTGAAGTGTAGTCACTGTTGTAATGTAGGAAATGCGGCAGCCAATTTGCATTCAGCAAGCTCCCACAAACAGCAATGTGATAATGACCAGATAATCTGTTTTTGTTATGTTGATTGAGGGATTAATAATGGCCAAGACACGAGGGATAACTCCCCTGCTCTTCTTCGAAATTGTGCCATGGGATCTTTTACGTCCACCTGAGAGGGCAGACGGGGCCTCGGTTTAACATCCCATCCGAAAGACGGCACCTCCGACAGTGCAGCACTCCCTCAGTGCTGCACTGGAGTGACAGCCGAGGTTTTTTGTGCTCAAGTCTCTGGAATGGGACTTGAACCCACAACCTTCTGACTCAGAGGCAAGTACTTCTGCTAATTCTTTATTGGCATTTTCAGCCCCTAATTTTCTATGACTTTTTCTTCCAGGTAATTGAACTGCATGTTAAAGTTATGGCCAAAGTATACAGCAGATGACAATAATTCTGGAAACCTGGGAGGGGGGAGAAGGAGCAGGAAATTGAAATCTTAAGACTGTCCCTGATTGTTCCAGACATCTGAAGTGCAACTTCAAGATACCAATGGAATATTTGGTAATAATACTGGTTGCAGCAAATGCTTTCCTGCATCTGCCCTCTGTTTCTGTCCATAGTTGGAACATGGTTGTCATGAGCGATGTTTGCAAAGTGTAACCTGAATGAGATGTTAAACCAAATCTCTGTCTGCCTTTTCAGGTGGATGTAAAAGATCCCATGGCACTTTTTCCAAAGAGGATCACAAAGTTCAGAAATCTGTCCAACATTTATCTCTCAATCAATAGTATCAAAAACAGTTTAACTAGTCTCATTGTTGTTTGTGGGACCTTGCTGTCCACAATTTGATTGTTGTGTTTGCCTATGAAACAAATTGGCTATGAAGCACTTTTGGATGTTCTGAGAAAGCGAAAGGTACTATATGAATGTAAGTCATATTATTCATCCTCCACAAAGCAGCCATTGACATGTATGATTCTGCACTGGTGATCACATATCATGCATACATTGTGAATTGGATCATATAGGGTTCAGAGTTATGCCCAGGGGCCTAAATGGTAAAATGGGTGCACTCTATGACCCTCAGGGAAAGCCAGGAGTTCTACATAATTCTTTTGTACTCGCAGGTTCTGCTGTTGGTCAGTCCAGCATAATGCATCTGTGACCTCTTTGATATACCTGTGGACAGAAAACTGACTAACATTGCAGATAACATGCATGCTAGCCTGCCAGAAACCCATCACATACATTTCAAGGCCACATTGACATTAATGGGCAGGAAAGGATGACACCACTGCAGAGGTCTTCACGAAAGAGATGGTATAGCCTTGTCAATACCTCTTTGATAGACGCCAGCCTCCTTAGGCTCAGCTCTGCCTTCATTACCAGGTAACTTGGCTTGGTTCACAAGTGGAGTGCAGGACCTAAAAATATGCCGCATTTGCCAACTGACATCACGGGCAGCGCTGTCCTGCTCTGGTTGATCTTCCTGTACCGAGTGTGCTACTTGAGCACTGAACACAGTCTGCACTGTAACTAGAAACCCTAAGGGCTGGATTTTTCCAACCTCGGCGGGTCCGGGGCGGGCGATGTCCGTGGCATTTGGGGATCACGCATTTGTGTCGCTCCTGGCCTCCAACAAGATATTCCATTGATGGGGCTTGTTAAGCCCGCCCTGCGAGGTTCCCGGCCAATTAATAGGAAGCGGATCAGATGACGTCATTTGATGACATGTCATCAGCCTGTTTCCTTAAAGGGACCATGTCCACAATCATTTTGACAGTTGTGCTGTCCGTGTTCTACAGCATTGAGGTGCTGCAAACATTGACAATCACTGCACAAAGGTGCACGGCCGCACCCAGGCTCTCCTATGACTCCCTCCATATGCTTATGGAGGGAGTCACAGCACGCAGGGAGGTTCTCTTCCCTTCCAATGGGCAGAAGAGACCTCCCCAGGACACCAACACAGCCTGGCTGCACATTGCACAGGAGGGCACAAGCAGGGATGTGGTCAGGAGGACCAGGCTGCAGTGGCGCAAACCTTTCAATGATCTCAGTAGATCACAAAACGTTACTGCAAAGCTATACACAGCCTCATCCTGCTGTGCCACGAATCACATCCCCATCACTCTGCCTTCCCTACCCTACACCTGCACATCCTTACTCACACCAACTTACCTTGTACCTCCACCCAACCCTCTCTATCTACATTATCACTTCCAGATCTCACTAGCCACCCCTCACACTCACCCTCATCCTTGTCCAATCATACCAACTAACAACACACAAGGGTAGGCAGGTGGGTGTTATCGGTTATCGCCAATGTTCATGTAAAGTTTCTGTTAATGTGTTGCTTAGTGAGTTGCAATGAATGGTGAGACATAATGGTACCCCCCCGCCCCCCCACCACCAATGGTGATGAGTGTGAAAGGAATGGCTTGAGCATTGTAGGGATGCTTTATGGTGTTGGTGTGGGGTGGTGCCAACCTGGCGCAGCAAGGGTGTACAGCATCAAGTGAAGTAAATCTGGCCATGGTGAGGCCATCCCTGGCCTCCCAGGCAGCAATGTGCTTGGGTGCTGATGTCCTGTGTAGCATCAGGTGATTGCGGAGAAGGTTGGTGCTGCTGGTGTGCCTGGTGATGTTGGTGTTGGGGCTGATCATGGTGGGATTCTGAGGACCAAGGTGAGAGTTTTTCAAGGGCACCGATGCTGATGGAATAGATGGCAGCTGAAGTTGAGATGACAGAAGCGATCTGTCAATGGTGAGAGAGGTTGCTCCAAGGAGGAGACACTGGATAGAGAATTTGCTCCAAACACTTCAAACCTCCAGAAAGCTGAAAAGTGTATTTGGAAAGTGACCAGCTGTGAAATGGTAGGTTTTATCCCACTTTTGCAGCTTTCACCTATTCACAGCAATGGAGAGTTGTTTAAAACCTGACACACTTAGCTGGTGTGATCCCCGAGCGATGTGAACTCGTGGAAAACTTGGGAAATGGTTTGTACCTGGTAAAATGCTGATTAAATTGCTTTAAACACCCTCTTAACTATCGAATTGCCTGACCCGCCGCTTAGTGCCGGGTCTGCAAAGTGCAGGCAGAACCGACACTAGGGGAAACTCACAAGGAGGCGGGTTCAGAGCGGGATACTGCCCCGCTGTCAATCTTTTTGATTTTGACAGTAGACCCGCCTCCAAACCCAAAAATCATCCCAAAAAATAGAAAGAAAATTTCAGGCGACTTATCTTTAAATTATCATTCTTCCTCCAGCTTCTTTCTTAATGCGTGTTCCATATGGGTTGAGGCCCCCTCAAGTACCTAATCTGCCCTTTAAATAGCAGATTGCATGATTTGAACACATTTATGGTTGCAATTGCTTTTTGCCCTCCAGCAATGTTGTTCAGATATACTCCTGACATTGCTTCCCACATTACTCAATTTCTTTACTCCAAATTCCATGATGTCTTCTCCAATTACTGAAGGCATGTGACTACTTGTAACTGGAATTCTGTGTTTTATTAGCAAAACCATGGTTAATGCCACATTTTACAGGATAGAGTTACTAAAAGCAACATTTTGAGGATCAGTTAGCAAATTAAAAAGAGATTAATTTCTTTGTGCATGTATTTTGAGTCATAGAGTGATACATGTATACTAGCCCTGTGACTACCAGATAACATAATATAGATTATTAAAGTAGTCTGCTGCTTGTAAAAGTCTTCATAAAAACTAGACAAAAACATCTGAAAGATGTGCACCTATTAAGTACTGCAGATAGGTTGAATAGTGGGAGGACAAATGGTGTACCACCTCAAATGTTAACAACTAGAAATCGCTCACTACTGAGACAACTTGAGTGTGATTTTGTGCATCCACCCTATATTCTATAAGGTTTGTATCCATCTTCAGTTACAGATTTTGGACATCTTATTAATTACATCTACTCAACACTAGGGCAGATATGGTAGCAAAAATTAGTGGGAGCTGTCATCTTTTGCCTAGTCCAAAGTCCAGTCAGGGTGGATTTACAGATACATACACAAAGGACATTGATTGAAAACTGGATATTTGCCGTCTGCTTTCCAGAAATAAAAATTACCAGATAAGAATCTATGCCCACAAACTGGTCACTTCCTGTTAAAACATGGCCACTTCCCCAAGCCTGAGACTTGTAATATAATGGTCAGAAATAACTGTTGACAATGTTAGCATATGAATGCTTAGTGCACTCATATCAAATTCCCCTCAGCTGCTTCAATGGTGCTGTTAAAACAAACATGCTACATCATTGTTAATATAACAGAGAGAGGAAATTGATATGAGTGAATCAAACAGTCATATAATAACCTCACCAACAGCAATATCCAGGCTGCAGCTAAGACTTTAAATTCTCTGATGCAGCATTCCAACCAGACTATCACTTCCCCAAAAGCTACTTCATCATTCATTCTCTCCACGAAGGCTGTCTTGACCTTCGTGAATCTCTCCATTTTTGGATTCTGCTGCTGGCATAAATTCTGGATATATCCTGAGACCAGGAATTCTCAGTTGCAGTATTGAGACCAGTCCTAGAACAAAGTGGCCGCATTGGGTACAAGCTGCAATCATGATTGGCAAGAAGCAGATCAGTGAACAAAACAGCATCTCCTAGCCAGATCCCTTGGGGCGGGGATTCACATGCTGCAGCACAAATATTCATTTCAACAGCTGATTTTATGCCCCAGGAGATAAAGGTTGTGTGCATTTCCATACACAGTGTATGCTTGGCTATAACTCTGATTGGCTATGCCTCTGATCGTTAAGGGCTCCGATTGTCAGCAACTTCAACGTTCTATTAAATCTATATCTATCTAATGATGGTATCCTGTAGTCTTATTTAACAGGTCTTGAAGAAAACCAATTTGTTGCTCTGAAGCATTATGGCCAAAGGACTGGTTGAGAATGGTCTACCCATTGCAACATCAGAGAGATGTAAAAACAGATGCTCTTGTTTGGGACAAACATTTTTCTAGTTGAACTGTCAATCCTCTACAAGGTCATAGCCAGTGGAGCATCAGAGCTGCAAGTCAAAAGTGTAAGGGTCCAATATTCTGATCAGACATTGGGTTATTCTCCAACAGAACTGCCAGACAGAGGCTTGAATACCTTCCATTTTTTAAAAAAAGGACAAAATTCCTCCTTTGATATTTATTTACATTCGAATTATCCAGTAATCCAAACTAACAACTTTCTTTTCAAACAAAAAGTTACTATGATTTAACAGGAGTAGACTATATTAGCACGTGTACACTTAACATGTTCCTAGAACATTCCTCTGTCAAGGGCATTCAGCCTCGGATCTGCGGGTTAGCGTTCTCCAAGGCGGCCTTCGTGATACACGACAACGCAAAATCATCGAGCAGAAACTGATAGCCAAGTTCCGCACTCATGAGGACGGCCTCAATTGGGATATCGGCTTCATGTCACGCTATAGAACGTGACTTGACATCTTTGCCGGTCTTTCCAGTTTAAAAAAAAAAAACACAAGAAACAAACACAAAAAATGGAGAGGATATGCAGCCAGCAGGTGTTCTGACGCGTTGGACCCCCTGGGACACATCTCATTGTCTTGGCTGTGCTCTTAGTGTGTCTTTGATGTAGGGAAAGATTTAATCAATGCATTTTCTCTGTGTTTTTATATTCTGTGAATTCTGATAGATTTTCTCACAGTAACTTTGCCTGACGAAGGGGCGACAGCTCCGAAAGCTTGTAATTTTAAATAAATCTGTTGGACTATAACCTGGTGTTGTGCGACTTCTCATTTTTGTCCACCCCAGTCCAACGCCGGCATCTCCGCATCATGATCTTTAAACGGAGGAGTTCATTCATAAACAGATTAATGCCATTAAAGTAGAAGACAAAATGATGTTATAAGAGTGTGTTAAGCATTTGTATACTTAGAATAATTTCTAAGTTATAGGCATATTAATAGGAACCAAACTGTGGTTCAAAATGGTTTTTTTATTAGTCTCTTCCAGAGGTACATACAGGTGTAATTGCAAGGTTGTGTAAACAAGAAAAAGATGTGGTTTTCAAGGATTTATGTCCATTCAATCTAATTTTGCAGACACGGCAAGAAACCCCCACAGAATATACCCTAATAGGAGCACACATTCTTATTCATTAATGCATAATCTCGTGACAGTTTCCCCATGGTTTTCATCAATTTCAGAAACTCAATCCAATTTTTATATATGTAAAAGCACTGCATAACCTAGGGAGATGATACAACAGTAAGCTGCCCGCAACTGTGCAATGATTAAGCATAGACGGATCATATATTACCTCAGCAATTTTTCACAGTGAGGTATCCCTCTTCAAATATAACTTACATTTCAATAGTATTTTTTAATCAGGAAAATGTCTTGCAGTGATTTACAAGCTGAAGAAAGGTGGACACCAAACAAAAAAGGAAATAGCAGGTTAGGTGTTAAAAACCTTTTTTTTGGACTGTGCTTTGAGGAGGCTTTTGGAAGCAGGGATGGAGTTGGCAAAGCAGAGGAATTTAAACAGTGAGTTCCCGAGGTGAAGTGTACAATGCTGAAAAACTAAGGGGTGGAGAAATAAGAAGCGAAGGGTACATTCAGGCAGTGTAGCTGGAGGGGATCATTGAGGTAGGGTGGGGCAAGGTATGGAGGGATTTGAAGCTGAGGACATGGATAATGCCTGCATCCATGTGAAGGAAAATCGACTCAATCATGCCGCTCATAAGGACAAGGTAGTATCAGCTCCAGAAACATTGCTAGTTGACAGTATCAAGACTTAAATCTATCCAGTAGACTTGGCTACCTGATGCTGTTAATTTGTCAGCTACCTAGGACTTTAACCATAATTTAACCACACCAAATGTAATAGTCACAGTCACTGATCTCAGCTATCATTTAATACACACCATTCAGTTAATGCTGAATTACAGTGATACATTGAATTGCCTTTACAAACTCTGTTACTCATTTTGTTAAGTAACTCAGTCCGTAAATCGTTTGTTATTTAAACTGCTAGATGACTCTGACTACAACAACAACAACCTCATGCATCAGTCATCTAGCAGTTGTAATTTTTGTCATGAAATCTGTTGAGGCTGGTGTTGGAATGCCACCGCCATCGTGCTGCCTCAAACTTGTATTATCATTAATGAGATACTGACTACCTATAAAACATTGGTGCCATAGACATTACCTCCACCCACAGTGCCAGAGAGATCCTACTTGCTGTTCATTGCGGAGGGAATTAGTAGTGAATCACCAATTTGAAATCAATAATGATTTAGTAAGCTACCGAACAAGGTTTTCAGTTGAATTCACTTGTGTTGCAATAATGGTCTCAAATAACATTAGAGGGGGAAATCTTAATTCTGCGCACACAGCGGGAACAGAAAGGCAAGCGGTTAACATGGAGTGGGCTATAATTGTCTCTGTTCCTGCCCATCTTGGATTTTAGCGCCACTGATTTGGTGGACTCACGTGGTTGCCTTATGAAATAATGTAAATCAGCGCCAATCACATTTTAACCTGGGCCTGAGCAGGTAAAATCAGGTCAGCAGTTGTTGGGAGTACAAAGGCACTCTCCAAGCTAAGTTGAAACTTTCCTTTGTGGTGCTCGGAGGAGCAGGGGTGCGCTTCTGAGCCCCACAAGGAATATCACGGCCTCCCTTGCCCGGAACTCCCCCTTCCCTCCCATAAGACTCTCCCGAAACTTTCTCCTCGTGACTACCTCCACACCGGTTTCCTTTGGTACCGTCCAGCTGCACAACCTTCCACCCCTGCCCACCAGCCTCTGCCTTCTGCTCACATCGGGAGTTAAAACACACCGAGCTTCAAACTTTGCCTGTAAGTGCGCATTGCACTTGCCCCACCTCTGCATTCCAACAACCCACTTGGGAGTTAAAATCTATTTCCTAGGTGTCAGATTCACTACAAATATACACATGCCTTTGTGTGGTTCCTCAATTGGCTGGTTGGAAAGCTGCTGCCGTTTCATAATATCTCATAAACATCAACCTTTTCACACATAAATCTTCAAATTTACAATGCAATTAAAATTGTGCTTTAGTTCACAAACACCAATTATTATCTCATAATAAGGCTGACATAATGGCCTAGAAATTCAATCATGCTGTGCCCAATTTACAGGTGTAAAAAGGGCGCTTAAGGGTTCAATATGGCAGGCAGTGTGTGCACGCGCTCATTCCGCACAGGAAGTGCACTGCCCATCATACTGAATCAGGCTACTCAGTAGGCATCCAGTGCGTGCGTCAGAAGCTTTTCAAAGTCTCATTCTAATATTTAAATAAGGGTTCTACACTTGTTGTAGGACCTTTTTGTGAAATTCATCTGCCCCAACCCAGCAAATTATGGCCCTAACAGGCAGCAAAGACCCTGCAGGAGCGTTATTTGAAGGGCTCATCCACTCCATACAGGTTAGTTGCTGGGCATTTTGCGCCACCTTTTTTTGGCTATTTACTGTGTTCCAAAACTGAAATCTGACTTCTGTTAACAACTTTTTGCTGGTGCTAGACTGCTTTGAAAAGAGTTACCTTTGGGGCTGGAGTATGAGCGGAAGCAGCGAGGGGGACAGGAGAGAGCATCAGCCGCTGGGAGAAGAGGGAGAAGGAGGGCACTGCGCAGTAGACCATACAAACAGCTGGTTTTCAGGGAAATCTTCTCATTCTTCAACTTCACCGAGGACCATTGCGTGATGCACCTGAGGTTCACCAAGGAGGCTATCACCCAGCCATGTCACCTGTTGCAGCCACAGCCAGAGCCCCAAACCAGAGCATGGACAGTGCTGCCTGTGGCGATCAAGGTCACTGGATCCCCTTAACTTTTATGCATGGGCTGCTTCCAGGCTGTTGCAGGTGCCATCAGTAACATTTTCCAGTTTGCTGCACACCACTGTATCAGGGAGGTGACCGAGGCTCTCTGCAGCAGGAGAAACACCATCACATTTCCAAGGGACAAAGTGATGCACTGACGATAGAGCACTAGGCTTCACCCACATGGAAGATTTCCCCAGGTGCTATAGATGAACCCACATTGCCTTCTGTGCATCACATAACCATCCTGGCATCTTTCTGGATAGATAGGGATTTCACTCCCTCAATGCCCACCTTGTTTGCGGCCACAGGCAGAGCATCATGCAGGTCTATGCCTTGTTTCCTGGCAGCAGTCTTGATTCATTCATCCTGCGCCAGTCCTCTATGCTGCCTTAATTCCAAACAGGCCATCAGGTCACAGGCTGGATACTGGGCAACAAGGGATATCCCCTCCAGGCATGGCTCATGTCTCCTGTCAGGAACCCGGGCACAAACGCAGAGATGGGCTTTAATAAGAGTCATGCCACCACAAGAAATATAGTTGAGCAGACCGTTGGCAAGATCAAGCAACACTTCCCCTGCCTGGACTATTCAGGAGGAGGAGGAAGAGCAGTAGCAACATTGACCACTGGTGCCCCTAGCTGCCAGAGCTCCCAGAGGGCAACCCATCCAAGAGCACTTCACCTGAACCATATGTCCCATCCCCAATACGGCAACAGTCTCGCAATCTTTATCACCACCATTCTTACTACCACTATCCAATTGCCTTCCTTCAGTCCTGAGTTTTGGGTCTTGCTCTCACTTGTCTATAAATATTAACACCAACACCAAATCCTGAAAAAAATACTCCAGTGACTATTCCATACGAATATAATAGTTGACAGGAATAATTAAGAATCACTCGTGTGTCTCTTCTGTGCTTGTTTACATATCATAGTGCTCCCACGTGGTGTATCCCAATGGCTACAGCTTGGGAGGTGGAAGGCTGCTGAGCTTCCATTGAGGAAACTTCAGATGGTCGTGGTGGGCAATCTCGAGAAGCTCTGCAGACTGCAGCAACACAGCGTGGGCCAGGGCAGTTGGGCCAAGCCCTGACAAGAGAAGCAAGCGTGCTGTTATCCTGAAACTCTCAGGGAGCCATGACCACTCTCCAGGAACTGCACCACATTACTCCTATGGCTCTGTGTGAGATGGCAGCCATCTGAGCTTCCATGGCAGCAGTATGAGCAGCCATGGAAGCTGTCAGAGTCGTTAACAGAGGCTCCATCATGGTGGGCGCCACTGTCATGTTCATGAAACCGACCACTCACTCCATTAGACAGAATAGTTTCCATGCTCTGCGTGAAGTCCTGGCACAAGTTAGAGTTGAGCTCCTCCATGCTCTGAGCCACTGTCTGCAAGATCACTGGCAGGCTGCCCAGTGCACCTAGCATTTCTTGGTGTAAGCCCATCTACCTTCTTTGGTAGCCTGAGCCCTTGAAGTTGTAGTGCCAGTCTTTAAGCTGGTGCTTGCTATAAGAACATAAGAAATAGGAGCAGTAGTAGGCCATACGGCCCTTCGAACCTGCTCCACCATTCAATAAGATCATGGCTGATCATCGACCTCAACTCCACTTTTCCACCCGATCTCCATACCCCTCGATTCCCCTAGAGTCCAAAAGTCTATCTATCTCAGCCTTGAATATACTCAACGACTCAGCATTCACAGCCCTCTGGGGCAGAGAATTCCAAAGATTCACAACCCCCTGAGTGAAGAAATTCCTCCTCATCTCGGTCTTAAATAGCCGACCCCTTATTGAGACTATGCCCCCTAGTTCTAGACACTCCAGCCAGGATTCAGATCAAGTAAAGCTGCATCTTCAGGAAGGCTGCCCTCCTCTTCCTGAAGTGGCACAGAGACCTCGATATTTTCAGCACTGGAAATGAATAGGGGGAACAAAACAGGAATAGAAGTAAGACAGGAAAAAGAGGATAAGGTGTGAACAACCACCACCCATAATGACTAGTACGTCTTCCTCCAGTGGGGAAAGAGTGTGCAGGCTCCGCCTCCGGCCACATGTTGTGTGCAAGAAAGGAGTGTGTTAGTGACAGTCATCAGCTGTTTTGAGAATGTGCCTGTCATGGTGGAATAATGAAGATGTTGTGCGCAAGATGTGAGGTGTGGAGAAGTGAGGGTTACAATAGTGGTGAGAGTAGAAAGTGCAGAGTGTGTGAACAGCAGGAGAAGTGGCGGAGTAAAGTGTGGTACAGTGACTGTAGGAAAGTGAAGGAAATGGAGGAAAGTTGTGAGTAGTGTTACTGCAGATGGTGCAGGTGTGAGGAGAGAGTAATTGATGAGAGGCAAGATTCTTACCTTAACAACTCTGGTGAGGTCATTAAAAGTTTTATGGCATTGAAGCAATGTCCTTGGAGCTAAGCTCTTGACATTGACGTCCTCTGCAACCTCCTCCCACTGGCGGCAGAGATGTTAACTGGAGGGCTTTCTGCCCCCTGGCCGGCGGGGGGGTGGGGGGGGGGAGGAGAGCACAGGGCGGGGCAGGGCGGAGAAATAGGATCTCCCCCCTCCTGTCCACTGCCTGGACCAGAGCCTCCAATATGGCATTGGAAAACCTGGGTGCCTTATCTGTACCTCTTGCAGCCATTCCTTCAATTATGAAGTTTCCCTGCTGTCCACAGCCGCAGTGCACCTCCCCTTTAAGAGGTGCTGACTACCTTTAAGTGGCGTCAGTAAAGCCTGATTTCCCGCTCCCCCCCACCCCCCATCCCCTGCCGCAAACAGGCACGCAAGTCGTGCTAGCTGCATGCCTGCCTCATTATAACAAGCTTCTGCACGAATTTAACATTGTCCATACGCCCACGTGGACAGGGAGCGTGCAGTGCATTCATTTTCAGGCACGACTGAATTTCTAGGCCATTACTACTTCAATCCACAACAGGAGATTTTTATCAAGGAAGAGATATTTGTTATGCTAATGCAATAAATACTAAGAATGTCAATTTTTTTTTTCTTCCAAGTGGCATGGTAATAGTTGTTGATGTATCAAATAATCACAATCCTGTGGAATATCCTCAACACATTTTTTTCTGCAAATATGACATTAAATATCTTACCAAGACTTTGCTATGTTATGCTTGCCTCAACTTGCTATTGATCTATTATGATTTATCACGATATTCGAATGTCATAATAGAAAAAAACACATTATTGGGAATTCCTATTCATCTTGATGTAACCATATAGCCCAATATTGTGACATTCCAAGGAAATATAGTAGCAAGCTTCTTCTGATAGTATTGAACATTTTATATATCTGCTTTTAATAAGCATAACAGAATTTGAATAACATAGATTTTTGCTTCAGAATGAAAGCAAGTTTAAAAATGATTGATATATTCTGATTAGGCTGAAGCTTCTGGTGTTTTTAATGCAATACATTTTCAACTTGCTGCTGGGGTATAAAACTGGTATTGAGGGTCAGCCGCCCATTATAGAAACGACCTGAGTTTTATTTCCATTGTCTCTGGCAAGGCCGGCCTGTCTCACCAACCTGGCTAAATTTTGTGAGGCAGTTACTAGAATGGTGGATGTAGGTAGCTCAGTTGATACCGTATACCTAGATTTTCAAAAAGCTTTTGACAAGGTGTCACACAATAATTTACTTAATAAGATAGAGTCCAGTGAGATTGGTGGACAGATTTTGGGTTGGATATGAAATTAGTTACATTCTCATAGGCAGAAGATTGTTATTAATGGCAGTGGTTTTATATGGGGACCGGTTACTAATGGAGTTCCACAGAGATCGGCATGGGGGTTGTTGCTCTTCACAATCTTTATTAGACATCTAGATGAAGGTGTTGGGGGAGGGGAGTGAACAGTTTGCAAGTTCACGAGTGATACAAAATTTCTACGGGTGTTTGGACCTTAAATGAAAAAAATAGATTACAAGCCATTCTAGATATGATGGGGAAATGGGCCCGCATCAAGCAGATGTCATTTAATATAGATAAATGTAGTGTTATGCACGTGGATAGAGCTAACGCCAAGGATTTAAGCAGGGCTGTGGACTAAAGACTGTTGAGTGGGAGAAAGGCCTCGATGATGTAATATATGAATCTCTTAAGGTTCACAATAGTGCCACAAGGCTATTGCAAAAGCAAATAGAGTATTTACATGTAGTGGTAGGACAATCCAATACCAAACAATAAATCTTGGTTCGGCCTTATCTAGAATACTATATCCATGTTTTTGTCTCCTCTAATGTTGGGCAATATAGAGGCCCCCGAAAAAGATTCAGAGAGCCACTACATTGATACAAAGTATAATGCCTCTTAGTTATCACAATTGAGGTCTTTAAAATAACGAAAGGATTAGATTCAGTGGATAGGCTACTTGAGTTTGACAGATTAGGGAAGACCAGGGACATGCTGATAAGTTATGTAAGCATAGAACTACGTTAGATGTTCAGATATTTTTCTTTTCACAGAAGGTCCTCAACCTTGAGAACAAGTTTCTGGCTCATGCAGAGAGTGTGGATTAGCTACAAGCATTTAAAAGGGAGCTGGATGAGTTCCTAACTGTGGCTGATATTACATCATATAGAAGGTAGGTGGGGTATCGAGCTATGTGTCTTCTGAAACATGTTTGATCACCTTCAGGAATTGGAGAGGAATTTCCCTGATTTCTTTTCAACTGAATTGGCCGCTCCTAGGAAATTATGTGGCTGCTGATGGATTGCCCGGGGGGCCGGGGACGGCGATGGGACCACATCATTAATCCATATAAATTCTGAACAACTAAATACACCATACAGCAATATAAAATTTTACCCCAATTACTAGCTGATCTCCTGCGACATTGCTCTGGGGTCCACAGCATACTTGTGATGCCAACCTATGTTTAACATGGCCTGTCCCTTTTAGGCCAATTCTCAAGTATTCCCTGTGGAGAAATGATCTAAATAGGCACAACCTGAAGTCAATTAAAGGCTAAATGGTGAGGAAAACTTTTGAATATTGGAAGCTGCTAGTGAATCTCTGGCTTCTTGCCTTGGAGAGTGGCCAAGTTATCAACGTCAGAAAAATTCCAGCAGGCTTTCTTTATCTTATTTAATACACTTTGAATTGAGATGTATGAAATGTAGTAGACATATGCTAGATGCGATATATTTTTTATATACTAGGGGATCTCCATATGCCAGCAGCGGCATCAGAATACATGGGTATTCGCTCTGGCAGGCACAAGTGTCAGGTGGATGCAGTTAAAGCAACTGCTCTAATCAACCAGATAATTTCATCGAGGCCAGGCCAACATTGTCAGTTAGAACTCCAAACGAACAGGCTGGAGTTTAGAAGAATGAGAGGATCTCATTGAAACATCTGAGAGGATTGACAGGGTAGATGTTGTTTCCCTTGACTGGAGAGTCTAGAACTAGGAGGCTATGGGCTGGATTTTCCAAGCCCCGAGGAGGCGGGACAGCCAGTAAACTCGGAGAAAGTGGGGGCGGATGGCAAAGCCGCCCCATCCCGCCTCCGTGCCCTTTTGCCAGGAGGCGGGAGGATGTGCAGCTTCGGGTCCCGTCTGCTGGAGGCAGGAAAGGCATTTAATCCTTTTAACTGCCTGTTAACAGAACAGGTAGTTAACAGGCAGAAAAAAGGATTAGTGCCATTTTACCATCACAGGTGAAGGCTTCCCGACCTCGGAGAAACCCGCCGGGTTGGAGGAGACGTGAAGGAGGTCTGCGGCGGTCGGAGGCACCTGGAAGTAAGGTGTAGAGGTGAGTGATGGGCGCAAGTGTGGAGTGGTAAGTATGCAAGGTGAGTGATAAGTTTAACAAAGTGTTCACTTACCTTGTTTTCTTCATACAGCCTTTAGCCTTGGTGGATTGGGAGAGCGGACATCCTGCTTGTCAATTTCACAGACTGGCTGTTGGAACCTCTGTTCCAATAGCCATGTGAAATTTACAAATTTGAAAGGTTTTGATGAGTCCTCAACACAAGGACTCATCAAACTAAAGAGAATGTCAGTGTTTGACAGCTTCACAGAGCTGTTAAACGCTGACATTTCTTCTTTGAAGAAGTCTTGACAGATAGCATGTCTGACGTTGACGTGATCTGCAGTGACTTCCTCCTTAATTGGCCTGCCGAGCCCGCAGGGCGGGCTTAACGAGCTCAATCAGGGGAAAATCCCTCTGGTTGGTCAGGCGAGGATGGAGGCGGGACATTGACACGACAAGCAGCTGTCCCGCCTCCAACTCGCCTCCATTCACAAAATCCAGCCCACAGACTCAGGATAAGGGGTTGGCCATTTAAGACCGAGATGAGGAGGAATTTCTTGACTCAGAGGGCTGTGAATCTTTGGAGATTTTCTACCACAAAGGGCTGTGGATGCTGAATCATTGAGTATATTCAAGGCTGAGATAAATAGCTTTTTGGACTCTAGGGGAATCAAGGGATATGAAGAGTGGGTGGGAAAGTGGAGTTGAGGTCAAAAATCAGCCAAGATCTTATTGATTGGTGGAGCAGGCTCGAGGGGCCGTATGGCCTACTGCTGCTCCTAATTCTTATGTTATTAAGCTGTCACAATCTTAAAATAGACATTTTCTCAGGAACCTAAAAGTCACAGATATATAAGATAATATAAAAATCTACATTTATCTCACCTGTATTATGTAGATTAAAGCATATGAACAATGTGATAGCTCTCTTTTTAACATTTTTTTTCTCCAATTTCAAACACAGCTTTAACCATTCATACAACAACAACTTGTATTTATATAGCATGTTTAATGTAATAAAACATCCCAAGGTGCTTCACAGGAGTATTATAAGACAAAAAATTTGACACCGAGCCACATAAGGAGAAATTAGGGCAGGTGACCAAAAGCTTGGTCAAAGAAGTAGGTTTTAAGGAGCGTCTTAAAGGAGTAGAGAGGTGGAGAATTCCAGAGCTTAGGGCCTAGGCAACAAAAGGCACGGCCACCAAAGGTTGAGCGATTATAATCAGGGATGCTCAAGCGGGCAGAATTGGAGGAGCGCAGATATCTCGGGGGCGTTGTGGGGCTGAAGGAGATTACAGAGATAGGGAGGGGCGAGGCCATGGAGAGATTTTAAAACAAGGATGAGAATTTTGAAATCGATGCATTGCTTAACTGGGAGCCAATGTAGGTCAGCGAGCACAGGGGTGATGGGTGAACGGGACTTGGTGCGAGTTAGAACACGGGCAGCCAAGTTTTGAATCACCTCAAATTTACGTAGGATGGAATGTGGGAGGCCAGCCAGGAGTGCGTTGGAATAGTCAAGTCTATGTTACCTTGGTTTGTTTTGCTATGTTTCCTTCATGGTTAGAGGTATAAAATATAATAGTTTGACTAAAATATGTTACATTTCCTCATCAAAAGTTTTGAGAAAGTGCATTCACAGCCTCACAACCGTCTTTGTAAAATAGCTTCTCCTGTTCTCGGTTCTAAATCTCTTCTGTTTAATCTTATATATATGTCATCTCATTCTAGACCCCTCAACTACAGGAAGCGGCCTGTATCAAACCTTTATAATTTTACATGCTTCTATCAAATCACTTTATGTCCTAACAAAAGAAAGTTCCAGATTACTGTCCAGTGAAACTGAAAATTAACCCGCCCAATGCCTTGTGCACCTTAACCCCAAAATCCCTCTGTTCTTCCACATCAGCCAGCATTCCTCTACTCAGTATAATTATTACTTTATTTCTATTAAAATGTACCACTTCACATTTACTGACACTTTTTTACTCATTCACCAGAACAGATATTTTTCAGATCAGTACATAATGCATATTGTATCAAGAATTTACTTAGATTCACAATCTAATTTACAGTTAGGTAAAATGAAAATCGATGTTCAGCAAATGCATTTTGTCTCATAAATTGCAGATTAAACGTGAAAGAAAGACACTATTTAATGGCTGACTTACATTCACAAAGTTCTATATGAATGAATAATCTTCATAAATGTGCATTAGGGACAACTTAAACTAATCCGCAATTCTAAGATAACCTTAATAGTATGCTTGGTATTGATAACATGAAAACTCATATTTCAGATGAAATAATCTAACTTCACAGCTCTTTGTTAAGATACAAGGAAACCTGTCGTGAAACATATCACTTATGCATTACAGCATCTGGAATAATGTTTAATGCTAGCTACTAGGGACAAGGCGCAGAGGGCTAAAAATTCGGGTGTTTTACACCATCTGTTACCTGCAAAATTTTGTGAAAACTCGGCCGCCGCCACTCTTTTGCCAACTGGTGGCGGGTCCCGGGGTGTCCGCAATTTTCCGACAGCGAGGGTGACGTCACACGCCGACTTAATATCACTTCGATGAACTTGGATCTTAGCGCCGAGTTCAGCGCTGGGTCCGAAGCTCGCCATGAAAACCCAGCATTCAGTAGACCCATAGAGGCACTGTCAGCACCTCAAAGGGACACACACATCTTTCAGATAAGTTTGCATTTAAGCTTCTAGACTGGATTTTTTATTTTATTGAAGCTTGCTGCAATACATGTTAAAAGTTTAAGTTTGTAGGGAGTGCTGCAGGACATTTGCAAGGCCTCAGATGATAAAGGAAGGCCTCCAAGAAGACAAAAAATGGTGCAAATACTCAGTAGGTCAGGCAATATCCGTGATCGAGATGCTGCCAGCCCTGTTCAGTATTTCCAGCATTTTATGCTTTTATTTAAGATTTACAGTATCCGCTCGCAGAGGGAAGAGGAAGATGCAGAAGAGGAAGCAGAAGGAAGGATGCAACCCAGGCTTGCCCTTTCTGGCCGAGATATTTGGTATGGAATCATCCGCCTGCGGTACCAGGGAACACAACCCCAAGTTTCCCATTTCAACATTTGTCCCACACCTTACCTTCCCTCTGTTACTGACCATCACAGCATCCTTTTGGCCACAATGCTAAAATAAAAGCCACCACAAAGCAAACTTTCCAATCCAACCTTATACATCTATCCATCCAATATGACATCAAGCAATCAACTCATCACCCTTATGCATTCCCTTAGTGACTGTCTTGTGTGTGCTTTTACCTATCTTACTAATGTCACGCACCTGAGCTATCCCAGTGGCTGCAGCATGGCTGGTGGAAGGTTGCTGACTTTCAGCGGGGGCACTGCAAATGGTGTTGCTGGTTGACCTGAGGAGCTGGTGGTTGGGAGTGTGAAATCGATTAACAGAGTTTCTTCTTCTTCTTCTTCACTCTCCTCTCCCTCTTCTTGGTCAAACACTTGCTGGGCAGGCTGCATTTCTTGGGTGTGTGAAATGAGGAAGGCACAAGGGTGGAGTTGTGGTGAGGGGAGGGCAGGAAAACAAGAGGTGCATGCGAGAAGGAGGACAGCATATGAGGATACCAACTCCTGTATCCTTTCAGCCTCACCGCTGGCCAAGGACATAGCCATGCCCCTGAAAAGAATGACCAGCACCGTCTCCTCCAAGGGGATGAGGTGAAGCTAGGAATGGGAGGTGTGCCTCGTGATTCCTACAGATTGTTGGTAGGTGAGTGATTGTGGGGCAGGGGGTCGTGCATTGAGAAATACATAGAACATAGAACATAGAACAGTACAGCACAGTACAGGCCCTTCGGCCCTCGATGTTGTGCCGAGCATTGTCCGAGACCAAGATCAAGCTATCACACTCCCTATCACTCTGGTGTGCTCCATGTGCTTATCCAATAACCGCTTGAAAGTTCCTAAAGTGTCCGACTCCACTATCACAGCAGGCAGTCCATTCCACACCCCAACCACTCTCTGAGTAAAGAATCTACCTCGGACATCCCTTCTATATCTCCCCCCATGCACCTTATAGTTATGTCCCCTTGTAACAGCTGCCTCTACCCGAGGAAATAGTCTCTGAACATCCACTCTATCTATCCCCCTCATCATCTTATAAACCTCTATTAAGTCGCCTCTCATCCTCCTCCGCTCTAAAGAGAAAAGCCCCAACTCCCTCAATCTTTCCTCATAAGACCTCCCCCCCAAACCAGGCAGCATCCTGGTAAATCTCCTTTGCACTCTTTCCAATGCTTCTACGTCCTTCCTATAGTGAGGTGACCAGAACTGCACACAATATTCCAAATGTGGTCTCACCAAGGTCCTGTACAGTTGCAGCATAACCTCACGGTTCTTAAACTCAAACCCTCTGTTAATAAACGCCAACACACCATAGGCCTTCTTTACTGCTCTATCCACTTGAGTGGCAACCTTCAGAGATCTGTGGATATGAACCCCCAGATCCCTCTGCTCCTCCACGTTCCTCAGAACCCTGCCGTTGACCCTGTAATCCTTATTCAAATTTGCCCTACCAAAATGAATCACCTCGCACTTATCAGGGTTAAATTCCATCTGCCATTTTTCGGCCCAGCTCTGCATCCTATCAATGTCTCTTTGCAGCCTACAACTGCCCTCCACCTCATCCACTACTCCACCGATCTTGGTGTCATCAGCAAATTTACTGATCCACCCTTCAGTCCCCTCCTCCAAGTCATTGATAAAAATCACAAACAGCAGAGGACCCAGCACCGACCCCTGTGGCACACCGCTGGTAACTGGTCTCCTGTCCGAAAATGTTCCATCCACCACCACCCTCTGCCTTCTATGAGATAGCCAGTTACTTATCCAATCGGCCAAATTTCCCTCTATCCCACAACTCCTTACTTTCTTCATGAGACGACCATGGGGAACCTTATCAAACGCCTTACTAAAATCCATGTATACGACATCAACTGCTCTACCTTCATCTACACACTTAGTTACCTCCTCAAAGAATTCAATCAAATTTGTTAGGCAAGACTTACCCTTCACGAATCCGTGTTGACTATCCCTGATTAAGTTGCCCCTTTCCAAATGGTCATAAATCCTATCCCTCAGGACCTTTTCCATTATCTTACCAACCACCGAAGTAAGACTAACCGGCCTATAATTACCAGGGTCATTCCTATTTCCTTTCTTGAAGAGAGGAACAACATTCGCCACTCTCCAGTCCTCTGGCACCATCCCCGTGGACAGTGAGGACCCAAAGATCAAAGCCAGAGGCTCTGCAATCTCCTCCCTTGCCTCCCAAAGAATCCTAGGATATATCCCATCTGGCCCAGGGGACTTATCGACCCTCAGGTTCTTCAAAATTGCTAAAACATCTTCCCTCAGAACATCTACCACCTCCAGCCTATCCACCTTTATCACACTCTCATCCTCAAGAACATGGCCCCTCTCCTCGGTGAACACTGACGAAAAGTATTCATTCATCACCTCTCCTATCTCTTCTGACTCCATGCACAAGTTCCCACTACTGTCCTTGACCGGCCCTACCCTCACCCTGGTCATTCTTTTATTTCTCACATAAGAGTAAAAAGCCTTGGGGTTTTTCTTGATCCGACCCGCCAAGGACTTCTCATGCCCCCTCCTAGCTCTCCTAAGCTCTTTTTTTAGCTCATTCCTTGCTACCTTGTACCCCTCAATCGACCCAACTGAACCTTGTTTTCTCATCCTTACATACGCTTCCTTTTTCCTCTTGACTAGACATTCAACCTCTTTTGTGAACCATTTCCTCCCTGCCTGACAGGGACATACCTATCAAGGACACGCAGTAATTGCTCCATGAAAAAGCTCCACTTTTCGTTTGTGCCTTTCCCTGATAGTTTCTGTTCCCATCTTATACTCCCTAATTCTTGCCTAATCGCATCATAATTACCCCTCCCCCAATTATAAACCCTGCCCTGCCGTATGGCCCTATCCCTCTCCATTGCAATAGTGAAAGTTACCGAATTGTGGTCACTATCTCCAAAGTGCTCTCCCACATACAAATCAAACACTTGGCCCGGTTCATTACCCAGTACCAAATCCAACGTGGCCCCAGCTCTTGTCGGCCTATCCACATATTGTGTCAGGAAACCCTCCTGCACACACTGTGCAAAAACTATCCCATCCGAACTGTTTGACCTATAAAGGTTCCAATCAATATTTGGAAAGTTGAAGTCACCCATGACAACAACTCTGTGACCTCCACACCTATTCATAATCTGCTTTGATATTTCTTCCTCCACATCTTTATTACTATTTGGGGGCCTGTAGAAAACTCCTAACAACGTGACCGCTCCTTTCCTATTTCTAACTTCAGCCCATATTACCTCAGACGGCAGATCCCCCTCGAACTGCCTTTCTGCCGCTGTTAAACTATCCTTGATTAACAATGCTACTCCTCCACCTTTCTTACCAACTTCCCTACTCTTACTGAAACATCTATACCCCGGAACTTCCAACAACCATTCCTGTCCCTGTTCTAACCATGTCTCCGTAATGGCCACCACATCGTAGTCCCAAGTACCAATCCACGCTCCAAGTTCTCCTACCTTATTCCGGATGCTCCTTGCATTGAAGTAGACACACTTCAAGCCATCTTCCTGTCTGCCGGTACTTTCCTGCGACCTTGATACCCTCCTCAGTACCTCCCTACACTCACCACTGGCTCGTGGACTACAGCCCTTTTTCCCATCCCCCTGACAAATTAGTTTAAACCCCCCCGAAGAGCCGTAGCAAATTTCCCTCCCAGGATATTGGTGCCCCTCTGGTTCAGGTGCAATGTTTGTGGCTAGTGGTGCAGTTGGTAGGAGTCAGCTTTTGAAGATGCATTCACTGATCTTGACCACTGGTCTGAGGTCATGAAGCTTCTTTGGGGGCGACACTGAATGACAATGCATTACCCTTTAAATATCCCACAATGCCTAGCAAAATTATAGCCTCGCTTCCAGAGGCTGTTGGAAGATGCAACGCCGCTTCTGTATGCCACATTCGGGACTGATGCCAGGTCTAACGCCACCAGAAGGGCGTTACACCGTCAGTTTAGCGCTGGGCTAATAATCATTAGTCCCCATTGCGAATTTTTCACTCCGACCAGCACCACCATTTTCAGCGGCAGTTAACCCACAGCCATGGTGGCAATGGCAACTTTCGTGTCGCAGTTGAATTACTAGGCCCAAAGATTTGATTCTGAAACATACCTTCAATCATTTTTTTTTGGAATTTCATCAACTATTTTCGGTGTAAATGCAAATATTCTTTTGCACTAAGATTTTTTTTTTTACACTTATATTATTTGGAAGTATCTGCTTCAGTATCAAAAATACCCATAACAATTTTGCCAAAAAAACTGAATGATATATATTAAGGGGCGCTAACTTTGCCAGGATGCTACATTTAGCACCCCGAAAAGGTTAACGCCCTGCATCATAAATTGAATGGTAACGCCCCAAGCAGGAGGTGGGGCACTACTGGAAGCGCTCCCCCTCCTTCCTGGGGCACTAGCATTCAATATCACGGCACTACGTGCAACAGTGCCATGCGTCAGTATTACAGGCCTTCCTCCCCTGGCGCAGCGTGCACCGGGGCCCTGCTGTACCACTGGGGAGCGGGGTGCCGGCAAAAGAGCCCAGCACTCGAGGACCGATCGCGGCCGGCACCCCGTAGGAGGAGGCAAAAGGGGGCAGGTGCTGGCAGGCGGCCCAAAGAAAATGGCCGCCCGGCACCTGCCCTTTAATTTGCGCCTCCGCGGCTGCAAACACAGCACCCTGACCCTGTCGCACATATCGTTCGACGGTACGTCAGGGGGCGCGAGCGGGGCGCTGTGCACAGCAATGACGTCATCGCCGGAGGCTCTACCGGCTACCTCTGCCGCTAGCCTCTCGCTGAATTTCGTGGGAGGTGTTAGAAGCGCCGCGCCCGGGCGCTAGTTACTTTGTGCCCCATTTCCCGCCCTATCTCCATATCCCTTGATTCCCTTAGTGCCCAAAAATGTATCGATCTCAGTCTTGAATATAATCAACGACTGAGCTTCCACAGCCCTCTGGGGTAGAGAATTCCAAAGATTCACCACCCTCTGAGTGAAGAAATTTCTCCTCATCTCAGTCCTAAATGGCCGACCCCTTATTCTGAGACTGTGACCCCTGGTTCTAGACACCCCAGCCAGGGGAAACATCCTCCCTGCATCTACCCTTTCAAGCCCTGTAAGAATTCTGTATGTTTCAATGAGATCACCTCTCATTCTTCTAAACTTTAGAGAATATAGGCCTAGTCTACTCAATCTCTCCTCATAGGACAATCAATCTAGTGAACCTCTGTTGCACTCCCTCTAAGGCAAGTATATTCTTTCTTAGGTAAGGAGACCAAAACTGTACACAATACTCCAGGTGTGGTCTCACCAAAGTCCTAAAAATTGCAGCAAGACTTCCTGGGGGCAATTTTTGCCGAATACTTTTGACGCTAAAGAGGTGGCCAAGATGGGGTCTTAACCTGAAATGCCACTTTAGCCCGCTTTTAACGCAAGACACCATCTTGGTAAAGGAGCTGTAGGCAGCATTAGAAATGGCCACCCGGAAGTTTATGAAACAGCTGATTGCCACTTAAAATGCCTGCTAGCACTCATTAAAGAGGCTGCACGGCACTTTGGTAGCTAGCACTTCAACTAACGCCCTCTCCTAACAGCAACCAGCTGTTTGGGAGTAAACTCGGCGTTGATATCTATTTCAAGCGCTATTTAAAGGAATGCTCACCATTTCATTATCGTTGCTGCTGGAGTTGCGAAGAGGACCTCTGAAACAGATCAGGAGACTTTCTGGGACACTTTGTCAAGACTTCACCAACACTTGAGCAACATTTAGTCCGGAAATTCTCTGAGGACTTCACCTAAAAAGAGTGAGTGCTGTTCTACTCCACCTTACAGGAGTCACCAGCAGAAAGGGAGTGCTTGGTTATGGGCAGCTTGCCAGGGGCCCTCCTTGGTCTGGACGAGAATGGGAGGGCATGTGGCCAGGCAGAGCAGCACCAGCAGCTGCAGGAGAGGGGGACAGGAGGGCGAGGCGGCGTCCTTTCCCCCTGCGGATTCAGGGCATCCTCCTCCTCTGGACCTCTTCCACGAGGACCTCCAGTGCCGTATCCGAGAAGCTGTGCGCCCTCTATTTTGGCCCCTGAGCCAACCTGAAACCTGCTGCTGTGTGCCAGCCAGAGCACTGCACACCTTCAGTGGAAGTGGGTGCGAGGAGCCCACAGCTACTCCTCCACGAAAATTGCATCTAATCAGCACTTGAGTGCTAAACCTGCAGGTTTCCCATTAGCGCCTATAGGCACATTCAAATCATGATAATCATCAATTAGTCCAAAAATTGCGTGCTAAATCCGAACTTTCAAACAGGCGTTTCTTATTAGCACAGCACCCATTTAGCGCCTCTTTACATCCTTTGGCCAAAATAACTCCCCGTTACTCTAATACTCCAACCCCCTTGCAATTAAGGCATTTGCATTCCTAACTGCTTGCTGTACCTGTATGTTAACTTTTTGTGATTCGTGTACAAGGAAACCCAAATCCCTCTGAATCACAACATTTACTAGTTTGTCAACTTTTAAAAATATTCTGCTTTTCCATTCTTCCTACCAAAGTGGAAAATTTCACACTTGCCCACATTATACTCCATCTGCCACCTTCTTGTCCAATCATAAGTCTGAGAATTTTGTTACCCACAGTTACTAATTAGTTATTTAACTGTTCCCTCAGTGTGCATTTATGCAATTTAAATGACACATTTCCCAATCTGATTAACCAAAACATTTTTTCTGTAAAAGGATATTAAGTGGTGCTTGTATGAACAAAGAAAGGAAAAAACACTTTTCTTACAAAATAGAATCCGTCTAGTTGTTCTAAATGCCAGAAGAATGAAGTGATGTTGGCCGTGAAACTCAGCACCTTAGCTCCAGCTGTTAAGGCCAGTTTTGTCAAAAAAATGGTGGCCGCCTCGCTTCTGCCCACTTCCTGTGCAGCCCGCGGCAGCCACCATTTTGGGCAGGTCGGCATTGCGGCTATTGCCTGCGCTCCCTAGAAAAATGGTAATGAGGCAGATCGTGACGTCAATTAGCGTGCAATGCTGATTTGACGCATGACCTGCTATTTTGGACGTTGCTGTTTGAATGCGTGCCCTCTCCAAAGCACACACAGCTGAACATGCATTCAGCTGCACAATGGACCCCTCCACCAGCGCTACTTAAAGGGACACACGCAACTTGAGGTAAGTTTTGATTTTTGCTTTTGTACTGGTTCCTGTACAGTTTATGTGAGTAGTGGTTTGGTGTAAGACACTTAAAAAGTTGTTCAAGTATGCAGGGATTGCTTCCAGACATTTGCAAGGCTTTGGCTCTGAGGAAGGCCTCTGAGAACACCACTCACTCCCAGTCCTGGGGGCTGGAGTTGCAGTCCCCCTTGGCTGCAGCATGAGATGGAGCAGAGGCAACAAAGGGGACAAGCTGCTCGCAAAGGGAGGAGGAGGAAGAGGAAGGAGCAGAAGAGGAGGAAGCAGAAGGAAGGAGGCAACCCAGATAGCCTCTTGCTGGCCGGGATATCCGGGATTGAATCATCTGCCTGCAGTACCAGTCATCACAACCCCAATTCCCCTTTCAACATCTGTCCCACACCTTCCCTTCCCTCTGTTAGTGACCATCACAGCATCCTCTTGGCCACAATGCTGAAATAAAAGCCACCACAAAACAAACTTTCCAATCCAACTTTTTCCATATATGCATCCAATGTTTTATCAAAAAAGTCAACTAATCACCCTTGTGCATTCCTTTAGTGACTGTCTTGTGTGTGCCTTTGCCTATCCTAATGATCTTACATAGTGCTACCCCAGTGGCTGCAGCATGGCTGGTGGAAGGCTGCTGACTTTCAGTGGAGGACACTGCAGATGGCCTTGCAGGACAACCTCAAGGAGCTGGGAGTGTGAAATCGAGTGAAACGGTTTCTTTTTCTTCTTCACTCTTCTCTCCCACTTCCTGTTGACCCACTAGCTGGGCAGGCTGGATATCTTGGTTGTCTGAAATAAGGAAGACACAATAGTCGGGTTCTGGTGAGATGGAGGGGAGCAAGAGGTGCATGCTTACACTATGTGCAGCTTGTAAATCAGAAGAGATTGTGGGATGAGTGGGAAGTGGGATGTGAGCTGGAAGATAACGTAGGAGAATACCAGCATCTTGTATTCTTTCAGCCCCACCACTGGCCACGGCTCAGCCATACCCCTGCCAAGAATGGCCAGCACCGTCTCCTCCAAGGGCGTGAGGTGACGCAGGCCGGTTAAAGTCTGCTGGCGCCGGTTATGTGCCACCTTTTCCTGTGAGGGAAATCGAAGTGTGTCAGTGAGTGAGGGGTAATGTGTTTGGGTGATGTGGCTGTCATGGTTGAATAACTGACAATGCGTTCAAGCTGTGAGATGTGGGTGTGAAGCCTGCAGCAGTGGTAAGTGTGTGAGGGTGAGGTGAAGCTAGGAATGTGAGATGTGCCTTGTGTTTGGTAGAAATTGTTGGTAGGTGAGTGATGTGGGGGGTCATGCATTGAGCAATTTGTGAGGCTAGTGGTGTAGTTGGCGGGATGTGGCATTTGAAGATGCATTCACTGACCTTGACCACTCGTCTGAGGTCATTAAACTTCTTTGGGCACAGGAGCCAGATCCTGGGGGCAACACTGCTGACAGTGACCGCCTCGGCGATCTGGTCCCTCATCCTTCGTTTTGGAGGCCTCCTTGCCCCTTGTTGGTGGAGGACCTCTCTTCGAGTGTTTACCCACTGCACAAAGGCCTTGAGTGCAGCGTCTGACACCCTGGGTGCCCTTTCCCTGGCCTGTTGAGCCATTTGGGTTTGTGCTGAAGCATTTTTAACATTTTTGATCACCAGAAGGCAGTTCACCTTTACGAGGTCTGCCTTTAGGAGGTGCAGGCTAGCTTTAAATAGAGCTAGCCTTGCGCGAACACCACAAATTTTGGCCTCCTGCTGAGCGCACAGCCTGTCAGCAGTGCGTTCAGCGCTGGGCTGTGTGCTGCAATCATGCAAAGTAGCAGGCAGCACGAATTTTATGTGCTGCCTGAACTCCTTTCAACGGGCGCGGGCAGATTGCACTTCGCGATCCCCACACCCGTTTTTAAGCTTAATCGAATTTCACCCCTGTAAACTTTAAATGGTGGGCAATGAACCTAGGTTGCTGTATCATCATTCAGTCCCACAGCAACTCAAATGACTATGTCCTTACAAGCTGTTCATCAAAATTAATATCACATTTGTCATTATTCATGAGTCTAAAATCGATACAAACTCCTTCACTTATGTTTGCTCCATTGGTGTGCTAACCTCAGACATCCCTGTTCATTAGTTTCCTTGTCCACCATGTATTGCTTTGTGATGCACTCTCATGCTGAATTAACAGTTTAACATGTACTCAATATTATAGAAAATGAAATACATATCCTTCAATGGTGCAATGAAAATTACAATAAAATCTGGGTAAGTTTTTGCTCATGGGATGTTGGAAGATATATTTTCTAAGAACGAGGGTGTTTTGCCATATTTGGGGAACTGATTTATGATAATGGAATAAGCGAAAGTGTGTTTTTATTCGTGAGTATAGTGGGAGTTTTATTGGTGTGATTGTATGTATTTATTTATCTCTGCTTAATGTTGTTTTAGTTATCAATTTAAATTCTAGAGGGCCGACTTTTAACTCCCAGCGGGAGTGGACAGCATTGCTGCCCGGCAGATTTTAACTGACGGGACTCATTTGAATGCCGCTGGTCAGCTGCTTGGCCACTTTTGGTGGAAAGTAGCGCATTAATATGGGATGGCATCGTCAGCATCAGAAGAAGGATGCCAGCAACAAGGTAACTCCAAGAGGGTGGGTGTTGCGAGGGTCTCGTGGCTGGAAGAGGGGGGGTATCAGAGGCCCGGACTTTCCTTGTGGGGCCCGGCCGTATGGCCTACTTCGGCTCCTATTTCTTATGTTCTTATGGTCTAATTTTTGGTGTCACATTTTCACCATCACACTCTGTTCATTTACTGCTCTTTTACTATGAGCCAATCAGAATTGAAGAAGAAGGGAAAGATAAATGAGGAAAACAGCTAGAAACCACCAATGAAAAACTAATAAGGACTTCTGAAAACATCAAGGCAGTATCCTGGCATACCCTGAAACAACACTCTGGATTTATCTCATTTGGGCCATTTCATATTTTGTATATTTTCAGTTGAAAAGATCGCCTCTCAGTCATGTCTTTTCAAGGCTGAAGTGCCCCAGCTGCTTCAATCTTTCCTCATAACTGAATCTTTTGACACTAGAGTCAACCTCATGGCTCTTCTCTGCACCATCGCCATAGCTCAAATACTCCCCTTATGTCTTGAAAACTGAACACCGTGCTCAAAGTGGGGACTGACTTGGACACTTTACAGGTTTAGCATGGCACCTTCCAACTAATACTCAACTGACCTAGCATGGTGAATGAGATTGGACCTTTGAGGTATATATCTTAAGTTTATCCCTGAGCACTATTTCATATCAAACCATGATTTCATGAAAAGGAGACATAGGTAGAAACTGGTAAACAGCAAGTTCATGACTGAGATTAGGATGCAATTCTTCACACAGAGTCATCAATACCTGGAATGATGTTCCAAGTACAATGGTGGAAGAAAGATACTCTGGAGTTATTTAAGAGGTAGTTAGATGCTGTGATGGGGGGATTGTAGGTTTTTAGAGAAGGATGAGCTGATTCACCTCCCTTATTTGTACTTGGTCATGTAATTTAGTATTCTGGTTACTTTTTATTGTAAACCCAAAAGTAAAAGTACCCACTGTTGAATATATAAGGGAACGGTAGCATAGTGGTAATGTCACTGAGCTAGTAATCCCGAGGCCTGGACTAATGATCCAGAGACGTGAGTTCAAATTCCACCACGGCAGCTGGGGAATTTAAATTCAGTTAATTAATTAAAACTGGAATAAAAAGCGAGTATCAGTAATGGTGAAACTATCGGATTGTCGTAGAAACATATCTGGTTCACCAATGTCCTTTAGGGCAGGAAATCTGCCGTCCTTACCTGGTCTGGCCTATATGTGACTCCAGACCCACAGCAATGTGGTTGACTCTTAACTGCCGTCTGAAATGACCTAGCAAGCCACTCAGTTGCAACAAACCGCTACGAAACAAAATAATAAAAATTAAACTGGACAGACCACCCGGCATTGACCTCGCAACCGACTACGGACACGGCAACGGCACACCCTGCCCAGTCAACCCTGCAAAGTCCTCCTCACCAACATCTGGGGACTTGTGCCAAAATTGGGAGAGCTGTCCCACAGACTAGTCAAGCAACAGCCTGACATAGTCATACTCACAGAATCATACCTTTCAGCCAATGTCCCAAGCTCCTCCATCACCATCCCTGTCCATGACAGTATTGGAAGCAGTGACCACCGCACAGTCAATGTGGAGACAATGTCCCGTCTTCACACTGAGGACACCCTCTATCATGTTGTGTGGCACTACCACCGTGCTAAATGGGATAGATTCAGAACAGATCTAGCAGCTCAATACTGGGCATCCATGAGACGCTGTGTGCCATCAACAGCAGCAGAATTGTATTCCACCACAATCTGTAACCTCATGGCCCGGCATATCCCTCACTCTATCATTACCATCAACCCTGGTTCAATAAGGAGTGTAGAAGAGCATTCCAGGAGCAGCACCAGGAGTACCTAAAAATGAGGTGCCAACCTGGGGAAGCTGCAACACAGGACTACATGCATGCTAAAAAGCAGAAGCTAACGGATCAGATCAAAGCTCTGCAGTCCTGCCACATCCAGTCATGAATGGTGGTGGACCATTAAACAACTAACAGGAGGAGGAGGCTCCATGAATATCCCCATCCTCAATGATGGTGGAGCCCAGCACGTGAGTGCAAAAGACAAGGCTGAAGCGCTTGCAACCATCTTCAGCCAGAAGTGCCAAGTGGATGATCCATATCGGCCTCCTTCTGAGGTCCCAACCATCACAGAAGCCAGTCTTCAGCCAATTCGATTCACTCCACGTGATATCAAGAAACGGCTGAGTGCACTGGATACAGCAAAGGCTATGGGCCCAGAAAACATCCTGGCTATTGTGCTGAAGACTTGTGCTCTAGAACTAGCCGCGCCTCTAGCCAAGCTGTTCCAGTACAGCTACAACACTGGCATCTATCCGACAATGTGGAAAACGGCCCAGGTATGTCCTGTTCACAAAAAGAGGACAAGTCCAATCCAGCTAATTACCGCCCCATCAGTCTACTCTCAATCATCAGCAAAGTGATGGAAGGTGTCATCGACAGTGCCATCAAGCGGCACCTGCTCACTAATGCCCAGTTTGAGTTCCGCCAAGACCACTCGGCTCCCGACCTCATTACAGCCTTGGTCCAAACATGGACAAAGGAGCTGAATTCCAGAGGTGAGGTGAGAGTGACTGCCCTTGACATCAAGGCAGCCTTTGACCGAGTGTGGCATGAAGGAGCCCTAGTAAAACTGAAGTCAATGGGAATCGGGGGTAAAACTCTTCACTGGCTGGAGTCATACCTAGCACAAAGGAAGATGATTGTGGTGGTTGGAGGTCAATCATCACAGCCCCAGGACATCGCTGCAGGAGTTCCTCAGGGCAGTGTCCTAGACCCAACCATCTTCAGCTGCATCATCAATGACCTTCCCTCCAACATAAGGTCAGAAATGGGGATGTTCGCTGATGACTGCACAGTGTTTAGTGTCATTCACAACTCCTCAGATAATAAAGCAGTCCATGCCTGCATGCATCAAGACCTGGACGACGTTCAGGCTTGGGCTGGTAAGTGGCAGGTAACACTCGCGCCACAGAAGTGCCAGGCAATGAAGCACTTAATACCCCATTCCCACTGACGTCTGGTTTGGAGCCTTGAAACAAGTGGCCCAGGGACCTCACCTTCTGACTCCCCAAAGCCTTTCTACCATTACAAGGCACAAGTAAGGAGTGTGATGGAATACTCTCCACTTGCCTGGACGAGTGCAGCTCCAACAACACTCAAGAAGCTCAACACCAGAAGCTCTATGGATTATGGGGATAGAGCGGGGGAATGGGACTGACTGGATTGCTCTACAGAGAGCCGACACGGACTTGATGGGCTGAATGGCCTCTTTCTGTGGCGTTAGGACTATGACTATAACTATGACCATCCAGGACAAAGCAGCCCGCTTGATTGGCAACCCATCTACCACCTTACACATTCACTCCCTCCACCACCAGCGTACTGTGGCTGCAGTGTGTACCATCTACAAGATGCACTGCAGCAACTCGCCAAGGCTTCTTCGGCATCACCTCCCAAACCCGTGACCACTTCCACCTAAAAGGACAAGGGCAGCAGAGGCATGGGAACACCACCACCTCCAAGTTCCCCTCCAAGTCACACACCATCCTGACTTAGAAGTATATCGCCGATCCTTCATCGTCGCTGGGTCAAAATCCTGGAACTCCCTACCTAACAGCACAGTGGGTGTACCTTCACCTCACAGACTGCAGTGGTTCAAAAAGGCGGCTCACCACCGTCTTCTCAATGGCAATTAGGAATGGGCAATAAATGCTGGCCTTGCCAACGACGCCCACATCTCATAAACGCATATAAAAAAATTAGCTTTTAAATGTCACAGAAATTAAATATTATTTTTGCTGTCCAAATTAATGACTATGTTAAAACTTTCCATTAAATTATGCTCTATTTTTATGCATTTACTAATCAGATTCATTCTTATGACTTATGACAGTATATTTAATTCTTATGCAATAATAAAGATTCAAGAACAAATATCAATACACAACGGTATACATGTTTTATGGAAAATATCCTGATAAACATTGAATTGACATGGCATTTCTTATATCTCTGTCATCAAAAGGGTTTCAATACTCATTTTAAAACATTGCTTGTTTAAGTGTGTTCTGTTTATACCACACACAATATTTTTAATTGAAGATAATTAAATACTGTGTTTATTTAGAAATGAACAGGTGCAATCATGAATTTTGAGTTTCAGTTGAATTGCATAGCTAGGAGTTATATCCTGCTGGTCATAAACTACTACTCAACTGATTATGCACACACATATGGTATACAACATACAAATGAGTAATCAAAATTAAGAACAATTTATCTCCACAGCATATGGAAACACTCACTAGACTATTCTTAAAACAATTTAAGTCAGTTTGCTACTGAGAACATGTGCACTGCCAATAAAAAGTTTATTCAATCTAAGCACATACTTATATCTAACTGAATCATCCTTATATATCTTTTTAGGTTAACATTCAAACACTTCTGTACTTCATTTAATTTTCAATACTTTATTGTTATATTCATGTTCATTTTGTAAGACTTCCACATTGTGCAATGAGTAATCTAACTCAATGAGATGCCTTTAAAGTTCCACAATTATATGTCAAAGCAGGTACAATATGTAAGAAAATTAAATCCTTATGGAAATTAAATGCATTATATGTTAGCTAATATTCCACAGTGTGTAATAATACATTATTAAAAAAAAATCAACAACACATATTCTAATCACGGTCAGCTTCCACTTTCTAGTGAACCACAATGATCTATAACAAAGCTCTACAAACAGTTGAGTCTTTCCTGAGGCCTTTTATTTTGTAATAGCTGAGGTTCTCTCTTTCTCATTATTCATGTTTCATAGTGTACTGCAGTGTCTGTAAAGTTACTGGTGTCATTGACAAACTAAGGGTTTTAATAAATATACATTAGAAAATTAATCGTCTTCATACTTCTCCAAAGTATAAAATCAAGTATGCTGGAACCTATTCTGAGTGACAATGCAAGTATTCACTGTTAAGCAGACTTATCCATCTGTTTGTGTATCATGTACCATGAGTGTTAACCGTGGCTCAGTTGGTAACGCCTCTCAGTCAGAACGTTGTGGGTTCAAGTGCCACTCCAGAGACTTGAGCACAAAACCTAGGCTGACATTCCATTGCAGTATTGAGGGAGTGCGGCACTGTCGGAGGTGCCGGCTTTCAGGTGAGATGTTAAACCGAGGCCCCATCTGCCCTCTCAGGTGGACCTAAAAGGTCCCATGGCACTTTTCTGAAGAGCAGGAATTTTCTCCAGGTGTCCTGACCAACATTTATCTCATACCAACATCACTGAAAAAAGATTGTCTGTTCATTATCACATTGATGTTTGTGGGACCTTGCTGTGTGCAAATTGGCTGTCGCATTTCCTACATGACAACAGTGACTACACTTCAAAAGTATTTAATTGGCTGTAAAGCGCTTTGGGATGTCCTGAGATCATGAATAGCGCTATATAAATACAAGTCTTTCTCTTCTTTTTATTGGGGTGGATTTTTGTGTGACCGCTTCCATCAAACGGGAGGCTGACAGGGTGAGCCACCACCCGTCCGAAGGAAGTATTCCAAGGCCTTTCATGGGCGGGCTTTATTCCTATTCCTTCGCTGAGCTGCTCACACATTTGGAGTGGCTCGCTAATCGGAAGGGGTGGGAAATTTGGCAGCTTTAATGCAGAGCCCACCTGCTGCAGTTAAGTTGCGGGAGGAGGCGAGCTCAAGGGAGGGCTGCGGTCGGTCCAGCTCTGTGGGACATGAATGCTCATTCTGACTCATAAGAACATAAGAACATAAGAAATAGGAGCAGGAGTAGGCCAATCGGCCCCTCGAGCCTGCTCCGCCATTCAATAAGATCATGGCTGATCTGATCCTAACCGCCAATCTACTATCTATCACAGAACCATCTCCTGCATCTAACAGAATTGCACACACGAAATAGGAGCAGAATCAGGCTACACGGTCCCTGGGCCTGCTCCACTACCCACAGGGCCATGACCGATCCGAACCTAGACTCATGTCCAAATTCCTGCCCGCTCCCCGTAACCCTTAATGCCCTTTACTTCTAGGAAACTGTCTATTTCTGTTTTAAATTTATTTAATGATGTAGCTTCTACAGCTTTTTGTGGCAGCATATTCCATGGACCTACCATCCTCTGAGTGAAGTAGTTCCTCCTCATCTCAGTTTTGAAAGAGCAGCCCCTTATTCTAAGACTATGTCCCCTAGTTCTAGTCTCACCCGTCATCGGGAACATCCTCCCCGCATCCACCCGATCCAACCCCTTCACAATCTTATATGTTTCAATAAGATCGCCTCTCATTCTTCTGAACTCCAATGAGTAGAGTCCCAATCTACCCAACCTCTCCTCATATGACCACCCCCTCATCCCCGGGATTAACCGAGTGAACCTTTTTTGCACTGCCTCGAGAGCAAGGATGTCTTTCCTTAAGTAAGGACACCAAAACTGTATGCAGTATTCCAGGTGCGGTCTCACCAATACCTTGTACAACTGAAGCAATACCTCCCTATTTTTATATTCTATCCCCCTAGCAATGAAAGCCAACATTCCATTTATGAACCTGTCTTTTTTGGAGCGTTCTGTAGTGGTCCCTTTAAGGACTGCTGGTTAGGCCGCTCAACGGTATGTACCAGTGGGTGGATCGTGAGAATTGCCCGCTCCACCCATTGGTACTTCAAAATTCCATCACCTTTCCATGGGCTAATGAGAGTCACGCTTGTTTCCGGCAGGTCCCTGGGCCACTTGTTTCATGGCTCCAAACCAGACGTCAGTGGGAATGGGGCATTAAGTGCTTCATTGCTATTTTTATCGTGCTACTGCACATTCTCACCCCACAGAGGGAATGGAAATCAGACCCATTGAGGGTAATTTTAACCCCCAAAAATGGGTGGGTTTGGGTCGGGTGGGATGTTAAAATTTTAAAAATCTCAAACCCGAACCCAACCCACCCACATTCAGTTTTAAAGGGGATGGGTGACCAACCCGCTCCCAGGAGGCAGGTTGCTCATTTAAATATTCTAATGAGGCAGTGTGCCTCAGATTTTATCCCTCTTCCAGCTTTAATGTTGGCCAGCCGGGATTTCCGGGCATCGGGAAACCCGGCAGCTAAAGTGGGGGCGAGGACTGCTGCGTGGAAGAGGTAAGTGATTTTCCAGAACTGCTTGTGGGCCAGGAGGAGCATGAGTGCTTCTCCCTGGCTCCGCAAGCTAACCTGTTAACCTCCCCGTGATTGGGCCACCCCCACGATCACCGACCCCCATCCCCCAATTCGGACTATCCCCCCTCCATCTCCGACCCCCCGCGTGATCACTAACTCCCCCTCCCCCCCGCAATCGGACACAATCCCTGCAATCTCCGACCCCCCAACGATCACCGACCACCCAACTCCCCATCTCTGCCCCTGCTCTCTCCTCGACCTCTCTCTGGGCCCCTCGATCACCCTCCAAACCACTCTGTACCAACCCCACCTCGCAATCTCTACCACAAGGAGCAGCCCCTGGGCTGCAATCTCTTCCGGAGTGTTCCCCGCCCGACAGGGAGCCAAGCCTATCAATCAGGCTGGCTTCCGGGTGGGGAACCTGCTTAAAAAAAATATTCTACAGCGTTCGGGGAACCTGGATTTTCCGATTTCCTCATAAGATCTCCTCCCCCCTGCTTGGAAATCTTGCCCCAGTAAATATCGGGCCATTGAGCTTAATAGTTTTGAGAGAGCAAATATGATTCACAAAGCCAGGCCTCACTATTGACTGTCACCAATCTATTTTGTTATAGTACTCAGCCTGGAGTTTCCGCTAGGTTGCACTGGTTTTTTTGGTGCAATTCGCCCATAAATCGGGGAAACAAATGCAGAAGATCGCGGAATTTTAAGCGCAAATTACGTTCTCCACAACTTGAGTCTCCCCAATTTTTTGCGCTACTTTCTAAAACATCACGCTAGACGCTGGCCCCACCCTCAAAACTGGCCACACTCCCAGATCGAATTAATCACCATTGGGAGTTTCCGCTAATTGCGCTTGTTTGCAGGCCTTCGAGGAGGCCCTAAAGATTAAGCTGGTCCCTTTGGGTGCAAGGACACTAACAGGCACGTTTTAAAAGCTTTTGAATATCTATTTTTTTAAATTTACAAAGAAACTGACTACTGTACCCCAATATAACTAACAAATGGTTCTGCACATATTTTTAAAGTCATTTTCAGTCATTTAAAAATCGGGTTGCTCACAGGTAGTCTCCCAATGCAGGACTTCAGTTATGTGGAGAGACTAAAGAAACTGGGGTTGTTTTCCTTAGAGTAGAGAAGGTTAAGGTTAGATTTGATAGAGGTGTTTAAAATCATAAAGAGTTTTGATAGATTAGACCAATGATTAAAATGCTTATTTTTTGTGATAAACCAGTTTTTAGGTGTATTAATCAAACTGCACCAAGTTGCCACTTTTAAATATATCAAGGAATATTTTTAAAAACAATTTGTTTTATTACTTTCTAAAACGCTGCCCAATTGTGCTGGTTCATGACAGATTGTACATTCAGTGATATGCAAATAAGTTTAACTGGAAACTTGAGGGGAAACAAGGCTTCTGAAAACAAAGGTTATTGATTGCGCCCAAAGTGGAAACTCTACAGGTTTACTGAATTTCATTGTCTTTGGTATAAATTAAATTTTCTCCTCAAGAGCAGGTAACATTTCTAACACCTGCAACATGCACATGTTGCACCTTTATTATATAAACATTTATCAGACCATTCAACTGAAAGTGGAGAAGCAATCTTTTAATCCAGCCCCAAGTCCTATTTTGTTGGATATTGCCAGAAACTGTCTTTACTGCAATTATCAGTTACACAAATTACCTGGAAATAGAAGTTTAAATCACATCCATTTCACACTTAAGTTAATAGGAAACAGATTCCAGTAAAGGATAGCCTCCAGTTTCAGAAAAGACTTACAGAAACAGCAGTGAAATTTGTCTTCAGTGGTAGCGCAAAGTGGGCGATAGCGAATTGGCAGTCGTTTTACACTGCGCCCCATTTTTTTTTCCATTGAAATCAATCAGGCAGAGTGTAAAACAAAAATATCAAATAAAAAGAAAGACTTGCATTTATATAGCGCCGTTCACGACCACTGGACGTCTCAAAGCGCTTTACAGCCAATTAATTACATTTGGAGTGTTGTAATGTGGGAAACACGGCAGCCAATTTGCGCTCAGCAAGCTCCCACAAACAACAATGTGATAATGACCAGATCTGTTTTAGTGTTGTTGATTGAGGGATAAATATTGGCCAGGACACCGGGGATAACTCCCCTGCTCTTCTTCAAAATAGTGCCATGGAATCTTTTACGTCCACCTGAGAGAGCAGACGGGGCCTCGATTTAACATCTCATCCGAAAGACGGCACCACCGACAGTGCAGCACTCCCTCAGCACTGCACTGGAGTGAAATGAACTCAATCCTTGTCTATATAACACGAAATGCAGCACATTCTCTTTCACCCTCATGGGCCCCGATATTTACAGGGAGACGGGGGGAGAGTGCAGTTGCGGAGGGGAAATCTGGAAATGCGGAGGTCCTGCCGATTTTAACGGCAGGATCCCATCATTTTTTTACTTATTTCCCGCCCGGGAGCCAGCCAGATTGAGAGGCAGGCCGGCTGCTGGGCAGGAAAGCCTGCGGTAGAAGGCCACAGCCAAGGACCATTGGGGCAACTGGGTAAGATTGCAGGCAGAAGGTGGGTGGGAGGTCGGACTGGCAACCAGGAGGGAGTGATCGATCGCGGGGCAGAAGGCTCGATATCACGGGTTGGGGGAGTGGGGGGGCGGAGGTTGGCCGATTGCGGCAGAACGTTTGCTTGAGGGACCAGAGGGAGCACGCCTGCTCAACCCGGCCCACAAGGAGTGCTCTAAAAAGCACTTAACTGCTTGATCCGGCAGCTCCCATCTCCATTTAGCTGCCGGGTTTCCTGAACCCTGGGAAACCCGGAATGCAGCCATTAAATTTACATCAGGCTTCCAACTGAACTGTGAGAACCTGATTTAAATATTAAAATTAAGAGTCCCGCCTCTCCCAAGATGGAACACACTCATGCCTCGCAACCCACCACTGTAAAATTGGCGGCACGCACATACGCAGTGGGTTGGGGTCGCGTTTCATGGTTTTTTATTTTTAACCCCCGCTTGTTGTGGAAGGGTTAATATCGACCCAATGAGAAAAATCCTCTGTGGAAGAATCAAACACCATTGATAATTTTTTTGTGATAGCTGTATTATACGTGTATTTTACGTGTGTTAAGATGTTATGTGGTTTAATTGTTGGATACGTGAATGTATCAAAAATCAGTATCTCAATATTAGTACATTTGGAATTCAGCAACTGACTAGCTCTGGAAAAGATGAATTGCTCATTTGAGAAAGTTGATAGTAACTCAAAACAAAGAACAAATCCTCATTTAAAGACACTTTGGTTGTTGAGTGGGTCCGTACATAAATATGCTCCACTGCAGAGTGCTGGGACGTAGGTTTGCAGGTACAGTTGTCCATTTGGGAAATGTGCAAACTGACGTAACAACAACAACTTGCATTTATATAGCGCCTTTAATGTAGTAAAATGTCCCAAGGCGCTTCACAGGAGCGTTATCAAACAAAATTTGACACCGAACCACATAAGGAGATATTAGGGCAGACTTGGCCAAAGGGGTAGGTTTTAAGGAGTGTCTTAAAGGAGGAGTAATGATGTGGAGATGCCGGTGTTGGACTGGGGTGGACAAATGTGAGAAGTCGCACAACACCAGGTTATAGTCCAACAGCTTTATTTGAAATCACAAGCTTTCGGAGCTCTGCTCCTTCGTCAGGTGAAGTCAGACTTCACCTGACGAAGGAGCAGTGCTCCGAAAGCTTGTGATTTCAAATAAAGCTGTTGGACTATAACCTCGTGTTGTGCGACTTCTCACATTAAAGGAGGAGGAGAGAGAGGTAGAGAGGCGGAGAGGTTTAGGGAGGCAATTCCAGAGCTTGGGGCCTTGGCAACAGAATGCACGGCCACCAATGGTGGAGCGATTAAAATCGGGGATGCTGAAGAGGCCAGAATTAGAGGAGCATAGATATCTCTGAGGGCTGTGGGGCTGGAGGAGATTACAGAGATAGCGAGGGGCGAGACCATAGAGGGATTTGAAAACAAGGATGAGAATTTTAAAATCCACAAGTTACTTAACTGGGAGCCAATGTAGGTCAACAAGCACAGGGATGATGGGTGAACAGGACTTGGTGCAAGTTAGGACACGGGCAGCAGAGTTTTGGATGACCTCAAGTTTACGGAGGGTAGAACGTGGGAGGCTGGTCAGGAGTGTGTTCGAATAGTCAAGTCTAGAGGTAACAAAGGCATGGATGAGGGTTTCAGCAGCAGATGAGTTGAGGCAGGGGCAGAGTCGGGCGATGTTCCAAAGGTGGAAATAGATGGTCTTAGTGATGGCGCGGATATGTGGTCGGAAGCTCACGTAGCTAGTTAAAGGAAGGCAGGTGCTTCTACAGTAGAAGACCCAGAACATTATGGGCTCATTACACGTCCCAGCCTCTGTTACTAGAATGACACAAGCAGAGGCTTAGGAATTATTCACCTGCTGCCCAGTGGCTGGAGATTGATGCATATGGCATTAAAAACTGAAGAAGGGAAGGCAACTAAGAATATGAGAGGAGAAATATATTTTTGTTAACAGTATAAAATTAGTTTTCTGCATTTAATTGAAGAGGGAGCCTTGCCATTAGACAATTACAAATCATTATAATTAACTGTAACATACTTTTGCTTTCCATCCACTTTGCTCATTTTTGTGTAATATTTGTTAGGGTTTCTGGTCCACCAGGTTTAATGATATTGCCAATTATCATTCAATGTTCATAAATAAAGCCAAAAACCAGCAGAAGAAAACAAAAGTGTATTAAATTTAATAAAGGGCATAAGAAAACAAAAAAAGGAAATTTGTTTCAGCAAGCTCACTTCCTTTAGGATGTTAAGGTCTCAGTGAGGGTACAGAGGTGATTTACTAGAATGGTACCAGGGATGCGGGACTTCAGTTATGTGGAGAGACGAGAGAAACTGGGCTTGTTCTCCTTGGAGCAGAGAAGGTTAAGGGGAGATAAAGGGTTTTGATGGAGTAAATAAGGAGAAACTGTTTCCAGTGACAGAAGGATCGGTAACCAGAGGATAAAGATTTAAGGTAAATGGCAAAAGAACGAGGGTGAGATGAGGAGAATTTTTATTACACAGTGAGCTGTTATTATCTGGAATGCACTGCATGAAAGGGCGGAGGAAGCAGATTCAATAATAACTTTCAAAAGGGAATTGTATAAATACTTGAAGGGGAAAACTTTGCAGTGCTATGGGTAAAGGGCAGGGGAATGGGACTACTTGGAGAGCTCTTTCAAAGAGTCAGCACAGGCACGATGGGCTGAATGCCCTCCTTCTGTGCTGTATCATTCTATGAATCTATAATTTTAAGCTTGCTCTTTCTATAGCCCATGTACAATCAACCATAATATGGATTCTACCTCATCCATTTAATCCCCTAGATTTTTTTTTCTCTTATAAAGATTGCATTAGAATTGACAGAGAACCATCTCAGCAAAGCATTTTGTCTGTATTGTTGAAGATGACAGTTTTTATATTCATATTCAGGCCAGAAATTTGAAAATGTTATTAATGTTTGTTAGTGTGTCTAAGCAATTAAATGCAAAATTTGGTATTCATGCAATGCCAGAGTGAAGTGATGTTGGTCTCTGATTGCAATTTCCAATTTGGCGAGCGTACAGTTTTATTTGGGTGGATATCTTCGACAGCGCCTCCCAAACCTGCGACTTCTACCACCTAGAAGGATAAGGGCAGCAGGCTCATGGCAACATCACCACCTTCAAGTTCCCTCCAAGTCACACACCGTCCTGACTTTGAAGTATATCGCTGATCCTTCATCGTCACTGGGTCAAAATTCTGGAACTCCCTCCCTAACAGCACTGTGGGAGTACCTTCACCACACAGACTGCAGTGATTCAAGAAAGTGGCTCACCACCATCATCTCAAGGGCAATTAGGGATGGGCAATATATGCTGGCCTTGCCAGTGACGCCCACAGCCCATGAATGTATAAATAAAAAAAATATATAAAACCTGGTCCCACTGTATTGACTTTTCAAGACCAGTTCTTAAAACAACGCACCTCAACATGTAACATCATTCACACAACTTATTTTATAGGTTACTTTACTTTAAGATGATCCTGTAGCATGCAACACAACTACTGGTAGTTTTAAGACTATGAACAATGTATAGTGTTTTGAGTTATTTTTGTTAGGGTTTCTGGCCCAGAAAAGTCAGCAGCATTAAAGAGCTGAATTAATTGAAACTGAAACACCAGGTTTAATGATATTGTCAATTATCGTTCAATGTTCATAAATAAAGCCAAAAATAAACAGAAGAAAACAAAAGTGTGTTAACTTTAATTAAGGGTATAAGAAAACAAAAAGGAAATTTGTTTCAGCAAGCTTGCTTCCGTGGAGTGAGAGGGGGAGGATCCAGTTGTTGTGGTCCACGTAGGAAACAACCACATAGGCAGAACTAGAAATGAAGTCCTGCTGAGAGAGTTTGAGGAGCTAGTGTCCAAATTAAAACGCAGAACCTCACAGGAAATAATCTCTGGATTGTTACCTGCACCACGCGCACATTGGCATTGGGACAAACTGGTTAGAAGGTTAAATGCGTGGCTGAAAGAGTGGTGTGGGAGGCAAGGGTTTTGATTCAAGGGGCACTGGCACAATTTCTGGGGAAAGAGGGAGCTGTTCCGTTGGGACGGGCTCCACTTAAACCGGGCTGGGATCAGTGACCTGGCGAGTCGAATAACTAGGGTGGTAGATAGGAATTTAAACTAATGATGGGGGTGAGGGGGGATTCAGGAAAGGGTAAATTCAAAAGCAGTAAGAGAAAAGTCAAGGCTGTAGAGCAGAGTAGTGATTTGGGTAAAAGTAAGCAGAGTGGGTCAGGAAAGGACAGAGTACCTAACAAAGGTAATAGGGCATTAGTGACTAAGGTGACATCAGGGAAAAATATAAAAAAGGCACTATATCTAAATGCGCAAAGCATTTGCATCAAAATAGATGAATTAATAGCACAGATAGTAATAAATGGGTTTGATCCAATAGCCATTACGGAGACGTGGTTGAAGAGTGACCAAGGTTGGGAACTAAATATTTCAAGATACTTGTCTTTTAGAAGAGATAGGCAAAATGGAAAAGGAGGGGGGTAGCCCTGATAATAAAGGATGGGATAAACACAGTAGAGAAAAAGGATCTTAGCTCAGAAATTCAAGATGTAGAATCAATTGGGAGGAGCTAAGAAACAACAGGGGCAGAAAACACCAGTGGGAGTAGTTTACGGACCTCTGAACAGTAGTTGTAGTGTCAGGCAGAGTATAATTCAGGAAATTAGAGGTGCATGTAACAAGGGAGACTTTAATCTTCATGTAGACTGGGCAAACCAAATTTGCAGTAATAGTGTGGAGGACGAGTTCATGAAATGCATTCAAGATAGTTTTCGAGATCAGTATGTCGAAGAACCAAATAGGGAACAGGCTATTTTAGATCTAGTATTGTGCAATGAGTCAGGATTAATTAATAACCTTGTAGTAAAGGAGCCTCTGGGGAAGAGTGACCATAATATGATAGAATTTTATTTTGAGTTTGAGAGTGATTTAGTTAAGTCAGAAACTAGGCTCTTAAATCTGAACAAAACAAACTATGTAGGTATGAGGGGAGAGTTGGCTAAAGCAGATTGGGAAACTGGATTAAAAGATATGATGGTAGATAAGCAATGGCAAACATTTAAAGAAATAATTAATAATTTGCAAAGAATATATATTTCCCTAAGGAATAAAAACCCCACGGGAAAGTGGTCCAACCATGGCTAACAAGAGAAGATAAAGATAGTATTAGATAAAGGAAGTGGCTGATAATGTTGCAAAAAAAAATTGTAAGCTTGAGGATTGGGAGGATTTTAGAATTCAGCAAAGGATGACCAAGAAATTGATAAAGAGAGAGAAAATAGAATGAGAGTAAACTAGCAACAAACATAAAAAACAGACTGTAAAAGCTTCTATAGGTATGTAAAAAGGAAGAGATTAGCAAAAGTAAATGTATGTCCCTTACAGGCAGAGACAGGAGAAATTATAATGGGGAATAAGGAAATGGCAGAGACATTTAAAAGAAAAAAGACTTGCATTTATATAGCGCCTTTCATGACCACCGGACATCTCAAAGCGCTTTACAGCCAATTAAGTACTTTTTGGAGTGTAGTCACTGTTGTAATGTGGAAACATGGCAGCCAATTTGCGCAAGTTAAACGAATACTTGGGTCGGAATTTTAATTTAAAGGCGTATAGGGAGTGGGGAGTTGGAAAGAGGTTGGGTTTCCTACAGGCCCTAATGAATTTAACAGCAGGACCTGATTAGCCTTTCAAAGCTCTTTACCGCCGGAGGTCAGAGGAGGATCGGGGCAGTGGGGGTGGGTGGGTCAGAGTGGGGATCGGGGGCCTCAGAGGAGGCAGGGTGGTAGGGGGGTAGGGCGGGAAGGCCGGGGGGAGATCGGAAGGTCAGGGTGAGATTGGAAGGATCGGGGGGGGGGAGTGTCCAAATGTGAGGGGTTGACGAGGCAGGGACACTGGATCCAGCAGGTAAGTGGAAAGGCACTTATCTCCTGGATCCAGCAGTCCTCGCCTCCCTTTAGCTGGCGGGTTCCCCAAGGCCAGGGAAACCCGCCCGCCCACTGTTAAATTTGAAATGGTGGATTACCATGAGGCACGGAGCCTCATTATAATATTTAAATGGGCAACTCGCCAACTGGGAGCAGGTTGGCTGCCCGCCTCCATTAGAAAATCATAATATGAATGGGAAGAGTCAACACGAACTTATGAAAGGGAAACCATGTTTGACAAACCTGTTAAGAGTTTTTTGAGTTTGTAACTAGCAGGGTAGATAAGAGGAAACTGATGAATGTAGTGTATTTGGATTTTCAAAAAGCATTTGCTAAGGTTCCACACAAGAGGTTATTACACAAAATTAGGGCTCATGGGATTGGGGGTAATATATTAGCATGGATTGAGGATTGGTTAACGGAGAGAAAACAGAGTAGGCACAAACAGGTCATTTTCGGGTTGGCAGGTTAGTAGGCTACCGCAAGGTTCAGTGCTTGGGCCTCAGCTATTTACAATTTATATTAATGACTTAGAAGAAGGGACCGAGTATAATGTATCCAAGTTTGCTGACAATACAAAGCTAGGTGAGAAAGTAAGCTGTGAGGAGGACACTAAGAGCCTGCAAAGGGATATAGACATGTTAAGTGAGTGAACAACAATGTGGCAGATAGAATATAATGTGGAGAAATATGAAGTTATCCACTTTGGTAGGAAAAATAGAACAGCAGAATATTTTTTAAAAGGTGCGAGACTAAGAAATGTTGGTGTTCAGAGGGACCTGGGTGCCCTTGTACACGAAACACAGAAAGTTAACATGCAGGTAGAGCAAGCAATTAGGGAAGTAAATGGTATGTTAGCCTTTATTACAACAGGATTGGAATACAAGAGTAAAGGAGTCTTACTGCAATTATATAGGGCTTTGGTGCGACCACACCTGGAGTACTGTATACAGTTTTGGTCTCCTTCCCTAAGGAAAGACATACTTGCCTGAGAGTGAGTGCAACAAAGGTTCACTAGATTGATTCCTGGGATGAAGGGATTATCCTATGAGGAGAGATTGAGTAGACTAGGCCTATATTCCCTGGAGTTTAGAAGAATGAGAAGTGATCTCATTGAAACATATAAAATTCTTAAGGGGCTTGACAGGGTAGATGGTGGGAAGATGTTTCCCCTGGATGGGGATTCGAGAACTAGGGGTCACAGTCTCAGAATAAGGGATTGGCCATTTAGGACTGAGATGAGGAGAAATTTCTTCACTCAAAGGGTGGTGAATCTTTGGAATTCTCTACCCCAGAGGGCTGTGGATCCTCAGTTGTTGTGTACATTCAAGACAGTGATTGATAGATTTCTGGATACTAAGGGAATCAAGGGATATGGGGATAATGTGGGAAGATGCAGATGAGGTCGAAGATCAGCCATGATCTTACTGAACGGTGGAGCAGGCTCGAAAGGCCGAATGGCCGACTCCTGCTTCTCTTTCTTATGCTCTTATGTTCTTAATATGTGTAAATGTATTTCTGTAACAGCTCGAAACTTCCATTTGTGCTTGTTGCAAGTACAAAAAGAAATCTGTGATTTTAAAGAACCCATCATGAACAAAACACTTGTTCCAAAGATGATCCAAACTCACCTCATTTGTTCTTAATTTAATCATGATAAGGAATTATTTGTTTGAAAATTGATTGGAAAGATGGTGCATGGAGAATGGAGTTGAGTATACTGTGGGGTTTATGGAAGACCTGAATTGATTGAAATAGATTGTCTCTGTTGAAAAAGGAAAGAGTTTATAATACAGGGCTACAACCTACCAACTTTAATTTGACAACGTTTAAACTAGAATTAGAGGATGGAGAGACGGAAGGTATTAAGTGGAGATTAAAAACAAATTCAACCATAACAAAACTAGGTGTGGAGATAGAGATAGTGTTTAGAAATTAGACTCCTCCAAAAAGGTTCAGTGGATGCAGTTTGGCATTGAGCCATACAGACCTGAAATACTCCAGAATGAACATCTAGGGCGCGATCTTGCCAGCCCTGGGGAGGCGGGTATGGAGGCGGGACTGCCGGGAAAATGGCAGAATTTGGGGGCGGGTGCCCAACCTGCCCCTGTGCCATCTTGCCAGGAGGCGGGTAGCCGTCCCGCACCGGGTCCCGTCTCCTTGGAGGCGGGAAGGGATTACAGCCACTTAACTGCCTGTTAACAGGTAGTTAACAGGCAGAAAATAGGATTATCCCCATTTTGCCCACACAAGTGCGGGCTTCCCGAAGGCTCCAAACCCCGCCAGGGTCACCGAGGCGAGTAGTGGGTCTGCGGGAGTCGGAAGGGTCCAAAAGTGTGCTGTGGAGGTGAGTGATGAGTGCAAGTGTGGAGAGGTGAGTATCTGAGGTAAGTGCAAAGTGTTTTTAAAAGTGTACTTACCTTTGTTTCTTCCTGCAGGCTTCCGTCGGTGTGTATGCGGAGAGTCTCGCACCTCCGCGGTAGAGATGACAGATGGCCGTTGCATTCTCCAATGCAACAACCATCTCATTTCTGCAAAAGAAAGAGGTTTGATGAGGTCTTGAATTCAAGAACTCATCAAACTACAGAGAATGTCAGTGTTTGACAGCTTCACAGAGCTGTCAAACGATGACAATTCATCTGTCAAAAATTTTTGACAGATGAAACATCATACGTTGACGTTCTCTGCAACCAGCTTTCCCTTAATTGGTCTGCTAAGCCCACTGGGCGGGCTTAACAAGATCAATGAAGGCAAAATAGCGTGGGTTGGCCAGAAGTTGTTGGAGGCGGGACTGAAACCCAACAAGTGGGAGTCCTGCCTCCAAAAACTCCCCATTGGCAAAATTCGCAAATCTCAATTCAGGTAGCAGTTGGAATGGTACAATTTATCTCAATGTCCCTGGGCGAAGGCAGTCAAAATCGACCCTAAAGTGTTAGAATGCGAGTTCAAATCCCACCATGGCAGTTTGAGAATATAAATTCAGTTTAAAAATAAATAAATATGGAATGAAGTGCTGATGTCAGTAAAAGTGACCAAGAAGCTGTCGGATTATCGAAAAATCCCAACTAGTTCGCGGATATCATTTAGGGAAGGAAATCTGCCGTCCTTACCCAATTTGGTCGATATGTGACTTCTGCCTCAGCCCATCTGCTGCTGATCCCTCATCCATTTTTGTTACCTCCTGACTCGACTATTCCAATGCTCTTTGGCCTGTTTCTGATCTACCACCATAAATAAACAAGAGCTCATCCAAAACTCGCACCAAGTCCCATTCACCCATCACCCCTGTACTCGCTGATTCCAAGTCCAGCAACGTCTCGATTTTAAAATTCTCATCCTTGTCTTCAAATCCCTCCATGACCTCACCCCTCCCTATCTGTAACCTCCTTCAGCCCTACATCCCTCCGAGAACTCTGCATTCCTCCAATTCTGGCCTATTGTACATCCCAAAGTTCCTTCGTCCGTCCATTGGCCAGCCTTCAGCTGCCTTGGCCATAAGCTCTGGAATTCCCTCCCTAAACCTCTCTGCCTCCCTACCTCTCCCTCCTCCTTTAAGATGCTCCTTAAAAACTACCTCTTTGACCAAGCTTTTGGTCACCTGTCCTAATGGGCCTGAACTTGTGGTCAGAGGCTTCTCGCGGATACAGACGGAATCCCCATAAGCATAAATGGGGATCACATTAAAAAACTCATTTACACACCAAGTAAATAAAAAAAATTACATATTTAAAATTAATTAAAATACAATCTAATAAACATTTAAAACAAAAATTTTATTTATTGAAATATAAATTTAAATGTTTTAAAGGGACTAAAAAAAATTAATTTATTTTACAGGTGTTTTAATGTTTAAATAATTGAAAAAAAATTATTTTTATATTCATTTAAACTCTTACTCTTACCAGGCATAAGAATTTCACGAGCATTCGCTGGGCAAATAGCCCAACTCTCTGCCCGCGGATGCCCTTTTCCCGGGGATTGCAACGATCTGTCAAGAAGATTCTTGACAGATCGCAATTTTTGGGTTTTCGCACATGCGCTTCGCACGTGAAAACCCGGAACTTGAGGGGCGTTTACGGGTGCGTACACACCACAGACACCGGAAAATATGGGCCAATATCTCATTATGTGGTATGGTGTCAAATTTTGTCTGATAACGCTCCTTTGAAGCGCATTGGGATGTTTTGTTACTCATTAGCATGTGATAAACATGCTTACACCTGTTCGTGATGCAAGTCCCCCCACCCCCAAACCCCCAATGAATTCTCAGGAAATGTTGGAGCAATGCAAAGGATGTGGAGACCCAGTATCATGGGTCTCTGCCCCTTTGTTTTCTACATTGCACGTGGGAAGTTAAGTGTTTCTTGGGCACAAATGAAAATTAGCCTTAGAAGTTTACAGCAAAGAAAAAGGCTGTCTGGGCCTTGTGTTTGTGCCAGCTCTTTGTTAGAGTAGTCCTAAACTAATCTCTGCCATGATCTCTCCATAACCCTGTATCTTCCTCCACTTCAAATATTAATCTGCTTTTCCTTTAAAATCTGCAGTTGTTCTGCCTCAACTACACTCAGTGGCAAAGCATTTCATGCTACAAAAGCTGTAAAGCAATTTCTTCTGAGTTCGTTCCTCACCCTCTTAGTGACAATTCTAAATTGATGTCACCTGGACAGTCTGTCCTAAACAGTTTCAAAATACTACTGCAAGAAGCTTGAAACATCACAGATATTGGTTCTTGGGTTAGGAATTGTCTGTGATGACTGCTTGCCTGGATATATATCTTGGAAGGCCCTATTGCATACATGGAGCCTCCACAATGTCAGCACAGGCTTCAGTTAGTGCCACTCATACCTCCATTGACTCCACACTTCAAAATGCACATCTCCCTTCGACAGATGTTCCTGGCATCTGAAAGGATTTGTGGTTATTATTTTTTTAATAAATGATACAGATCTCTTACACCAGCTATCCAAACTATTGCCCATGGTCTAAGCTAAGGTTTTCTGGGCTATAAAGCCACACTTTATCTGTCCCACGATTTCAGCCACTGCACTGAATTTTTAGAATCAGGGCTGGCCAATTGAAAAATGTTTGAATTTTGATAAAGGGCAATGAAAAGACCATTCTCTCACTGGTAAGTTTCCAATAATGAGGGAACAGTTTTGTCAAGACCTTTTCCACCAATCAGAAGAATACATATTTCAAGGCCTCAGCATGTATCTAAAAATCCAAAGCTGTAAAATAATCAGAAATCTCATCCACGAGAAAGTCCCAGGGAAGAGGCAGAAGCTTATGGTGGAAAACTTTTGTCGAAGAAACAACAAAAATGGAAAGCACCAAAAGGATGTGAAAAGGGTAATAAAGCCTGGGGTATTTAAAGCTGGTTCCTAATGTTAGTATTTGTATACAGATTTTCATATGTGGCCCATGAGTTGCATGATAAGCAAATAAATGTCGCACAGAGAGGAAACTTTGGATACTTCTATCCTACAGGAAAGAAAGGGTTAATAGAAATACTTTCAATCATTCTCATGCCTGAAAAACATTACCGTCTCATTATGTGTGTCCTTCTTCCATCTTTTACAAAATATTTCTGCAAGGAGCTTGAAACATCAAGAGGTGGTGCCATCAGAGGCAGTCACACAGATCATAATCCAAAACAAATTGAGAGAAAAATTACCTATACAGGGTAATATTTATAGCATATTGAGAGAGAGAGGGTTGCATATTTTTAATGTTTTGTGCTTTTTTCAGTTACTTTTTTGTATTTGCTTCATTAATTGGCAATGTTTTGACTGAATGAGGGACTGGTGATAACATGTGGAATGAAAGTCATTTTGGTTCATTCCATATCTGCATTCAGGGAAACATGATTAGAATTTGATGTTACATCATTACTGGAGTACATTTATTATACTGAAGGTTAGTAGACGTGAACATATAAAATAAGATTGCTAAATTAGAACTAATCAAAAAGTTGGCAAACTGATGTCATTGGCAAGGGAGCTGCTATCAATTGGTGACAAACAATGGTGATTTTACAAAACTCTCTTACCAAAGCGACAGTGTCACCCTTTAATGCTGTCCTGCAGAAGTTCCTGCTCACCTTCACCTAAAGCACAATCTGTTCTCCCCTAATGTAAATGTAGAGACTCCTTTGAATGGAACTTATGTAGCATGCGGCACACCACAAAGAATTTGCAAATTTTGAATGCAAGGTACCATCACAGTGACTGGGCATCTAACCCTCTGCTTCAATAACCCATATCTGTATGCCTAGTTGTGTGTGAACTCTGTTAGTGTTCAAGGCTGGTGAAAAAAGATGAGCCAATTTCAAGCAAGATTACGGTTCTGTCCAGAACTTGCCATGCAATTGGTTATTTTGATCAAATAAATTAAGCATTTAAGCCCTTGGATATTTCACTATAACCAGTAGCATTATTTCTGGGCATCACACAGCAGCCATGTGTTGAAGGAATGGATAGCCTTATAGTTGTTGTGTGGCAGCCTCCCCATATCTAAATAGCATTACACTGCACCACATCCAGCACACTGGAAAATAAATTCTACAGTGGAATAAAAGTTATTTTTTTGTGTGGCCAATTGTTTTTTTACTTTATTGGACAAATAAATGAAACTGCCAGTCCCCCACAACAGTGCATCTGTTACCTCCTTAAAGCAGGTGAACAAGATGTTTTAGCCAATACCACACATGTCATCAGATAAGGCTAAGTAATTCAAGTTTGGCCCATACAACTTGTTATTTGAATATGGCCTTTCCTGTGATCTCTTCAATGTGCTGATATTTCCTATTCTTCCTCCTTCTCCAAAAGAATAATGACTGTTGTTTTCAAAAATATATGGAAACAGATGCTTTATCTGTTGGGGTTGAAACCGGTTTGATTTTGCTTACAGGGTTGGTTGAAATTATCAGAGAGCTAAACTGAAGTTACTGCTCTCTGCCTCCTCATAACGCTCCCACATCAATAAATCTGTGTGGGATAAAACTACTAAAAAGGACCCTTTGCACCAAATTCGTACATGTTGAGGTTGTCATCTGTGTTACACTATTGGTCAGTTTTTTCTTCCTTTAGTTCAGTGTCTACAAGGCGATTTTAACTCTCCTCAATCGGCGGGAAAGGAGGGAGGCAGTTAAAATGAAGCAGCTCGATTTCCCGCTGCGATCTAGTTGATTAGCAATTTTAACGCCCTGGTTTTGGCGGTTGATGAGGCTGTCACTCCAGCAGGAGCTTCATTAATAAATGCAAATCAGTGTCCCATGACGGACATGGGACCCCGATGGAATTTTACCTACTGATCACCGGGGCGCCCACAGCGGCTGCCTCACCAGATGAAGCTGTCAGGAAGCCAGCGAGGCCACATAAGGCAAGTTAAAAGAAAAATGTTGCTTAATGCCTCTCTGGGCTTGACAAGGAAAGTCCGGCCTTTTGCTGCACACACACGTCCTCTTCGGGTCTTATGAACATTTTCAAACTTATGTATACCATTACAGAAAATAATAATAATAAAACCAAACGGACCACCCGGCATCGACTTCGGCACCGGCTTCGGACACGACAAAGGCGCGCACCCAGCCTGGGACTTGTGCCAAAATTGGGAGAGCTGTCCTACAGACTAGTCAAGCAACAGCCTGACATAGTCATAGTCGCAGAATCACACCTTTCAGCCAACGTCCCAGAATCCTCCATCACCATCCCTGGGTATGTCCTGTCCCACCGGCAGGACAAACCCACCAGAGGAGGCGGCACAGTGATATACAGTCAGGAGGGATTGGCCTGGGAGTTCTCAACGCTGAATCCGGACCCCACGAAGTCTCATAGCTTCAGGTCAAGCACGGGAAAGGATTACCTGCTGATTACCACCTACCGCCCTCCCTCAGCTGATGAATCAGTACTCCTCCATGTTGAACACAACTTGGAAGAAGCACTGAGGGTAGCAAGGGCACAGAATATACTCTGGGTGGGGGACTTCAATGTCCATCACCAAGAGTGGCTCGGTAGCACCACTACTGACCGAGCAGGCCGAGTCCTGAAGGACATAACTGCCAGTCTGGGCCTGCAGCAGGTGGTGAGAGAACCAACACGAGGGGAGAAACCTACTTGACCTCATCCTCAGCAATCTACCTGTCGCAGATGCATCTGTCCATGACAGTATTGGTAGGCATGACCACCGCACAGCCGTGTGGAGACGAAGTCCCGTCTTCACACTGAGGACACCCTCCATCGTGTTGTGTGGCACTACCACCGTGTTAAATGGGATAGATTCAGAACAGATCTAGCAGCTCAAAACTGGGCATCCATGAGGCGCTGTGGGCCATCAGTAGCAGCAGAATTCTATTCCACCACAATCTGTAACCTCATGGCCCAGCATATTCCTCACTCTACCACTACCATCAAGCCAGTGGACCAACCAACATATAGAAGAGCATGCCAGGAGCAGCATCAGGCGTACCTAAAAATGAGGTGCCAACCTGGGGATGCTGCAACACAGGACTACTTGCATGCTAAAGAGTGGAAGCAGCATGCTATAGACAGGGCTAAGCGATTCCACAACCAACGGATCAGATCAAAACTCTGGAGTCCTGCCACATCCAGTCGTGAATGGTGGTGGACAATTAAACAACTAATGTGAGGAGGAGCCTCCATGAACGTCCCCATCCTCAATGATGGTGGAGTCCTGCACGTGAGTGCAAAAGAAAAAGCTGAAGTGTTTCCAACTATCTTTAGCCAGAAGTGCCAAGTGGATGATCCATCTCGGCCTCCTCCTGAGGTCCCCACCATCACAGAAGCCAGTCTTCAGCCAATTCGATTCATTCCACATGATATCAAGTAACAGCTGAGCACACTGGATACAGCAAAGGCTATGGACCCTGACAACATCCCAGCTGTCGTGCTGAAGACTTGTGTTCCAGAACTAACTGCGCCTCCAGCCAAGCTGTTCCAGTACAGCTACAACACTGGCATCTACCCAACAATGTGGAAAACTGCCCAGGTATGTCCTGTCCACAAAAAGCAGGACAAATCCAGTCCGGCCAATTACCGCCCATCAGTCTACTCTCAATCATCTGCAAAGTGATGGAAGGTGTTGTCGACAGTGCTATCAAGCGGCACTTACTCACCAATAACCTGCTCACCGATGTTCAGTTTGGGTTCTGCCAGGACCACTCAGCTCCAGACCTCATTACAGCCTTGGTCCAAACATGGACAAAAGAGCTGAATTCCAGAGGTGAAGTGAGAGTGACTGCCCTTGACATCGAGGCAGCATTTGACTGAGCGTGGCATCAAGGAGCCCTAGTAAAACTGAAGTCAACGTAAATCAGGGGGAAAAATCTCCCCTGGATGGAGTCATACCTAGCACAAAGGAAGAGGGTTGTGGTTGTTGGAGGTCAATCATCTCAGCCCCAGGTCATCGCTACAGGAGTTAGTCAGTGCAGTGTCCTAAGCCCAACCATCTTCAGCTGCTTCATCAATGACCTTCCCTCCATCATAAGGTCAGAAGTGGGGATGTTCGCTGATGACTGCACAGTGTTTAGTTCCATTCACAACTCCTCAGATAATGAAGCAGTCCATGCCCGCATGCAGCAAGACCTGGAATACATTCAGCTTGGGCTGATAAGTGGCAAGTAACATTCGCACCACACAAGTGCCAGGCAACGACTATCTCCAACAAGCAAGAGTCTAACCACCACCCCTTGACATTCAACGGCATTACCATCGCTGAATTCTCCATCATCATCATCCTGCGGGTCACCATTGAATAGAAACTTAACTGGACCAGCCACATAAATACTGCGGCTACAAGAGCAGGTCAGAGGCTGGGTATTCTGTGGCGAGTGTCTCACCTCCTGACTCCCCAAAGCTTTCCAACCATCTACAAGGCACAAGTGAGGAGTGTGATGGAATACTCTCCACTTGCCTGTATGAGTGCAGCTCCAACAACACTCAAGAAGCTCGACACCATCCAGGACAAAGCAGCCAGCTTGACTGGCACCCCATCCACCACCTTAAACATTCACTCTCTCCTCCACCACCGGCGTACCGTGGCTGCAGTGTGTACCATCTACAAGATGCACTGCAGCAACTCACCAAGGCTTCTTCGACAGCACCTCCCAAACCCGCGACCTCTTCCACCTAGAAGGACAACGGCAGCAGGCGCATGGGAACACCATCACCTCCAAGTTCCCCTCCAAGTCACGCACCTTCCTGACTTGGAAATATATCGCCGATCCTTCACCATCGCTGGGTCAAAATCCTGGCACTTCCCTGCCTAACAGCATTGTGGGACTACCTTCACCACATGGACTGCAGCGGTTCAAGAAGGTGGCTCACCACCACCTTCTCAAGGACAATTAGGGATGGGCAATAAATGCTGGCCTTGCCAGCGACGCCCACATCCCAGGAACGAATAAAAAAAAACCTTCTCTGACAGTTCACATCCCTGCCTGCCCACTTGAGGCTGGAAGTTCTGGCCTAGCCATTCAGCTAGAACTTCCATAAGTCACTGAGTTTCTGTCACACTACATGCAAAGTCAACTACCAACACCTATCACCCCTGGTAGCATCCTAGTAAATCTCTTTTTTACTCACTCCAAGCCCTAGGGTATCCAAAACTGGAAAGATTATTCTAACTGCAGCCTAGCCATGATTTCTATAAGTTTAGCTTCCCGCTTTGCCTATTAGCTCTATTTCTGTTGTTTTTTCTCCACGTGCTCTTCTGCCCTCAAATTTGGATCTCAATTGGATTGCAATTTACGCTTTTGCGCAGAAATACATAATGGGCCATACATTGCTGTGGCAGGGCATCTATTGGCGTCGACCATTGTTTAGACTTGCCCTTGCACGTTTAGGTTTTTAAAATTTTTGCGTGACAAGTTGCTGAAGGTGCGAACCGATCACGTCGCAGTGAGGGAAACAGGGCAGTTGGGACCTCAGTGAACAGGGCAAGCAACTGTGTATCTCTTTAAACAATCAGATTATAAGCTTGTGGCATTAACAGTGCAAGGACTGAGAAGGACATGCAAGTTAGAGTGGGTGAATTGAATATCAAATCAGATATGGAAAGAGAAATAGAGAGGGAAAGACGGATTGAAGACAGAAAAAAAGACAGAAAGGAAAAATCAAAATAAGCATTTAAAATTTTGGATTTTTAAAATCTCCAACAATTAAATGCTGAAGGCATGAGATTCCACACTTGTACTCGTTAATTTTCAGTACCAGTGAGGTTAACTGCCAGTAATTAACACTTATCACATCATTGAAAGGATACTTAAGACTGAAATCGACAAGACTTAACTTTCTGTGATAAGTTTAGTTCGTATTTAGCACGCAAATACAGCAACTTCATGCCGTTCAATCCATTTCAATCATGAGCTGGGCAGCGAGATGCCGTTTTCGTGAAGCTAATGGTGGAGCGCCGCATCTTGGACAGCAGCTTTTGGATTTCCGCGTTTAATTGCGCTTCTTCCCTTGCCTGAAGTTGCTGTAGCATTTGTGCATAAATAACGGAGAGTACTATTAGTCGCACCGTTATTTTGACAGCACATTATGGGCCATTATAAAAACAATTTGTACAGATTGTTACGTAAATGCATAATTTAATTTTGCACAAAAATAAAGAGGGTAATTACAATGAGTACGAAAGTATTCAAAATGTTAGAGAACAAAAGATATTTTAAAAAATATATAAATTGAGACAGAGCAAACAAAATTCAAACAATTAGAGGCTAACACTATTATTTTTAATATTCTATTCAGTATTTGAATTTAATAATATTTTGTCCATATTTATATAAATAATCTGTGAGATTATAAAAATACCTGTTGAACTTTTCAGAAGTAATTTTTTAAGTCCACGAAAACCTTTATTAGTCTTTGGTCATTTTGTATTGAAAATGATGTGTATTCTTCAGTAACCGCTATTGTATTGCTTGTTGTAAATGTATTTTTGTTCTAAAATTGTTCACAGATTTTCTTACAAAAATTATACATACCAAAATTCCACCAGAAATATCTTTTTGTTGATCTTCCCATTCATTTATACAGCAAAGCATCTGTTTTCTATGAAGCCTCTTTCACACTAAGGCGAAACGTGCCATTATTTGTTGCAATGCCAGTTCTTTCATGTGATATAGGTGACTGCATCTGTTCATTTTTTTTTCTGGCTGTCTTCTCTCCACATGACTTTATTGACTGTTACAATGTCAATCTTTTTTTCATTTTTGCTCCAAAATGTTTTATTAAGCATTAGTTGTTAAAAACTGTGCCAGTTATTCTCGTCCGTAGAACCAGAAGGGTGGTTTAAAAATATTTGCAGTGGTGCAAATCTTCTTATTGCACTTTTTTCTAGTTTACAAAATTTTAAACTTAATTTTATAGTGTTTTAGATTGATTGAGAATTATCTTAAGACACTTAAATATCACTGAATAGGAAGAATCCACGTTAAATAATTTTCTTTGTTGAAATTGGAATCTCTTTATTGGAGTGTAACATCTATGGATCCTTTTCAATGCCAGATATGTAATTGTCTTATATGTTCACAAAAATTTTTATTTTTTTACTTATTTTCCATCATTCATCCTCTTTTCTTATATCAACCCAGGTGGGAGGAAAAATAATGGAATCCCTACTAAAGAAGAAAATAGAAGAACATCTAGAAGCCAAAAATATAATAATGAATAGTCAGCATTGATTTCAAAAGGGAAAGTTTTGCTTGACCAACCTCATTGAATATTTTGATGAGGTAACAGAGAGAATAGACAAGGGTAATGCAGTAGATGTAATTTATCTGGATTTTCAAAAGGCCTTCGATAAGGTACCACATAATAGACTAATGAATAAGGTCAGAGAATGCGGAGTCAGGGGACAAGTAGCAGAATGGATAGCTAGCTGGCTTCAAGACAGGAAACAGAGAGTAGAGTAAAGGGTAGCTGTTCACAGTGGTAGAAGGTGGGTAGTGATGTTCCACAAGGATCAGTGCCGGGACCACTGTTGTTCACAATTTATATTAATGAATTAGACTTTGGAATCGAAAATACAATTTCTAAATTTATGGATGATACCAAATTGGGGGAGATAGTTAATACTGAGGAGGACTGCAACAAATTACAGGAAGACATTAATAAACTTGCAGAATGGGCATATAATTGGCAAATGAAATTCAACACAGATAAATGTGAGGTATTACATTTTGGTAGGAAGAATAGGGTGGTCACTTCTTACCTGGAGGGTGCAAGTCTGGATGGGGTAGAGGAACAAAGGGATCTCAGAGTACAAATACACAAATCACTAAACGTAGCGACACAGATTAACAAGGCCATAAAAAAGCAAACCAGGCACTAGGGTTTATTTCTAGAGGGATAGAATTGAAAAGTAGGGAAGTTATGCTAAACTTGTATCGAACCTTGGTTAGACCACACTTGGAGTACTGCATACAATTCTGGTCGCCATATTATAAAAAGGATATAGAGGCACTGGAGAGGATGCAGAGAAGATTTACAAGGATGATACCAGAAATGCGAGGGTATAACCATCAGGAAAGGATGAACAGGCTGGGCCTCTTTTCGCTTGTTTTGATAGAGTGGATACAGAGAGAGTGTTTCCACTTGTGGGGAAGAGCATAGCTAGAGGCCGTCAATATAAAATAGTCACCAAGAAATCAAATAGGGAATTCAGAAGAAACTTCTTTACCCAAAGAGTGGTGAGAATGTGGAGCTCGCTACCACAGGGAGTACTTGAGGCAAACAGTATAGATGCATTTAAAGGGAGGCTAGATAACCATATGCGGCAGAAGGGAATAGAGGGTTATGCTGACAGAGTTAGATGAGGAAAGACGGGAGCAGGCTCGAGTGGAGCATAAACGCCGGCATGGACTGGTTGGGCAGAATGGCCTGTTTCTGTGCCGTATATCCTACGTAATCCTATGTAAAATGGCACATAATCTATTCCCAGGCCTCTGGCTATAGCTTTTATGAACTGGCTGCTACAAATTACCCAAGATGATGTAGTTTGAACGTCCCTTTGATTTCTCCTTCCCTATGATGAAACATCTTCCCTTCATTTAGCTGAAAATCATCTTGCAGAATACAGCAGTATAGCTGAGAAAAAATGTTGATAATCATTCTAGTAAAAACTGAAATTTCAGACATTTTTTTAGGCATTCACAGCCTGTGAACTCAACCACTATCTGGTTTGACGAGTCATACAGGTAACTTAACCCCCTTTTTAAATGTTTAATTTAAGTCAATTCTGGAGTAAATGACAACATGTCTGGAACAGAAGCTTTAGCCCTCAATATTCTACCATTTTCAAGTTTCTTTTATTACTGATACTATTACACGGAATTAAGTAGAAAAACTCAAACTGAGCTGTTCATTGTGAAGAGTTCTTCCACAGTACTGGAACTCATTTTGACAGCAGATACAAGTAACTGTCTTTCTATCCAATTAACCGTCAAGACAGATTTTGAAAAATAAACTAACCTTTCACAATTCCTTCACTTTTAGTGCTTCACTCCATAATGCTTTAGTTTACTCTTAACATTTCTTTTCTTTCGATTGCTTTCTGTTAATTATTGGTCCACGTTAACCATGATTAATTCTTGTATTGTTTGACAGCCCTATTTTCTACTTTAGTTTTTTTAGCTCTGCCACATCCAGCCTCTCAGCCCCACTCGCCCCACTCAACCCAGCGTAGAGGCTTTCCGTCTGACCACCTGACCTAGAATGAAATCCCGCAAGCCACCCAGCATCAAGTAGCAAGCGCTTTCCCTAACTGACAGCCTTCTTCATTTTTTTCATCACCTGCATTTCCCACCACTAGAGGTTGGATGGCTGGGATGCAGTACTGACTCGGGCAGGCACCAGAGGATTTGTTGTCAAGTAAACTAAAATAATTTTATGTTTTCAATTTGAAAACACAAGAGATAGATTGGGTGGTGTTTGAAAATGAAGTATTGAACATCGGAGCTCCTTCTTTGAAACCCATTATTATCTCTGTAACTTCCGTTAAAAACCTGAATTGCCAAAAAGTTAATTGCAATTAATTGACAATCCCAATTTGTGTACACGCACTATTTTCTGCTAGCTGCCATTTCTACTGAAATTTATCATGTATTTTGGAATGGGTGTAACTCTGATGAATCTGACTTATGCCCCAAACTCCTATGCCAGAACGACATCAATTTTGCATGAAACAATCTTGCAACTCCAAACCCTAGATATATTAATTTGATTTTATGATTCTAAGTCAATTTTGTAATAGTTTTCACAGAATGAGGTTAATATCTAGTAGAACCCTTCAGTTATATAAACATGCAAACATCTGCTTTTCACTACATGAGTTAATTTATAGGTCCGATGTTCAAATTAGAACTAAAGGTTTTTCTAATCCCTTTGCTACTTCTCACAGGAAAGATGTTAAAAAAAAACTTTATTTACTTCTATTATTTTGTCAGTGTTTGCTTAAAACAAGCACTGAAAACCTATTATTAAGTCAAACACATTATTTTCTATTTTCTATTATTTTAGAAATTCATGAATCGGCTCTTCCAGTTGCAGTCAGCAAGTAGCTATGTATGAATTTTGAATGAAATCATACACTTCTGCAGGATTGGTTAAAGTTCAGCACAAAATCACAATGCTGCATTCAGGCAGGATGTTTGCTGAGCACAGTCTAGTATATACATCATCACTTCTGGAATCACAAAGCACTATAATGAATAAAGAGAACATATCATTTGAAGGAAATAGTATTTTGGGTACACTACTACCAAGCAACCTGATGACAAAGTAATCTACTTCTGAAAGATGCATCCCATGGCTACATTCAGCGTTGCTAAGTAACAATGCTGCCGAAGGACCCCAAAAGCAGTAACATGAAAGGCATCCAATGCTGTGCAATCAACAGTCAATCAAAGATATGCCAGAGCCATTATTTCAGACAGGGAGATTGAAAAAGATAACCGGCAGAGCTCTGCAGCATTTGAAAGGAAGGGAAAAAAGGTTCTGTCATTCAAGTAGTAAAACAGCAGGCAACAATCAACTATAAACCAAAAAAGCCTTAATTACTTTTGTGCAAACCCTCACCCACCCACCCCCATCAAAAAGAAGTTGAAGAATAATAAAACATCCAGTGATTATAATGAACAAAATGGAACTAAATATATTTCTCAGCAAATAATTTTCAGAGAGACTATGTAATGCTCCCTTCACAAAACTACTATGGAGGCATATGGACCAGTCTTAATGCAAACATATGGTTAAAACAGAGAGTAGAACCTATCATTACTAAATAGCCAAATGACTCGCCACATCTTTCTTTTACTATATTTTTTCACTCTTTTCTACATGCACTGCATCTTAACTACTTGACATCATGAAACATAATGCTGTGGAGGTAAATATATATATTTCAATGGCTACAATAAACTGCAGATATTCCTGCAGCAGCCATACACTCCATCATGGATTTCAGTGCTTCAAAACCATCATACAAAGCTGAGCACTTAGAGCCAGTGCCCTCTGCCATGCAAGCCACCCTGTTTGGCATGGTCCCCAATTACTGCGCCAACACATGATGCTCAGAAAGCATCCTTGTCTGTAAACGGGTCCTGTGAATGACAAAAGCCAGCTCACAAGAAAGCACATTCCCGCTTCTCCTTTGTCATCACCTTTGTTCCTGCTTTATTGTGCTCTTTGTCTCACCAAGTGCACGCACAGCTATATAATTATCTAAATCCTCCAGATGGATGTATCTGAGTTAGTGACTGGGAAGGATAAAGAAGGTGACAGTGTGTGTTATGTAGTGCTGAGGGGTCCACTGTCACAGAGGCCTGATTTCACCTTCCTCTAACACACAGAGAGGAAGAGAAAAGACATTACAATGGTGTCCTTATGAAAAGAATTCACAAGTTGCTTCTGACAGAAGGAGTGACAAGGTAAGATGATTCAGTATATGATTTGCCTTAAAAAAAAGATTTTTGGTCATGATCACATTGCTGCTTGAAGGATCTTGCTGTGCAACTTACAAAGTACTTTATTAGCTGTAAAAGCACTTTGGGGCATCTTAGATCATGAAAGTCCCTACATAAATGCAAATCCTTCTTTCTTTCTTTGTCACCGGAGAGTGAATAAGATGAGGAAAAAAAAGCAGGAAAAAGTGCTGAGCATAAATCCTGAGCTGGGACAAGGCTTTCTACTTCCCCAATTCCAGCCCCCTCTATGACCTGTCCTCCACAACATTTTCAGGGCTTCCTCCTCTTACAGGGTTAGTGCACAAAGATTAGTGAGTCTCCCTCCTGTCCTCATGTTGGCACCTAGACATTACTCCTCGTCATCATAATTGAACATAATTTGGCCCTTTTTTATTTTTCTAGGACAAGGCAGACCATAATAATTAGAAGAGTTCAGTCAAAGGTGGCAGCCCAATTAACTTCAGACAACAAGTGCCCTGTGAAGAGTTATCTCTGTACATCTTGGGGAGACAGACCATCAACAACATTGGAGATGGGGAAGTAAGAAGGCATAGAAGTTGGTGTCAGCCTTGGCTCAATGATAGCACTCCAGACACTTGAGCACAAAATCTAGGCTGACACTCCAGTGCAGATCTGAGGGAATGCTGCACTGTCAGAGGTGCCACCTTTCAGATGAGATGTTAAAACGAGGCCCCGTTTGCCCTCTCAGATGGACATAAAAAATCCCATGACACTGTTTCAAAGAAGAGCAGGGAAATTCTCCCGATATCCTGGCCAATAGTTATCCCTCAACTAACATCACTTTGTCAGGGAAAGTTGTGTAACATGAAGCACACAGTCACAATGTTTGAGACTCTAGTCAAGCTGTACTGCAGGATGCCTTCAGATCAATCCAGGCACTCGATGTGCACCTTCAGCATGCTTATGGTGCAAAGGATTCTGATGTATGTGTGAACTTTGTTATGGTGCTGCTCAGTTGAGATCCTGGCAAAGCACATCAGTGGGATCAGATAAGGCTGTGAAGCATAGCCTTTATCTCCAAGGAACTACGTAGAGATACATTATTATGGTCTATAGAGTGCAGACACTGTGAACTGTCTCAAAATAAAGGTGTTGTGGCAGCTGCCTGGGAAGCAAGCATTCACTTGCTTGATGATGTGCTGCTGGTCACAAACAAGGGCCAGGGGTATCCTCTGCTGTTGAAGTACATTTGATCATTGATGAGGGAAGTACATATGGCCATATGAGTGCCAACTATGACCCTGGGGATTTCTGTCACTCAGTAAAATTGCAGTGCTCTATCAAGTTGGCGCTGGTTGTCCATGTGGAAGCTGATGAAATTGCTAGCTCCAAAAAACAACCTGTGACTTGCTTTGTTCATTTGCGCATTGCTGTTTATGCTACAGATGTCTCCAATGGCAATCTAGAATGACCTTGTGACATACAGGTTAACAGTGATGGGTGGTGGTGCATATAATGAAGGTGGGCTAAAGGGCTGATTGGAGAATTCGGCATAGCTCTGACAGCTTCTTTTGTAAAGTGTAGACTCTGTTGGTCACCAACAAGGGACAGGGGTATCCTTTCCTGTTGAAGTCTACTCCTTGATCAAATGCAGGTCAGAGCACCTCTGCCTAGTATATTCTGGTATGGGAATATCAGCCATCCACAGTGCAATCTCACAATCTTAGCTTCCCTCTATTGCTCCTCCTCATTTTCATAAGAAGCTAAGGTATCTCCAATGAGAAATTTATTGTGCATTGTCTGAAAAGGGATGGGGTAAATAGCAGTTCCTCAGCAAATGGCATAAAGGCAGATGGGAAAGTAAGTGGCAACAGTAAAAATAAAAACCACAATAGTAAAATTTTAACAGAAAGAGTAACTGAATGAGCTTATCCCTTTAACTTTACTTCCACCTTCTGGAAAGTGCCTTGCAACCCAACAATGGGGTGCTTTCACCATCCACTGGAAATTATGGCAGAAAATCAGGCAGGCGCTAAAGTGGGTGGATGTCTGGTGTAATGGATCCCCACTCCACTTCCCATTCCAGCCCACTTGGTTACAGGAGTGCTGTGTGAAATCTAGGCTTAGTCATCCTGGTATCCAGAACAAAAATCGGCATTTGCAATTTAGCTGGATTGAGTGGTGCACCATCTGAGTGGTCAAAATAAAATCATGTGGGCATCATTAAGTTTGCTTAATGTGCTCAAGTAGAATACTGCAAAACCAAGTCAAACCATTTAAGTTCACCATCAAACTCCACTTCCAGAAATTCCTCTCTCTTAGCCACCATTATACTGCACTTACTGGTGCAGTACTGGCACCATCAGGGCAACATGTGAGGAAGGACCTAGCAGTTATAGAGGCTGGTTGCACTACTGGGAAGGGAAGTGATACACTCTATGCTTGCTCAAAGATATGTATGGAATGAACCTGAGAGTCCTCCTGTACTGACGATGACTGTTCTATTGATTAAGAGCTAACAGCATAATCAAGAAGTTGTCCAAGTTAATAAGAATTCAGTTTCTTTGCCACAGCTGCAGGGAGTCTCTGCAAAACAAAGTCAGTTCAAGGATCCTCAAATGTACTTTCAGCATTGTCGAGTACTGGTAACTACTAACTTATTGGCTCAGGCGATATTTAGGCGTAAATGGTGGCCGCCTTATACAATGAGGGCCGAATGCCTGTTTTAGGAACCCTCTCTGAAATTGGACAGAAACTGAGCAGTTTGTGCCGGGCATGCTCCACTCAGTTTTCCCAGTTCCTTTTTCAGCCCAACCAGCAGGGCTTAAAGGCACTGCTGGAGGCTGCCAACATAAAGGTAAGTTTTTTCTTTGTAACTTACGTTATTATGGAGCCAGGAGGAGCAGGAGAGCTCCATCTCGCTCCATAGTGCTACTGTGGGCCACTGCATTAAGTGTTCATAGTGGTATTCCATGGCATAATTTCAGGACCTTCTAATTATTACTTTGATCAATGAGACTGGTTAAAAGATGATAATGCATAATATTGTATTACAAAAGAGAAGCATAGCATAAGAATACCATACGAGGCTATTCTCAAGAACTAAATATATATACACAATCATGATTTTATAATACTTCTCAGAAGTTTCAATGACAGCCCATTCATCTCAATGCATTAACCCACATCCTAAAATAGATAGCTTGTTCTTCAGTTACAGGAGCAAGAATTCATTTAAACCAAGTTTGCAATCTTATCTCCTCATCCCCATGTTACGCCAATGAAAATTACAATTTAGTGAATTTGTTGCTTAATCTTTTCACATAAACAAATTGATCTCCCGTGGTGATGCTCATGGTGAGTCAGTGGATGCATTGTTTCATAACAACAGATGTGTTACGCTACAGAACGTGACTTGACATCGTTGCCGGTCTTTCCAGCTTTTTAAAAAAACAAACACAAGAAACAAACACAAGAAACAAACCCAAATGGAGAGGATATGCAGCCAGCAGGTGTTTTGACACGTTGGCCCCCTGGGACACATCTCATTGTCTTGGCTGTGCTCTTAGTGTGTCTTTGATGTAGGGAAAGATTGAATCTCTGCATTTTCTCTGTGTTTATATTCTGTGAATTCTGGTAGATTGTCTCACAGTAACTCTACCTGAAGAAGGGGCAGGATAGCTCCGAAAGCTTGTAATTTTAAATAAATCTGTTGGACTATAACCTGGTGTTGTGCGACTTCTCATGACTGAATGGTGACAGCCATTGACAGGGGTTTCAATAATGCTATTGTTGCCATGGGGTCTGCTGGTCCATAGATCAGCGGGTACATTGACACAGTGCCCAGGAGCAGGGGCAGACCAGACCTGGCAATTGATGATCAGCATCTTAGGGGGTGATTTTGCCAATGGGGGCGCGTTGGAGGCGGGATTGCTGCTTGTCGGGTTTCGGTCCCGCCTCCATCGACTTGTGGCCAACCCACGCTATTTTCCCTTGATTGACCTTGTTAAACCCGCCCAGCAAGCTTAGCAGGCCAATTAAGGGGAAGCCAGTTACAAGAGAACGTCAGCGTATGACATTTCATCTGTGAAGCTGTCAAACACTGACATTCTCTGTTGTTTGATGAGTCCTTGTATTCAAGGCTCATCAAACCTCTTTTGTGAGCAGAAATCAGATAGCTGTTGCATCGGAGACTGCAGCAGCCATCTGTCATCTCTGCCGGTGAGATGTGAGAGTCTCCGCAACTATGGAAGTCTGCAGGAAGAAACAAAGGTAAGTAAACATTTTCTATCACTTTCCACTCACCTCACATACTTACCTCTCCACACTTGCACTCATCACTCACCTCCACAGTGCACTTTTGCATCCCGCAGACCCACTGCTCGCCTCGGTGACCCTGGCAGTGTTTCCCGACGTCGGGAAGCCCGCGCCTCTGGTGGAAAAATGGGGATAATCCTCGTAACTGCATGTTAACTACCTGTTAAGAGGCAGTTAAGTGGCTGTAATCCCCTTCCCACCTCCAGGATACGGGACCCGGCGCGGGTCGGCTACCCGCCTCCTGGGATTCTGCCATTTTCCCGGCAGTCCCGCCTTCAATCCTGCCTCTCCAGGGCTGGCAAAATCCAACCATTAGTGTGAGTCCATTGGCATTTCTGGAAGTCACTTGGTGTGTAGTACTGCTTCCTACACATCCTGCATTCAAACAGCTTCTACCTGACCTGTGACTGGAAATGTGCATGAAATGTAAATGGAGCAGAGACCAGGTGTAAGAGTTTGCCACACGTTTTTCCTCTGCATTATATCTCAGATTCAATGTCACAAAGGGCATATTGGAGAGGAAAAATGGCCCTTCTATCTCTGATTTTGTCTCACGCTTGGTACTAAGTAGAATGCTTACAATTTTAACTATTAACAAAACATAGGTGATAATAATCACAGCTTTTCTGCTTGCCTTAGAAACGTTCAAAATTCAATTTATTTGTTTTAATTTTTGAAAAATCAAATTAGGGTGATGAAAGTCACTTGGGTAGATTCTTGTCTTCTCCGCCGGGAGAGCGGATCACCCACCCATTATAGAACCCGACCAATTTTCATTCCATTAATTTCAATGGAAGGAAAATTGTGCAGGTTCTACAACAGATGGGCAGTCTGCTCCGCCAGATTATCACCCAGGCAGAAAAATGAAAATTTCCCTATCTCTGTGCATTTCTCATGCAGCTTGATGAATTTTTTTAAGTAAATAAAAATGAATAGCATTTATTTGAAAGTTTAGTTGAAATCTTATTCAAGTTCATCATCCAATTTCTATTCAAATCATTTTCAAAAACATACAAAGAAATACTTTTACACACAGAGCAAATGTGACTTTCTCACCGAGAAGAATAAATAATAGAATGTTGAACCTAAACAAAAATGGCAAATTAATTATTTTCAAGAAGTAATTTGCATGATTTCATTGATTCACTTTCTCCTTTCTTTTATTGGTAGGCTATCCTGACTGGTAATTCAGGAATGATTGCTTTCATAAGCCTTCAGTGGTTTCTGATTGCCAGTTTTCTAGCCACTTTCATTATTCTTGATTCAAACCTCTTGAGTTCTAATTTGCAGCTGTTTTGCTTTGAGCCAAATCAACAAAGTGTGGTAGTAGAAGTGCTGCAGCAAAAGTGTGACAAGAGGTGTGATCAACAGAGAGCATGCTAGACACAATACTATTAAGATATTATAGCTTTATAAATCTGCTTGTCCTCTGTTTTATACCTTAAAGCATGTATTAGAAGTATTGAAAAGGAACCTCCAATGTAAGTGGATTGGGAGACTGAAGATAAAGGCCATAATTACAATGCTCCATCAGCACTTGTATTGCTCCAGTGACCCGATCAAGCAACTGTCCTAATTTGTACAAAGTCAGAATTTCTAATTAAAGCAATTGTGTGAAAAGCATTTTTAAACCACATGAAGATACATAGCATTTTATACTGTGATTCTACTATTTATATCATCATTTTCGCTGCAATAAATTTTACCTATCTGCTGTCAGCATCGGTAGCTCATACATTAATCTTATGTTGCTGCTCTCTTACAGCAGTTACCAGGTTTGCTCATGATACCAATCTGCAGGTCAAACAGCCACTAACTGCTTCACAGATTCAAGTGTGTCAGACCCGCTCATTATGAACATTATTACAGTACTATCTTTCCTGTTCCCAAATGTCAAGTAGTTATACCCCCCAAAAGTTCCGAATGGTATCCTCATTCATCAAATTGTTTTTGCCCTATATAATTATTTGGTAAAATTTGTTTGTTTATATGATGGATGGAAATATACACAAATATGAGACATAGAAAAATCTTTTTGTTTCCCTCTTTATTAATCATTTTTCCTCCTTTTTGCTTTCCCACTAAACCATTAAACTGAGGGTGCAGACAGATAACCTGCTCCAACCCTTGTAATAAATCATCCTGAGCCATTCTAGGCACAAATACGTATGGGGTGAAAATTTGTAGAGTAATATTAGCTTTCAGATACTTAACACATTGATGTGAAATTCTTGTGTCCACTATTTTAAAGGAAACATTGATATTTCACAGCACGATTTCACCCCAGCACTGCAAGAGTGATCGTAAGTAGTGTCTAAATCTGGAATTCATGACACTTTCTTCACAAATAACAAATACAAAAAAATTATGTTCATCTAATAACACTCATGATATTGCAACTGATCTGTTTTCCCTCTTTGCCATTCTCCCCCCGCCCCCCTCCCTCATGCACCCCGATTTTTGCAATTCAACAAGTACTAGTTGCAGCCATTAATGAAAATACCTTTGTTTTCTGTTTACAGAAATTCAAAAAGCAAATTTTATTCAGTATGCACTGTGACAATAGTATGTTTGCTAGTCTACTATGACATTGGGACCTATCCTGTTTATTTTACTTGCCACGGCACATTTTTTTTCCAATAGTACACGGCCAACTGCTGCTGGCACAAAATAGAATTCCTCACAGAAAACTGTAATCATATACAGATATAAAACAATAACAGAGAAAGATCTCTAGGTTGGGCTCTAATCCAGGGTTTAGATGCCAGTACGAACCTGATTTGATTACAATCTTGTAATTCAGTATTCAATAGATATTAATCCCACATAAGCAAAATACACAAATTGAAAAAAGTAAAACACGCGGGAGAGAAATTCGGCAGAGCCCCGTTTGGGGTGCTAAAACTTTTGGGGCGAAAAATTCGGTTGCTTTGCACCTCCCGTTCCAGGGCGCAAAGCAACTAGCGCCTGGGCGCAGCTCCGCCAACGCCTCCCGCGAAATTCAGCAGGAGGTTAGTGGCGGTGGTAACCGTTAGCGCCGCCGGCGATGCTGTCATCACCGTGCGCAATGCCCCGCTCGCGCCCCGGCCGCGATCTTCGGTCGCGCCCCCTGACTTACCGCCGGACGCTATGTCCGATGGGGTCAGGGGGGCCTACCTGCGGCCGGGGCGGCGCTAATTAAAGGCAAGGTGCCGGGCGGCCATTTTTGTTGCTGGCCGCCTGCCAGCACTTGCCCCCGTTGCCGTCCCCAGCCTCCTCTTCAGCCTCCCCCCCCCCCCCCCCCCGCGGAGTGCCAGCTGCGCTCCTTGAGCCCGGCACTCAAGAAAAGTGCCGGTTCTCTTTTGCCGGCACTCCGATCCCTGGTGGACCAGCTGGGCCCCGGGTCATGCTGCGCAAGGCCCCTCCCCTTTAAGAAGGGGAGGAAGGCCAGCAGTACCGCGGCACGCAGCGCCGCGATATTCCCTCGCTGCGCCCCAAGAGGAAGGCGGGGTGCTTCCAGTAGCACCCCTCTTCCCTCTTGGGGCGCTACCAATGAATTTCGGCCGCGGGTGCGACTCAATTTCCCCCCCATAAAATTGAAAAATTAGCGGCAGACGCTAATCATTCTTGCCTCCCGCAAAATTCAGTTTTAGCACTCCAAGAGGGAAGTGGAGCGCTAAATCAAGCGCTAACCACTTCTCTTAGGGCACTAAAGTCCGAGGTCGGGCGGTAGCGGCAGAGCACTGAACAATTTCGAGCGTATTGTAAACGGCACTCTTTCATCACAGAGGCTGCTTCCCTCGCTTAAAGGGAGGGGCCAATGATGCTGCACAAGCTAGTTATCGTCAGTTCTGTTTTGCAAGGCGACCTGGGCGACTGCCATTACAGCCCTAAACACTCTCACAAAGTGGAGGGCTTGGACATCTTTCACCAATGAAACATTAAAAACTTTGTGCAGGCACCAGACTGGTGCAAATAATTAAGGTTGCGCTGGCTGAAAAGCATTCCCTTTAATTACCGCTCCCGAAGCGGCCAGCCGAGTTCACAACGCCTCCTCTTGCTGGCATTGTCGGCGCGAGGCGATAAAGCAGGGGGCGAGAGTCAATTTCCATCCGGGGCGATAACGGGGTGCTATCTGCGAGACGCTAGAGGCCCAGGTGCTAAGAGGTAGCACCAGCGCTAAACCAGCAATGAATTTTGCGGCCAGTGTTCATTCAATTTGTGAAGAAACCCTTTGTCAGATCTCTATAAGTTGGTGACAGCTCCAGCACATGTCGAATAAACTGGAAGAAACTCAGCAGTTATTCCTCTGTTTCTCCTGTTGTCTCCAATTTTATTCAAAGAGCACTATACAGGATTAAAAATTAGCACAGAATTCTGAAGTAAGATTGACTGTATGGATTCTAACTATAGATGAATTGTACTTTGGCCTACTAATTCTATGATGTTGCACCGAAGCTTCTAATATGGCGAGCAGTAAATGCACGCTCAATACGAGCCTGAAGTGTGCCGCCTGCCAGCTGCCATATTAGTATTGGCAAAAAAATAGGTGTCCAGGGCCCGTGCCTGAAACAGGCGTTTGTGCTTTTGCATATGAAAACAAGGGGCCTAACGCCTGCTTGAGGCTCTCTGTGCAAAACTGGGTTGCCCTGAATGCAGCCGGCCCAGAAACCAGCTCTGCATGTGCCTAATCAGCGGTCCTTAAAGGGACCACTGCAGACTGCCATCAAAAAGGTAAGATTGTTAAAAATGCTTACCTTAATGTGGAGCCGTGAGGTACAGGAGTACTCCTCCGAGCTGTACATTAAAACCACGGGACACTGCCAGCTACTGCGTGCCCCGTTGATTGTAGCCCCGCCCTGATATCCCGATTGCTTCCCGCCCCAATCAACCCCATCCTTATGTCTTGATCCCCTCCTACCTGATTGACCCTGCTGTCCCGATCACCCCTGTTCTGATCATTATTCAGCAATCAACAATTATATTTTGCACCATTGTTTAGTCGGGAATTAATATCTTGCATGCATTGCACAGATGAAATGCTGATATTAAAATCAGGAGAGGGTGAATTGATTTTAACCATGGGGCCTCATTAATATGCCACCAGCTGACTTTCTGGGAAGGGGACAGGATGAGGCTGCCAGCCTGCAGCAGTTCAGGCAGCCCTTGACTGCTCGTCAGCACTCAGCTAAGTGTTGAGACTGGGAATCCGGGGGAGGGGGAGGTGGTGGGGGCACATCTCCCCCTCCCCCGGATTTTTAAAAAAATCACTGCTGTGGAGCCAGGAGGAGCAAGAGTTCTCTGCCAACTCCACAGTACTTCTGAACAGCCTCCCCCACCCAACTTGTTGCCGCTACACCCACCCTCCCCCCGCACACGAGGACTTACCTTCGGGCCGCAACTGGTTAGGCTCGACTTTCATCTTTGGAAAATTAGTGAGCTGCCTGTGGCGGCACGTCAGTCACTGGCAGCTCGCTCAAATATTATTAACAAGGGCCAAGGCCTAATTCTGGGCAGGCCTCAGCCCTCACATTCGGGGCACGTGCGCACTGCCGAGGTGAGACCCGAGAATGCGCCTAAATGTATTTCCACGACAAGTTTTTAAAAACTTTTTTTTTTAAACTGTCCTTGTGAGGTCAAAAGGAACAGGCGTACTCTTGCAGGCTTCACAAGAAATGTTTAGGCCTCCCCTGCCCCGGGCTCTCCCCCTTCCCTCCTACGAGACACTCCTGAAGCCCCCTCCCTGTGACTTACCTTGTTGCAGGTGACCGTTCCTTCGGTGCTGGCCGGTGGCCTCCTGCCAGGCCAAAAGTTTACTCCTGCCTTCTGGCTGGGTGCCACTTCCCACCCATTTCAGATGGGCAGCTGACCAGTGGCATGCAGCTGAGGCCCTGGTGTTAAAATCAGCCAGATCCCACGGTGCCAAGATCAAGGGGATTTAGCATTCACCTCGTCCCCCGCCTGCCCAATTCCCACTCAGTTAAAATTGGGACTATAGAGTACAAAGAGGCTGTGGTAACTCTGAATAAGGCAACGGTTTGGTCACAGTTAGAATATTGTGTGCAGTTTTGCACACCCGTTTATAGAAAGAACATGAAACCATGGAGAGTGTAGAGCACAGATTTACTAAGATGTTACCAGGGATGAGAAACACTAGTTATAAACAGAGACTTAAGATACTAGAACTATTTCTACTGGAGCAGAGAAGACTAAGAGGAGATGAAATAGAAGTTTTAAAAATGATGATGGGTTTTGATGCTTGAATGGGGAAAGATGATTTTCTCTGTTTGGGAAGACAGTGAAAAGGGTTGTAAATTAGAAATAGTTACTGAGAGAGTGAGGAGACGATTATGAAAAGAGTCTTTATGCAGAGAATTGTTAAGAGTATATAATGTTTTGTTGCAGTGAACAGTTGAGGCTAAAACCATTGTATTTGTTTATGGGAAGAGTAGATAAACTTTTGAAGCAGAGGAAAATACAAGTCAAACAGGAGATAGCAGGGCATTGTGTTTTGCATTGTTTTGGCAAAGAGCTGGCCCAAACATGATGGACCAAATGGCCTACTTCTATAATTCCTTGGGGGTGATTAGTAATGTATTAAATGTTTTGTTGTACATTTTTATTCCTAACAGAAGTCAGATAATCGAATATTCCACATAATGCAATCAAACTCTATGTACTATAGGAGTATGCCAAAATAGTGCAAGGTTCAGAGGGGGTAAGGTGGCATCCTAGGATGTATGTCTTCAAGTCAACTTGGAGGACCATGTTTGACCTCCTTAGTTACGAAGCCAAAAATAATCCATTGCAAAAGCATGGGTACTGCCTTGGATCATTGCCATGCAATTAGCTCCTACACAAACCCTATGCTTATTTGCCAAGAAGATAAAATTCTACTGTCCTAGCTACATAAAAGGCTGTGCATATCAAATAATGCTAATTTATATAGAGGAAGTGGTTCTACAATATAATGTGGCTGCGGGTGTTCTGAATTTGTCCTATTTATACTGCAGGATAAATTCAGAAACTGGTGGCAACATTGCAACTCGTGTTTGACAATTTATGATTCTAACTCTGGACTTTTTTATGATGGAGAATAAGGTCTATACACGACAGAAACATAAAAAGTGGCTTGTGAGGGTAGGGTGACAACTCTAAATGGCAAAAATTGTCAGCAGTGGCCATTTCCATTTATTGCAGCTGGCAGAAAATGAAACTACCTTGTGAGGCATGTATGTTGTTGCATTTATATTACAGCACTGCATCTGGGGGCAATACAAGTAATCCTTCTTCTGAATGGTGGATAAAACATTGGCACCATGATTTTCTGAAACAAGTGAAATATAGAAAAGATAGTGTGCAACAACAAAAGCTGCAGCTTAAGCATTGCCCTGTCCATATATTACAGAAATGGAAAGGACTAATCCTTCAAGTGGAGATGAAAGCTAACAAAATAACTGTCTTGAGTGAGAGAAACTTATGCTCTTAGTAAATCGTAGACTTCAAAGTTTCTCACTTTGCTTTGTTCAAAACTACAGTAGATTCAAGTTTATATAGGCACAACCTTAGGAGCAAATATTCAAACTTTACAAACTGCTTTTACCAAAGGAAACCGCTAAATCAACACAAACCTACCCAGATAGTTTCGTCTTAATCACACAAGGTCTACACACTGACATCAGCTGTCAGTACGCATCTGTAAAGAGAACAGACCAGACAGCTTATGAAGTTTCTTCATCAGAAACTTGATTAGTGAGGAAAAGACATTGTTCTGAGGGGATGTCGCTGCCCGGACTAGCGTTATCTGGGCAGTATCCCAGGTTATTTAGTTCTCTCAGATTCCTCATATTTCAAGATCGCTGTGATGAAACAGAACTCCCTGAGCGCAAGCGTGTGCCTAAGTAAAAGGTTTGTGGAAAGGACTCTGAAAAAGAGCCAAGAACCTCAATACGATTTGTTGTGTCAGAATCAGAAAGCAGGTTACTGGAGCAGAAAAAGTTAAGTTCTGTAATGCTATTTGATCTGCTAATTTTAAACTCTTCTGTGCATATTTATTTTTGTGTAATAAATAATTTTAATTTAGCCTGAGATAAATGATCTGTCAGTATGATGTCCTTTCGCCTATTAGGGTGAGCTGAGGCATATGGTGGACATCCCATACTATTTCCATTATAATCAAGGGTTAAACGTAGATTGTTAGCTCTGAGGCACACTCTCAATCGGCATAAGACTACGGCCGCGATTTTACTAACCTCGGCGGGTCCATGGCGGGCGACGTCGGTGGCAGGTCCCGACCCCGCTGCAGGCTCCAGCCCGCTGTCCAAAATGAATTTCCCTTGATGGGGCTTGTTATGCCTGCCCAGCGCATTTCCCGGGCCAATTAGAGGAAGCGGGTCTGGTGATGTCATTTGATGATGCGTCATCAGCCGGTTTCCTTAAAGGGACCAAGGCCAAATTTATTTTGGTATTTGTGCTGTCAGTGTTCTACAGCATTGAGATGCTGCAAACACTGATAATGACTCCACAAAGGCATAGGGCTGCACCCAGGCTCTCCCATGACTCCCTCCATATGCTTATAGAGAGAGTCACAGCACGCAGGGTGGTCCTCTTCCCTTCCCATAGGCGGAAGAGAACCTCCCCAAGAGATCAACACAGCCTGCTTGCACATTGCAGAGGAGGGCACAAGCAGGGATGTGGTCAGGAGGACCTGGATGCAGTGCCACAAACGTTTCAATGATCTCAGTAGATCACAAAACGTTAGTACAAAGCTACACTCAACCTCATTCTGCTGTGCCTCTCATCACATCCCCATCACTCTGCCTTCCCTACCCTCCTCCTGCACATCCTTACTCACACCAACTTACCTTGCACCTCCACCCATCCCTCTCTCTGTCTATGTTATCACATCCCCATCTCACTAGCCACCCCTCACACTCACCCTCATCCTAGTCCAATCATACCAACTAACAGCACACAAGGGTAGGCACTTGTGTGTTTTAGCCAATGTTCATGTGAGGTTTCTGTTAATGTGCTGTCAAACATTGAAACCTTTATTTTCAACACTTTACGTTCTTGGACAGATTTGTGTGCACCTTCGGAAGTGGCTTAGTGAGTTGCAGTGAATGGTGAGACATAACGGTACCCCCACAATGGTCATGAGTGTGAAAGGAATGGCTTGGGCATTGTAGGGATGCTTTATGGTGTTGGTGTGGGGTGGTGCCAACCTGGCGCATCATGTGGCAGCCAGGGTGTCCAGCGTCAAGTGAAGTAAATCTGGCCATCCCTGGCCTCCCGGGCAGCAATGTGGTTGGGTGCTGATGCCCTCTGTCCTGTGCAGCATCAGTTGATTGCGGAGAAGGTTGGTGTTGTTGGTGTGCCTGGTGCTGCTGGTGTTGGAGCTGATCGTGGTGGGATTCTGAGGACCAAGGTGAGACAGTATTAAGGGCACCCATGCTGATGTAATAGATGGTAGGTGAAGTAGAGATAACAGAAGTGATCTGTCAATGGTGAGAGATGTAATGAGGTCAGACTGGATGGACACTTGTGTAAAGACTTGCAGCATGGTGAATCTGTTATGGAAATGCGGTGAGGAAGAGCTTGTGGCTAAGGGAAGATATCTCTGTAAGGTGGGAGCTTTTACTTGACATTTGAAGTAGTCAACTCATCAGCTGATTCAATGGCCACTGACCTCCCGCCTCAGCTTCACAGACGTGGTCGAGCAACAGTGTGAAACCCGTGAGCGAGCTGTCAAATTCAAAAGGTCAGTTTAAAACCATTGTTAAGTGGCTGTAAACAAGCCACTAATCATTTAAATAGGCTCCCCCGCCGCTGCATGTCGGGTCTGCTCAGCGCTCACAGACCCGACATTTGGTAAAGGCGTGTGGCGGTGGGTACACAGCGGGGTCCCAAACCGCTGGGGGAAAAAAACACTTTCCCATCCGACCCACCACCGATCGCGCCCGCTGACCCCCCCAGGAAAATCTTGGCCTGTGTTTCAGTACCCAACAGGCCAAGAGCATACTTATGGAAGTTGTTATTTGTGGTGAGCACAAGTAAAGAGTGCTGGTAGACAGCCCCAATCATAACCACACCCAATTTTATGCAGACCAATTACCCCGATAATCAATTTCCATGAATACAAACCAGGTTTGCGATCCTCTTCTTTTGCCTAAAAAACAGCAAATTCCAACTAGATTTCTCTTCAAAATATATCCAAATATTTGTCCATATTGGTGCTGTGACCTGCTCAGGGCAAAAAGACTCTGGTTCTGTTGTCAGCAACTAATTCAGCAACTAAGCAAATTATAGTTTTCTATTTTTATGAATAAATTAAATTTTGAATGCTCTTCCTCTAGTAACTCCGAATATGAATTACAGACAACCGCCTCTATATACGTGACAGTTTTATTTCCTAGTGACAGTAGCTATTATAACATCATCTTGTACTACAAATGTCTGCAAATCTACACTGTCAACATTTACCAACACAAAGAACATAAAACTGGAAATAATCACAAGGATAATCTCTTGCAACAATAACTCAAAAGCTTACTTAAAACTGAAAAAGCTAAATTAAATTATAAATAATAAGGCAATATATTAGTGCAGCGTAAGTGAAACTAGGCCAGTTGCCACAAGGTAATATGATTGAAGTTGCTCAGCTAAAACTGCCGCAGCAATTTCTGATAACTGCACCGTAACATATCCGCTGTATTAATATTGCAGAAAGCAGAAATGTATTTTATTATTATACATTAATCCCTTGCTACTGTGTTTTATGCATTAAAACAACAACTTAGAGGTATCATGGAACAGGCAGTTAGTACAAATCTCCCCATGATATGAGCTGAATAGGGGCAGTGGGCTGTGACCAGCATTCCTTGTTTGTTAATGTCAGTAGAATAAAACCTTTCAATGTCATATAAAGCATTTATACGCTTCACAAGTATTTTCTGAATTAAACATTTCTGTATGACTTCCTGGAAATATATCCTAGTAGATAAAGACACTACCAGTTGCAGTACTAAGCCGTATAGACCAGAAGCTTTAAAGTTCAATTCCCAGTCTATCCTGAAACAGCTGATCTCAGTCAGAAAAGCAGTTTAGCTTCGATAATTGGCCTCATCGCTCCCCGAGATAGGGAGGGTTCTTGCTTCTGATCATTGTTTAGTGACCATCAACAGAAATTGCATGTATGAACATCAAGTGAGAACTTAAGTGGGCTCAGTTGTGATGCCCTATATAGTGGAATATCCTGCTGACATTCATTCTCTCGGCTCACATATGAAGCAATGGCCATTTGAGTAATGTACCAGAAGGAGCCAATGACTTCAGAAAAAATGTTCATGGTTTCCGTGGCTTTTCCATTGAAGTTACAATGGAGAGCGGGAGAACTGCAGGGGAAATTCACCCCGTGTATCAAAATATTCCCTCTAATGCTAACAAGTTCTACGAGGTGTATTTTGTTCTTCAAAAAAAAATAGATAGGAAATAAAAACAATAGTAATACCACAATAATCTTAAAGTATAACTATCTAGGATAAAATTGGAGTATAAAACATATTAAGTAGTAACAGCTTATCTGCTTATTCAGTCTAGTTCAATGCTTAACTTAGCCACGGATCAATAAACATAGAAAATAAATTAGAGTCTCATTCCTTCAGAATTTAATTATTGTTGGAGATTTTTTTTAAATTTTAAATTATATTTTTTCACTTTTCTTTCTGTCTCTTATCACTCTCTCTTAATCCTATCTTTCTTTCCCTCTCTTTATTTCACTTTCTGTATATGATTTTACACTGAATTAAATATTCTAATTATTCTTACTGGTTTAGACTCTGCGGCCTCGATATTTACTTGGGGCGGGTTTCCAAGCATGGGGGAGGAGTTCTTAACCCAGAAGACTGGATTTCACCAAACACTGTGGATTTTTGGCTCCACAGCATGTGTGCTTTTTTTAAAATTAGGATCCCCGCTCGGAAGCCAGCCTGATTGACATACTTGGCTCCCTGTCGGGCGGGGAATGCTGCCGCAGAGATCACAGTCCAGAAGCATGTAAGTTTGTGTTGCTGGGGTAGAGATCGTGAGGGGGAGGGGGGTCGGTACAGAGAGGCTTGTTGGGTCGGGGGGTGGTTTTGGGGTCAGACAGATCAGGGCCAGCGATTGGGGGGGTCCATGATGGCGGGGTGAGGTCCGATCACGATGTTCGATCACGGGGAAGCAGGTTAGCTTGAGGAGCCGGGGGGAAGCACTCCTGCTCCTCCCAGCCCACACGCAGTGCTGGAATGGCATTTACCTCTTCCTCGCAGCAGTCCTTGCTTCCCTTTAGCTGCCAGGTCTGGGAAACCCGGCCGGCCAGGGTTAAACCTAAAATTGGGATAAAATCTGAGGCACGCGGCCTCATTAAAATATTTAAATGAGTGGTCTGTCTCCTGAGAGTGAATCGGTCGCCCGCCTCGTCCAGCCTCCATTAAAACTGGAAGTGGGCAGGTTCGGATTTGAGATTTAAAAACTTTTTACATCCCACCGAATCAAAGCCACTCATTATTAGAGGTTAAAAATCACCCCTGCGTGTCTCAGTGAGGATTCTTCAATCTGATTGGTTGAAGAGGCACGCTGTTGCTTGCCTGGCTCACACACGCCACAGTTCCCCTGTAGAGGGCGCTGCGCTTAAACGTTTCTCTAGTAACCGTGAGTTACCGCTCAAAAGCTCAGGAAAAGTCTATGGGCAGCTGTAAGTGTAATGAATGGCGACCACCGTGCCTTCGCCGCTGACCGCAAAATCCGGGCCATTGCAATACCCCAGCCAAACCAAACTTTGAATGGATTTTTGGTTTAAAATGTAATAAATACAATATACAACATCGGAGAAACAAAGAAAATGACACTTCAAGGTTACAACAGCTTAGATGATTACAAATAGTTGTTTGATCTGTTAAGTTCCATGAATGTAAATAACTATCAATTTAATTTATTTTACTTTAACTATTACCTTCTGATATGAAGTTCCATCAGTGAGAATCAGAAATGGTTGGTCAGACAAGCATACTTCAGTCACACATGCACTCCTAGTCTGTAAATATTGTCCCAAGTAATAGCTCTAGGAAACAATAGTCAAACTCAAATAACTCAGGTTGTCAAAACATAATCATTGCTGTCTCAGAAGTCACTTTATGACTCCCAAGCAGATAAAGTCATTGCTGCCAGTTATTCAGTTTGTTCATTCACACATAATAAAAGTGGCTCAAGGGAATATCAAGTGAGGTGCATCAGCATTACGGTTTTCTCTGTCTTAACATAAACTGTTCATATCAGCTGCATCAACAGAGACAAAGGTAAGTAAGTACGGAGTAGTTAACACTACAGATCCTCTGAAACTACTACCATTCGTATGCACCTATTTTTATTGTGGATTTTATATCATGCTTGTAGCATCATTCTCAGAATTTTAAGATAAAAATACATCTTTTATATTATTTTTGATCAATTTTGTATACTAGAAAGTTAAATTGTTCTCACTTTTTTCCTCCTAGTTCAGGGATAAAATGGAGTAGATATAGGGCAACAATCCTGCTGTGCTGAGCCAAAAATGTACATCCCTTCCATCTCAGTACAACACCTTCTGTAGAAGTGTAACATTTTAATTTTCCATATATCTCTGAAAGCTAAAAATTCTAATTTATCCCTGTTAAGTAGCTTTGTAATGGGGAATTGCATGCATCAGGAACAGGATAAGAATAGCCAACCAGCTACTCGAGACCTTCATCTTAGCCGTGGCTAGATTTCAATGCAAATACCTGAGCTGAATTGATAGCTAATTAGCTCAATGTGCTTTTTGAGTGTTGTTGCAGTACACCCATCCATGAGAGTGTTAGGTATTCCATCAATACTCCTGATGAGCCTCTAGACAGTGGAGAAGCTTTGAGGGTTCAGGAGGTAAGACACTTGCTGCAAAGTACACAGCCTTTGCCCTGCTCTTGTCACCACAGTATTGATATGACTGCTCTAGTTCAGCTTCTGGTAAATGGTGAACCCAAGATGTTGATGGTGGGGGACCCGTCCATGGCAGTGCCACTGAAGGTCAAGGGAAAATGGCTCAGTTTTCTTTTGTTCAAGATGGTCATTACCTGCCACTTTTATGTGATGTGAATTTTTACCTGCCACTTGTCAGCCCAAGTCTGGATGTTATCCAGATCCTGCTATAAGATGCTTCATTATCGAAGAATGGAACTGAACAATGTAGAATTGTTAGTGAACAGCCCCACTGTTGACATTATCACGAAGGGAAGATCATTAAAGAAGCAGCTGACAATAGTGTGGTTGGTTATTGGTGAGTAGGTGTCGCTTGATGACACGATTAATGACCCCTTCCATCACTTTTCTAATGATTACTTCTTTATTCTTATGTTTCTATTTATAAAACACAAGGTTCCACCAATGCCAACCAAGGGCCTTGTAATAGTCTCCTCTCCCTCCAACATGGGCCCAAGGCTAACCTGTTGAAGGCCTTGGTCTCAACTGAGGCCTTCAATGGGAACCTAGATGCTGTCTTCTGGGTGCTTCTGCCCTTTAAAGTCCCTGGCCACCTCTTCTGTTTGGTGGCATGGGTTCATACCTGCGGTCCCCCACGCTGCTTGGTTGCTAGTGAGGAAGTAGCAAATAGAAGCCAGGAACTTCTCCACAGGCATACAGATATTGGGGCAGTGACACGGGACAGCTGTCACTCTCTTGAACTTCATGCAATCAGCATTATACTCTTGGAAGCAGGCTTCCCACCTATCCTTCATACCATCGCAAAGAAAAACATTGGCACATGCTGTGTAGTGATGGATTCCAGAATTTTATCGGATCCAGACTACACTGCACATTGAGATAAAAACAGATCAGCTAAAGAATAAGCAATCTTATTGCTTTATGTTGATCACTGGATCATCTTTACAGATTTACTTTTCATTTTTCATTAAAAAAGTGAATTAGATTCACACTACTGTGCTATTTTCTTTGAATGATTTTTCAATTGTTTTGTCGACACAAGAGAGAGAATTGTGTTACATAGCACCAAATTAAGCTGAATTATAAAATCCACGACCACCCCAGTATTTGCATAATCAGCCAAAGACCACTGATCATTAGATACGTTCCGGGATACAAAGTTGAATTTTCAAATAATATCACTGCCACGTGCAAAGAAGACACCAACCATAAGTTGCAGACTCAGATTAATGATGCTTATGGCATTTATTTGCCTGCATTCGTTTCCAAGGAAACAAAAAGCACAAAGTTAAAAAAGATTCTTTTTTCCCTGCAGTCTAAAAGTAAAAAAATATTTGATATATAGGTTGTCAAATAAAATGTATTATGTTATCGTACTTTTCTCTGGCAGTACATAGACAATAAAATGAATCATTTTGCAGCTTGTCAAGCAGTGATAATACAAATACATTTAAAGATCACACTCGCAAAACAGACAACATGTACAACACAACAACCTGCATTTAAAAAGTGCATTTAATGTAGAAAAATAAACCAAGGTGCTTCACAGAGGCATAAAGAAATAAAACAGATGCTGAGCAAAAGAAGGAAGTATTAGGTGGGGTGACCAAATGCTTGGTCAAAAAGGTGGGTTTTAAGAAGGGTCTGAAAAAAGAGAGAGCTGGAAAAGTGGTAGGTTTAAGGAAGGGAATCCCTGGAAGGCTGAAAGCACAGCTGCCAATGGTTGGGCAAAGAGAGGGAGAGATGCACAAGAGGCTGCAGGTAGAGGAAAGGAGAGACTGGAAGCCAATGTGGGTCAGCAGGACAGAGTGATTGGTTCGCAGAACTTTGTGCTGAACAGGATAATGGCCGCAGAGTTTTGGATGGAGCTGAAGTTTACAGAGGGTGGAGGATTGGACAGCCAGAACTACATTGAAATAGTTGAGTCTGTAGATGGCAAAGATATGGATGTGGGTTTCAGCAGATGAGTTGAGGCAGGGGCAGAGGTGGACAATGTTAGAGGTGGAAGTTGGCCAACTTTGTAATGTAGAGTATATTGGGTTGTATATCTTTTAATGATATAACCACACTACTAGGTCCCTAGTGTTGCAGGATGTGGAGGTGTTCAAATTACTGCCTGAAACCGAGGATAGATCTTTTAGGACTAGCAAAACTAGCTTGGCACACATTGCAACATCTTGTGATACAGACACAGAAACTTGGTAGCACCACAATTAAATTAATGGGGATAATTTTAACCCCCAAAAACAGGTGGGTTTGGCTCAGGTGGGAAGATAAAACGTTAAAAATCAAACAGGAATTCAACCCGCCTCAAATCCGTCCACTTCCTGTTTCAACAGAGGCGGGATGTGGAGAGGGGAGGCGCCGGGGGCAGCCAACTAGCTCTCAGAACGTGAATCAGTATTTGAAACTTTTTAGGGAGGTTGCGAGCTTTCATTTTAACAGAGTTTCTATTTTTAACCCATGCTGGGGTTGGGGAACCCCAACAGGTAAAACGAGGTGAGAAGGGCTGGATCCATTAGGTAAATGCCTTTACAGCACTGCTTGTGGGCCAGAAGGAGCGGAAGTGGTTCCTCCAGGCCAAACAAGCTAACCTGGAAACTCCGCCCCCCTCCGTGATCACTGACCCCCATCTTTCCCCTGTAATCTCCGACTCTCCCCCAGACCCCCATCCCTCCCCAAGATCGCTGATTCTCCCCCCGACCCTCCCCAAGATCGCTGATTCTCCCCCAGACCCCCATCCCTCCCCAAGATCGCTGACTCTCCCTCAGACCCCCATCCCTCCCCAAGATCGCTGACTCTCCCCCAGACCCCCATCCCTCCCCAAGATCGCTGACTCTCCCCCAGACCCCCATCCCTCCCCAAGATCGCTGACTCTCCCCCCCCGACCCTCCCCAAGATCACTGACTCTCGCCCAGACCACTATCCCTCCCCAAGATCGCTGACTCTCCCCAGACCCCCATCCCTCCCCAAGATCGCTGACTCTCCCCCGACCACTATCCCTCCCCAAGATCGCTGACTCTCCCCCTCCCAACCCTCCCATCTCTCCCCCGATCTCCGACCTCCCACCAATCTTCAACCACCCTGCAATCACCTCCGACCCTCCAAGCCACACTGTACCGACCAGTGATCTCTACCCCCAACAACCACGAAACCAACCTGCACCTAGGCTGCAGCCTTTTCTGGAGCATACCCAGCCCGACAGGCAGCCAAGCTTGTCAATCAGGCTGACTTCCGGGCGAGGAATCTGGTTAAACAAAACACGCAAGCCATGGAATTAAAACGCCACGGCCTTCCATAACTCCTCCGTCCCTCCACGCTCCCCCCCACCAAAACCCCGACCAACTAAATATCGGGGCCAATGTGTCAACATTTTATATGTTTCGTGATATGTATGGTCCTTGTATATTGTTAACTAAACTATAGATGGCCCCCTGATGGGAGTAAGTACATTTTAGCAATTAAACTCCAATGTATGTCTTGTGCACCTTTGTCATTCTTTGACGTAATATTCCAGAGGATCTGGAAATAGAAGCAGCTAGTTGTTACCACATCAAATTTGAGTGTTCATTGAGACATAACATTTAGGAAAAGATCTATTGTTCATTTCTGCTATATAATTGTTACACCTTTAGGCATTGTTAAAATAATAAAACTTTATAGCTTCATCTGAGAACCATACTTTTAACATCAGCAGATCCAACTAAAGAAAATAAAATTCAGTTCAAATAAAAAGCCAGTACTCTCATGCCATATCATGGTAAAATAGTTGATCTAAGATTATGGATCATGCCAAGGTTGAATGATGTGTAAATGAAGTTCAGCAGCAGATATGCCATAGGAAATAGCTGGTGTGTTCAGTAACTTTGATATAAGCTTGTGGTACAAACAAGCAGTACCTGATGGAAAAAAAATGAAACCTGTTCATTCGGAAATTAACTTCAGTAAATAGATTCTTTGAGCCAATTGCAACCATCATATTTTAAACCATAAGTTTATGGAAAGGTTCCCTGAGCATTTTTTATACTGCACAGAGACACAACAGATCTGATTGTACTTATTTTATGCAGTGGTGCAATCTCATCACCTGCTGTGTTGACCTAGTGTTGTGATGAAATATGCCATTTTATTTTGGGTTTCTGCTGGCACAGAGCAGTTATGGAGCACTATGCACAGAGCACAGTTATGGAGCACTATGCACAGAGCAGTTATGGAGCACTATGCACAGAGCAGAGTTATGGAGCACTATGTGCAGAGCACAGTTATGGAGCACTATGCACAGAGCAGTTATGGAGCACTATGCACAGAGCACAGTTATGGAGCACTATGCTGTAGTGTGGCACTACCATCGTGCTAAATGGGATAGATTCAGAACAGATCTAGCAGCTCAAAACTGGGCATCCATGAGACGCTGTGGGACATCAGCAGCAGCAGAATTATATTCACCACAATCTGCAATCTCATGGCCCGGCATATCCCTCACTCTACCATTACCATCAAGCCAGGGGACCAACCCTGGTTCAATAAGGAGTGCAGAAGAGCATGCCAGGAGCAGCACCAGGCGTACCTAAAAATGAGGTGTCAACCTGGGGAAGCTGCAACACAGGACTACATGCATGCTAAAAAGCGGAAGCAGCATGCTAAAGACAGGGCTAAGCGATCACACAATCAACGGATCAGATCAAAGCTCTGCAGTCCTGCCACATCCAGTCGTGAATGGTGGTGGATCGTTAAACAACGAACGGGAGGAGGAGACTCCATGAATATCCCCATCCTCAATGATGGTGGAGCCCAGCACGTGAGTGCAAAAGACAAGGCTGAAGCGTTTCCAACAATCTTCAGCCAGAAGTGCCGAGTGGATGATCCATATCGGCCTACGCCCGAGGTCCCCACCATCACAGAAGCCAGTCTTCAGCCAATTTGATTCACTCCACGTGATATCAAGAAATGGCTGAGCACACTGGATACAGCAAAGGCTATGGGCCCAGACAAGATCCCGGCTATTGTGCTGAAGACTTGTACTCTAGAACTAGCCGCGCCTCCAGCCAAGCTGTTCCAGTACAGCTACAACACTGGCATCTATCCGACAATATAGAAAACTGCCCAGGTATGTCCTGTCCATAAAAAGCAGGACAAATCCAATCCGGCCAATTACCGCCCCATCAGTCTACTCTCAATCATCAGCAAAGTGATGGAAGGTGTCATCGACAGTGCTATCAAGCGCCACTTACTCACCAATAACCTACTCACTGATGCCCAGTTTGGGTTCCGCCAAGACCACTCGGCACCCGACCTCATTACAGCCTTGGTACAAACATGGACAAAGGAGCTGAATTCCAGAGGTAGGGTGAGAGTGACTGCCCTTGACATCAAGGCAGCATTGACCGAGTGTGGCATCAAGAAGCCCCAGTAAAACTCAAGTCAATGGGAATCAGGGGGAAAACGCTCCACTGGCTGGAGTCATGACTAGCACAAAGGAAGATGGTTGTGGTGGTTGAAGGTCAATAATCACAGCCCCAGGACATCGCTGCAACAGTTCCTCAGGGCAGTGTCCTAGGCCCAACCATCTTCAGCTGTTTCATCAATGACCTTCCCTCCAACATACGGTCAGAAATGGAGATGTTCGCTGATGACTGTTCAGGATGTTCAGCGCCATTCACAATTCCTCAGATAATGAAGCAGTCCATGCCCACATGCAACAAGACCTGGACGACGTTCAGGCTTGGGCTGATAAGTGGCAGGTAACATTCGCGCCACAGAATTGCCGGGCAATGACTATCTCCAACAAGCGAGAGTCTAACCACCTCCCCTTGACATTCAACGGCATTACCATCGCCGAATCCCCCACCATCAACATCCTGGGGGTCACCATTGACCAGAAACTTAACTGGACCAGCCACATAAAAACTGTGGCAACAAGAGCAGGTCAGAGGCTCGGTATTCTGCGGCGAGTGTCTCACCTCCTGACTCCCCAAAGCCTTTCCACCATCTACAAGGCACAAGTAAGGAGTGTGATGGAATACTCTCCACTTGCCTGGATGAGTGCAGCTCCAACAACACTCGAGAAGCTTGATATCATCCAGGACAAAGCAGCCCACTTGATTGGCAACCCATCCACCACCTTAAACATTCACTCCCTCCACCACCGGCGTACCGTGGCTGCAGTGTGTACCATCTACAAGATGCACTGCAGCAACTCGCCAAGGCTTCTTCGGCAGCACCTCCCAAACCCACGATCTCTTCCACCTAGAAGGACAAGGGCAGCAGGCGCCTGGGAACACCACCACCTCCAAGTTCCCCTCCAAGTCACACACCATCCTGACTTAGAAGTATATCGCCGATCCTTCATCGTCGCTGGGTCAAAATTCTGGAACTCCCTACCTAACAGCACTGTGGGAGTACCTTCACCACACTGACTGCAGCGGTTCAAGGCGGCGGCTCACCACCACCTTCTCAAGGGCAACTAGGGATGGGTAATAAATGCTGGCCTTGCCAGCGATGCCCAGATCCCATAAGCGAATAAAAAAAAATGCACAGAGCACAGTTATGGAGAACTATGCACAGAGCACAGTTATGGATCACTATGCACAGAGCACAGTTGTGGCGCACAATGCAAAGAGCACAGTTGTGGAGCACTATGCACAGAGCACAGTTGTGGAGCACTATATACAGAGCACAGTTGTGGAGCACTATGCATGGTAACTGGATACTACTGCAGCTTTTAGCACCAACAGTGAAGTTGGCAGTGTTATACGGTGAAACAATGTCCAGATTAAATTCAAAGGGCCTGTGCACTTGTTTTATTAGAAATATATTATTTTTATACTTTTAAAAGCATTAATTTAGAATTACGGACTTGTGATCCTTAACTAAATAATATGTAGAAAAGAAAGAATTAAAGACGTGCATTTATATCGCGCCTTTCATGAACTCAGGCCATCCCAAAGCACCTTACAACCAATGAAGTACTTTTGAAATGTAGTCATTTGTAATGTAGCAAGCTCGGCAGAGAATTTGTGCGTAGCAAAGTCCCATAAAAAGCAATGAGATAATGACCAGATAATCTGTTTTAGTGTTGCTGTTTGAGGGATAAATATTGGGCAGGGCACAGGGGAGAAATCCACTGTCCTTCTTTGAATAGTATCATAGGGCCTCGATTTAACATCTCGCCTGAAAGAGGGTACCTCCAGCAGTGTAGTACTCACTTGGTACTACACTGATAAACTTATTGTTTAAGTATTAATTTATACTTAAAAAAAAAGTGCAGAATAATAATTTGAGCTGGAAAAAAGGTGACGTTGGTTGTGTTTGTATCAACAAATGCCTTAGTTGCACCATAGAATAAGCTTGTTTATGATCTGTGTTGGTGTAAAGAAAAGGAAAATGGAAGCAGAGTATAGGAGCCGAATACATATACACACACTTGCATACATACATACACTTACACACACTTGCATATGCATAGAAACATAGAAACATAGAATCTAGGAGGAGGAGTAGGCCATTCGGCCCGTCGAGCCTGCTCCGCCATTCAATACGATCATGGCTGATCATCCAAATCCAGTACCCTGTCCCTGCTTTAATCCCCACAGTACACATATCCCACCCTACCCCCGTAACCCCACGTATTTAATTCCCCCTAACATATCCCATCCTATCCCCATAACCCCACATATTTAATCCCCCCCTAACACTAAGGGTCAATTTATCATAGCCAAATCAACCTAACCCACACATTTTTGGACTGTGGGAGGAAACCGGAGCACCCGGAGGAAACCCACGCAGACACGGGGAGAATGTGCAAACTCCACACAGACAGTCACCCGAGGTCAGATTCGAACCCGGGTCTCTGGTGCTGTGAGGCACCAGTGCTAACCACTATGCCACCGTGTTGCCCATATATGTAAACATTTTTAATTCTGCTGAACATCACAGTATCAAAAGTATCAAAAAGGAGAAGAAGGGCCATGATATTATACTTTTTTTTTCTGAGCTGGAACCAGGAAATTACAACCACTCACCAATCTTCAAACTTTCCTCGCCAACTGCCTGACCTCAGCAAGTTGGCATGTGCAGCAATTAGACTTTGCGGCCTTAAAGGGCCAGTCCAAATAAAACAAAGCTGCACCTTAGCAGCAGCAACAACAACTTGCATTTATATAGCGCCTTTAATGTAGTAAAGCGCCCAAGGTTGCTTCACAGGAGCGTTATCAGACAGAATTAGATACCGAGCCACATAAGGAGATATTAGGACAGGTGACCAAAAGCTTGGTCAAAGAGGTAGGTTTTAAGGACCGTCTTAAAGGCGGATAGAGAGACGGAGAGGTTTAGGGAGGGAGTTCTAAAGCTTAGGGCCTAGGCAGCTGAAGGGGCACCAATGGTGGAGAGCTGAAAATTGGGGATGTGCAAGAGGCCAGAATTGGAGAAACGCAGAGATCTCGGAAGGATGTAGGGCTGGAGGAGGTTACAGAGATGGGGAGGGGCAAGGCCATGGAGGGATTTGAAAACAAGGGTGAGAATTTTAAAATCGTGCCGTTACCAGACCGGGAATAGCAGTGAATACAACATTGATTCCACAGCACAATAATCTTGTCATTATAAACCAGCACCTCATCCTACCTCCCGTCAGCAATGCCATTGGAGATCTGCTAATATACAAAAAATTATTTTGAACATATAATTGCTGCTTTTGTAAAAAAAATATTTCGGTAGACATATTATACACCTGTCATCATTCCAAGCAGAAAATCCCAGAAATGCCATCAGGGGCAAAGAGGTAGTAGAACAACTCCCCAATCTGTTTTACCTAACAGGTTACACTGATTTACAAGAGCAACCTCAGAAGAAGTTCAGGCCCTGTATGTTTGGTTGTGCTTGCCAATTTATTTATTTCAGTTGTTACTGTTACCACACTGCACACTGGTCAATAAGTGGTTTCTAAGTGGTACAATTAGATGATTTGATTTTCAGAGTACTGTATTATGCTTTAATGCATAATATCATAGGAACAGATTTCCACTATCTTTGTAGCTCTTAAGTGCTGCTAAAATGTTACAATGCTACGACTTATGACATAATTCAGTCTTGAAGTAGTACAAAAGTGATTCAGGCCATACTGTTGTTTTCTACAGCCCTGCACAAAAGAATGGTACAAGATTAATCTTTGATCCTCAATCATAGTAATTCAGCATGGATATGATTAATAACTTTGGATACAAACTTGCTAGCTCAAACACAAATCTAAGCTAATTTACAGAATGCCCTAGTTTGTCAGAAGAAAAATAGCGGCATTATTACAGGCAACACCAATCATTAAAATCCACAATGTTTTGTCAATGTATCACTTATCTCTATAAACACTACATAATTATTACCGTAAAGTAACCAAATGGGTGATAGTAAGCTGACTATACCGTAAGCATATTTTTTCTTTTTTTTCAATTTCTCTTTACACCCATCAAGACCTACTCCCAGGCTTCTTCCAAAGGCCAGAAGATATATGAACATACCTGATGATTTCTTTTCCCTCACTGTAGATAAGTAACTGGCCTCTGATCAGCACTGAACCCTCACCCTGCCTCTGATCAGAAGCTCTTTATATGAGGAATCATGGATATAAATCTGTATTCTACAAATCTGTAGTTTAGTACATTTGTGCTGCACCACCACTCTGCACTTCTGTAAATAATGACCTAGACAGTCACTAATGCATAACAAGGCTTTGTCTGCAAAGCTACACCCTCCCTTTCTCAATTCTTGTTGGTTGTAATAAACAACAACAACTTCTATTTATATAGCGTCTTTAACATAGTAAAACGTCCCAAGGCGCTTCACAGGAGTATTATAGGACAAAAAATTTGACACCGAGCCACATAAGGAGAAATTAGTGCAGGTGACCAAAAGCTTGGTCAAAGAGGTAGGTTTTAAGAAGTGTCTTAAAGGAGGAAAGAGAGGTAGCGAGGCGGAGAGGTTTAGGCAGGGAATTCCAGAGCTTAGGGCCTAGGCAACAGAAGGCACGACCACCAATGGTTGAGTGATTATAATCAGGGATGCTCAAGAGGGCAGAATTGGAGGAGCGCAGATATCTCGGGGGGGGGGGGGGTTGTGGGGCTGGAGGAGATTACAGAGATAGGGAGGGGCGAGGCCATGGAGGGATTTGAAAACAAGGATGAGAATTTTGAAATTGAGGTGCTGCTTAATCGGGAGCTAATGTAGGTCTGCGAGCACAGGGGTGATGGGTGAACGGGACTTGGTGCGAGTTAGGACATGGGCAGCCGAGTTTTGGATGACCTCAAGTTTATGTAGGGTAGAATGTGGGAGGCCAGCCAGGAGTGCGTTGGAATAGTCAAGGCTAGAGAGGTAACAAAGACATGGATGAGGGTTTCAGCAGCGGATGAGCTGAGGCAAGGGCGGAGACGGGCGATGTTACGGAGGTGGAAATAGGCAGTTTTAGTTATGCTGCGGATATGTGGTCGGAAGCTCATTTCAAGGTCAAATATGACACCAAGGTTGCGAACAGTGTGGTTCAGCCTCAGACAGATGTTAGGGAGAGGGATAGAGTCAGTGGATAGGGAATGGAGATTGTGGCAGGGACCTAAAACAATGGCTTCGGTCTTCCCAATATTTTCTTGCAGAAAATTTCTGTTCATCCAGAACTGCAGTCTGACAATTTAGAGACCGTGGAGGGGTCGAGAGAAGTGATAGTGAGGTAGAGCTGGGTGTCGTCAGATTACATGTGGAAACTGACGCCGAATTTTCAGATAATGTCACCAAGGGGCAGCATGTAGATAAGAAATAGGAGGGGGCCAAAGGATAGATCCTTGGGGGACACCAGAGGTAACGATGCAGGAGTGGGAAGAGAAGCCGTTGCAGGTGATTCTCTGGCTACAATTAGATAGATTAGAATGGAACCAGGCGAGTGCAGTCCCACCCAGCTGGACGACGGTGGAGAGGCGTTGGAGAAGAATGGAGTAGTCAACTGTGTCAAATGCTGCAGACAAGTCAAGAAGGACGAGGAGGGATAGTTTACCTTTGTCACAGTCACAAAGGATGTAATTTGTGACTTTGATGAGAGCCGTTTTGGTACTGTGACAAGGGCGGAAACCTGATTGCAGGGATTCAAACATGTACTTGTGGGAAAGTTGGCCACAGATTTGGGAGGTGACAACACGTTCAAGGACTTTGGAGAGGAAAGGGAGGTTGGAGATGGGGCGGTAGTTTGCAAGGGCGGAGGGGGTCAAAGGTTGTTTTTTTGAGGAGAGGGGTGATGACACCAGATTTGAGGGAGAGGGGTGATGACGGCAGATTTGAGGGAGAGGAGTACAGTACCTGAGGAGAGAGAACAGTTAACAATGTCAGCTAACATGGGAGCCAGAAAAGGAAGTTGGGTGGTCAGCCGTTTGGTGGGAATAGGGTCGAGGGAGCAGGAAGTGGGTTTCATGGACAAGATGAGCGCGGAGAGTTCATGAGAGGAGATTGGAGCAAAACTGGAGAAAGATGTGAGTTCAGGGCTAGGGCAGGGGGGAACCTTAGAGGAAATTTGTCCTGGTGGGCTAGGGGAAGGAAGGGAGGTGGCAGAGGCAGCTGAATGGATGTTCTCAATCTTGGAGACAAAGAAGTCCATGAGCTCCTCACACTTGTTGTCGGAGGTGAGGGTGGAGGAGACAGGGGAGAGGGGTTTAAGAAGATGGTTAGCAGTGGAGAATAGAAGCTGGGGTTTATCTTTGCATTCCAGAATTATCTGGAATAGTGAGCAATTTTAGCAGACGAGAGCAGGACCAGATAATGCTTTATGTGGTCCAGCCAGCTCTGGCGGTGAATGGCTAAACCAGTTGTCCGCCATATCCGTTCAAGTCTGCGTCCCTTGGACTTAAGTGAGCGAAGATGAGGGCCGCACCAGGGGGAATGGCCACGGTGAGAGGGAGTAATTGTTTTAATAGGGACTAGGGCATCAAAGGTGGTGGTGAAGGTGTGGTTGAGCAGATCGGTAGCTGCAGAAATGTCATGGTGAATGGAGGGTCAAAGGCTGGACAGTTGGGATTACATAAGTGCAGTTGTATGAGAGTTAGGAGAGAGTTTTTTCCAAAATAATAAAACAAAATAATGGTTGAAATATTTCTGAAACATCATGGTATTCTCTCTCATACTTTCTCTGTCTCATTCACTCCCTCCATCTTTTCTCTCACCTTTTCCTTCCCTCTTCCATTCCATTGCTTATTATTCCATTATCTCTTACTTCCATTTTTTTCTTTTTGTAATAAATACTTTTTATTCTGTCATTCTCTTTCTGGCCTGTTCTGGTTTCTTGCACCCTTTGTTTTATTTTTCCAATTGCGATTTCTCCCTCTTTACTTTCTGTTTACATCTCCATCATCACCATTTCTCTATTTATCTGTTTTGCATACAGTTTATCTTGCTTTTCAACAATAATTAATATGCAAGTTATTTGGAAATTATTATATGCACAAAGTGATGGGGTAAGAGTAGCCATGTGTCAGCTGTGGCTCAGTTGGTAGCACTCTCACCTCTGAGTCAGAAAGTTGTGGGTTCAAGTCCCACTCCAGGGACATGAGCACAAAAATCTAGGCTGACACTGCAGTACTGAGGGAGCGCTGCACTGTTGGAGGTGCCGGCTTTCGGATGAGATGTTAAACTGAGGCCCCGCCTGCTCTCTCAAGTGGATGTAAAAGATCCCATGGCACTATTTTGAAGAAGAGCAGGGGAGTATCCCCAGTGTCCTGGCCAATATTTATCCCTCAATCAACATAACAAAAACAGATTATCTGGTCATTATCGCACTGCTGTTTGTGGGAGCTTGCTGTGCGCATATTGGCTGCCGCGTTTCCCACATTATAACAGTGACTACATTCCAAAAGTACTTCATTGGCTGTAAAGCGCTTTGAGATGTCCAGTGGTCGTGAAAGGCGCTATATAAATGCAAGTCTTTCTTTTTTTCTTTTTATACTGTTAAGATCTTTTAACCGTCTACATATCATTTTGATGGAGACTATTATGTCCTGGAGACAGAAAATAGTGCCTGCTTTCTCCTTCTTCCAAATCTTTCCTCGAACTAAATCCATCACTGTGGCATAAATACCAGCATTTTGTGTTTCCCCAAAAAATTCATTTGTAATGTTTCTATTGCTGGTTATTTGGACAGGTCTTACTGGGATCTGGTACAGAGACAGAAGTGACATCGAGCTGATCACATTTATCCTTGTACAACGTGGCAAGCAGCTTCACAAATGCCCTGCTGCTGCTGCTGCTCACCAAGCTATCCTGAGCCAAATGGAAGACCTGGCGGAGCAGCTGGACTACTTCTTTGATTATTTTCTATTCTGCTAAAAAAGGATCGTTAAAAATAGGTCAGTTTGGTTCATATGTTAACAATAATAAAGACTACCTTAGAAGCTCTTCCAACCACATGACTGTAGGGAAGACAGCTATTTTTAAGAAAAAGGCTGAGCATCATCAAAAATTCTGAAATACTTTAAGACGCAATTAGATGCAGCAATGGGGGAATTAAGATGGGATAAATGGACCTCCTCGTCTGCAAGTATTTTGTGATCAACTGGTTTGTTACTGTGTACAAAAAGGTTGTATCTGGAACACCCTGTTTCCAGTAACAATCATATCTAAATGACATCACCTGCAGCACAAGCACATCACTGAAGTGCAAACAAATTATTAAGATGCCACTGTATACATCAATGATGTCATTACTTCTGCAATACATGTACTGAAAGAACAATTCAAGACTATACTGGAGCTGTAATCATGAATCTTTAAAATGTCTGTTTCAACATAAATAATGAATTTTTTGTTTGAATTTGTAACTTGAAGAGTTATTTTTATTTGGTTTATGGACATATTCAGCTTGGTTTGATTTATCGCTTAAAGTGAAATGTGAAAAATGGCTAATCCAACTAGTAATTCCTTGCCTGTCTGATTGGTAAGTGGCAAATCTTTTTCAAATCTTCCTTTGGGACACCTACTGACTGACCAGAAAAATAAACATCTGTTAAGGGTTTTCTACTGAGTTTATGACAAAATGTCTTTTACCACAGATATTTCCTGGTAAATGTGTATGTCTTATTTTATTTTCTAAGTTAAAATGAAAAATAATTGATTTCCAGTGTTTTAAATGTGGTTATTATCTTCTTAAATTTAATGATAGATTGTATCAATGCTTGCTGCAAAGTGTATTTTTAGCTTCCATCCTCCCTTTTTACTTCTATATATATATATGTGTGTATGAATACATTTACTGATTTCAGCTTTAAAAAGTGCTTAGCTTTGTAACACATACAGAATTTTTTTTGATGTATAAAAATGACATATTAATCTGCGGTCTTGAATTCACAGACTAGTATTATAAAGACAATTGAATGCGCCACACAGTACTGCATTGTTGCCATGACAACTTTACAAGGTACCTCAAGAGGTCTCATCTAAATGCAATACAGTACATAAAAATCTATCATGAAACACACTGTGCATACCATCTTCTGATTCCTGGAAAGGAGCACCAAGTAGAAGATTTCTTTACCTTAAATATCCAAAAATCATTGCAAATAATATTTATTTATAATTTTAATTTTGCACAATCACAAAAAAGCAGATAATTTAAATTGAATAAATTATCTTATGAATAGCTCAGTGGTTTGGCAAAGTATTCTTTTAACTCTGGGGCCCAAGTTCAAAATGATGGGATTAAGGTATCCTCTCTCAACTAGTTTTAAGTATTCTCCATATGAAATGACTTAACAGTTTCAATTCAGTTCATAGTTGCCATGTAGATGTAGTAGTCAAGAGAAATCTTCTGTACGAGTGTCTCATGAATGTGCCCTTCAGCCAACAAAGGGTTGTCCTCCATATCCTCTTAAGGGATGTTGCTGATTCTCAGGAAAATATAGGTGGCATCTCATTACTACCTCATTTACAAGTACCCACCCAAAAATTGTCAGGAGCACCCACTGTGCTCGAAATTATGCCATCAAATTTGGTAATTGTAAAAGTGGGTGGGGATTTGATGTTTAGGATCCCCGATTGATTTCCTGCTCCCACCTGCCTGAGCTTTGTGCTATACCTGGCATAAAATCCAGTCTCACCTGTCTTTGTTCTTCATTGCTAACTGCTTGGGTAGTTCATGAATTCACAAGAAAGAAAAGAATGAAAGACAGAAAGAAAGACAGACAGAAAGAAAGACAGAAAGAAAGAAAGAAAGAAAGAAGATAAAGAGAGTTAAGAAAGAAAGATAAAGAAAGAAGTTGCATTTATAACACTTTTCACGCCCTCTGGACATCACAAATACTTTTAAAGGGTAGTCACTATTGTAATTTGTGTTTTTTAACAAATAAAGCAAGTGAAAAATAAACTGTACATCCTACTGAAGTAACAATGGGCCGGAACTTGCTGAAAAAATAATGGTGTTTGAACGACACAAACGCTATTAATGTGTAAATCAGAAGCAAGTTTAGGGGATCAAGAGATACGCCGTGATTTGCGAAACTCTAGAACTTGCTGGTCGATTTACACTGCTTCGCTATTTGCTTGGCACAGAAAGGAGGAAAGGAAAGAAAGAAACAGCACAAACAGCATCTCGCCCTTAGCCTCCCCATTATTTTTAAGAACTTACTGGATTTGCACATTAATTATCCATTAAACACGCCACAGAAAGTTAAGTCTAGTAATTAATACTGCAAGTACCCTTTTAGCGACGTGATAATTGTTAATGACTGCCAATCAACCTCGCTGGCCCAGAAAGTGAACAATTAAAAGTGTGGAGTCTCATTCCTTCAGGTAGTGAACTGTTGTTAGAGCTTTTAAAAATGACAAATTTAAAATTAATTTTTTTACTTACTTTTCCTTTCTGTCTATTTTCTCTCTCTCTTAATGCAGTCTTTCTTTCCTTCTCTTTATTTCTCTTTCTATACCTGATTGGTCATTGAATCCGCTACTCGAATTCACCCTCCTTCTCGGTCATTCCTCTGTTTATTTCTCAATCCTTAAATCTCATTGGTTAAAGAGATACACTGTTTGTCCCACCGTTCTCTAAGGTCACAGATGCCCTGTCCACGCAGTTATTAGCTCACACTTCCAGCTAGTTAGGGCGGAAAAAACTTTGAGCTGAAAGGTACAGGAAAAAGTCTAACTAACGGCATACAAAGCAAGATGCCCCACAAGTTCTGGCCCAATGAAGCAGAATCTGTTGGCGTAGAACAACAGGTCAATCATCAACTAAGAGAGGCGGCTACATTAATATTTTGCATGTCATCCTTCATCAGATTAACTAAAAGTATATTTTTAAATGTTTTAATATTCTTCACTGTATAATACTGGTATAGAAATGAAAAATTAACGTATTTATTTATCTTCATTATTTGGACAGCTAAATTTGGAAATTAAAACAAAATGCTGGAAATATACAGTAGGCCTATCAGCATCTGTAAAGAGAAAACGTTAATGTTTCAGGTAAAAGGCCCATTAAATTTATCTGTCGCATTGTTTACCTATCTTTGTGTTATGCACATGTCATCCGTAACCATTGAATAAGCCTGAAATATAGTATAGTATTAAAGGCTGTATAAAATGCTGTCGCAATGTCAATGCATGTGATCCCATTACCTAGCACCATCATAAATATCCCAAAATAATCTGTTTCTATTAGATTTTCATGGTTTAGCTCAAATTTATGATGGATAGCACTGAATATTGAAGATAAACATCTTTTAAAATCAAATAATTCACCGTGTTTGTGAAAAATAATATGTTACAAAATATTTAAGTATATCAAATGCTGACACTTCAGCAAATATATATCCTATATTAACCTGAATCCTCCTAATCTCAAACCTTAAGAGATAATGTTGATTGTTTGTCACCTGTGGAAATTCAATGCCAACCTCTTTACTTTAAAAAAAGCTGCAGCTTCAGTATGCCCGCTATCCTCCTAAGGTACTGATTTTTTAATAAACTTAATTTTATATTAAAATAATTAAGGAATTGGTATACCACCACCACATCTTGGAATGACCTGGTGGGCTTGTGACATCTGCACCTGCACTACTCACTGCATGGAATAGGGTCAGTCTGCAGTTGGGGAGAAATGTGCAGTTACAGTCTGTTTAGCCTGCCGTATTGAAAAGATGCCAGGTATAGGAAGCCGTCAGGTTTTTCACTCTGGATTAAATACGTTTAAAAAAAGAAACCAATTATCTTGCAAGTTATTAGTGGCAGAAGCAAAAAATCAGGCTCTCACAATGGCAATACTTACCTCCATTCTCCAATGTGGGTGAAGGCACATGTGACAAATGATATGGGGAATAGGTAACATCACCATTTGCACTTGTGCATCACATGTTCTTAACTATAAGTAAAACTGTTTTTTAAGGATTATGAAGTAGTTTCACCAACATTAAAAACGATTAACAACTCTTTGGCCCTGAATTTGCGGTCAGCGGCGTAACTAAGGAGTACGCCGCTGACATCAGTAGGAAATTTGCACTTACCTGTTGTGAACCCCACTTCGAGAACTTGCATTGTTTTGCTGCAGAGCTGTGCACAGTGTAGTGGCCCACGGATCCCAAGAGCACACCGTTGTGCGTAAGCGTACCTGGGATCACGTGGGGCGGTGCTCCTTTCACTTCCTGACTCTTAGCCAATCAGGAAACAGAGGAGATTGCTATTGTTCGTGGATACAGATGTTCCCAGTTTTTTGTGTAGTATTCACTTGTAAAGACCCACTATAAAGAGGATGTTATTGGTATTTAAACATTTAACTTACACAAAACAAAAGCGAAATGACTTCATCTCTGCGCTTGCAAGCTAGGTAATCAAATACCAAAAACGTTGAATTTTCCTATTCTGTTAAAACTGGAAACTATGTTAACTATTGTTAAAATAAAGCTATGTGAACAGTGATAGATTTATACCATGTTAGATTCATAATTTTATATCCCGATGAATATTTCAAATAACGTACAGCATTAGTATAATGGAAAAAGTGTCCATTTATAAAAAGTCGATAAAGGACGAAGGGAATGATAAGCGAACTTGCCGAGGGTGAGGTCATTCAGAGTCAGCATTGTGTTTTAATGCTTATTTTAGTGGGTTTTGACAAAAGAGGTGAGGTAAACTGAGAAGGCATATTGTTAATTTAATTTCAAGGTAATTAATAACGATGCGTATTTAGTTTCATGCCTAGCCACCTTTGCTGTTATGCCCCACAGTTGTAAAATCCACGAAAGTAAAGCCTATAAGAATATTTTTAATCAAAAATGCTGGAAACACTCAAAGGGTTAGTCAGCAGCCGCCAACAAAAACTATTTTCTCATCCCCCTCCCCTTACGCTGTGCAAACAGGCTCCTGTGCCTGTTTGCACCAGCCATAAAGATTTCCAGTGTAATTAATGCACAGTAGGTAGGCAATGAGCCCAACTTTTCAACAGCATGTTGATTTCAATGGGTAGGTGAAACGTGCAGCAAGCGCATATGGAAATCCCGAACATGTGGTCTATTTCAAAGACAGTATGACGGCTTACTCTCAGAGTATGCCGTCATACTGACCACAAATTCAGGGCCCTTGTGTTACTCTTTGTATTCTCAGCATATTGATCTTAGTCATGATTCTCATCTTTCAAGACAGACAATGCATGAGCCGCATCACTGATATCTGACACAATGATCGGGTTCTTCCTGCTAGTGGGTGGTAAAGGTGGATAGTGAATTGTCCTACAACTGTTTAGAGCATTTTACTTTACTGCTAGTAAGACACAAAACTATTGGCAATAGTGAAGTTGCAAAACTTCAGCTGCTGCCAGCATTAAAGAAAAGCCAGAATTTCAACTGAATGGACCAAGGTCAGTTTGTAACATATAGGGGGACTTTTCCGGGCGGGATCGGTGGCGGGTCGGATGGGAAAGTGTTTTTTTTTGACAGCGGGTCAAGACCCCGCTGTCAACCCGCCACCACCCGCCTTTACCAAATGTCGGGTCTGTCAGCGCTGAGCAGACCCGACAGGCAGCGACAGTGGAGGCAATTCAGGTCATTATGACATTGTTAACAGAGGATTAACAACAATTTTGAGCTCACCTTTAGAATTTACCAGCTCACCAACGGGGTCCACGCTGCTCGGGGATCACGTCTGTTAAGCTGGGCGGGAGGTGAATGGCCATGGAATCATCTCATTGCTTGACAGCTTGAAATGTGCTATAAAAGCTCTCATCTCACAGCTGTTTACTTTCCAAGCTCAGAAGCTGTTGCTTACTGCATTTGGAAGACAGATTGCGTTTTATGCAGGTTGCAAGTGTTTGGAGCAAACTCTATCCAGTGTCACCTCATTGGAACAACCTCTCTCACCACTGACAGCTTGTTTTTGTCATCTCAAGTTTACCTGCCTTCTATTCCATCGAGAGGTCGCACAACACCAGGTTATAGTCCAACAGTTTTATTTGAAATCACAAGCTTTCGGAGCTATCGATTGCCCCTTCCTCAGGTGAAGTCACCTGAGGAAGGGGCAATCGATAGCTCCGAAAGCTTGTGATTTCAAATAAAACTGTTGGACTATAACCTGGTGTTGTGCGACCTCTCAATTTTGTCCACCCCAGTCCAACACCGGCATCTCCGCATCATTCTATTCCATCAGCATGGGTACGATTTATACTCTCTCACCTTGGTCCTCAGAATCTGACCACGATCAACCACAACACCAGCAGCACCAGGCACACCAGCAGCACCAACAACCACACCAACCTTCTCCGCAATCACCTGATGCTGCACAGGACACAGGGCATCAGCACTCTACCACATTGCTGCCCAGGACGCCAGGGATGGCCTCACCATGGCCAGATTTACTTCACTTGATGCTGCACACCCTGGATGCCACATGATGCACCAGGTTGGCACCACCCCACACCAACACCATAAAGCATCCCTACAATGCCCAAGCCATTCCTTTCACACTCATCAGCATTACTGGGGGGGTACGGTTCTGTCTCACCATTCACTGCAACTCACTAAGCCACTTCCAAAGGTGCACACAAATCTGTCCAAGAACGCAAAGTGTTGAAAATATAGATTTCAATGTTTGACAGCACATTAACAGAAACTTCACATGAACATTGGCTGAAACACACAAGTGTCTACCCTTGTGTGTTGTTAGTTGGTATGGACTAGGATGAGGGGGAGTGCGAGGGGTGGCTAGTGACATGAAGAAGTAATAATGTAGAGAGAGGAGGATGAGTGGAGGTGCAAGGTAAGTTGGTGTGAGTAAGGATGTGCAGGAGTAGGGTATAGAAGGTAGAGTGATGGGGATGTGATGAGTGACACAGCAGGATGAGGTTGAGTGTGGCTTGGCAGTAGCATTTCTACTGAGATCATTGAAAGGTTTACGCCACTGCAGCCTGGTCCTCCTGATGACATCCCTGCTTGTGCCCTCCTGTGCAATGTGCAACCAGGCTGTGTTGGTCTCCTGGGGAGGTCTCTTCCGCCCATGGGAAGGGAAGAGGACCTCCCTGTGTGGTGTGACTCACTCCATAAGCATATGGAGGGAGTCATGGAAGAGCCTGGGTGCAGCCGTGTACCTCCGTGCAGTGCTGGTCAGTGTTTGTAGCACCTCAATGCTGTAGAACACTGACAGCACAAATGTCAAGCAAATTTGCACATGGTCCCTTTAAGGAAACCGGCTGATGACGCATCATCAAATGAAGTCATCAGACCCACTTACTTCAATTGGCCAGCAAACGTGCTGCGCAGGCTTAACAAGCCCAAACAGGGGAAAGTCATGTCGGAGGCCAGGATGGAGCCAGCAGCGAGACTGTGACCCGCCACTGACCTCGCCCGTCACAGACCTGCCCAGGTAGGGGAAATCGCGGCTGGAAAATTTGTTGCTCCAACATCACTATCTCACTGCCTAGGTCTGAATTCCAAGACATGCCAAGAGAGGGATCAAAATAATGTGCCAGTTTAGAGAGAAAATAAGGCCAAACTCTAGTCAGCCTGGTCTTTACTGATATTTTAAAACTGTTGTATTAGGAGACAGTCTTGATTATTCCATTCCATCCTTTTGGCAGTAATTAACTGCTGCCAGTGTTAAAATCATTTCACTTGCCAGTTGCCATTACTGGTAAGTAAAGATCAATCAAAAAGGTGGTACATTAGCACCATAGAACTACCCATGCCACACATGCATGCAGTCGTGAACCGATGGAACATTTTATACATTCCAGATATTAATTCAGAACAAGATTTTCAGTTCTTTATTTCCTAGTCTTCCCTTTTTACATGAGATATGCATATGTATACATGTCAGAGGGCACAACAAAATCTATATATCATTTGGTTCAGAAACAGTAAACATCAAGCAAGTTTACAAATAATTAATTTCACTTGCCTGACTCAACCGAAAACACACTCCATTGTGCAACTGGAATGATCACAAATAATTAAACTAGTCACCATAGGATGTCTGACCTCAAGCTCCCAAGAAACCATTTTAGGACACACAGGAAGACAACGCAAATATACAATATCCTGACACTCTAACCTTCCTCAGGTACCAACAGTCAGAAGTTCACTGCAATGAGAATACCACATCATTATAAGAGTCTAAATAATATTCAGAACACCCACCCTTTTAGTTGAAGATGGGAGTTAACAGGGAAAATATTATCACATTTCATCACTGTTTGTTACTAAGGTTGCCAAGCATCCATACCACTGACTTACTTAAGCTAATTCAATTCCGGTTCTTTTTTAAAGCCAGACTAATTGAGGATGACTATGCATATTGATTTGTACTAGGATCAATGCCCTGCTTTTCTGACTAGTTTTGATCTTGCAATAAAGAATTGAAAGAGCAGAATAATGATTCAACACAACACAAATCACAAGACTGCAACTCAGCACAGAAAAAATGTTTTCTCCTGCTCGTGTGCCGTCAGCTTCTGATGTGTGGTATCATCCAGATAACAGCAAGCTAACCTCTTCACCCAGAAAGGCCTGTTTATAACATGGCCTTCTCTGCTGCTGCCAGTATACCTGGCCGCAGTAAATGCACTGTCCCAAGAGCTACCCTGTTGTGATCTCATGAAGCAAACCATGGCTGTTTAGTGTCGGGATGCACTAACCTGGGGCCTCTGGTGCTGATCCCACCGAAGTTCACAGGTCGGGGAAGTCTCTTGACTTGTGTGCATATGGCAGGTCCCTCCTCACTAGGGGTACATTTAGAAGGCCCACTTTCCCACACCCACTGGCCAGAAAATGTTCTGTCCACTGCCCAGTTTTGAGGGGGGGGGGGGTGCCAGAGCCCCCCAGAATCCAAAGTGTCCCAATGGGGGCTGAATTTAAATATTTTTTAAAACTTCTTAACCTTTTTTCTTCAGGGTCCAGGCCATGACCAGTCATGGACCCCCAGGTGGAGCCTAAATCTGCCATTCAGTGGCCTGATACACTGGCTTCATTGTTCAGCCAAACTGGTGCAAGGCTGAGAATTTGGAAACTCCCAACTATAGGAGTCCCTGGCCCCACCCCACCCCACCCCGCCTGCATCAATGTTCTTGTTTGGGTCTGATGGAGGCTCTGCCCCCAGAAGGCCAGACAGAACTTCTGATCTAATTTACAGCCATACTCCCGCCACAGTTACGCTTACTGGAAGGGTCATGGATTTTCGGCTCGTGTATTTACTGAACTCATGACCCCAGTACACATGTGCAGTGGCCAAACTGTCATGGGCAGCCTGCATACTTGGAGACTAGCCGTACAATCAGATGTAACTGTGGGGAGACTGGTGTACTTTGGTCACTCTTCTGAGACGCAGGCAACTATATAAAAGAAACTCCAGTCAACTGCTCCCTGTAAACGGTATTGGTGTGCAAAAATGTTTTATTTTGCCCCATCTGCTCAGCAATATTTTTATTCATATTCTCCTAGTCTGTGGTATATCTCATCTGGAAGTGCTTGTTATTGACAACAGAGTCAGTGAACTATGCTTCTGTTTAAATTTTATCCTCTTGTTTTGTGTCTAATTTCTTCTCCTTCTTTGGGGAAATAGAAGCATAGCATAGAAGATAGGAGCAGGAGTAGGCCATTCGGCCCCTCGAGCCTGCTCCGCCATTCAATGAGATCATGGCTGATCATCCAAATTCAGTACCCTGTCCCTGCTTTCTCCCAATATCCCTTGATCCCTTTAGACTTAAGAAATATATCTATCTCCTTCTTGAATATATTTAATGAATTGGCCTCAACTGCCTTCTGTGGTAGAGAATTCCACAGGTTCACCACTCTCTGGGTGAAGAAATTCCTCCTCATCTCAGTCCTAAATGGCTTACCCCTTATCCTTAGACTGTGACCTCTGGTTCTGGACTCCCCGCCATCGGGAACATCCTTCCTGCATCTAGTCTGTCTAGTCCTGTTAGAATTTTATAAGTTTCAATGAGATCCCCTCTCATTCTTCGAAACTCTAGCGAATATAAGCCTAATCGACACAATCTCTCTTCATATGTCATTCCTGCCATCCCAGGTATCAGTCTGGTAAATCTTCGCTGCACTCCCTCAATGGCAAGAACATCCTTCCTCAGATAAGGTGACCAAAACTGCACACAATACTCAAGGTGTGGTCTCACCAAGGCCCTGTACAACTGCAGCAAGACATCCTTGCTCCTGTACTCGAATCCTCTCGCTATGAAGGCCAACATACCATTTGCCTTCTTAACCGCCTGCTGCACCTGCATGCTTACTTTCAGCGACTGGTGCAGAAGGACACCCAGGTCTCGTTGCACTTCCCCTTTTCCCAATCTATTGCCATTCAGATAATAATCTGTCTTCCTGTTTTCGCCACCAAAGTGGATAACTTCGCATTTATCCACATTATACTGCATCTGCCATACATCTGCCCAATCACCCAACCTGTCCAAATCATACTGGAGTTTCTCTGCATCCTCCTGACAGCACACACGCCCACCCAGCTTTGTGTCGTCTGCAAACTTAGAGATATTACATCTCGTTTCCTCGTCTAGATCATTAATATATATTGTGAATAGCTGGGATCCTAGCACCGATCCCTGCGGTACCCCACTAGTCACTGCCTGCCACTCGGAAAAAGACCTGTTTATTCCAACTCTTTGCTTCCTGCATGCCAACCAGTTCTCTATCCAAATCAGTACCCTACCCCCAATCCCATGTGCTTTAACTTTGCACGCTAATCTCTTATGCGGGACCTTATTGAAAGCCTTCTGAAAGTCCAAATACACCACATCCACTGTTTCTCCCTTATCTATTCTACCAGTTACATCCTCAAAAAATTCCAGTAGATTAGTCAGGCATGATTTCCCTTTTGCATCACAAATTATTCTCAAGTCACTAAACACTTGTGCACATATACAAAAAGTAATCAAAAAGGCTAATTAAATGTTGGCCTTTATCTCAAGGGGATTGGAATACAAGGGGGAGGAAGTTATGCTTCAGTTGTACAGAGCCTTGGTCAAACCTGAACTGTAGTACTGTTTTGGGCACCGCACCTCAGGGGGATATCTTGGCCTTCGAGGGGGTATAATGCATGTTTTACCAGAAGGATACCAGGGTTTAAAGGGATAAATTATGAGGCCAAGTTGCATAAATATGGCTTATATTCCCTTGAGTTTAGAGGGTTGAGGGATAATGAAATATAGGTGATTAAAATTATAAAGGGATTCGACTGGGCAGAAAAAGAAACTATTTCCTCTGGTGGGAGAATCCAGAGCAAGAGGACACAATCGTAAAATTAGAGCTAGGATATTCAGGAGTGAAATCAGGAAGCACTTTTTCCACACAAAGGGTAGTGGAAATCTGGAACTCTCTTCCCAAAAGGTTGTGGATGCTGAGTCAATTGAAATTTTAAAGACTGAGATCGATTTTGCTAAGTAAGGATATCAAGATATATGGATCAAAGGCGATTAAATGGAGTTGAGGTACAGATTAGCCATGATCTAAGTGAATGGCAGAACAGGCTTGAGGGGCTGAATGGCCTACTCCAGTTCCTATGTTAATCACTGGATAAGCTAATAGAGTTATTATGGAATAACAACAGAAAACGCTGGAAAAACTCTGCAGGCCAGGCAGCATCCGTGGAGAGAGAAACAGAGTTAACGTTTCAGGTCGAAGACCTTTCGTCAGAACTGGAAAAAAGCAGGAAATGAAATAGATTTAAACTGTTTCTCTCTCCACGGATGCTGCCTGGCCTGCTGAGTTTTTCCAGCGTTTTCTGTTGTTATTTCGGATTTCCAGCATCCGCAGTATTTTGCTATCGTATTAGAGTTATTATGGAGGTGGGAGAGCCATTACATTAGATTTATTCCAAAGTGTAGAGCTTTTTCTGCTGTAGAAAATTATAAATTCTCTTCACATGAACAAACTAACATTGGAAAAGAAACAGTTTTTGCAAAACCAGTGCTACTTGTGGTTCAGTCAATTAAAAAATATATACAAATGAAATGCCACACATTCATGTAGCATTTGATTTGAGAGATAGACTAAAACAAAAATAATAATAAAGAAGCTAAAGCACCTTGGAGTTTGGATAGTGACTTTTACAAACAATGGAATGGATAATTAGTAAGAAAAGTGTCTTCGGAATTTTAGGGCCAATTTTCTGAAAATGCGCTCCTGGTGTGGAGCAAGGCCCGCCAACAATGCATATCTGGAAACTGCAAGCGTGCTCCCCATGATCATCAGAAGTGGGGTCACATGTGAAATTTCCCTGGTGGATCAGGGTTGATTTCATGAGCACATATTTGAAAAATTGCCTCTTTAATGTTATATTCATTTTTTTCTAAAGCACAAGTTAGGAATAGGCCCGATTTTCTGCTACACAGATTTAATAATTAATTTAATTCTTCCTTTTCCAGTTGCTAAGCTGTCATGTTTTATTCCACAAAGCCAATAATCCACCAAACCATAACATTTTTATAATAAGAAAAACAATTCTGTATTCCTTCCCATTAACGTAAGTTAAGTTTTACATATAAAGACAAAATATGAATATAGTAATAGTCAGACTTTGCCAAACTTTTATTTAAGCTGTGTTAATACCTCAATTAGACTGCGTACAGGGCTCTCTCTAGCAACTTCGGCTCAATTGGGACCTGGCGTATCAGTGGAGTCCAGTATATTGAGTGAGTTGAAAAGTACCAGCCTCCAGAAGGGCAAATGTAGACCTGACCAGTGAGGCCCAGGCCAAGGGCAGGTGGGCAGGCAGGCAGGCACTAAAGTTTCCAGTCACCATGGGCAGGTGGGCCCTAGAGATATGCTTGAAGTGGCACGTGTGCGCTCCTGTTCAATGCTAATGAGATGCTATTCTGCAGACCCTAAAAGCTCCAGTGAAGTCAACACTGGACAGCACTAGTGTAATCACTGGGATCATGACCCGTGTCTTTTTGGCTTCAGAGATTTTTTTAACTGAATTTTCAACAGCAATGAACAACAGTGCATTCTCTATAAACAATCTTTTTTCCTTAACTAATCATCAACAATGAAACCACAATAACAGAAGTTGCTGTTCACACATTCTGTTCACATGTGTTATTTAACTATGAGGAGTTTGTAACAGAAAAGCACAATTGTTAATCCATTTATGTAAATCTCATCACTTGGCTGAAATAAAAGCTTTCAGAATTAAATCTAATTTCTTTCATTATTTTTTGAAAAAGCAAAGCTCTCAAACTCTCATAAGCTGAGGGAACACGCCCTTCAACTCCTCTTGATGCAGAGATTGCATGCCGATAAAATTTTAAGAGTTTAATTGTTCTTCCAGATCGTAAATTAGAAACCAAGATGAAATGTCTGGATTCCTTTTTATTTTTTGAAGCAAAGGTTATTTTTTAAGTCATTGGCTACATACATTGTTAATAAGGCATCTTTTGTTGTTGGGGAGCTTGAAAATAAATGGTTTTTTTTTCTTTAAAGAACCTGTTGGAAGAAATTTGCAACGGCATAATGGGCCAAATGACCTCCTTCTAAATTGTAATTACATGGTGTGAGCCAATCACTTGCAAGAATTTTACCTTTATAATTAAGTTGACAGAAGCATGACACAAGAACTGTGATATGATGAACAAGAAAGGGATCACCTCACCGCAGTGTCCAACCAACCCAGTTAAGGTAAGGGGGTTATGTTAATGCTCCTCATGAGGACACAAAAATCATTTTCTTCCCCCTTCTTCGAGAAGCCTACATCGGTCCCTTTAGTCGATTAATTCTATTATCAATGGTGTAGTACAGCAGAGTCAGAGGGGGAGCAATTCGGTTGCTTTGCACCTCCCGTTAGCGCCCTAAGAGGGCGCTAATGGGGCGCAAAGCAACTAGCGCCCAGGTGCGGCGTTGTTTGCGCCGCTCGCGAAATTGACCAGACATTTTGCGGCGCTGCTAAACACTACCGCCACGATCTCCTGCGCCTGCAGATCGTGACGTCAGTCGAGCGTGCAACGCCCCGGACCGTATATTGAGTGGCGCCCCCTGCCTTACCGCCTGCCGCTAGCAATGACAGGTTGAGTGGAGCGTTTTGGAGTCAGGAAGGGACTGGGGGAGCGCTATTTAAAGGCGAACGCTTCCTGCCTTTTTTTGTCGGCGACATTTTTGCACCACGCATTCTGAGAGAGAGAGAGACTTCTGGAGAGATTCAACGCTGTGTGAAGGAGTTTTGGGTACTGAGCAGCACTTTGCAGGTTAATTTTGATTTAACCTTCCTTGCATTGATTTAGAAGAGACTTTGGGGGCTGCACTCTGAGCTCTTTCCCTGGGCCTCTCCATTGTTCTTTCCAGCAGATTTGATGTACAGGTCGAGATTCAAGGCTGCAATGAGCAAGATGTGGATGGAAAGCAAGATCGACCCTTCCCTTTAAGAACTGGCCAGCGCCAGTGTGTCTGTGTTCCATTGCTGATTGACATCACATGAGCTTCGCCAGCGCTCTGAGGTAGCGCCTCGCTCATCAGCGTTAGCGCCTTAAGAGAGGTGTGTAGCGCCTGATTTAGCGCTCAAATCACCTCCAGGGGCGATAGAAGCCAAGTTTGCAGTCGGAGGTGATAATTAGCGCCAGGCGCTAAACTTTGCGCCCGGCTGATAATTGTGCCCCAAACGGGGCGATACTGAATTTCTCCACCAGAATGTGGCAGGTTATTGGTTGCATTTTAGCCTTGAAATGTCCATTAACTTGTGGTATTACCAAGCTTCTCTCAATCACTAAAATATGCATCTTTCAATTTGTATTATGTTGCTTACGTAAAGTGAAATTGTCTTTGGCTTACCTTTGGTAGAAGCAGAGAGGCAGATCATGTAGCAAGTAACTTAAATGTTAATCTAGTATTTTTAATTTTAAAACCATTCATTTGTGTACAACTTTATGATAAATGAAGCTCTTCAGATTATTATTAAATCATGTGGTAAACCCTATTTTGTCTCAGAATAAGTCATGATTCTCCTCTGATGTATGTAAGCTCAGATTGACCTGAAGTCGTTCTCTTCTTCAGCCTATTCTAAAACAGCATGAATTTTCTAAATTTGGAAGCAGCAATTATGTTAGTATCACTTTGCTCTTTCCTATATGATCTGCATGAAGACTGCAGACAACTTTTGTAAAACAATTATAAGAATTTCTTCACTATTAATGTACACAGTGTTAGGCAATTAAAGATGCAGACATTCTATCCATTTTAAATGTTAACACATTCGATGATTAAGACATTTCTCTTTTCCCCCAGCATTTACCTTGGCCTGGATTTTCCGGGGCCGATGACCGCAAACGTACCGCGGTCGTAAGTGCCCCGCAAGTTCCGGGTCTGCACATACGCGAAAACCGGAACTTGCGATCTGTCAAGTTTCAGCTTGACAGATTGTATCTATGCGCAGGAAATGGACATTCGCTGGCGCAGGGTTGCCAACTACTACCCAGCGAATGCCCACAAAACTATTACACCTGGTAAAAGGAGGCATAGGGCCTTCTTTTACCAGCATAAGGGTTTAAATAAATACTAAAATACATTTTTAAAAATCATTTAAACATTCAAAAACCTTTAAAATTAGATTAGGTTATTTTTGGCCCCTTAAAAATGTTTAAATTTATTTTTCAAAAAATTAAATTTTTGTTTTAAATGTTAAATTAAATTGTATTTTAATTAATTTTATACATGTGATGATTTATTTTTATTTATGTTGTGCAAAAATGTATTTTTTATGTGATTCCTATTATGCTTATGGGGATTCCGGACGTAAATGGAATCCCCACAAGCATAATGGGAATCCCTCTTTTTGATTGGTTAGGCCGGCCCACGTGATCCCAGGGACGCTTGCGAACCGCATGCGCCCCGGGATATGTGGGCCTTTACACAGGCGTAGGCCTGCAGGCCCAGGAGCGCGGTTCTTCATAGGACCGGGGCCATCAGGTAAGTACGGAATTTACTTGCGGTTTGGAGGCATTCGCCCACAGGAAGCCTCCGACCACAATTTCAGGTCCCTTGCATTTCTTTCATATCTAAAATATGTTCTCTTATATTTCTTTCTCAGCAGTCATTCTCATTAGATGCATCTATCTCCTGACTGAAAGCAAGTCAGTCAGCTCAACTTATCAAACACAGAAGCAGCTCAAGCCAAGCAATTACATTTTCTATAGAACAATTTCAGAGACATTTTTCAATCACTCTCATCCCTGGCTTTTGGCTGTCTTGGCAGAAAAGTAATCCAAAGCATCATTTCAGTCACCCAAGCAGTATATCACTATTCTGCAACTGACAACTAGCAGATCTGCAGAGCCTGGTCTAAATACAGCATGGATGTCTCATAAAGGAAATATTGATTGCACCTATTTTAGAAATGTGACTTCTCTTTTCTGACCTGTTTGCATTTTATACATTTTAATTTAGTTTATTCAAAAACTTTACATAATTTAAATATGGGCAAGTGTATTAAAAGTTATTTCAAACCTCGTCACAAACTCAACACACAGTAGCACTAAGTACAAATCAATAGCAATTTTCACAATAAATGGCATGTGTTATAATTACAACTCCAAACACAAAGTGCAATATTACAGTATTGATTTCCAAGGGTATAGCTTGTAGGGGAATATATAGAAGAAATTTCAAGGTAAATCAAAACACAAATTTCAAACTCACTATGAATCATTAATTATAACACCACAGACATAAATGTTAATCATTTCCCTTGTTAACTATTTTATGACTGCAACAAACAGGACCAGCCATTAGCCAACCAAGAAAACCAAGCATTTATTAGAGCTATAGCATTATGTAAAGTAATTTAGAATACTAATTTATATTGAAATACATTTTAACTTGCACTGTTTTCAGACCTAGTTTGGCAGAAAAATTATATTTAAATTATAATTAACAATCATATATAAATAATTATAATGGTTTCTACCGATCACTGCCCCCCCCCCCCTCCCGAACACTTCCTCTCCTTTCCGTCACCTCCTCCATCCCGATTACTGCCCCGCCTTCTCCCAGGACCTACCAGCAAACCACTACCAGCGACACAGTGATCCGGAATTAAATCTACCACTCAATTACATCTATGCATAATAATTAATAGGAATAATTGAGAATCACCCTTGTGCAAGCCCCTAGTACCGGTCTTCTGTGCTTGTTTACTTAGCCTAGTGCTCTGACAAAGTGTTTCCGCAGTGACTACAGCTTGGGAGGTGGAAGGCTGCTGAGCTTCCATTGAGAACACTTCAGATGACCATGCTTGGCGACCTCAAGCAATTGTCAGCATTGAGGGTCCGGCTGCAGAATGCAGCACCTCAGCATGGGCTGGGGCAGTCATGCCCAGCTGCCTGTTTGGCACTAACAAAGGCACTGGTGGAGTGGGTGGCAAGAGAGCATTGCTGTTATCCTGAGAGAGCATAGCAGGTGCCTCTCCCATAGAGCCAAGGCCACTCACCTGGAACTGTGCCTCAGCACCCCTACAGCTCTGCGTGAGAACGGAATGCAGGAGTGATGTGAAGCTCTGGAAGCCCCTTTTAACAACGGCCCCCAGAACCAAAATTGCAGCCATCGGAAGCCGTCCGCAGAGGCTCCATCATGGTGGGTGCCATTGTTCATGTTCATGAAGCTGACCACTCGCTCCATGTTAGACAAAATGGTTTCCATGATCTATGCGAAGACTCGACACAAGTTGGAGCTGGACTTCTCTGTGCTCTGAGCCAATGCGCGCAAGCTCACTGGCATCTTGCTCAGTCAATCATTTCATAATGTATGCCCATCAGATTTCTTCGGTAGCCTGGCCATTGATGTCAGCATCTGATTTCTCTGCAGCAGAGCTAGTGTGTGATCTCCCCCTCCAGCAAGCAGGTGCATGTGGCATCCTATCCCACTGCACTAGATCCTGCACACTTGTGGCCAGTAATTCACCACGTAAAGACCCCTTCTCTAGTCTACCCTGTGAAACACGTGTGGTGCCAGTCTCTGAACTGCTGCTCGCGAGGGAAGGTAGATCTACACATTCTGAAGTGGCACAGGGGCGTTGAAATTTTCAGCTTCTGAAATGAAAGAGTGGGACACAGGTTAGCTTTTCATGTGAAAGGAGAGCAGATAGGGATGAGTGGCTGCTGAATTCAGCTGCAGTTTGTCATGCAGAGTGTGTAGGGTGAGCTAGAAGTTAGAAAGGGAAAAGAGGTTAAGCTGTGAAGAAACCTTGTGCGATGTCTCCTCCAGCATTGCCACTCGCCAGGGCCATGACTCGCCCCCTGCCTGTGATACCCCCACATCTTCTTCCAGAGGGGACAGGTTGTGCAGGCAGGCTCAGCCTCCTCCAGCCATAGCCTCCTGTTGCAGATTGTGGGCGACTTTCTCCTGCAAGAAAGAAGGTTTGTGTTAGTAATGGCCTTGTGAGCTGTTTTGAGAACGTGTCCATCATGGTCAAATAGTTTGGATGTTGTGTGGAAACTGTGAGGTGTGGGAAAGTGAGGAGAGAGTAATTGATGTGAGAGGTAATATTCTTACCTTGACAACTCTGGTGAGGTCATTGGACTTTTTTCTGCATTACAGCCATGTCCTGTGAGCTAAGTTGCTTGCAATGACCTCCTACGTGGTCTCTTCCCACTGGCGGTGGAGTTGTTGGATGGAGGACTTTCTGTCCCCCGGGGGTGGGGAACAGGACCACCCTCCTCCTACTGACAGCCTAGTCCAGGACCTCTAAAGCTGCATCCGAGAACCTGAGAGCCCTCTTTGTACCTCTTCTAGCCATTTTAGCACTTTGACAATGTTTCCCTGCAGCCAGAGTGCACATCCCCTTTAAGAGATGCTGGCTGCCTGTAAATGGCGTCAGTCAAGCCCGACTTCCACCAAACAGACATGCAGCCATTAAGCTGGGAGGGTAGCACTGGCTGCACGCCTGACTCATTATAATGACCAAGCAGTATCTATTTCACGTGGTCCCTGTAATCATGGAAACATGCACCTGCAGCACGAGGTGCGTGCAGCGCTTGCCCTGCACCGTGTGCGCCATTTTCAGACTCAATCGAATTTCCAGGCCTCCCCAATTACTTCCCAAGGGGAGGGCTGGGGGGGAACATGTCAGCTAGGGCCCCTCCCCCGCACCCCGAGCAATGACCCTCTCAGACTCCTGTGTCAGGGGCCTGATCAAAAACATTTGAGAGACAAAATGCCCCATTCTTCGTGGTTCAGGCCATGGGGCCGGTCGGTACATCTCAACAATCAGGGCTGGATTCTGATACTGGGGCAGGTTGGGGTCGTGTCATCCGCTTTTCGTGTTATCCACCCGACTACAATTGGATGTGGGAGATTGATGCAATTTTCACCTAATTGGGCAATTGAGTTCCAGCATGTGGGAACCCATGAACTAATTAGTGCTTTCAGTCTTTAAGTCGCCTCTGATGATGTCATCATTGCTGCTGCATTGCAGGTCAGAGACTGCCTGGCCTTTGCTGTGAGAGGATCTGGATGCAAAATGAGCAGCAGCTCTAAGGAGAGAGAGAAGAGAGAGAGAGAAGAGAGAATTTTTTTTTGCACCACCACTCCCAGATACGGCTCCTCCATCCCAGATGCCTGCCAGCCCCAGTCACTGATAGTCAGCCCAGCCACTGATAGTCAGCTATCCACATGTGCTCCCGCCAGGTTTCACAATCGTGTTTCAGAACAGGCGTGCTTCACGTAGAACAAGGGTTAAAATCACAAAGGCCTTTCAAAATGGCATTATAGAGACAATTTAGTGCTTGTTAAGAGCCTTAACAGCCTATCCCGTCTCTTAGAGGCGGGACGGAGTCGGAACCAGCAGACACGATTTAATGAAAATTGCGTAGAGGCGGGATGGAGGCGGACTTGTGCCCGCCCGCCAGTTTTTGCAATTTTAACCCCCCACACGCCTCCAAACCCGCCTCCATGGGTCAATGAAAATCCAGCCCTCAGTGTCCCAGGGTCCAGAGAAGCAATTGGTCCCGAGTGAGCCATGCTAGCAGGAAGACCGTGCGTAGGGATTCCCTGCTGCCTGATGACATTTGTCTTGTAAGAGACAGGTGAAGGTCCCACCCCTTACAAGGCATTTTGGAAATTTCTCGAAAGAGCAGAGATTACCAACAAAACTCTAATAGGAAATAGGCCAATGAAAAATAACAGGCTGTGTGTACTGCCAAAATTAAACCGCAGCTGGCAGACAGATGGAATTTTGGGTGCTCACTGTATAAACCGCTCAAGCTTTAATCTGTTAGAAATTAGGGGTGCCTAAAAATGATAAGTTTTGTTTTCCTGGAAAGCTTGCATTAGAATTTGAGACAGTCTTTTTAATCAGTTAGATTAGGTGAAACATAAACATTCCACACGGGAGCCCATAGAATGGTCCTGCCAGGCTAGTTATCTGTTGTTTGTAAGTTAGGGTTTTGACTTTGTTAATGTATCTTTAATTTGGCCAGTGAAGGCCCAACCTATGTTTCTTCCATTATTACTAATAACCATATTATAATCTCTACAGATAGAATTTGGAGTTTGTTTAGCAGAACTGCTTGCGAAGATAATTAAAAGTTAATTAGGAAAAGACATAGAATGAAAGGAATTTGAGGAGGCTAAGGTATCCATCTTAGAATGGGCCATTTGCTAGATGAAGGTGAGATAGCAACTGGCTAATGTGCGACAGCTCTGGCTGGGGCCATGATTAAGAGGGACAGGGCCGGGCTTTGTACTTGCTGGGTTAAGGAGGATAAAGTCAAGAGAGATAAGGCGAGTTCCAATGGAGGAACCTTCAAAATGTAAAAACAAGAAAGATAAATTGGATGAAGTAATGAGACCCTCTTTTGGGAAGGGCTTTCGTCCAAGAGCCAAGACAAAGAATTTCAGCTGTCATTGGTTGATGAAGCTTTAGAGGAACCTCTATAGGTTAAATGGTCTTGTCAATAACTTGGTCTCAGGCCCACCCCTAAAATGAGAATAAAAGTGACACCCCAATGGCTTGGCCACAGAGACGGTGGAGGGGAGAGCCGAACGGAAGTAGCAAAGAGAAGTTTGGCTGGTCAAACGCTCTTTTTAGAGTGATCCCACGCTCACCATCGGAGGTTCGAGAGAGAGAGAGAGAGAGAGGCCAGAAGCCAGAGAACTGTACACGCATACCAGCCGTCTGTCTGATCGAGTCCAGTACCAGCTGCTTGTCACGGTCGTATGTTTTTGCTGTATTACTAGTGTGTTATATTCCGTCCTAAACTCCGGTTAAACACAATATACCCAACATATTGGTTTGCACTCGATCCTGTTTACCAGAGATACATGAATCTCGACAAGTCTAATTCTCTGTGGTGTTGAACAAAACCCTGTGACTGCTTCCTGAATTGCCCCCTCCCCCCCCCCCCCCCCCATATATAGTAATGCATTAATGGAATTAATTTTATATTAGACATTTGATATATCAAGTACAAGAGGAATGCTGCATATGCCAGCTTAAAAAAAATTACATATGCAGGATGTTAATCAGGAGTCTTCAAACAGGGAAATGATAGTACTTTGTAGGATAGTGAAGATCTTATAGGGCTGCCTCCTGGTTGGCATCCAGGGGTGGAAAGGATACTAACCAGCATAACTTTCATAGAGAGTAGCTGCTTGCAGATAAGCCTGGTCAATGATTTCAGCTGAGCAGCTCCCTGCTAATGTGGAAATTCTAAATGATCTCTGGGAAGGAGAGGATAACTCAAGTTTTAATACGTCCTACAAGTTAGCATTTTTACCTACAAAAACGTGGAGATACTTTACACTTAATGTAATCTCGCCTTTTCACCCCTTCCAGTCTCCATTAATGTCTTCTGGCAGCATGACTGCCGCATCACTATTTTTGTTGGGAGTTGATTACTAGAATTTACAATTCTAAGTACATTTTATGTAGAAACATCAGATGTAGGAGTTAAAAGGTCATACTGCTTAAGGGGTGCTAGTGATAAGCCTGGAGAAGGAAGCTTGCAGAGTTTATAATCATCCAAACACAAAGCAAGAATGTAATAGCCTTGAGCTCACTTTCAAACAGTTTGTATAATACAATACAGTCTCGCTACTTCAAAGTTTGAAGGGACCAAGGGGTGAACATTAATATGCTGAATGTTATGAAATATCAAGAAACCTTCATATACTGAACCCATGATATATCGAGAAACTCTAATATGCTGAAAGTTATATCAGAACACAAGAAAGTATAGAATTGGAAAGACTCTGCAGTCCCTCTGGTCGGTCCCAAAAATGAAAACCTCTCAATCGCTCTCTCCCTCAATTATTCAATTATTTTTTACATTTTACACACTATCTGCTTGTCCGAGCATTCTTGTTCAATACTAACAAACTACTACAGGCTGTAATTTGCAATAATAGCATTGCAGCAAAATAAACTAGTTCACTGAAGGCAGGTTTAAACAGGGTGTACAGTAATTGCACATACCAACTGCTTTACATAAACCAGTTTAAACAGTAAACAGCATACATTAACAGAATTAGACTTACATTTTTACCACATAAGTATTTACAATATATTTATAGTATTATAGTAGATCCAGTTTCATTAATCTTTAAATTTTTTTAATTCACCGCTTCACTCCCACTCTGACCTCACCGTCCTCGGCCTATTACACTGTTCCACGGAAGCGCAGCGTAAGCTCGAGGAACAGCACCTCATCTTTCGTTTAGGCACGCTACAGCCCTCTGGACTCAATATCGAGTTCAACAATTTTAGATAATAACCTTAGCTCCAATCACATTTATATTTTATTTTTTCATCCACCCTTTTATTTGCCCCCCGCCCCCCACTTTTTTTTTCCTCCTAGAAGCTGGCAGCTGTCCTTCATTCTGCCAGTGGATTTCACACTTCTTTCAGCCTTAACCTGTCACATTAACATCACCTCTTGCCTTGCATATCTCTTAATGTCTCTTAATGTCTCCTAATCTCCCCTTTTGTTCTTTCATCCCCTCCCCCTTTTCCCAGCTTTATCCTGGCCTTAAATCTATTTGATTTCCAGCTCTTTCCAGTTCTGACGAAAGGTCATCGACCTGAAATGTTAACTCTGTTTCTCTCTCCACGGATGCTGCCTCGCCTGCTGAGTTTTTCCAGCGTTTTCTGTTGTTATTTCATTAATCTTTGCTTGTTTTCCTCCATTTTTTTTGCTCATTTACTCTTTGCACAATCTGTTGTATGCTGAGGTATGTTTTCACATTAATAACTCATTTAATGTTAGTGAAAATGTGAACAGTTTGTTCATCATTCCCAGTACCTTACTTAAATTGATGATCAGTTCATGCAGACTTTCATCACCATCCTCTTCCTCCTCACTTTCAATTCTTTCTGCAGTGACAGTAACTACAATTTCGGCATCTATAAGCTCAGCACAGGTTTCAACATTGTCATCCATGTTCGCATGTGTGTCAAGTCAACTTTGTTTCTTGTTATACTGTTCTAAATCAGATGGTACATTAGAGGGAAATATGGCGGGGAGGCTTACCGCCACATCCCTACCCCAACCTCCTTCCTTCACCTGCCCCACTGGGGAAAGTCACCGTGTCACTTCAGCCTAGCCACCTGTAAATGATGGCAGGGACATGCAGTCTGCAAGCCACCTGACGTCCTTGCGCTCTGCTGCTACAATGCCAACCCGAGGGACTGATGGAAGTGGAGTGGCAGTAACTCCTGAGGCAATGGTTGAAGGCCCCTTGATTTCCATTTCAGAGGGAGAGGACCCAGTCGTGTGATTCTCTCCCTCACTCAGACCCCAAAAACCTACCACTGGCCTTCAACCATCGCCTCAGGAGCAATTTTAATTAGCGCTAGCTGTGCTAGCAATGTATCTGGGTCCAGTGTGCAAGTAAAGATGTTTTTCCCCTCTTACTCTGTCTGCGACCGCTCAACAGCAACAATTTTCAAAAATATAGCAAATATAACAGAAAAAACAACCCAAGGCACTTCACAGCGGCACAAATCAGTCAAAAATTGAGTGTCAAGCTAAAGAAGAAGAAATTAGAAGGAGTGACTGAAAACTTCATCAAAGAGATAGATTTTAAGGAGGGTCTTAAAAGGAGAGGGAGGTGGAGAGGGAGAGGTGTTCAGAGAGAGATTCTAGAACCTGGGACGTAGATAGTTGAAGGCACTGCCACCAATGATGAGCAAAGGGAGGGAAGGATGAACAAAAGGACAGAGTCAGAGGAAGGGAGAGTTTGGGTGGGGGGTGTAGGGCTGAAGGTGGTTACAGAGATATGGAAGGGCAAGGCCTTGAAGGGATTTAAGTACCAGGAGGATTTCTTTTTTAATTGAAGGCACTGGGAGACCTGAAGCCAATGTAGATCAGCAGAACAGAGTTTTGGATGAGCTGATGTTTACAGAGGTGGATGGCAGACTATCCAAGGAATCGTTGGAATGATCAAATCTGAAGGTGACAAAGGCATGGATGAGAGTTTCAGTGGCAGATGAGCTGAGGTGGGGTGGAGGGAGGCGATGTTATGGAGGTGGACGTGGGCAGTCTTTGTGATGGAAAGAATATGGGGTTGGAAACTCAGCTCAAAGAGTCGAATAGAATGCCGAGGTTACAAATGGTCTGGTTCAACCCGAGAGGAAAGGGGGTTTGGAGATGGGGGCAGTCGTTTGGTATCTTTTAATTTGGTTATTTGACTGTCTGATGTACAGAAACACATCATGCTTAAGAGTCCCAAAACCAAAGTACTAATCAATTGACACAGTAAAGTTTCTGTTCACCTGATGCGGAGTACACACTCACTCTGCAACTAATTAATTTATTTTTTAAAAGAATTTTAAGTTTTCTGCTTCCACCATGGTTTGACACAGAATACCACATTCTAACCATCCTGTATAAATACATTTTTTTCTAAACTCCTCTTTAATTCTTTTTGTAATTATCTTAATCCTTCATAATTTTGAAGACCTCTATCATGTCACCCTTCAGCCTTCTCAGCTTCAGTGTAAAAAGCCCTAACTTCTCAACTATCTCTTAAGATAGGGACAGGAGTAGGCCATTCAGCCCCTCATTTAATTAAATCATGGCTGATCTGTACCTCAACTCCATTGTTCTATATCCCTTGATACCATTACCCAACAAAAATCTATCACTCTCAGTCTTGAAAATTTAATTTGACCCATTAAGGTATTGACTTGCTCTGGCTATCGAACTGAACAGGAAGAATCTCAGTCTCCTGTGTCAGGTCAACCATCCAGATCCCATCAATGAAGCAGACAGACAAGTCAATCATCAACAAAATCCTGGATACTGTGGACAAGCCTGGTTCTGGTAATGGAATATAAGTCTGCCACAGAGAATCACTTTGGTTTCAATCTCCAAACAACAAGCACATTAACTTAGAGCCAATTTGATCCCAAAGAGACCACACTTGCCTTTCTTCAATACGCTACAGGAGGATAGTCACTGGTAAGTCATTGGACAACTGACAAGCACAGGTTTGAGACTTTGTTAAGCAGCCAACATGTACCAGGAACTCATCTTAAGTAGTATGACGAGTAACACAATTCACAATGAACTTTGGGTGCAATGGTGCCACCTGCCTGAACACAGCATGAGCCTATACCATACCTTGTCAAATGGCGGTTCAACAACAATTGCTTGCTTTTCTGAAATCCAATCAGATAGGCATTGAAACATATATGAATGCACATTCCCATACCCGGTCTCAATGTAATACCTTGCAGCAGCTGTCATTTCACGCCTCAATGCAAGCAATATGATAGACATCTACCTTTGGCATGATGGATATATAGATCTTCTGGTAGATGAACACTAGAAATTGATGCAAAATGTAATTAGATAAACCAATCCCAACACAGTTGAGATTTTCCTGGAAAATAACTAGATTGTCTGATCAAAGCCCTGTTTAGAAACTCATTAAAAAATGCTAACAGTAACTGGAATATAGATGGCAAAACTAGCATTAAGCAACACATATTTTATATATATGTCAGCTCACAATATATCAAAACCACATCATTCAGGGAAACATTTCCATTTTCAAACATTGAAGCATGAACCCAAGGACAGGCAAAGTGACTAATTCCATGCTGTCTTGCTCTGTAAAAAATTGGACCTTCATTTAAATGAAAAAGGCACCTCAGGCTGAATATGTAGGAGTCTCCAGAAATGCTGCCCACTTTGGGGACAATCTGGAGCATTAAATGCAGTAAAATGGAAGAGTAGTTCATTCCACCTAAAAAACAATATTGTAATACAGCACAAACATTTTTCTGCAAAAAAAACCAGCAGTCTTCTTTAAGGTCAGCTGGATGCCCACTCTGCCTCATTTAAATGGGGTGAAGGAGATGGGGCTAACCTCTCCAACCCATTTTTCCCAAATTCTACCTAAATAATTGCCTGTATCCATTCACCACGACATTTCTGCAGCTACCGATCTGCTCAACTACACCCTCACCACCACCTTTGATTCCCTAGTCCCTATTAAAAAAATTACTCTCTCTCTCACCCTGGCCGTTCCTCCTGGTATGGCTCTCAGCACATAAAACATTATCGGGTCCAGCTCTCGTCTGCCAAAACTGCTCACTATTCCAGAATCAGTCTGGAATGCAAAGATAAATCCCGGTTTCTATTCTCTACTGTTTGCCGTCTTCTTAAACCCCTCTCCCCTGCCTCCTCAACCCTCACCTCCAACAACAAGTGTGAGGAGCTCATGGACATCTTTGTCTCTAAGATTGAGACCATCCGATCAGCTGCTACTGCCACTTCCCTTCTTTCCCCTAGCCCTGAGCTCACATCTTGAGACCCACTTCCTGCTCCCTCGACCCTATTCCCACCAAACTGCTGACCACCCAACTTCCTTTTCTGGCTCCCAAGTTAGCTGACATTGTTAACGGTTCTCTCTCCTCAGGTACTGTCCCCCTCTCCCTCAAATCTGTCGTCAACACCCCTCTCCTAAAAAAAAACCCTTGACCCCCCCCCCGTCCTTCCAAACTACCGCCCCATCTCCAACCTCCCTTTCCTCTCCAGAGTCCCTGAACGTGTTGTCGCCTCCCAGTTCCATGCCCATCTTTCCTGCAACTCCATGTTTGAATCCCTCCAATCAGGTTTCCGCCTCTGCCATAGTACCGAAACTGTTCTCATCAAAGTCACAAATGACATTCTTTGTGACTGTGACAAAGGTAAAATATCCCTCCTCATCCTTCTCTGCAGCCTTTGACACGGTTGACCACTCCATCCTCCTCCAACGCCTCTCCACCGTCGTCCTGCTGGGTGGGACTGCACTCGCCTGGTTCCATTCTTATCTATCTAATCGTAGCCAGAGAATCACCTGCAACGGCTTCTCTTCCCACTCCCGCATCGTTACCTCTGATGTCCTCCAAGGATCTATCCTTGATCCCCTCCTATTTCTCATCTACATGTTGTCCCTTGGTGACATCATCCGAAAACACATCGTCAGTTTCCACATGTACGCTGCCAACGCCCAGCTCTACCTCACCACCAGTTCTCTTGACCCCTCCATGGTCTCTAAATTGTCAAAATGCTTGTCCGACATTCAGTTTTGGACGAGCAGAAATTTTCTCCAATTAAATATTGGTAAGACTGTGCTCACTAACCTACATTGGCTCCCGGTTAAGCAACGCCTCGATTTCAAAATTCTCATCCTTGTTTTCAAATCCCTCCACGGCCTCGCCCCTCCCTATCTCTGTAATCTCCTTCAGCCCCACAACCCCCCCGCCCCGAGATATCTGCGCTCCTCTAATTCTGCCCTCTTGAGCATCCCTGATTATAATCACTCAGCTATTGGTGGCCGTGCCTTCTGTTGCCTAGGCCCTAAGCTCTGGAAATCCCTGCCTAAACCTCTCCGCCTCACTACCTCTCTTTCCTCCTTTAAGACGCTCCTTAAAACCTACCTCTTTGACCAAGATTTTGGTCACCTGCCCTAATTTCTCCTCATGTGGCTCGGTGTCAAATTTTTTGTCTTATAATACTCCTGTGAAGCGCCTTGGGACATTTTACTACGTTAAAGGTACTATATAAATACAAGCTATTGTTTTTATAAAAGTAGTAGTATGAGCACCAGTAAGATATCCCCGAGGCAGGTGCTGCTTGCAGAAGGCCATTTTGATTGATGCAACTAAAGTTTGGTGTTACTTTGCCGGCAGTGGAGGTTCTGTCAGGGATGTTGCTACTATTTTTATCCAGCTCTATCAAAACACAGCTTTGGGCTGGAGGCATAGATTTTGTGATATTGTTATGAAAAGGAGGGGAATGAGGTGATGGAAGAAGCTAGTTTGGATGGACATTATCTCAACCATAAGCATGGAAACAATTTCTACTGCATCCATATGAAATTAATGCTCCCGAAACATAGCTCTTTTAAAGACTTGGACCCTGAGCCAAGGGTGGTCATTATGGTCTATATCCCACCTTATGAAAACCCTTCTGATTCACCAGCTAATTCCTCCCAATTGTCTCTGGACTGGACTACATGTGATGCATGATGGAGTTGTGATGAAATGCAAGCATTTAAGGATCTGGAAGTGCCAAAAGATTGGTATCTGGAGATAACTGGGTGTTCATCAGATTGGCCGACCTATTCCTGCAAGACACCTCTTATGAAGTGAAACACAGAAGACCTTGTTTAGCCACCATCACACTGACATTTTCTTTGAAGAAATAGCTGCTAGGCATTAAGGCATTGTATTACTTTGAGAAAGTACATAAAGCTGCTGCTACCGAGGATGAGGTTTCCAGCTTTATGAAGCTTCTTTTGCCACCATGCCATCTCCTACAACCTCCCCTGTCTGTCTGCCTGTGATATTCAGTGCCTCCTGACCTTGTGGACTGAAGGCTCACAGTCATGGCGATCTTTCCCCGTTTGTATTTTTCTGGCACTGATTATGGGAAAGCTTTTCCTTTGGAGGGAGAAGAGAATGTCCAAGGCTTTTGGGTGGGATAGACACTTACTTCTTTTGAGCAGATGTATCCCATGATGTGAGAGATGGAGGTGCATTGTCCCCTTAAATGAAGTGTACTTGAAGACTAGCAGAAACCCTTATGGCAGGTTACGTGAGTTGCCAGAATGGTTTTGAGTAAAGATGGTGCTTAAATGTTTTCAAAGGTTTCCCTTTGCATAAGAAAGTTTCTCTGGCACACAGGTTCTGAGAGGGAAAGTGCACGACAGGTAAGGAAGCGAGTGAAGGCTGTATGAGTGGTAGAGGATGTGGATGGGCAGGAGGACCTTCGCTTACCTTGGCTATCCTTGAAAGGTCATTGAACTTCTTCCTGCACTGTGTGGCAATTCTTGGAGTGGTGGAGGTTACATTGACAGCTTCTGCCACCTCCCTCCATATGACCGGATCTGCTCTCTTATGGGGCTTCCAGCCCTACGTACTGAAGTGTCTTTCCCATCTGGCCTTGATTTTAGCCTGTAACACCTCCACAGATGCATTAGAAAACCTGGGAGCCCTTGCTTCTGCTAACCTCCCCCCTCCCCTCACCCCAAGCTTGCTGCTCTTCGAGACTTCTGCCACTGTCTGCTGCTGGAAATAGATAACTCCCTTTATCTGCCAGCAGCCTTTTAAAGACTGCGCCAGTACTGAATTTCCCTCCCTCCCGGCAGCAGTAATCCTATCTGCAATGGTATTACTCGAAACCTGCCCTGGATGTATAATAATTAGGGCTCCGGGGAGAAATTAGCAATGGATTCACAGGAGCAGGCAGTATCCCTGCACTGTTACTAACCTGCCAATGGGAAGAAAATCTAGCCCTATATGTGTTAATTATTTTACAAAGCATGTAAGATCGAACAAATGAATGAAATCGGTGAGAATGTTCAACTGCTGTCTGTGAAATTTAATTTTCATTTTCTTGAGTAATGTTGACTGCAAAACTGGCAAGCAGCAAACTCGCAGGTCTTCTCAACTAGAAATAAAACGTTTTGATAATTTCTTTGTGCCTTCAGCAACTGTCAATGTGGATGCAGGCGACCAATACGCTCCACATTCTTGATGCATGATATTTATACAAGATGACTGATTATAGCAATTTATTATTGCATGTTTATCAAGAGATAATCAGTAACTGATTACAGGAAATTCTATTTCTGTTGTGTGCAGGCATGTAATTTTTGTATGTTCACAGCAGCACAAAGGAAACAGATTCTTTTTAGTAAATAATTTTCTTGAAAGTTATGAAAACCATTCCATGATCCATAACTATCAAGAAATAGCTGACCTTCAAATTTTGTTCAGGTTGTAATGTCTGTCCCCTGTATTTCTCTTCCCAGTGCTTCTCTATCCCAACTATAGGTATTTTTTAAAAAAAGTCCACGTCAAGGTTACAGGCTCTTTGTCATGGTTACTACTCTTTCTGGGATATTTAACTTGTATGAATGTAAAAAGTCATCTTTAAAAAATTTGAAAATATAAAGATACAAATAGAAGGTCGAGAGTAAGTAGCACGGAGTCCAGTTCAACGGAGTACTGCTTCGACAGAGTACTAAACTTGGAATTTGGTGAGTGAGGGAATTCAGTGCATTGAGGGAAGTGGTGCTGTTCTAGTATTTTAAAAAACAAGGAGCGGTTCGAGAGAGGAATCGTGAGACAGCGATACCTGAGAGCGGAGGTCTAGAGACATTAATTATCGAGACATAACAGCACAGAAGGAGGCCATTCGGCCCATCGAGTCCGTGCCGGCTCTCTGTAAAGCAATCCAATCAGTCCCATTCCCCCGCTCTATCCCCGTAGCCCTGCAAGTTTATTTCCCTCAAGTGAATATCCAGTCTCCCCTTGAAAACATTGAGTGTCTCCACTTCCACGGCAGTGAGTTAATAGTTTAAACAAGATACTAATTAGCTTCTGAAAGAGGGAATAGACATTTTTTAGATCATGAATGGGCAGCTGATACCTGTTGCTTGCAATTCCTGCACCATGTGGGAACTTCAGAACACGTCATGTGTCTTGGGGGACCATGTGTTTAGGGAGTGTTTCCAGCTGCTTGAGCTCGAGCTCAGGGTTTCAGAGCGTGAGAGGCAGCTGGAGTCACTGCAGAGCATCAGGGAGGCTGAGAGTTTCCTAGACCATATGTTCCAGGAAGTGGCCACCCCAGAGGCAGAGAGAGTTCAGGATAGTAAATGGGGGGCCATCCGAAAGAGTAGGAAGAGGCAGGAAGTGCAGCAGCCTTCGGGGTGTGTGACACTCTCAAACCGGTATGCAGCACTGGAGACTGCTGGGAGTGACGACCCCTTGAAGGAGTGCAGTCCAGACCATGGCACCAATGGGCAAGGGACAGCAAAGCATAGAAATGCAGTCTTTATAGGAGATTCCATAGTTAGGGGGACAGACAGGCATTTCTGTAACTGTCACCGTGAGTCCTGCATGGTGTGTTGCCTCCCTGGTGCCAGGGTAAAGGGCATCATGGAGAGGGTGCAGAATATTCTGCAGGGGGAAGGGAGTGAGCCAGAAGTTGTGGTACACGTCGGTACCAATGACATAGAGGGCAGGTATTGAGGTCCTACAGTCAGACTTTCAGGAACTAGGGAGGAAGTTAAAAAGTAGGACCTCTGAAGTAGTAATCTCTGGATTACTCCAAGTGCCACGCACCAGCGAGAGTAGAAATAGGAAGATAGGGAGGATCAATGCGTGGCTTGAGGTATGGTGCAGGAGGGAGGGCTTCAGATTCTTGGGGCATTGGGACCAGTTCTGGGACAGGAGGCACCTATTCAAAAGGGACGGGTTGCACCTCAACAGGACTGGGCCCAATGTCCTCGCAGGGAGGTTCACTAGTGTGGTTGGGGAGGGTTTAAACTAAATTGGCAGGAGGGTGGGCACCAGCATATAGAAGTAGAAAAGAGGAATAAGGTGCATAAAGGAGGGAGAGTGTTGGATAGTACGAGAGAAGGAAGCAGTGCCATATTAGATAGGAACAGACTAAGAAGGACTACGAGGAATACAAAGACAGGTTTGGAATGCAGGTATGTCAACGCACAAAGTGTGGTGAATAAGGTTGGTGAGCTACAAGCACAATTAGCCGTGTGGGAATATGATGTAATGGCAATAACGGAAGCGTGGCTTAAAAATGGTGAGGACTGGGCACTTAATATTCAAGGGTACAAGGTGTTCAGAAACAGTAGGGAAGGAAAAAAGGGAGGAGGGGTGCAGTACTGATTAAGGAAGACATTGTAGTGTTGGAAAGAGAGGATGTCCTTGAGGGGGCAAGGACAGAATCCATTTGGTTAGAGTTGAGAAGATAAAAGGGTATGATCACGCTATTGGGGGTATTCTATAGGCCTCCAAATAGTGAGAGGGATAGAGGAGCAAATCTACAGGGAAATCGCAGAGATATGCAAGAACTATAGAGTGGTGATATTGGGGGACTTTAATTACCCAAATATCGATTGGGATAATATTAGTGTAAAGGGAAAGGAGGGGGAGGATTTTCTGAAATGTGTTCAGGAGAATTTCCTTGACCAATATGTTCTCGGCCCAACTAGGAAGGAGGCATTGTTGGATCTGGTGCTGGGGAATGAGGTGGGCCAGGTCGACCAAGTGTCTGTGGGAGAACATTTGGGTACGAGTGATCATCGTATCATAAGGTTTAGATTAGTCATGGAGAAGAGCATGGAACAATCTAAAGTAGAGCTTCTAAATTGGAAGAGGGCTAACTTCAATGGGATGAGAGGGGATCTAGCCAGGGTAAAATGGAACCAAAGATTGACTGACAGGAAAAACTGTAACGGAACAATGGGTGATCTTTAAGGAGAAGATTTTTCAGGTATAGGTTAGGAACATTCCAACAAGAGGGAAGGGTAAGGGAACCAAAGCCAGGGCTCCTTGGATGACGAGGGAGATAGAGAAGATGATGAAACACAAAAAGAGGGTGTATGATGCATGTCAGGTGAATTCTTCAAGGGAGAACCAGACCAAATACAATAAGTTGAGAGGGGAAGTGAAGAAGAAAATAAGACTGGCAACGAGAGAATATGAGAACAGAATGGCAGTTAACATAAAAGGGAACCCAAAAATCTTCTCCCGGCATGTAAATAGTAAACAGGTAGTAAGAGGCGGGGTGGGGCCTATTAGGGGCAAAGAAGGTGATATATGCTTAGAGGCGCAGGGCACAGCTAGAATACTTAATGAGTACTTTGTATCGGTGTTTACTAAGGAAGAGGATGCTGACAAAATATCGGTAGAAGCGGAGATGGTAGAGGTAATTGATAGGTAGGATGTACTGGAAAGGCTGGATATGCTTAGAGTGGATAAGTCACCTGGTCTGGATGGCTTGCATCCCAGATTGCTAAGGGAAGTGGGGGTGGAGATAGCAGAAGGGCTTGCCATAATCTTCCAATCTTCCCTAGATACGGGGAGGTGCCAAGGATTGGAAAGTGGCCAATGTGACACCCTTGTTCAAGAAAGGGTGTAAGGACAATCCTAGTAACTACAGGCCTGTCAGTTTAAAATTATTGATGGATAAGGTTTTAGAAACAATATTCAGGGAAAAAATTAACAGGCACTTGGAGAGGTTTAAGTTAATTAAGAAGAACCAGCACGGATTTGTTAAAGGCAGATCGTGTTTGACTAATCTAATTGAATTTTGTGATGAAGTAATAGAGAAGGTTGATGAAGGGAATGCAGTGGATGTTGTCCATTTGGATTTTAAGAAAGCTTTTGACAAAGTACCACATATGAAGCTGGTTAACAAAATTGAGGTTCCAGGAATAGGAGGGTCAGTGTCAGCTTGGATGAGAAATTGGCTTAAGGACAGAAAACAGCAACTCATGGTAAATGGTTGTTTTTCAGACTGGAGGATGGTAGACAGTGGTATTCCCCAAGGGTCAGTGCTAGGACCACTGCTTTTTTTGATATATATAAATGACTTGGATATTGGAATACAGAGTAAAATTTCAAAATTTGCCAATGATACCAAACCTGGAGGTGTGGCAAACAGTGAGGATGATACCAATCGACTGCAACAGGACATAGAAAGGCTAGCAGAATGGGCAGACAAGTGGCAGATGAAATTTAATAGAGAAGTGTGAGGTGATGCATTCTGGCAGAAGGGATAGGGAGAGACAATATAGAATTAATGGCACAGTTTTAAAGAGTGTGCAGGGACAGAGGGACCTGGGGGTTCATGTGCATATATCTTTGAAGGTGGCAGGACATACTGAGAGAGTAGTTAGCAAAGCATATGGGATCTTGGGCTTCATAAATAGAGGTATTAAGTACAAAAGCAGGGAAGTTATGCTGAAGCTTTATAAAGCTCTAGTTAGGCCACAATTAGAGTATTGTGTCCAGTTCTGGTCATCACACTTTAGGAAGGATGTGAAGGTCCTTGAGAGGTTGCAGAGGGGATTTACCAGAATGGTTCCAGGGATGAGGGATTTTAGCTACAAGGTTAGGTTAGAGAAGCTGGCATTGTTCTCCTTGGAGCAAAGGGGGTTGAGGAGAGATTTGATAGAGGTGTACAAGATTATGATGGGTTTGGATAAGGTCGACAAAGAAAGGCTGTTCCCATTACCTGATGGTACAAGGACTAGGGAACACAGATTTAAGGTTTTGGGCAAGAGATACAGGGGGAACGTGAGGAAGAACATTTTTACGCAGCGAGTGGTAATGACCTGGAACTCGCTGTCAACGAGGGTGGTGGAAGCGGAGATGATCAATGATTTCAAAATGAAATTGGATAGGCACTTGAGGGAGATAAACTTTCAGGGCTACAGGGATAGAGCGGGGGAATGGGACTAACTGGATTGCTCAACAGAGAGCTGGCATGGACTCGATGGGCCGAATGGCCTCCTTCTGTGCCGTAATGACTCTAAAGTCCATCAATGCTCAATCTATCAGATGGTGCAACTTCATGCATCATCCTTCCTTAATCACTGGTAAGTCTATCTCCTGAAGGAAACAAAAATGTAGAGAAAATAATTATGTGGCAAATTTCAGGGAAAAAACTGAGTAATTTCTCCCGACAACCCTGAGGCAATCAAGCAATCTCTAGGAGATCATGGTTACACTTGATATATCATTAGACATATTTAACTAACCATACCTCACCACTTTCATACATGTACCAATGTCATTAGGAACATGAAACAGTACAGGACCAGAAAAGGCCATTTCTATCCATTAGGCCCGACCAAAAGGTCATAGACTTCTTGGAGGAGAAGTTCAACATTGGTGCACCCATTTTTTTTATTGACTTGAATGAAAAACAAATGTGGGCGCGGTGTAAAACCGGCTGCAGAATCACTAACCGCTCGTTTTGTGCTACTGCCATTGACCAATTTCACCCTCTATATTTCCATTATCCTCCCTTCCACTGCACGGGTGTAAAATTGAACTTTGGCAGAGGCGCAAAATGGGCAGTAGCGGATTGGCTGCATGTTGTACAGCCCACCCTACTTTCCTTTCCTCTGCTTTCAATGAAAAGGAAAATCGGGCAGGGTACATAATGGGTCAACGATCCATTACTGCTCATTTTGCACCCCACAGATGTTGAATTCTACCTCCCATATCTCCAAATCTGCCGCCTCTTTCTTGTCCCATACACCTCCTTACCTACACCAGTTTCTGATTTGCATTCCCCTCAATGTCTTAAAGATCCAATTTCCCTTTCTCATGAACACATTTTCAAAATCCTGCAATCTCTCTATAACTACGAAAATTCACCGACCCTCTATGTCCCCCAGATCTCTCCCATCTGTCCAAGTGTTTCCATGATTCCCTCCCATTCCATGTGTCCAAGACTTCCCCACTCCATGCCTCAGATTCCCCTATCATACCACCAACATGCTCTTCTTTCAAAAAAAAATGCCACAGTATCTCAATAGGTCCGGTGTCCCTCCCCCTCCCCATACTTATTCTACAGGCTCAAAACATGCCAATTTAGCAGTGGGACAACCTTTGCCCAATCTGTGCAGGCTTTGGTCCCATTTAAAATTTGTGGGACCTTTTTTTTTTAGACGTCCCAGGTGAAAAGCTACTTTATTACCTCACACCATTACTGAGAACATTTCTAAATTGAAAATAAAATGACACAAAAAACTTAATCAACAATAGAGGTTTGTGATAGAACAAGACCAAAACACAGTGGGATAAAATTCAACTTAAACGGGCATGTTAAATGGGCAGTCGCGGATTGGCCATACGTTACACACCCAGTCTGATGTTCTCTTCCATTGAAGTCAGTTTGCATGCTCTGGGAAGGCACATTGGCTGCGATTTTACTAATGGAGGTGGCTTGAGTGCGGGTCCGCTGCTCGGAGGCTTTCCGACCCGCTCCCGGCAGCCGCCTCCCAGAACTTACGAATTTGCGCTGATTGGCCTCGTTACGGCTGACGTGCGGGTCCCTCCAGGCAATTGCTTGGAGGCTGTCAGTTTCTCACGTCTGATGACGCGTTGTTTGAAAGAAAATTTAAAGGGGCCATGTTCCCTTTGGGAAAACTGTCAATGTGATGGTTTGGTGCTGTAATATATAGAAAGGGGAGTTGACAGCGTCTGTTCTGAACAAAATTTAATGAATGAAATTGCTGGTCATATTTTTCCAGAAAGATTATGACGATTTTTCGTATATATCAATTTATAATCTGACTATGAAATGAAAAAGATGCCAGATTTATTCCAATAATTGGCTGAGTGATATTAATGCTTTTTTCTCTTAAAGGTGCTGGCTGCCGCAGGAATGGCAGCACCAATAACTAAGGCTGCACCCAGGTTCAATGAGGGCTCTCTCCATGCTCTTGTTGAGGGAGTTAGAGGATGTCAGTAGCTCCTCTTCCCTGGAAACGGAAGGAGGAGGCCTCCTCAGCAAACCAAGGCAGCTTGGCTGCAAATTGCTGAGGAGGTGAGCTCGAGGTCTGTGTGCAGACGCACATGGGTTCAGTGTGGAAAAAGGTTTAATGATCTGCTTAGATCACCTAAAGTGTGGCCTCTGTGTTCTGGGAAATGGAAGTTCAAGAGTGAGGGCTCAAGGTGATTTCCATGGAGAATGTTGGTGGTGACACTGAGCTCAAACCACCGTTTATTGGACAGATGGTGCCTGGGGTTTTGAGAATGTTGGACTTCTATTCATCTCCATGTGCCAGCCACCTGTGGTTGAAGCGTAAGCTTACGCGAATCTGGCATGGATGAGTGCATCTCTTGCTAGACGCAATGTGGTCACCTGCTGCTGGATTGACCACATCCGGCCCCGCAAGGCGTCACTCCCCGTCCTCCTCCTCGTCATCTTCATCTTCCTCCAAGGAGGCTGTGTGCTGAGCCACTTGTTCATCTGAAAGCACTAAGCCGCGCTGCTCTTCCTCTGAATCTGATGACCAGGATGAGAGGATGTAAATGGTTCCCATCCCGTTGTTATAGATTTCAGTTGAGGCAAGAAGCTTGCAAGCGCACACTCAAAGTGGCCTGAAATTATTCCAATCAGTTCAAACAGCAGATGTGTGTCAGCTTGACCAGTCACAAGGTCAGTAGATTTGCAAAATCTTATCCCAAACCTCCAACAACAAAGTTGTTGCATTTGAATGCCAGCCATGTTACAGGATCTGCTTTTAAAGTTCTGCACCAATAATGACTACAGATCATGTCCTCCACCAACTCGTCTCCTTGCAGCAGGACTGTTTCTGACAAGACGGGAAACAGGAGCCAGAGGCAGGAAAATGGGAAACCACTATCAAAATAGGATTATCAAGGCAGTTAACAGGCTCTTAACTGCCTTAACTACCTGTCCCACTGGTTGGAGTCGGATCAGTTTGGGAGCAGCTGAACAGACACTCAGGAAAATTTTGTGGGGGCGGGATGGAAGCGTGTTGGGTGTCTGAAGCCATTTTTTCCCGATTTTACCAGCTGACACGCCTCCTCAGCGCTGTTAAAATCGAGCCCATTGTGTCTGCAAGGGCGCTTAAGCAGCACCCACCCTGACCATCATCTGGAATATTGGAGCTGTCCCATGCCACTCCAATGGCAGAGGAAGGGGGCGATTTTGCCGGTGCTCAGGGGTCGGGTTTGGAGGCGGGACTGCTGGCTAAATCAAAAAGATTGGCAGCGGTCCCGAACCAACTTCCAACCCGCCACCAATCAATCTTCCCGGGAGTCGGGTCCCCGATTTGTGCAGGGACCTGACTCCTAGCGGCGGGAACAGGATTATAGCCACTTAACTGCTTCTTACCAGGTAGTTAACAGGCAGTTAAGAGGCTTTTTCCAATTTTGACACTTCTACTGCGGGCTTCCCGACGTCAGGAAACCCCGCCAGGGTAAGTGTGGCGTGCTGTGGGTCTACTGCAATGTTTGTGTACAGATGACAGCTGCAGAAGTGGTGTGAAGTATCCAATGGGACACTCGTGAGTTGCAGAGGGAAGAAAATGTTGGGAAAGTCATTTTTAATATGTTTAGAATTTTCTGTATGTGACAAGCTTTGAAGTGTTTGTGTAGTCCCACCTCATTGGGAGAACCTCTCTCACCAATGACAGATCGCTTCTGTAACCTCACCTGCAGCTGCCATCTGTTTTAGCCTAAGGAGAGAGTCACTGGAGAGCCTGGGTGCAAGGGCTTACCTTTGTACAGTGATTGTCAGTGTTTGACAGCACCTCAATGCTGTCAAACACTGAAAAAACCATCTGTCAGAAAGAAATGGTGGTGGCCCCTTTAAGAAAACTGGCAGATGATGCGTCATCCACTGACGTCATCTGATACCGGCTTTCTCTTAATTGACCGGCAAGCCCGCAGAGCGGGCTTAACAAGGCCAATTGATGTAAAATAGCATCTGTGCGTCGGACGTCGCTGGGGGCGGGACTAGAACCCGAAAGGCAGCAGTCCTGCCCCCAACGCGCCTCTTCAGGTAAGATCCCGGCCAAAGCCTGGAAGAGACTCAAGAAATCCTCCTCTTCACATCATTTGCTCTCAATGTCATTTGGAGAAGGTAATGGGCCGAAAATTGATCTCGGTGCGCGAGAGTACGCACTGCGTACTCTCGCGTATTCCCACTCCAATTGCCGGTTTTCTGCATGCCCTGCGCATGCGCTGAAAACCGGCAATTGCTCTTCTGAAAAGGGGGCGGGTCCTGGGTGCATCGCGTGCGCGCTACAGGCTGCGCGCACGCTGTGCACTTCATGCTTTGGACGCGCAGGTAAGTAGGGAAGATTTTGGAAATGTAAAAAGGAGGAGTAAGACCCGCTTTTAAGAAGGTAAGTAGTGAATTAAGTATTTTGTTGAATTTTTTTTTTACAGGTATATCTTTTTTAGAGACTTAAAAGACAGGTAAGTTTATTTTTATAACTTTTTAAAAGATTTTAAATTTTTTCAAAAATTTAATTTTTTATTTAAAATGGTTAATTTAATTAACTATACTTATTTTATTAATGTGATGGTTTTTTTTTAATTTAATTGAGGTTTAGCTGTTATTTTGGGGGGGTGTAAGATTCATAGATTTCACAGCAGGTCTGTGAAACTTATGAATGGAAGATGGTGTGCTGCCATTGGCTCTAACTGAGTCACGTGATCCCACAGCTCGCACGAATTAACTACGCCGGTGGGATACGCAAGCCCAGCACAGCTGATGTCTAGAACATCAAGTTCGTGCGAGCTGGATCTGAAAAAGCACAAGCGAGGTGAGACATCGCGGGGAAGGCTTACCCCCGCGGGAACAGAGCGAGATCAATTTCTGGGCCATTCAATCCACTCTAGGACGCCGGTTGGGCCCTGGAAAATGTGTCCGACTCTGATGAGGAGACGTCCTGCTGGGTCACGTCAGCCTTTTCCGCTTTGCCAGATTTTCTCTGCTGCCCTCCCGCTCTGCTGCAACCATTTACACAACTCCTCTAGACCCATCTTTTGTTTCTTTACTTGTCCCATTATCAACCCCTTTTGCCTTGCACCATTATCCCTTTTGTCATTTAATCACTGCTGCCCTCCACCCTATCACAGACCTTTCCCTTTTATTTTTCCCTGTCCCCCTTTTCCCTGGCTCTGTGCTTGCTTAAAAGTTGTTCATCTCTAATATTTTCCAGTTCTGGTGAAGAGTCATCGAACTGAAACGTTAACTCGGTTTCTCTCTCCACCTATGAGATTTGGTATCTTGAAGACAAAGCAATTGAACTAGGCTTCAGTGGACTGCTTAGATAAACTAACTGCAGAGGGGTGTCTTGTAAAGTTAAGGAGCATTCAAGTAAATTTAGATCCGCATCCCCAAAAAACACAACTGACTGAATTTAGGGTGTGAATACACATGTACCCCATCTAGTGCAAAGAAATACACTGGGCATCCATAATAAAACAATCTTGAATGAGATGGCTGCAGTAATTGTAACAATTAAATATGTGATTAAAAATAAGATGAACGGAGATTAAAGGCTTTAATCGTGAAATTAATTATGATTTTTAAAAATCATTTGCCAGCCCTAGTTTCTTTTTACAAAAACAAATTTATAAGCATATATTGATTATTTTTAATTGAATTTAGGAGCATATTTTATCCTAGATTATTTCTTTAAGATAAATGTGGTGAAGGGATGTTTATGCTGCATCTTTCCTGCTGCCCTGACTTGAAGTGAATGATGCAGACTGTTCCCCAGGACTGAGACCCCTTATATCAATGAACACAACCCATTTGCTGAGTTATTTTTTCCTATTTATTTAATTTTTTTTCTCCCCTCTTCAGATATTTTAAATTTGAAGATTGGTGGTACAGTGTTATACAAGTTATGTATTGTTCACCTCCAATTACTATTTGTTGCAAAATTCTAAATGCATTCTTCAAACTCACAATTATCATTTTACCACAAGTAACAAACAAAGGAGATATTTCCCTTTCTCTCCTCAGTAGCATCCTGATCCAAGACTCTCCTGCCTAGGTTTAAAATGAGAATTCCTTGTCCGCGAATTTAATTCTGGAGGTGTGATGGGGGCGGGTCAGCTGGTTTCCGGGTACCGGTCCCGCCCCCAGCTGCCTCCGCTCTGCAGACGTGATTTTCCCTTGATTGGCCTTGTTAGGCCCGCCCCAATTAAGCCCGCCCCAATTAACAGGAAGCGGGTCTGATGACGTCATTAAATGACGCGTCATCTGCCGGTTTCCTTAAAGGGACCATGCACAATTTAATTTTGACAGTTGATCTGTCAGTGTTTGACAGCATTGAGGTGCTGCAAACACTGACAATCACTGCACAGAGGTGCACGGCTGCACCCAGGCTCTCCCATGACTCTCTCCATATGCTCATGGAGGGAGTCACAGCACGCAGGGAGGTTCTCTTCCTTTCCAAGGGCGGAAGAGACCTCCCCAGGACACCAACTTACCTTGAACCTCCACCCAACCCTCTCTATCTACTTTATTACTTCCCCATCTCACTAGCCACCCCTCACACTCACCCTCATCCTACTGCAAGCATACCAACTAATAACGTACAAGGGTAGGCACTTGAGAGGTTTAGCCAATGTCCATGTGAAGTTTCTGGTAATGTGTTGTCATACAATGTAATATCTTTTTCCAAAAGTGCCCCTTATTGGACAGATATGAGCACACATTGAGAAGTGTCTTACTGAGTTCGTGATTTTTCAGTCATAACTCCACCCACCCCCCAACCTATAGTGATGTGTATGCATGGAATGGCTTGGATATTAAAAGGATGCTTCACGGTGCTGGTGTGGGATGGTGTCAACCTGGCGCCTCCCGGCCAGCAGTTTTGTCAGGGGCTGATGCCCTGTGTCCAGTGCAGCATCAGGTGGGTGAGGAGGAGGTTGGCGCTCCTGGTGCTGGTGCTGTTGTTGTGGCTGGTTGTGGTGCTGCCGCGGCTGCTCTTCCTCTGAATCTGACAACCAGGATGAGAGGATGTAAATGGTTCCCATCTCATTGCTATAGATTTCAGTTGAGGCAAGAAACTTGCAAGTGCACACTCAAAGTGGCCTGAAATTATTTCAATCAGGTAACACTGCAGATGGGTGTCAGCTTGAACAGTCACAATGTCAGTAGATTTGCAAAATCTTATCCCAACCTCCAACAACAAAGTTGTTGCATTTGAATGTCAGCCATGTTACAGGAGTGCTTTTAAAGTGCTGCACCAATGACTACAAATCATGTCCTCCAGCAACTCGTCTCCTTGCAGCTGGCCTGTTTCTGACAAGACGGGAAACAGGAGCCAGAAGCATGAAAATGGGAAACCACTATCAAAATAGGATTAGCAAGGCAGTTAACAGGACGTTAACTGCTTTAACTACCTGTCCTATCGGTTCCCGTCGGGTCAGTTTGGGAGCGGCTGGCCCAACACTCACGAAAATCGCATGGGGGCGGGATGGAGGCGGGTTGGGTGTCTGAAGCCATTTTTTCCGATTTTCGCTCCTGACCCGCCTCCAAACCCCACTCTTCAGGGCTATTAAAATCGAGCCCTACGTGTTTGCTTAGGAAAGAAATGATAAGTTTAACATCCGAGAAAGAGGTTAAGAGGGAGAAGATATTCTCCAATTTCTGTTTTCGTGACATTGTTAACATAGCAGGAAGATTTGTTCTAACTGCTATTTCTAGAAAAATCATAAACAAAGATTTAAAATGCTTTTTAAAATTTGCTCGAAATACCAATGTCCTTAAAACTGAAGCAATATTTTAATCAGAATATCTTTATTTTGCTCTTAAATTAAAACAGAAAAACTGCAGTCATGTATTTCTCAACAACTATTATTTAATGAGACTTGAATTCAAACAAAGTTGACAACTGTCTTGGTACCACTATATTAAAATTCCAAAATTGCCTATATCACCAACTTAGAATTTTCAGTCCTCAAGTGATCATTTTAAAAAGTGACGACAGCAAAATTGAGGGATTTAAATTTAACAGTCATTAATTAGTTAATTAAACCTGAGTGTATGTGGGCACACATAGAATGGAACAACGTAAATCTATCACAAGTCGGTGCTATTTCAACCAGAAAAACTAACCCACTAGCATGAGTTTAAACCAGCTGTTGCACACAAAATTCATTAATTCCTCTCACCTGAACTCATGCTACTTTTACCCTGCCTCACATATTCCCCTGTCAATGCTCACTGCAACTGACAACCAATTAATAGCCCAGAAAAATGCAAAGCACAAGCAAAAAGCAAAAAAGAACTCACAAATCTATCTCCTGGGAAACAGTGAATAGAAAATGACGACCGAACTCTATTTTTCATAATGTCTTCAGATGGCAGCACAGTGGCACAGGACATTGAAGTCAAAACTCTCGGAAACACACGTTACATTGACATGGCATCATGGCTATAATTTCTCACCTAGTGCATTCTCAGTCCAAATATGCTATCATGAGAGTGCCAAGTAGAGGCCAGACACTATCCCACTAAGATGAAGGGAAAGCCCGAGGCCAGTCATCCTGAGCCTCTTTTGTACAATTCCTATCAGCTGGCTGTAAAGGATCATGAGACGATTTACTACTTGGAGAAACTCTAGAAAAGGATAGAGAGGGGAAAATAAATACAGAGCTTTTTTGGAATCTGAAGACCACATTTCCCCATTGCCTTTTCCCGTGAAGCCCCAACAAAATCCTATCCTCAAAAACAGACAATGGCAAAAACAGATCCATCTCAGGAAAGAATCCACTGGTCTAATAGAAGATTCTAACCCCACAGATATTAGTGCCTTACTAAACAAGATCTCCACATCAATATGTAGCTTAATTGCACTTAAAAGCACCCTTCTGTCTTCCATCTTTTCATATAAAATGTTTGAACAACCTCCATAGCAGACTTGCACCTTTACCACACAATCGCAATATCATGCACTCGATCAACTTATTGCAGTGAATGAGAATTGCAATATTTTGCTCTATAGTTAAGAATGTAATAATTAATAAACTCATAGGATCATTAGGGAGCGAAATTGGTCAAAGCCAGTAGCATAAAATGGGCTGACAGTGAACCCAGTTTACATCGCGCCCGATTTTCTATTTCATTGCTGTTAATGGAAAAGTAAACCAGGCACGGTGTAAAATGTCCTGCCGATTCGCTATTAGCCCATTTTGTATTTTTGCTGTTGACCAATTTCACCTCTTTACTATCCTTTTCAGATATTCTCACTATGTACCAGAAATTACACACCACTGTTGCAATATAATTTAAAATATTTCTTACAAAATTATTAGGAAATCAGAAAGATTAGTCTATATGGACAATGATTCCAAATTATTTTGATTGCAAATTAAACCTGAAAATCCACAAATGATCAATGACAGAACTATCAAATTGAATGTAAAAGATAATTTGACAGTTCAATGGATCTTCATAATCATATATACAGCAGTGTTTTCTTTTACCATACAAAATTGTATGCATTACATATTAAATCACTTAAAATATGTTAATAAAACAATAACCTTCCTTGAAGACATATGAAAGGTATATTTGTAAAATGAAATCAAGAAAATAGCTTATTGTATTGCAGCTTTCATATCACTTTGAATGCCATAAATACATTTCCATTAACTTGTTAAAAAGATAAACACCTTTTGTTGTAGTACAACTTCTGTTGTATCTTTTTCCTTTATCACCATCTTAATCCCTTCCCCTTCTCCTGAAGTCGTTAACTCATACTGGGGTATAGTTCCATAGTATTGGTTGCTCTCCAGTATCTTGCCCAAATTACCATTATTTATTTGTGAATGTTGACAGTGAGTGCTGGCAGGTATTTAATCACAGAAAGCCTATCCATTCCTCAGTTGATGTCCACACATATGCACTTCCATCAGGGATGACAAGATATTGATTAGGAGTAAGAACAGTGCCCGATTTTCTCCTCCCTAACCAAGGGTGCTAAGGCCAATTGTAGTAGTCCCACTGTTGCTCTTGCTGAGATCAGCTAGCTTAGCATAGACCAGGGATCAAACAGAGGACTTTTTGGTTTGTACAGCTCCGCACTGGATAAACTAACCACCGCCCCTTGAAATTCAATGGCATTACCATCGCCGAATCCCCCACTATCAACATCCTGGGGGTCACCATTGACCAGAAACTTAACTGGACCAGCCACATCAATACTGTGACAACAAGAGCAGGTCAGAGGCTGGGTATTCTGCAGCAAGTGTCTCACCTCCTGACTCCCCAAAGCCTTTCCACCATCTACAAGGCACAAGTCAGGAGTGTGATGGAATATTCTCCACTTGCCTGGATGAGTGCAGCTCCAACAACACTCAAGAAGCTCGACACCATCCAAGACAAGGCAGCCTGCTTGATTGGCACCCCATCCACCACCTTAATCATTCACTCCCTCCACCACTGGGATACCGTGGCTGCAGTGTGCACCATCTACAAGATGCACTGCAGCAACTCACCAAGGCTTTTTTGGCAGCACCTCCCAAACCCACGACCTCTACTACCTAGAAGGACAAGGGCAGCAGGTGCATAGGAACACCACCACCTCCAAGTTCCCCTTCAAGTCACACACCATCCTGACTTGTAAGTATATCGCCGTTCCTTCATTGTCGCTGGGTCAAAATCCTGGAACTCCCTCTCTAATAGCACTGTGGGAGTACTTTCACCACACAGACTGCAGCGGTTCAAGAAGGCGGCTCACCACCACCTTCTCAAGGGCAACTAGGGATGGGCAATAAATGCTGGCCTTGCCAGCGACGCCCACATCCCATAAACAAATATAAAAAAAACTCTCCAATTGTGGGCCTCGGGAGACAGGTGTTGAAATATTAAAATAAGTCCCTACAGTTAAAATTGGCCAAGCTTGCTTCCTTTCCAGCTTCTGAGTGTGCCGCCCATTTTAGGTCCCCCACACACCGATTCCACCCAGATTTAAAATCGACCTCATAAGCAACCAACTAGTCAAAATGTAAACAGTGAGCAGTTAACTGAAGGACTTAATTCAATAGCACAGATCAAATTACTATCAAAATTATTTTGTCTCACCCCCTAAATTATCTCTTCTCTATTTTGTAACTGCTATTTGTTTCCCTCATCAAGGTTCTCCCCTCCCCCTGAAGGTATTGAATGCTTGTCGCCACATGGTTTAATGGCACCAGTCACCCACCAGTATGTAACCTAAGTGATCAATATTCATGTGTGAACCTTGACAATCAGGGCTACCAAAATTAAAGCTAATCTTATCCTCACCTGACATCCACACAAGCACTTCTAGCAGGAACCTCTGGCCAAGTTTCCCCTTTCTAACCTGAAGGCAATGAGACAGAATGTAGAACTCCTCCTGCCATACGACTGAGATCAACAAACTACTAGTTCCTTCTGCATCGATATGGCTAAGCTATTCACTGGCTAAGGCTTCTGAGTGTCAGGAGAGCTCTGCATCTGCTACGATTAATATAACTGCAGTGTTTTCATTTAAACTTTATTCCACATGTTCATTTAAAATTGTGATCTTGAAAGTGATACCTAAAATATCTTTTAACTGAGCTAATCTAACATTCAACATTTACATTTATTCAATTTTGTACTCATTCAGTACTCAATACCCGTTGCTCATTCAAAGACACAAAAAAGCAATTACTCAATACCCATTAAATATAATTAAAGAGATATTGCTCAAATTGAAATGTGCAGCATCTACATTTAAAATAGCCTTTGTCGAGTTTCAAAAGGGACTATGTTCTATTGCAAGATGTCAGTAATTAATTTTAGAATGGTTTTGTCTAGATAATGAAATATTCTAAAAGTTAAAGTTATAAGTATGTCAACCTTCCAACATGAAGGGAGAATCGTCTCTTAGTTTTCTAAATTATTGTATCCAACAAGCAGATAAGAATTTCATGATCAGTACAAATAGGCAAAAACATAAATATCAACAATAGCCTTACCTTTGAGATCTTGTAATGCAATACAATATCATAACCACACATCATTTACCCAGCATAAACCTTCAGGCAACACAAAATGCCACTTTTTTCCCCATTTATATAAATGGCATTTAAAAGTATAGATTTTTAATTATTCAAAAAAAAGCAAAACATTTAGTACCTTTAATTTTACCTATGGAATTGATGGAATGGTTCCATGAAGTAAGCATATTTGAATAAAAAGAGAGAAACAATTTATAAGTTTCATGATATATGTAAATGCAACTAATCATAGCAAGAAAAAAATATTCAATATGTAAACATTCAGGTGTAACATGAGTATATTATGTTGAGATGGAAGCATGAATTACATGTTATGAAGCTAATTTTCTGTTGGGAAATTTAAGTATTCAAAACACCTGGAGAACCATGATTTAACTGACTCAACTTTAAAAAAACATTGAAAGTAATTAGGAGTGAAATTATGTGGTTGATTTGCTTGCAAAACCATTCCTCCAGCATTCCAACAGCCTGGGCAGGTGCATACAACATACTTTCAATCAGCCATGCATCTTTGTTTATGGTTTAAGCACACTGCTGCACACATGTTGCAATAAAGTGTGACAATTCATCACACTCCAAGCTGAGAGCAGGCACTAATTAGTGACAATACCACCTGATACATAAGCAAGCACAACTCTGAATTTCTTGACTTCAAGCACTCCAAACTAGCTATGCACTCAATTATAATTTTAACATTGCTTCAACTTTTTTTAAACACTGACATTTTCACATTAATTGTTCTCATTTTCTCCTAATTTGCACAAAGACAAAGACAAAGAAAAAAGCTTGACTCGAGTGCAAAAAGAAAAAAAAGGATAAAGACAGATTTTTCTTGAAACAGCCAAACTGGAAGTATAAGCTTTTGTTGAATTATTTCTAGAGAAAGTTTAAAGACAACTACTAAAGGGGGGGAAGAAGGAAGCACAGTGGAAAAAAGGAATGGAACCCATACCTTGGTCGCCCATCATCAGGTGCGCCAGACCTTGAAGGGAAACAAGAGCACAGTCAGCAAAGAACAAGGGCATGTGGGAAGGTATTGTCACAATGACAAAAATGTTTTGTGACAGACATCTGCTTTCTATTAGATGTCTTTATTACAGGGAAATAAAAAAGCATTTTTCAACCACAGGTTTCAATGCTTTGGGACAAGATCAGAAGAATGAAGAAATGATTCAGATAGCATTGGACAATTCTGAGATTTTCTACATACACATATTTGCATTAAAGAGAACTAGAGCTCCTAAGGGAAATTTTGTAACAGGACCACCCTTCTGCCCTACATAATGTGCCAAAACGCATTGTTTCAATAAGTTGTTAGTCTGCTTCCATAAATGTATACTTTCAGGAAAGTTTTAATCATGATTTAGGTTCCAAATATAAAATAGAAGCACTGAATAGAAACATTGTCCACAGCTATTTACTTTCAAATAGTTATATGTCTTTCTGCTTTAACTTCCTACAGAATGCTGCCTTGTGTTAATTTGGATAGTTTTACACTGATTGCAACTTGAAACCAAGCTAGTACTTAAAGTCATATCCAATTTAAGAAACAATATCCCTAAAGCTATATGGTTTGCAAATTTATTTTTCAACCTAATACAAAATGGTGTCACCCAGCCTTCCATAAAAATGTAACTCATGCGAAATAGGTAAAATAATGAGAATTAGTTTGCATTGTTTTATAACATTATTCAAATCACTGTTTTTAAAGGAGACCGAGGCGTAGATCATAACTTTTACAGCCCAGAGCAGAAGACTGGTAGTAGCGTATCGGCTACCCGCTGTACACGCCACCCAATTTTTCTTTCCATTGAAGTCAATTTTAAAGAAAATGGGCAACCAGCGATCCACAACCGTCAGTTTTCCACCCAGCAATGAAAGTTAAAATCCACACCTAGATTTGAATTTAGATATTTGATAAGCTCATAGAAAAATCAAGTTTTCAGTATCTGGGATTTTTGAGGAACATGAGTAAAATGCTTGCTGATGTCTTTTAAAAAAAAGTTTTAAATTGATGTGGATCAAAAGTACAGATTTATGACAGATTAAGCAGTTTCCATTCGATGAAGCTCACCGTTAAAAGCACAGCTAATGAAAATGTCATTGCAGTGTTGAAAAATAATTTCTCTGAAGGGTCAAATTGAAATTTATTATCATGTTAGGGAAAGCCTAGTGCAGCCAAGAACCTATGACTGACTGGACATGGTCACTGGTGGTAAACCAGACAAGTACTTGACTCTCGAGCATTGCTCTGTCTCAACTTAAAGGACATGTCCCTTTGCTGTCAAATTGGTCAGCGGGAGAGTCGCTTATACAGGTACCAAACTAGTTCCCATCAGCTTGGGGAGTATAACCCCTGAAGTTGTTACTTCCCTAACAATGCAGGGGCAGATATGATTAAGTTTGCTGTCATGTCTATCACTGTACATAGCTCTGACATAGACTGACAGAAATAATTAACCTGTGGGTGTGTCATATTTTGTTTCTTTCCAAAGCAATTTTTTTCTAAGTTTCCATCAGAAGATGACATTTTTAAAAACAAAAATATAGGATAGCAACTTAAATGACTTTCAAAGAATTTTTTTAAATGTTGATGTGGTAATGTTAAGAAGGCGCATCCATTCAAATAAAGCTTAATGTAATTGATGAATCAAATAAAATCTCCAGAAATGCCAACATATTATATCTAAATGGCTGATTATGTTAGAAAATATACAGTGCAACATTGGGTTTTGTTTCATTTTGGAATATTGTTTCATGAACTGAACTACTGCCTCTTTGCATTCAAGCCTTAATAAGAGTACATATTACATAGAAGTGACCTCAGTTTGCATATAAGGGTGCAACTGAGAAAGTATCACATCGAGACAAATGTGGAGAATTGTATTTATGGATTCTTTCATACCTAAGGGTGTGCAGCGTTTAGCACATTAATTAACATACCATTCATTTTCATCCTTATTAAAAATGTCATACTTCTGGCTGAAGATCAACATTATAATTTGTATTCCCATTAATTAGGTAACTTTAAAAATTAGATTATATCAATAATGGGCCATATTTAAAAAATTGAAATGATGTTATAACATCTAGCTTTAATTAAGTGAAATGCATTTGTTGCTAAGGTGTACTTAAGTGTTGCTATGAGGATTGCATAAAAGATTTACAATATTGTCAAATGGTTTCAGATGAAATTACAATTACATATGATAATATTTTGTGTTTAACTACACAGAAACAGTATTCTATCACCATTATTTAAGCTACAGATATTTCTGTAGGTGCATGTGCACAAATGGTGGCAGCCCCTGATTAAAATAGACCACTAAACATGGATTGTGTGGCATTAGGGCAGAAAACATGGTCATCACTGTCTGTAAAGGGAATAGTAAACCAAGTGGATAAGTAGGCACCTAGTTAGAAAATTGGGGGGGAAAATTGGCTCGCGTCCCCCCCCCTTTAGCGCTACTTTTAGCGCCCTGAAATAGTTAGCACCCCAAGCAGGAGGCAGGGCGCTACTGGAAGCCCTCCCCCTCCATCTTGGGGCGCTCCCATGGAATATCGCGGCGCTACGTGCAGCATCGCCACGCGCGCCGGCAAGTGGCACCGTGGTACTGCAGGCCTCCCTCCCCGGATTAAAGAGGAGGGACCTAGCACAGCGCGACACCAGGGCCCTGCTGGAGCACTGGGGAGCGGAGACCCACGGCTGATGGATCGCGGCCGGCACCCCACAGCAAGAGGCCAGAGGGGGCAGATGCTGGCAGGCCGCCCAAAAAAAATGGCCGCCTGGCACCTGCCCTTTAATTATCGCCGCCCCGGCCACAAAAATGCCCCGCTGATCCTGTCGGACATGGCGTCTGGTGGTAGATCAGGGGGCGCGAGCCAAGTTTGTGGCTGGGGCGCTGCGCACGGCGATGACATCATCGCCGGAGGCGCAGCGCCGTGGAGCTCTGCCGGCTAACGCCAGCGCTAACCTCCCACTAAATTTCGCGGGAGGCGTTAGCGGCGCCGCGCTCGGGTGCTAGTTGCTTTGCACCCCGTTAGCGTCCCCTCGGGCTAACGGGAGACGCAAAGCAACCGAATTTTTCCCCCTTGGATGTTTTTGTTACAACACTCCCCCCGCCCCCACCTCCTCCAACACCACCACCCTCACCCCACCTACTTGCAATTTTAAGATACGTCTGGAGATTCCCTACAAATGAGCAGTGAAGCAACAGAACTTTTTTGTTTTCTTGTCTCAGTGGCAAGCCAACTGTTGGATAGCCTCATTACTACTGACAATTAAAAATAGAAAATTGGGAATCTAACTAGGAATTCTACCAACTATTCTATTCTATCCTTTAGGTAGAAAACAATTAAACTCAGGTCAAAATAATCCTGAATTCAGAGAGTGCACTTTTGCCACCAAAAATACCCAGACCATTTTGTTTTGTTATAACCCTACACTATTCCCATTTGTCTATTTATGTCCAATGTAGCCTTTAGGGAGAGAATTTGGTATGCGTTGTGCTCGGCTTTTGGATGTAAATCGGGTGCAACGGTGACAAATTTTGCAATGTGATGGCCCGCAACCAATCTGCGTTCAGGCCACTGCTAAATTTGGCACGGCTATTTTTTAGGTGTCCCCTAAAACAAGAATGAATCCCCTTGCATATATTAATAAGCGGCCTAATCCTGTTTCCCCACTGGGAATTTGTTTCTGATGAGCAGGAACCAGGAATGCTCCCAATCCTCATGACCACCCCCACCCTTGATGCCTGCTCCAAACCATTTCCGGGACGTATCTTCGGGCCAATGATGGCAAGGCAAGCAGCCCAAAATACGTCCTCTTCAAATGTGCGAGCTGACCTGTGGTGGCGCAACAGGCAGCTCGCGCACAAAATGTTAGAGGACCGGTTGGAGCGCCGCTGTTGGTGCACCGCTGGCTAGGAACTCAAAAATGGGCCATAACCAATTTCTACCCCTTATTTTCTAAATAGCAAGAGCATTCTGAACTAATATTACAGCCTGCACCATTCAAGTCGAAATTAAAACATGGGGAAGAACTAATCAACACTGATTATGTAGATAACGGTTTGTGTTGATAAGCAAATTGTGTGTTTTAGATTTGTATTCAATTTAGGTTAGTAGTGTTATAAAACTAGAATAGAGTATCAACAAGTTGGACCTTTAACAGAAGTCTTATATTGCGTAGAAATGCCAGCAGTTTTAATGTCATGACAAACCTTTTAGAATGGATCTATTACATTGTGTAGAACTTGGAGAGATCCTTTTCATTTAAAGCTGATGGTGTTTATGATATAGAAAGTACGTTAACATAACATTTGTTTTTACTTTCATTAAACATGAATGTGCTCTCAAAATGTGAGTTTATAAACTATTTTGGTTTCTCATGCTTATGTAGATGCTGCTTGGGCTATTACTTTTTGTTTAGAAAGTATATGCATTTTATATGCATATTAATACACACTTGATAATGTGCAAAAGGTTGCTTTTGATAGAACACAATTCCTACTGAAGCATGCGTACTTCTCTATTTTGGGGTGTTCAATAGTGAATATTTTGCATTGATGTCTATGAGAAGTCTTGAACTCAGATCTTAAAATCCAGATTTTATTTTAACATAATTTCAGTTCAAATAAATACTAAAAAGTTTATGAACTTCATAGTAATTTATAAACTGCAATAAAATATGTATGCATATTTTGTCACTGTTGTTTATAATGCCTCTTACACTGTGGTGATTACATTGTAAACAACAGCCACTCAAATTGATAAATCTGTCATTTTCTGGGAGGACTTCCTCTGATCCTAAAGTACTCTCGTCAATTCTAAACACCCCTTCCTATCTCTGTAGCCTCCTCCAGCCCGACAACCCTCCAAGATCCCTCCAATTCTGGCCTCTTGGACATCCCCAATTTCCTTTGCTCCACCAGTGGCAGTTTTGCCATCAGCTGCCTATATGTAATTGGCAGTTTTCTTAAAATCTGACTAAATTACCCTTTAAAAAAATGATTTCCCACCCCCCCACTATTGTCTAACTGTATGATTGTATTCTGACGAATGAGTTGCACAAATCCATATGCAATGCTTTTTCTATAGATACCAGTCTATTTACAAGCCCTAATCTCAATTTAGTGAGGTGAAATAATGAATAAATCCACTTTATCTAATTGTGGTCTGAAAACCATTTTATTAATTTTGTGTATTAGGCATCACATGGTGCAAAAAAGAGGTAAATCTAACAAAGACAGTGAGGTCTCCTGAAATTTACCCAACTGATTCCTGTGAGCAGTTAAAAACTTGCAAAAACTAGACTGGTACCAATGAAAAATGGATTTCCAGTGTCCCAGCAATCATGATTCATCAAGTGATGGTTAACTCTGCGTCTAATGTTCAGCATACAAGGGACAGAGTTCCAAATGTCATAGTCAAGGAGAATGGCCGACAGATATGAGAGCACTGCGTTATGTGTCAATGGAACACTCTTCCCAACAATCTTATAGCGGGCTGAGAATCCAACCACATCACTCTGATGCTGGCGAGGGTGGATTTTGACTGAAGCAGGGTGGTCTGTATTTCATGATTAATTTGTTATTATCATCCTTGTGTTCAAATCCCTCCATGGCCTTGCCCTCCCAAGCTCTGTAACTTCCTCCAGCCCTACAACCCTCTGATATAGAAACATAGAAACATAGAATCTAGGAGCAGGAGTAGGCCATTCGGCCCGTCGAGCCTGCTCCGCCATTCAATACGATCATGGCTGATCATCCAAATCCAGTACCCTGTCCCTGCTTTAATCCCCACAGTACACATATCCCACCCTACCCCCGTAACCCCACGTATTTAATTCCCCCTAACATATCCCATCCTATCCCCATAACCCCACATATTTAATCCCCCCTAACACTAAGGGTCAATTTATCATAGCCAAATCAACCTAACCCACACATTTTTGGACTGTGGGAGGAAACCGGAGCACCCGGAGGAAACCCACACAGATATCTCTATGCTCCTCCAATTTTGGCCTCTTGCACATCCTCAATTTCTATCGCTCCACCATTGGCGGCCGTGCCTTCAGCTGCCTATGCCCTCCGATCTGGAAATCCCTCCCTAAACCTCTCCACCTCGCTACCTCTGTCTCCTCCTTTGAGTCGCTCCTTAAAACTTATTTCTTTGACCAAACTATTGGATCACCTGTCCTGTCTTTATGAGGTTTGGTTTCAAATTTTGTTTGATAATCACTCCTGAGAAGTGCCTTGGGATGTTTTACTACATTAAAGGCGTTATATAAATGCAAGGTGTTGTTACACCTTTTTAAATTAGCCCATGCCTCCACCAACCCACTGGCATACTCAAGGGCTTCCCTAAAGGTAAGGAAGGTCCCAGTTTTGTTCCTAGTCTGTGCTGAGCAGCAGTAGGATTGCTATATTTGGTCACAGAACCTCTAGCTTAGGGAAGAGAAAATCAGTTGCCATTCCAATTCCAAAAGACTTTCAGTGAGCCCTGTTGGAAGTTCTCATCAGTGGACATCAGGTGAGCAAAGGGTCAAGCATGTCTATGACGCCCCTCACATTCGAATATCCTACCAACAGTCACGGTCAAAGATTGCACATGAAAAAAAACACTTGAGTGAGGTACTAAAGGAAGCATGCCTTGAAAAGCAGTCAATGGGAAAGAAATTCAACATCATTTCGTTAATTTTTTGGGCAAAAAATGATGGACAGGGGGACGAATTTCGGGTTGCGATCTCCCACGCCCAATCTTCCCCGGAAAAAATGCCAGCTGCCAAATTGGAAGTCAGTGACTTTTAGGTGTGCAGGGCGCCAGTCTGAAACAGGCATTAGGTACCCTACATATTCAAATCAGAGTCATAACACTGGTTGTAGGACTGTGATTGAAATTCATCTGCAAACAGAGGGTGCTTGTGCTGTGCATGTGCTGCCAAGTTGTTCTGGGCTTTGAGCTGCCTGACCAGTGTCCTTTAAAGGGACAGTAGGAGGTTGCTCAAAAAATGGCCAGAAAACTTTTTAATAGTTACATGTCAGTGATGCCAGGAGGAGTATGGGTATAGCCCAATTTGTTACCAGAGTACCGCAATTTTACATTAAAAATCCTGGAGATGGTGAGAGTGCCAGTTTCTGAGTGAATCCAAGTAATAACAAATTACTTGCTGCAACAAATCACTTGCCCTAATAATTAACGAATTAATTAATTGAAATTCTAATCAGTTTTAGTATCAGGCAGTTACAATGTGAAACAAATGTTGTATTTGTATTCAGTCTCACTAAAATAAATCACTAAGAAAACTACTTACAGAAACTTCTGAATAAACAGAGAGATTGTGACTTTAGCGAGATCATTAATATTTACATTATTTGTTCCAATGTTTCAGAATGAGTCAATAAAAATTCATCCAACTTTTTAAATTTGAGGCGAAAAGAATTATCTCCTTCCCTGGACTTATATACACTTTTTACATTCATTTATATGAACTTAAATCTCAGTGACAGAGGAGTTCTCCAAATAAGGATTAGTATCACTAAAAATAAGGTCCAATTTAGAAGAACATGAGCGAAGGCAGATCAATTTGATTAGCTGATATACAATATGCTACATTGTGGAATAAACCATTCTGCTCTCAATAAGTGCACTGCGCTTGAGAGTTGTCAATAGAGTCACAAAATCAGGGCAATGATTTTTTTTCTCTAATCCATCAGAATATTTTCCCTGCTAAATGTAAATCTGAAATATGATCCCCAGATTCCACTTAATAATGCACAAAGACCACGCTGCTGCAATTATCATTAGCAGTCAATGTGATAACTGGGGAGGACGTCCAAGTATGAATACAAAGAATCAACATAGGAACCCGAAAATTGATACAGGATTTATTTTGCTGTATGGCAATGTAAAGCAATTTTATACCCATATAACCTCCCCTTGGGGGTTCTCCTGATCAGCCACTGTTACTTCGGCTGAAGATTGGGGGAAAAACCCCATTTACATAGTATAACTCCAATTTACAATACAAAGGGGGGAATGTTAACCTAAAAAAAGGGTGGGTTGGGGTGTGTGGGAAGTTAAATGTTAAAAATCTGAATCCCGACCTGAAGCTGCCTCCAACTCGCCCACTTCCAGTTTTAACGGAGGCGGGACAGGCAGCCAACCCGCTGCCAGGAGGCGGGTCGTCTAATTAAATATTATAATGAGGCTGGAAGCCACTGCTTTAACCACCATTTTGAATGTAACTTTAGCTGGTCGGGTTTTGCAGGCCTCGTGAAACCCGCCAGCTAATGCATGGCGACGACTGCTGGATCCAGGAGGTAAGTGCCTTTGCACGTACCTCCTAAATCCAGCGTCCCAGCCTAACCCACCTCCCCCCCGCAATCAGAGAACCCCCACCGAGGCATCCGATCCCCCCGCAGGCCTCCGATCCCCACCCCTAGGCCTCTGATCCCCACCACGATCTCTGATCCCCAGCATGAGGGCTCCTCCCCCACCACCCATGCTCCTCTGGCATTCCAGTGTCATCTGCCTCTCCACCACCTATATACTTCACATTTAATCTCTCAATAGGAAGTTATTCAACTTTCACTAAATTTATTTAATTAAACAAGCCTAAAGTGATCCGTTTACTAAAGATGCAGTATATAATTATTTTCCCTTTGAACAGAATAGAATTAAAATCAGCTTATCTGCAAATTTTTAGATCAAACTTCTGATGTTTACTTTTGAAGATATTTGATTTTTAGCAACTAATCAACATCCAGAAGCATATTTTTTGTAGATATGGATCAGTTCAGCAATAAAGAATACTTACAATTGCTATACCCTGATTATCTAACTTGTCATCTTTCTATTGACAATGCAGCATCAGCTGGTGCAGATACCAACATTTTTCAAATTTGTTTATGGGATGTGGGCGTCGCTGGCAAGGCCAGCATTTATTGTCCATCCCTAGTTGCCCTTGAGAAGGTGGTGGTGAGCTGCCTTTTTGAACCGCTGCAGTCCATGTGGTGAAGGTACTCCCACAGTGCTGTTAGGTAGGGAGTTCCAGGATTTTGACCCAGCAACAATGAAGGATCGGCGATATACTTCTAAGTCAGGATGGTGTGTGACTTGGAGGGGAACTTGGAGGTGGTGGTGTTCCCATGCGCCTGCTGCCCTTGTCCTTCTAGGTCGCGGGTTTGGGAGGTGCTGCCGAAGAAGCCTTGGCGAGTTGCTGCAGTGCATCTTGTAGATGGTACACACTGCAGCCACGGTACGCCGGTGATGGAGGGAGTGAATGTTTAAGGTGGTAGAGGGTGTGCCAATCAAGCGGGCTGCTTTGTCCTGGATGATGTCGAGCTTCTTGAGTGTTGCTAAGAGGCACTCATCCAGGCAAGTGGAGAGTATTCCATCACACTCCTTGCTTGTGCCTTGTAGATGGTGGAAAGGCTTTGGGGAGTCAGGAGGTGAGACACTCACCGCAGAATACCTAACCTCTGACCTGCTCTTGTTGCCACAGTATTTATGTGGCTGGTCCAGTTAAGTTTCTGGTCAATGGTGACACCCAGGATGTTGATGGTGGGGGATTCGGCGATGGTAATGCCACTGAATGTCATGGGGCGGTGTTTAGACTAGGGTTTTGGCAGGGCAGGGTTGCCACAAAGAGATTTTCAAGTTAAAAAAAAATGGTTGAAATAGATTTTCAGGTCTGTTACAACTGTTCAATAGAGCCTTCTCTTTGTACTGATTTCTGACTATGACTTGCAAGAACTGGCAGCTGAAAGTCAAAGCCATAAATATTTTATTCTAAGATCTACCAACAACTGTTAAGTGTAATCCTCTCCAAACTTAAATAAAAGGAAGCCAGTGTCTGTAATATTGGCAAATGAGTGCTGAATTGTTGTTCTGTGTGATCCAGCTTGGTTTGGCATTAAATTGATGGGAAACATAATTTTTTCACGTTCAACTGCAATATTTAAATAGAATCTGTGGTAAATGACATTTAGAAAGGCCAATTTGATTGTTCTTTATGGAGCAAGCTGTTTAATGATATTTAAAGGTTGCCTATCTTTTAATGAGTACACAGGCAATAAGACAACTTCTCTGGGCAATCTGAAGCTGGAGTTAATGTTATCTGTCTGCATGTTCAACAGGAGCCAAAGAAAATATGACAAATACCTGACCCCATTCAAACAAGATTATTCCATCATATCCAGCCTTGTCCCGGAATATCAAAATATCTTCTCCAACCTTAACATGCCAGCTCTGATGAAGGGTGACATGCAAAATCTGTCTCTATTGGATGCTGATCAACTTTGGTGTGTATATCCAGCATCTTTTTTTGTGTCAGATTTCCAGTATTCAACCTTTTCTTTTCATCTATCCCTGCACTATTGATCTATCTGTACATTCACGGTCACCTTTCCCCAAGCAGCCACCATTTCTGTCTGAGAACCACTACTACTTTCTATCAGACTCACCAGCACACCACTAACCAAGATCAATACTACTAATCTTTCCTAAGGCAGTCACCACTTTTCTCCCCAAAGCTCTCCATTATCCAACACAACAGGCCGAAAACAAGTACAATCAGTACCAAGGGTCTTAAACATCATTGTCATCTACTGAGAAACAGAGATATTTATTAAACCACTATATTGCTTAACAGTTTTGTTGTGTTAAATGTATTATCCAAAATTAATGCCCATCTAAACTTTAACTTGCATGGCTCAAGCATTTGCCAGATAGCATTATCCTAAGTGTTGATAAACAACAAATGTATCTTTCACTTTGTTACATGTTCTGCTTTATTTCCACTCGCACCACGCCCACACTATTCTCCATGCTTTTTAGATTAAACTGCAAATATCCCAATAAACTCAAGCAATGCCAATGCTTGGTTCATCATCTGAGAGGCACAGTTGAGCACTGTGGGAATACACGGCACACCTGGAATAGTGTCTTATTTTTTCTTTCTCCCCACCCCCACCCCAAGAGCTCGGGTAAGTCAGACAAAAAGACCTAACATAATTCCCATTCAAGACTAGGACTCAAACTTATTTTCCTCATACAGTGAATCAGAATGTTCCGATGGTTTAACTAATAGGCCACATGATATATATATATATAGATTTTTAAAGGACAGTGTTTATATTTTATTTATCACTCTTGCTTTTTTGTAACAGTAATAAACCTTCATGTAATTTAACAGTGCTTCTGATGTGGTGTGTTTTGATTTACATAGTTAAACTTTTGAATGTGTGTATGTTAGGATAGTTTTTTTTTGCACAATTGATATAATCAAGCATGACAAACATACAACTGGGACAGCAACAAATGGAAACAAATAAAATCTGAAAGTAATAAAAAGCTGGAAAATCAATTATAATTTCCACTATTTTTGTTTTTTTTAAAGATGAACTCTAATGATGAAAATGTGATGCCAATTGGTATTTCAGAGTTTCAAACAGATGTTTGGAACATTCAAGCTTTTACACAGGCGAATGTAAAAATGGTAGGAAATATGATAATTGATGGTCAATCTGAAAAATTTTGTAATGGTTCTTCTTAAAATATGATTTTAATGCAGCTTCTTTTGTGAGTTACTGACAATACTACCAAGACTGTTAGCGAAGGGGAAGAAATGCTTCAGCTACTGTTTCTCTGCCAAGGTGAGATCCTGTGCTGTTGTGAAATATGCTTCCAGCAATCAGGCCAAGAACAGACAAAATTCATTACATATGCATTGGCAGATTTAAGCAACAGGGAATACTGGAACTCAAACCCGCAACCACAGAGATGTGAAACAAGTAATTTAAACACTGTGCTACCAACCTGCCCAAGCAGTGTCTCTTTAAATTTAAAATTTGGGGTAATGTGTGCAAGAAGACGAGATATCACAAGCATGACACAAAAGCATTATAATTGTAAATTGGAATAACTAATTAAATAATTCAACCAAGAAACAAAGCATCAGTAAATAGCCAACAATAGAAACAAACAGGGAAATAAAGGTAACAGGTAAGTATATATATGTAAACATATATATATTTAATAGATATATCTGTTAAACCAGATATAAACCTGTCGAGGCCTGTGAGCCTAGAAGAATATCCAATCAAATTTCAAAGAGGTTTCTAAACAAAACCAGATTTCTTGAACTTAGAACTGAAACATATTTGTTTCAACCTATATTAACCCAAAAGGAGATCAGACCTTAACTCTTCCAAACACTCAAAATCCATGTTTTAACAATCAGAAGGCCCAATCCAAATAGTTTTGTCAATTCCAAAACTGTGCGCAGAAGGAATAAAGCTCCTTTTCCATACTTATCCAGAATACTAGATTTAGTGATCTGCTAGCGTGATTTTATCACCTTGGTGCCTGATATTAAACGGCTGATTTTAACTCCTGGCAGGAATCATGTGAATGGGGGGCCGAGGTTGAAGATAAACCCTCCAGCACTCTGCAGCATGAGGCCCAGGAGATTTTTACTTCCGGGCCTCATCTGCATAGGCCCTGTCGGTCTCTTGCCCAAACACTGAGTAAGTGCTATCTGTTCAGCGGGCGGATGCATGATTTTACTTGACAGGAGGCCACCACTGGAGACCCGTTCCCTGTAGTAGGGAGGAGGGATTGGTGGTATCGTAGTCAGGTGAGAGAGGGGCAGGCTGAGGGCAGGGGAGGCCCAAGGTTACCACCCCCCCCCCCCCACACCTGATGCTCCTCCCGCCTCCGACTACCTCCCCTGATCCCTCCCTCCTGCCTCTCTATGGCCTAGTGCTGCTAGCCTACCTGCCTGACTGCCAGCCGGTCTCTCCATCTGGCTGGCTGTGGGCAGGAAACAGAGCTTTGAAATGCTAATCAGGCCCTGCCGTTAAATTCAGCAGGGCCTGCGGGAACCCCGTTCTCCCGGGTTTCTTGACCGCTTTCCAGCCCCCCATGCTCCCTACGGGCTCCAAATTAAATTTCCAGCCAATTTGTCTATGTCCCTTTGTAACTTCCTGTTCCCATCTTACTGTTCCTAGTCATAAAGCTATTCAGATTTGGGGGGAGTAGCTTTATTATTGCAATATTAACTTTATACTATTAAACACTTTAAACTTACTTAATTTTGTTAACACCACCAGTTTTGTGCCATGTCTTCCCTTTCCCTCCCCCATCATTTTTCCTAGTTTTTTATTTTAACTTTGCTTTTACTTAATTTCTGAATAATGGTCCCAAATTTCCATGCGATGAGCTGCGCCACATTTGCACTAATGTGACGAGTTTGGTCTGGAGAGCTGTTTACACCAGGCTTCTGTGGGTCAGCTGATCTGCATATCTGTTGGAAAAGTCATTGACGTAAATATTGTTTAAAAAGGGAACAATGTGCTGAGGTGTTTGGAAACTACAGTGCAGCCTTTAAAATGCCAGTTTTAGTTGTAGATTGCCGCAGCAGGCTAGGGAGCAGCAGGTAAACAACAAACTGTTCGACTCAATTCAGTTCAATGGATGTCTCATGAGTGTCATTGTGCCACCTTTCAAGAATGTTACCACAGGAGCAGCTTGCAGAGGCAGCCAGAGAAGGGTCAAGGGCCTGGTATTAAAGCATAAAAGAGCCCACATCTTCAAAAAGGGTTTGCAGTTCTGACTCATTGATGAAACAAAGCAAAGGAGAGACAGCCTGCTGGCTGTTCATGAGAAGAATCTTCCAAGAAAAGTCTTGCATGCCATTTGAAGGGTGGCAACACTGGCACTGAATGCTAATTCTCTCATCGACAGAACTGCAGACCAGTGCTGCAAGACGACCAATGACCTGAACAGGGCAAGCACTCCCACTTTTCTTTCTTGGGCACCGTAGGTCCCAGCACACTCTTCACTCTCTAAAATTAACAGCTGCACAAATCACCCTTCATAATGCACTCTGTTTTAAGGAGGGCAATAACTCAGGATCTTACAGTATCACTACTTATCTCCCCCAACAGCTATTAGTTGCACGCACAACCCTAAAATCACCCGTCCCTTTAAACAAGGTGATACCAGTACATCTTTTACTTTATTCATCCCATGCTACCTAGCACACTCTCCTCAACTGTTAGCCTTCAACTAATTCATTGAATCTTATTGCAGGGCAAACTGGCACACAATGCCTTTCATCCCCTTCTCTGCCTCTTTAATCCCAAGGGGAGGTATGCTCACCCATTCTTAACTTCTACCCTCCTTTCCTGCATATCCACCAAACCAGTAGTGACCAGAGGATGAGGACGATGAGGATAATGAGGAGCAGGAGGAGGAGGAGAGATGGAACTTCTTGTTCATGGCTTATGAGGATGAAGAAAGCAAGGCTATAATGATGATGAACACAGTCAAGCCAACAAAAGAGTTTCTGCAGCAATTTTGTGTTCCATGTTACTCTGCCACAATCCCTTTGAATTCATCCTTTTTGTCACTTGCTTTTTCTTTACCTCACACGAGCTCAGATACTTGTGCCGGGGGGAATTACACAGTGTTAGTGAGGATGGGCATCGAGTGCCTCACAGAGCATGAGAGAGCAGGAAAAATGGGGAGTGGGTGGGAATGTGCCACAATCCCAGTGGAGGTTGAAAAGGCTGCTGACTGCTTTGGAGTCGTGGGACTCAGAATTTATGCACGCTCGCCTGAAAGGAAGTTTATTTGCAGAACATCACTCCTAGATACAGCCTCTGAAATCAGCCTCCAAAGACTGACAATTGCAACTTTCCAGTCTCCAGCTATCATTTGTTGCAACATTGGGAAGCTTTTTTTTTGTTGCAGATAACAATGGAGCATGTGGCAACGACATTGGAATCTGATCTGTAGCAGAACCATGCTTACGACGTGGCCATAGGCCAGTCAGTGCCTCCACCTTCAAGGATGCATAGACTGTTGCCCTGTTAGCAGTGGGGAGAGGGTGGGGTGCAGAACAGATGGTACCCTGCATACCAGGCTCAGGTGACTGGGATGTATGCTGCTATCACTCAGGGCTTTCAGGATCCAATATCTGTCATTAGACCAACCTTCCAACCCCCTGATCAGCAAGAACACAGATGGGATGGCGATGGCCGCAGGTGACAGGCCTGAGGCTGCGATTCCTCAGGGCACAGGCATATGTCAGGTCTCTGGAATTTCCCCTTTGAGCACTATGTCAGGAGCACATAGTAGGCAATACCAGGCTGCCCAGGAACAAGCTCCACAGATGCAGCCAGCAACGGCTCACTCCCAGGAACAAGTTGCCATGAAAGAAGGGCCACCCTAATTCCATAACTCTTTTTTAGAACATGAGCAGCCAGCCACCTCTTGCAATACTGGTCCTCAGATTGCACCTAGAAGAATCACCAATAGGAGAAAGACGTGCTGTTTAACTACCCAGGGAAAGAGTAGGTCTGCTTGTGTTGTTTTGTATTAAAATAAAATGTGCACTTATGGTATGCCTTGTTATTAATGGAGGTTAGAGTCATACAGGAAAAGGACCACCGACTTATTCAATCAGGTAATTCTTACTGGAATCTTCAGGTAAGGGCAAAGGTGTGTTGTTATGTTCTAGGATGGGTACTGGATTTAAGGATTGGTCCTTTATTTGAAGGTGAAAGAGGAGTTAGGCAGTGGTGACTACGGTAAAAGTTAAACAGAAGAAAAGACTTCAATGATAAGCCAAGCAGTTACTGAGGAGCTTCTGTGTGATGCTCTTCTCAGTGTACTTCTGCCTTCAAAGCTGCTAGGGCAGCTAGCATCTCCAAGAATGTCCCAGTCCAAGATGGTGAAGTTGTGCACGGCACAGCAGGCTACAACTAAGCAGGACACACTATCTGCAGCATATCGCAGAGCTCCTCCTGACCTGTCTAGGCTGGGAAACTGTGCCTTTAAGAACCCAATGGTCCTCTTGATGACAACTCTTGTACAAGCATGTGCAGCGGGCCACGCTGATCGGGGTCATTAAACATGGAAGCAAGAGCTAGGTCTCGTCACTAAAAGCCATTTGATTACATGATTTTCTTCTTCCTTGAGAAGGTCAGGAAGGTCTGAATTTCAAAGAATGAATGCATCATGGCAATTTCCAGCATGTCTTGTGTTGACATGCAGAATCCTTTGCATGTTGTGACACACAGTCTGCACATTCAGGGGGTGGAAGTCCTTCCTATTGAAAAAGTTGAGGGTGTTTTCAGTATGAGCTCACAAAACAACGTGTGTACCACCTGTTGCACCCTGGACCTTGGGAAAGCCAGCAATCCCGAAAAACTGGTTCGCCCCATCTCAATGTTGCATTGTTGTGATGCCAAATTCAATGAATTCCCAAGCTCTCCTGTAAAATGTACCAGTCATCTAATGAATGCATGTTCATACTGCCTCCTGGCTGATATTACAGAGATCCCCATGGCTGCCTGAAATGACTCAGCGCTATAAAAGTTGAGTGCATTCATTACCTAAATAGCCAGAGAGAGAGCAGTGTGGGCAGATGAGCATGACTGCAGGTTCCCATGGAAAAGTTGGCAGAGTTCCCCTGTTGCCTCTTTGGTGAAGCGTGCTCTTCTAATGCACATCTCCTCACGAAGATCCTCAAAGGGCCTGTGTTGCATGTAGATTTGCTGAGGGAGGGAGGGTGATATCTAAGAGGGTGCATCCTGCTTAGATGCTGCTTCACTCTCCTTTCCTCCATCCTCTATTGCTCGTCCTCCTCCAGGATAAAGGTATACCAAGGTTTGCCGATAGGGAAATCCATTCATGCTCTGGAACAGCCCTCACTGTGGACAAAGGGCAGCAAAATTTTCCAGTCTCGCACTCTCACAGGCAGTCAAAAGCAAGCCCAATTATTCCATAAAGTTATTACCAGCTGCAGTAATCATTACTCAAATATTTTGCAATCTTCAGGCTTAAAAACCTGTTACTTCTGCCTGTTTGAGCTGATCCTGGCTGCAGTTGCACCTTGTATATCTGATTCTAACTCCCCCGCAGTTGTATTACAAATGTAAAACCAGGAAATCTGGAGCTGGAACACCACTGGCCCGAATGATCATATTACCAGGTACAGTAGTGTAGTGGTTATGTTACTGGACTAGTAATCCAGAGAATGTGAGCTCAAAGCTCACCTTGGCAGTTGAAAAATTTTTTGGAAATAATAAAGTAGTATTGATAAAAGTGACCATGAAGCTGTTGGATTGTTGCAAAAATCAACTAGACACCATGGGGTTAGAATTTCTGCAGGACCTCTCCCAACCTCCCACTGTCACTTCATGTGGAAAGCTTGGAATAAAGGCATAAACAGCTGTTTCTCCCAGGTTTCCATTGACCTTCCACTGAAGTTACGGTGGAAGATTGGGAGAAACCCCACATAAATTCTATCACCATGATCGAATCAATATTGGAAAAATCAGGAAATATTAGCTAAAAATGTTATTCATGAATAGCTGTAAAATTAAATTTACACCTAAAGATTATCTACAAAACAAAACAAAAATACATTTTGGATGGATTTTCCCGGGTCCTACTCGCACGGAGTTTGGAGACCCAGGAGACGGCGGGAAACCCGGAAGTTCGAGTTTTAACTCCACAGTGTGCGTGCGACATAAAGGGCAAATTTCACGCCCGGAAGTCGGCCTGATTGACAGGCTGGCTTCCAGTCGTGCGGGGAACTCGGAGAAGGAGGTCGCAGCAACAGGTAAGTGCTGAGCCCAGGATGGTGAAAGCGGGGGGTCCAAGCCAGGGGGGAGGTGTCCCTGACCCCAGGGCTCAGTCCCGATCCCAGGGGGGTCCGATCCCCAACCCCAGGGAGGGTGAGCTCGATCCCTGGGTCGGAGGGGGTCCGATCCCTGATCCCAGGGCTGAGTTGCGATCCGCGGGGGTCTGTTCCCCGCCCCCAGGGCCGAATCGCGATCCAGGGGGTGGGGTATTCCAGGCCGGAGGGGGGGGTCCGAACACCGACCCCGGGGAGGGCCAGGCTATTGGTGGGGGAGTTTGGAGGGCCGGGAGGAAGCACTCCTGCTCTTCCCAGCCCCCAAGGATCGCTCCCGAGGGTGAGGCCGCCTCGTTGCAGCCACCGGGAATCCCGAGCCCCGGGATCCCCAACCGTCTGTGGTTAAAGTAGAGGCTTCCAGCCTCATTATAATATGTAAAATGCCAACCCGCCTCTTGGCAGCCCACCCGCCCCCGTCCCGCCTGAGTAAAAGGTGAAAGTGGGTCAAACAGTGACATTCTCTGTAGTTTGATGAGGTCTTAATTCAAGACCTCATCAAACTTCTTTCTTTTACAGAAATTAGATGGTTGTTGCATCTGAGAATGCAACAGCCATCTATCATCCCCAAAGCGGAGGTGCGAGACTCTCCGCATACACACCGACTGAAGCCTGCAGGAAGAAACAAAGGTAAGTACACTTTGAATAACACTTTGCACTTACCTCAGATACTCACCTCTCCACTCTTGCACCCATCACTTACCTTCACAGCACACTTTTGCACCCCCCCCCACCACCCCCGACCCCCGCAGACCCACTACTCGCTGAGCTGAGCTGGCGGGTTTTGGAGCCTTCGGGAAGCCCGCACTTGAGGGCAAAAAGGGGATAATCCTACTTTCTGCCTGTTAACTACCTGTTAACAGGCAGTTAATAGGCTTTAATTCCTTCCCGCCTCCAAGGAGATGGGACCCGGCGCGGGACAACTACCCTCCTCCTGGCAAGATGGCATGGAGGCGTGTTGGGCACCCGCCCCCAAATTCTGCCATTTTCCCGGCAGTCCCGCCTCCATACCCACCTTCCCAGGGCTAGCAAAATCGCCCCCACAGGAACTGATCTTTTTGGCAGTGGTCATGATAGGGCAAACTATATGACCTTACTTCTGCCAGTGGTAGCATTTAGAAAAATGGTATTGGTTGTTGGGTTGGTAGTATTGCTTACCTTCCCTTTGTTATTGGACCACCATGAGCCCTTGCAGTAATATTCTAACACTGGCACATTAGCCTAATTTCACAATTCCATCTTCCCAGCTTGAAGCTCACAGAGCACAGATCGGAGAATTGGGCCTGTGATGTATCTCCAACCCACACTCCCTTCAATGTGGCTTATCTGTTGGGAGCGTGGGATCCAGAATTAGCTCCATTGAGATAGGCAAAGTTTGAAATCTACCCCCATTTACTGCTATTGGAGAATTATGTTACAGGCAGAGGTAATAAAGCTTCCGGCAGTGGGAAAAATTATAGCCTTTAGCATATTTTGTTGCTTAACCAACTCAATCAAAACAGATTAACTGGTCATATATCTCATTGTTGTTTGTGAGACCTTGCTGTGAGCAGAATGGCTACCACATTTGTCTACATAACAACAGTAACTACACTTCAAAAGTAATTCATGAGCTGTGAAGCACTTCCTAACGTCCTGAGGATGTGAAAGATGCTATATAAATAAAAGCTCTTTTTTATCTTTTGTTACTGGGAATGAATGAAAAGTCATAGGATGAATCGACAAGTCACTCATCTACACCTTTATGTGAAAGTTCAAAAGTGCGAGGGCCTGAGATCAAGTCACCTTATAATCCTCCCAGCAGGGGAATGGCACCGAGACAGGGATAGGGAGAAATGTAAATATGAAAAGTGTGAGAAATAAAGATAATTAAATTGTTATTTCTCCTTCATCAATTAGACAATGGCCCAAAGATTAGTGCCTCTACGCGAGAGTACGCACTGTGTACTCTCGCGTATTCTGTCTCCAATTGCCGGTTTTCTGCATGCACTGCGCATGCGCTGAAAACCGGCACTTGGTGATTTCAAAAGGGGGCGGTTCCTAGGTGAACCGTGTGCGCGCTACAGGCTGCGCGCATGCAGTGCACTTAGTGCTTTGAACGCGCAGGTAAGCATGGAAGATTTTGCACATAAAGAAAGGAGGCGTAAGACCCTCTTTTAACAAGGTAAGTAGTTAATTAAGTATTATTTTGAATTTTTTTCAACAGGTATATCTTTTTTAGAGACTTTAAAGAAAGGTAAGTTTATTTTTATAACTTTTTAAAAGATTTTAAATTTTTTCAAAAATTTAATTTTTTGTTTAAAGTGGTTAATTTATTTAACTATACTTATTTTATTAATGTGATGGTTTTTAAAAAAAAATTAATTGAGGTTTAGCTGTTCTTTTCGGGGGGTATAGATTCATAGCTTTCACAGCACTTGATTGTGAAAACTATGAATGAAAGATGGTGTGCTGCCATTGGCTCTAACTGAATCACGTGATCCCACAGCTCGCACGAATTAACTGCGCCTGTGGGATACGCAAGCACTGCCCAGCTGCTGTCTAGAACATCAAGTTCGTGCGAGCTGGGAATGAAAAAGCCGGCGCGCAGTGAGATATCGCGGGGAAGCCTTACCCCCGCACGAAGGCTCCCTCACTAATTTTTGGGCCATTGTTTTTAAATTTGCTGCAAAGGTGAATGAGTAATGTGTTAATCCATTGCCATCCAGTCCCCAGTCTTTTTACTTTCAAGATGCTTCTGTTCTGTACATCTCTTTCTTCTCCCTTTGTCAGCAGCACGTCTCAATACACTGAAGCTAAATTTTTATAATGCAAAATGTTAAGTCTTTTGCCACTGATTTTGAAAGACAGCAGCAGCAATAACCAGAACTATTTTGCACTGGTGGTAAGTACTACTACTCACCTACAAAACAATTAACCTCACAGCATTTAAGCCTAAACTAACCTCTGTTTAAATCAACGAGAACAACTGACTCGGTTCAATGTTTAAAAGTTGTATGACTCCACCTTGTATATTTACTGTGAAAATGGACCCAGTGGAGTTTACACAATTGTGTTATGTTAGTAAACCAATTGTGTGAACTGCATTGATGTCCATTTGTGTCAATGGAACTTGTGTAATGTTTATTCTTCCACCACACCCAGCACCACCCACCCCCCACCCATGATACTTCTCTTTTGGCAGCTTCAAAACACGTATTTGATGTGTGGGGAGGTATCCACAACAAATAAATAAACCTACCTTCATTCTCTCTAGTGGTCCTATGATCTGTCCCAGAAGATTATTTTTTTTAAATGTCACATATGAAATTTTCCAACTGAGCAAGTTGCAACTTCCGCAACTTGTCAACCAGATCCTGTATCCCTCCTGGCAATGCAATTCATATAAACTAAATGCACTTGTGGGTTTCACATCATTACACATCATCTGTGTACATTAATTCTACAGGGTTGTGCACAACAGGGCTGAAAACAATGTCAGACTTCACCAGACTACTTTCATAGTGCAATGTGGACTTGCAGCAAAATTGTAGATTAAAAGAGGACCTTTCAAAAATTGTTTTAAATATTCTAAATTTCTGATACAAATTGTGGCTTTAAAAATGAATTAAAATATATGAAAGAAATGTACAATGTACTTAAATTTACACAAAGTTAACAAAATGTCTGTGTGAGGTCAATGTTGATAAAATATTTATCCCTTGTAAAAATATTAATGAGCAAAAATACCTTTTTCACCTCAATGAAAAGAATGCAATCTCCCTATATTGAAGGGAATTGGGTATTTTCCATCTTACAAAAGAATTAGAAAGATACTTACTGAACAATATCTACTTGCTAATGAAACAACTAGATTAACTAGTACCAATCCATAATTTATTCAATTTTTAAGTGTCATTCATATTGCATGTTTTCTCAATACAATTCTATGCAACTGCAATTCCATAAACTCACTTCCTTCTGACTAATCATATCCTTTTTTTCCACTGTATTAATTATTTGGCAAAAACAGACTTAAATATCCTCAGATTTCAATTGCAAATACAGCACATTTACTAAATTGTTTTTGTTATTACACACAGCAAAATCTCAGATTCCCTGGGGGGAATTTTGACTTTGGGTGATAATTTAAAACGTGCAATATTGATTCAATCACCCGCTAATACATCCACTGAATGCAACTGAAAATCAAGAGAGATGTATAACGGCAGCTGAATCGATACCACCCATTTTACGCCACAATCCAAAAATCAAAATTACCCCCTTCACTTCTGCATTTGGATAAGGACAAAAGGAAGACATTACCTCACTGTGCCTGATCGTGGGAATGTCAAAACCTCAGCTCCCGCCTGACAGAAGATAACGGCAAGTTGACTTGCATGCGTACCAGCAATCTATAGACCATATTAATAGAAAATGTACTTTCTTGTACCACAATGTAGCAGTATAGGGATTTCCATAACAGCTTCCCCCACTTGTTACATGGAGTATTTCCAGTCTTACATGGGGAAGGGAAAATGAATGTGCAAGTCAACCTATGCAGTTCTCATATACCTTCTTGTGGCCAAGAATCAGCAGAGACCTGGGAAAAGGCTTTTGCCTGTCTTTTAGTATATGTACAATAGTATAATGTACAAGAACACCTATATGCACGAGAAGAAAATTAGAAACTAATTACTCCGTCTCATGCAATTTGATTTTCAGGTATTTTAGCCATTCAGTTGTCAAACTGAAATAAAAACTAACTGTTCATTTTACCTGTTAATCACCATATGCCAGGATATTTTTTTTCTCCTGCTCTCCCCTTAAGACATTGAAGTCTTGCTAGGGTATGGTTCCACAAACACCGGTCACCGGTATTAAGTCTTAGCAGGGACTAACCCCAAACAATTTGATTTCAGGGGACATCACAATAGATCCCAATCCTACTTGACACCTCTGCACTTCTAACAAGGTTCATTGGACAGCAACCAGAAGCAAGGGGCTCGATTTTGTCATTGGGGCGGGCTGGGGGCGTGTCATCCGCTTTTCGTGTTAGCCACCCGACTCCAATTTGATGTGGGAAAAATATGCGATTTTCCTCTAATTGGGCAATTGATTTCCAGCGTGTGGGAACCCCTGGCCCAATTAGTCTTTCCATCCTGAAACTCGCCTCCGATGACGTCATCAATGCTGCTGGATTTAAGGCCAGCAAGCAGCCTTGCTTCTTCTGCAGACTGCAAACCTTTTGGCCTTTGCTCTGATAGTTTCTTCCAGGCAAAATGTCCAGCAGTAGACCTAAGTTTGTACCGAGGTTTGATGACGCTGTCCTGCAAGCTCTGGTGGAGGGAGCAAGAGGGAATAAGGAGGTGCTCTTCCCTTCTTCAGGGAGGAAGAAGCCTCCCCAGCAGACGAAGGCTGCGTGGATGCAAGTGGCCCAGGAGGTCAACTCCTTATCTATGTGCCGCAGAACCTGGCTGCAGTGCAGGAAGAGGTTTCATGACCTTCTGCGGACTGGAAACGTAAATAGGACTTTCCCATCACCCTCAATCTGATCCCCATTGCCTCTCCTCACCAGCACTCAGCTTTGACAACCTCTTCCTCCACATCCCACTTGACACTGACATCCCTGCACCCTTACCCATTCCCTCTCTCTGTATGTTGACATTCACTTAACTATTCGACTATGCAGCCCTCACACTCTCTATCGCTGTGATGCTATGAAAACAACTTATAACACGCAGGGAGGGCCCTTGGTCTTGCCACCTCAGTGAATCTTTGTCTCCTTCTAGGCATCTATGCTATGGATTCTCTACACTCACTCCTTCATTCTCACTCAAACTCCACTTGTCTCCCTCATTGCAGGAAAAGAGAGCTCACAATAAGAGGGAAAGAGTGAGGACAGGAGGAGGGCCACCCTCAGTAGCCCAGCTCATCCCCTGGGAGGAGGCGGCCCTGGAGATCGTGGGAGTGGAGGACGATGCGCAAGTGGGGGACGGACAGACGGGTGCATCAGAGCAAGCTGGTGACAGAATAGTTTTTCATCTCTCTCATTGACATTGCATGAGTCACTGATAATGATTCTGATGCTCTAACAGATTGAATTATGATCATCTGCAATATTCAATGTGCATGTAACCTTGGCCTCACATCTCTGACTCTTTCCTTTACTCCCCCACAGGACCAACGAAAGCCCCCGTCCCCACTATCCAGGAGGAACAGCCTGAGCCTCCAGACACCTCAGAGGAAGCGGCAACCTCTGAGGGCGCAGCGTCAGCAGAATTCAGCCCACCTGACACCAGCGCAGACACTCACACCTCAGTGGTACCTTCGCGAGATAGTGTAGTGTTGTCACCTGGTGTATCACAGCTCACAAGTGAGCATCAACAGATGGTGGAGACAGGGATAGCAGTGGAGAGTCCGAGTCGGAGGGCACAGGACTCTGCCAACTCGGCTCAGCTGCATGTCGACCCTCTGCCTCTGGGTCCATCCAGAAGAAGAGTGGTGCTGGAACTCCAGGAAGAGGTGCAGGAGTCTCTGGCAGGTTTTGTCTCCAGGGTCGCTGCGAGTGTGGAGCGAATGGAGGAGTCCATCGCTAACATGAGCAGAGCCTTTGTGGAGGCGTTGGCTCATGAACGCATCACCACGGAAAGGATGGCAACCTCCGTGGAAAGGATGGCTACCTCCATGCTAAGGCTAGCTACCGTAGAGGAGAGGATGGCTACGGTAGAGGAGAGGATGGCTACGTCCATCGAGGAGCTTAGTCGCCAGGGTATGGAAAATATGGTCATTATTCAGAATAGACTGACATCTCTTGAGAAGCGATGGTTAGCTATTGAGCAAACAAACCAGACCTTCAGGCAAGTCCTCGGGAGTAGGACTTCCAGTACAGAAACGGGTCCTCATGGCCCCCCTGAAGTGCAGCAAGGTGCTGTCAGGCCACTTGCTAGCTCTGAAGTGGGGCTGACCCATGAGAGGGATGTTGGTGGCAGACAACAAGGAAGTGGGGGCTCCTCTCCAAGTGCTCACACGACCATGCCACTGCAAAGTCCTCGGTCAGAGCCCCACCAGAGTCCTCACCCAACTGAGATCGGCATCTCAACCCCTGCACAGCCGCAGGAGCAGCAGACTGTTGCCGAGCCCTCACAGGTTCGCAACCCCAGAGGACGGCCGCCAAAGGTGTCAAGACAGGAGCAGCATGAAAGTGAGCAAGGGGCCTCCACATCTGCTGAAGCCACAGGGGAAGCACCACACAGGAGCACGCGTAAGAGGAAGATAATGCACAAGTAGTCACAAGGGTAGTCACTTGGGTGAAATGTCATGATTAATGTTGAAAAGCCATCTGTTGGTTATTGTAAATAAAAAATTCTGATGGCAACTGTTGCAGTTGTGGCGTCTGTCATATCGCTAATGGGACTTCCACACTGAGGGCTTAGGATGACTTGCAATTGTCAGTATGGTGGTCAGAGTGATAGGAATCCACAGGTTCTTGGCCATTGTCGATGGTCTGATAAGAAGGTGCGAGGCAAAAAAGTGTTTGATTGTGCAGGCTAAGCAAATCTGGCCAAGAGGAGTGCGTCCCTTGCATCCCGGGCAGCAATGTGGTCGCGCGCTGGCACCTTCTGGCCTGTGCAGCTTCAGGTGGGTGAGCAGCAGCTTGGCGCTCCTGTTGTTGCTGCTGCTGTTGGTGGTGCTGTTGTTCATGGATCTGTTGCTGCCACGGCTGCTCTTCGTCCGAATCTGATGTCCAGGAGGAAAGGAAATAAATGGTTCCCATGTTTCTGGTATATGCCTCAGTTGATGAAGCACTCAGTCAAGGTGGCGAGAGGGGTGTCCCAGGAGGTCACACTGCAGATGGGTGTCAGGCTCCAAACTTCCACAACAATGTGTATGCCTGCTAAAAGTTCCCCCAGACCTGAGACAACAAAGTTCTGCCACCTGCAAATGATGATTGCTGAAAACTCCTTTTTAATGGTGGAGCTGCAGCTGTTAGTAAGCATTCCACTTGTGCTGCCGCCAGGTTTCACTGGCATGTTTCAGAGGAGACATGAACCACATGGGAAAAGTGTTAAAATCAGAAAGGCCTCTCAAAATGGGATTATAGAGGCACTTAACTGGTTGTTAAGGGCCTTAAGGGCCTATCCCGCCTCTTGGAGGCAGGATGGAGACGGGGTCAGAAAACTCGCATTTGGGAAAATTGCTTGGAGGCGGGATCGGGCCCGCCCGCCATTTTTTGCAATTTTAGCACCTCACACGCCTCCAATCCCGCCTCCTCGGGCCTGGCAAAATCGAGCCCAAGCACTCTAGCTGACTTTCCCCTCCTTCATCTATGGACACTGAGGCCAACTGCTGCACCCTTACCACAGCAACCTTTGAGGTAAGCTAGTTCAGCACAGCATCAGGATCAAACTTATCCAATAAGGTGCCAAACTTTGTTTTGGAGAATTTTTTCTGAATTCTTTCCATCCCCATGGGCTAAAAATCAATTGCATTTGAGGGAGAAAGCAGCAAGTGACCTGCCATTGACCCTCTGCCTTGGCAACTCTCAGCTAGCCACAAAAAACATGCTGCAGCAGCTCAGGAAACAAACTCCCTCTAACATTCCCTTCCCACAGCAGGTCAATTTAAATCTTGAAATCAGTAATGTTGGGGATCTACCTACTATTAACCTACAAATTCATGGTGGTATGTGTTGGAGTTTCAATCAATCCGCTACTTTACCACACTGTCAGAATGTTTTCTAAGATTGAATTCATATTTTAATAGGATGCTTTTACTTTAATTTTGCCACCTTTATCTCCGAGTAAAATACATGGTATGTTGGAAAATTACAGTTGCTGATACCCGAATATGAAAGTTGAGCTTAGTTTTCAAGTTCTTTATTTAGTACATTATTATTATAGACACAGGAATAAGCAGGAAAAGCTTAGCAAGGAGTCCTTTTTAAGATATTAGATAAAGCAGGAGACAACTGCAACAGGAGAGAGGCCCCACAAATTTTACCCCAGTGGATTCTCAAGGGTCAGAATTGTATTCCAGTGCTTTACACAATTGTACTAAGGTGGCAACTCCCAAATTATAAATTTCTCATAGCCTAATGTCTTCCCCAATTACCTTGGTTCAGCAAGTTAACACTGTTTTTGAACTTCTGCCTAACAGAAATAGATTTCCAGGAAACAGTGTTTTCTGCAAGAGATATCCATTAGCAGAAGCAACGTGCTGCTGATATTCTGTGCAATATTTTAGACTGATAAAGAATCTTGCAGTGCAGCTGCAGTAGTTCTGGCGTAAACATGGAGGTGTGACTTAAGCGCCAGCAATTCTTGTAGTATGCCTCCAGGCACAATCTTGCATGGACCAAAAGCTCAGCCACATCACTCTGATGTTGTAAAGAGTAGATTCTGGCTTGGAGTAGGCCATCGTCATCAAGTCCATTGATCTGTACCCTTCAGGCATCACAAAAAATACCCTTGGTTCTCATGATAGTGAGCTGGAGTATTTTAGTTTCCTAATTTAAATTTGATGTCTGATTATTGGATTTATCAGAAAATTAAAGCTATTTTTAAATAAGTCTCCCCACAAGACCCGTTAGACATCAATTTGTTGAGCTAAATTGGGATGCTCTGCAGTTATTCGGTTATTGGAGCTGGCTACAATGAAACCAGTAGTCACAATGAATGTTGTGCAAATACATTAAATCGAGAATTAAATAAATAAATAATGGTTTCAATGGACTATTAAACCTTTCTGCTGTCACTAGCCAAAATTTCCCTATTGGAACAAGCAGCTGAAATAGTGGAGCACGCCACCTAATTGGGAAAGGGGAGATAAAATTACCAGGATCATTCTCACCCAACAAACTGCAAGGTTTTACTGGAAGATGACAGAGTGATACTGCCCACTTCTCTGGAGAAATCTATAGCATTTATTCTGTACCTTCCTCCCTCTCAATATCAATTGAGAACCAAAAAAGGCAAGATTTTTAAGTTAATCCTATGCAGCCTCTAATTTGGTTGTTTGCTGTCATATTGCAGACAAGTACCCTTATTGTTACTGTTTACAACTTAATGCCAGCACCCTATGATCATCATTGTTTTCAGGATTACAGCTTTGAGTACTGTACTATGAGACACTTAACTTTTATATTTACTAAAATTTGTATTTCTATTAGAATAAAGGATTAAGGCCTTCTGCCTTTATGTTCTAAATTAAGTGATTTAGGGTAGATTTTTAGGGGGATATTTTCACTGGCTCCACCAGGTGGAAACGAGAGGCAGCACCTCAAAAATTGCAGGAAAAAATCTTACGGCCCGTTCCACACCCGATCCGACTGATGCCACCCTAAGATGGCCAGAGTGAGTGCCTGGTTCAGGCAGTCGGTCCTTTTACTCTGCCAATTTTGGTAGACTCTGCACAGATTTACCTGGCGGTACAATTGCAGAGGACCAAAAATTATAAAGTTTAAAATTATTTTTGTGGGACCAAGAGAAGCAGCAGTGCTTCTCTGGGCTCCACAGGAATAATATGGCTCATTGCCATCCCAGCTTCCCCCCTCTCCACAATCTACCCCATTATATCATAGTTGATTATATGCGGTGGTTCAAACTAGTCAAAACTATGCAAACAGCTAAGATTTGATGCTTAGGTGGATTAACAGAATCCTAGACTTCAAGCAATAATTTAGCACGGTTGATTTTATTCAAGAAAATATCCATAAGCTGATTTATGTCATAATAATTGAGATTAAGCAGAAAATCTGCATCCTACTCAAATCATATTTCTTTTGTTTTTCAAGACAATGCATTTTATGATTTAATTAAGGAAGACTGTAGCTACACATTTCTAACTTTAGCAATTAGCAACATCAAGACAATTGTTCTTTTTAAAAAAAAAAGTATTTACAGCTCTCAAAAGGCCATTTGTTTGTTGTTGGAATTTCCCTCCTTAATTGGCACTTCATGGTTTATGAAGCTCCTGAATATGCTTGAAGATCCATAAAACAAGACTGCAAAAGACACAGAATATTCAGCTTTCAGAATTCATGCAGCTCATGCCTTGCAACATTTCCTTTGTGGCTTTTTAAATTATTGTTGGGAGTAGTTGGGGCTGTTTCAACAACAACAACTTGTATTTATATAGCGCCTTTAACATAGTAAAACGTCCCAAGGCGCTGCACAGGAGTATTTTAAGACAAATAATTTGACATAAGGATAAATGAGGGCAGGTGAGCAAAAGCTTGGTCAAAGAGGTAGGTTTTAAGGAGCGTCTTAAAGGAAGAAAGAGAGGTAGCGAGGCGGACAGGTTTAGGCAGGGAATTCCAGAGCTTAGGGCCTAGGCAACAGAAGGCATGGTCACCAAAGGTTGAGCGATTATAATCAGAGATCCTCAAGAGGGCAGAATTAGAGGAGCGCAGATATCTCGGGGGGTTGTGGGGCTGAAGGAGATTACAGAGATAGGAAGGGGCGAGGCCATGGAGGAACTTGAAAGCAAGGATGAGAATTTTGAAATCGAGGCGCTGCTTAACCGGGAGCCAATGTAGATCAGCGAGCACAGGGGAGATGGGCGAACGGGACTTGGTGCGAGTTAGGACACGGGCAGCTGAGTTTTGGATCACCTGAAGTTTACGTAGGGTGGAATGTGGGAGGCCAGCCAGGAGTGCATTGGAATAGTCAAGTCTAGAGGTAACAAAGGCATGGATGAGGGTTTCAGCAGCGGATGAGCTGAAGCAAGGGCGGAGACGGGCGATGTTACGGAGGTGGAAATAGGCAGTCTTTGTTATGCTGCGGATATGTGGTCGGAAGCTCATTTCAGGTCAATATGACACCAAGGTTGCAAACAGTGTGGTTCAGCCTCAGACAGATGTTAGGGAGAGGGATGGAGTCAGTGGCTAGGGAACGAAGTTTGTGGCGGGGACCAAAAACAATGGCTTCGGTTTTCCCAATATTTAATTGGAGAAAATTGTTGCTCATCCAGAACTGTATGTCGGACAAGCAGTCTGATAATTTAGACACCGTGGAGGGGTCGAGAGATGAAGTAGTGAGGTAGAGCTGGGTGTCGTCAGCGTACATGTGGAAACTGACGCTGTGTTTTTGGATGATGTCGCCAAGGGGCAACATGTAGATGAGAAATAGGAGGGAGCCAAGGATAGATCCTTGGGGGACACCAGAGGTAACGATGTGGGAGCAGGAAGAGAAGCCGTTGCAGGTGATTCTCTGGTTACGATTAGATAAATAAGAATGGAACCAGGCGAGTGCAGTCCCACCCAGCTGGACGACGGTGGAGAGGCGTTGGAGAAGGATGGAGTGGTCAACCGTGTCAAAGGCTGCAGACAAGTCAAGAAGGACGAGGAGGGATAGTTTACCTTTGTCACAGTCACAAAGGATGTCATTTGTGACTTTGACGAGAGCCGTTTCGGTACTGATTGGAGGGATTCAAACATGGAATTGCGGGAAAGATGGGCACGGATTTGGGAGGCGACAACATGTTCAAGGACTTGAGAGGAAAGGGAGGTTGGAGATGAGATTTTTCACATCCATTAAATTATTTACTGTTGTCAGACTTCCATCAGGACAAAAGACAATGGCCCAAAAATTCGGCCGTTCTCGGGTGAGTTCTCAGTGCGTACTCACCCGTATTCATTCCCGAAGTGCTGGTTTCCTGCATGCACTGCGCATGCGCGGGAAACCGGCACTTCCGGTATGGCGAAGGGGGCGGTTCCTAGGTGAACCGCGTGCGCACTAGAGGCTGCGCGCACGCAGCACACTTAGGTTTTTTTCAGGTTTCAACGTGAGGGTAAGTATTGAATCTTCTACGCTAGTAAAAAGGAGGCGTAAGACCCCTGTTGAACAAGGTAAGTAGTTAATTAAGTATAATTTTAAATTTTTTTCAACAGGTTTATCTTTTTTAGAGACTTTAAAGAAAGGTAAGTTTATTTTTATAAGTTTTAAAATGTATTTTAATTTTTTCAAAAATTAAAATTTTTGTTTAAAGTGGTTACAGGAAACTCTCGTTTAAACGGCACCTAAATATTCAGAATTCTCTAATAACCGGCAGAATTCATACTCCGAAAACTACAGTATACAGTCGTTTATAAGTTTTGTTTTACTGTTAAGTAATTAAAGAGTTATGGATTACCCTCAACTGGCATTACTGTACTTAATCAAGCATCTTCCACCATCCATTTAGCACAACATTCTGTAGGGGAGTACCCAATTATACTGCACATTTCTTGATTTTTTTATTTTTGTTTGTTAAAAATAGCCTCGGTAGATATACCTCTCCGTTATCCGGAATTTTTAATCAACCGGCACCATCCCGGTCCCGTCGGTGCCGGATACGAAAGAGTTTCCTGTAATTTATTTAACTATAGTTATTTTATTAATGTGATGGTTTTTAAAAAAAATTTATTTGAGGTTTAGCTGTTCTTTTGGGGCCGATTTCAATTCACAGATTTGACAGGTCTCCTGTCAAATCTATGAATGAAAGATGGTCTGCTGCCATTGGCTCTCTATGGCCCACGTGATCCCAGGGGTCGCATCGCACTAACAGCGCCCCTGGAACACGCAAGCACTGCGCGCCGGCACTAGGGAGAGGCCCAGGACCCGAAGTTCCTGCGGGGGCAAACAAGAACGGCAGACGCGGTATGTGATATCGCGCGCGATCCTTACCCCCGCGGCAAGCCTCCGAATCGAATTTCTAGGCTAATAAGTCCAACACTTCATTGTGTTTCTGCATTAAATGAGAGGCAGTCTTAAAAAAGATGGAAATTTCAGTATCACACCGAGCTCTGACCTTTATCTTCTATTGGAATTGCATGTTACATTACGTTTAAACTCTCAATTCTTAAATCATTTGCAGAGGTCTTCAATTTTGATCATTTTATCAATTCTGAAATGTTTCTGTATTGCGGGGTAAACACAGAGCCCTGAAAATTCACAATGGAGCACATTTTGGCAGAAGTACTGAGATATGTTGCCTGCAACCACTAGCTGACCCCAGTTGATTTTCTGGGATCACATGAAGTTCCCTAGAAGGTAAACACCCACACCACTAGGTGTACACCTAGGCCACCTGCTCTTTGAAGCAGCTAGAAAGTCCTCTCAAAGACTGCTGGGCTGGAGAGGGTTATTAGGGACCCCGCCCAACTCACCCCCCGGAAAGATAATTTGATGTCACCTCATCTCCCATTTTGAGGGGCAGGGGGGGGGGCGCTTTTAAATTAAAAAAAAATATCCTTCTGCAATGTAGCTCCAGTTGGTCCCTACAACTACTGGTGGTTTGGGAGTAAGGCATACCTCCTCTAACCATAGGCCGGCTCTCAAAGAAGATCTGGGGTGTGGGAACCCCTGATGTAGGGAGTCCCTGTGCCTGGCATCTCCCCTTACAACAATGGCCATGTTTGGAGTGAGTGCTGGCTCCATCCCCAACAAGTCACTGAGGAAACTTCAATGAATGGTCAGGACCCAGCTTATTCAGGTCCTGGACTCGCTGGTAATTGTTCCGGTGTGCTCCTGCCAAAGTTATGGTGGAATTGCACCAGAATGGCTGTGGATTTTTGGGGGCAGAAGTTTTGACGCACAGAACAGAGGGGAAGTAACATTATAAAACATAGCCAGCCTAATTCTCAAACAATTACAGCTCCAATTCTTTGAGTTTTGGGGGTTAGTGGCACTGTTTTGGGTGGGAGTGCTGGGCAGCCATTCATAGGCCTGTCGGAAAGTTGGTTTAAAGTGGGCAAATGGATTCACAAGGTCCCCAACAAGACTTTCAACTGCCGGTCACTCATTTTTCAGGCAAGAAATGGGCATCCAACTGTTGAAGGTTTCCCCATAAAGTTCCCTCAGCATTCTACCAACAATGAATCTGATTTAATATATTCTTAATACCCCTCATTATTTGCTCTGGTATTGTACTGGAAGAGCAGTTTGTTAGTTACCTCTTCAAACACCAGGGACAGATGTGCTCATCTGCACAATGTAGAGACTCATCAACAGCAGGCACTTCTTTGTGAAAATAGCTTATAAAACTGTTTCTCAAACCATAATTAATTTTGCAAAAGGTAATTCCAGCTCAACGGTGTACAGATGGCAAGGGGATAGAATAAAAACTTAGAAGATTCTAAATTAAAAATAAATAGTTAAAGGATTCGAATTACATACAATAGAGAGAAAGGAAAATTGCCTTAAATGTGTCCTCAAAGTGGAGTCAGTAGACTGAATGCTAGGAAGGGAAACAGCTAATGCTAATTAAACCATGAAGACTTTCATAAACAATACATGGAAGGTGAATTTATCCATGAGCAGAGGGCTCAGGAGGAATGGATAGCACCTCTACTGATGAAGGTTTAATCATGCCATCATCTCAGAAGTTAGCCTCCCAAAGGCAAGATAACCAGTTCATCAAAGCCAGCTCATAAGGACAAGGTCTTATACATTCTGGAAACATTGCTAACTACAAGCATATAGATCTTAATCTATTTAATAGATTGGCTATCTAATGGTGTTAAATTGTCAGCTTTTTAGGAGTCTAACCCTAAATTAATCTCACCAATTTATATCAATCTCAGACACTGATCTCAACTGTGAATTTATAATCAGCAAGTAATTGCTGTGACATAACTGAATTGTCTTTGCAATCTCTCTAATTTATTTTGTCAATTATCCCAGCTACTAATTATTTGCATATTCAATATTTAAGTTTATGCGCTGCTAACTATAATTTTAAGTTAATAAACCAGTTAGTTCTTGACTTTATTGTCTGACTTCTTTGGTAAGAAAAGATTAATTAATTTACTCAATAGCTTGTGCAGATGGGAGGTTGGTAGTGTAAATGCTAATATAATCCGACCTGATGAATGTAAAACCGTTTGGCAAGTCAAATTTAGGCATCATTAACTCAGAGGTATAAATTGGGTGGTAAACCTCAGATGGTTCCTGGACAAGGAGTTAAGGTGAAGGGGTTAAAGGTTTTGTCTAGTGCCCTTGATGAATATTCTTGTCAATGTTTTCCATTGTTCCTACAAAATATGGGGCAGGAAAGAAAGAACTGAAGACTTGTGGGGACTGCATTGGGCATAGCTGAGTGTCAACTGTGGCAATACATTACATCTGGAAGGAGAATAATGTTAATATTAGATATTACAAATATAAATATTCAAAGTTATTTTGGCATAGTTGATCATTTTAACACAAATGTATTTTAGTTCAATATAGTTTCATAAACGATGAACAGATTACTTTATTGGAAAAAACTTCATCATGAATTATTCAGATATCTTTCTTCTGATCTCTTAATGATCTTTACTTGCCCACGTAGAGCCATTGGAAGATAATAAGGCTACTAAATAAACAAATATGGCATGCTCTTTCTATTTCATGGTTGAAGAAGACAGCACAACTCACAAGTGATTAAAATAGCTATTTATGTTATGGCTTAAAAGATTAAATTAAAAAATTGTTTTCTAGACTATGGGGGTGAATTTCCTTGGGCCTTCGCATGCTCCGCCACTATAACTATGGCAGAAGTTCAGCAGACTGGGTGAAGCCCTGAGAAAATTCACCTCCTATATTACCTTAACTTTAGTGGACTCTTTCCTGAGAGCATATGGTGCTTTAGTTCTCCTCACAGGCATTTTAGGTCTCTATCACCTTTTCAGAAGGATTTTACTACAATGTTAACCAATAAAACTGCCTTATCTGGATGTTTGCCAGGCCCAATTTGTTTTAGTTAAATCCCTATTCAAGTAGTAATTTTTAATATGGCAGACAAAAAGCTATGTAGGCAGTGTAAGGGTTAACCATAGATCCGGTTACAAGGTTGCGAAAAGACATAGGTGGTAAAAAAGGAACTCTACCAGAAAATATGATCCTGATTTTAACTTTTCAAATGAAAAGAAACCTTTATATACACACTTATCTGTGAATAATATTTGCTCACCAACTGGACTGACATTTAAACTATTCATTAAAATTTGGGATAAACCATTGAATGTTAACTTTTAAAAATACTACATAGGCATAAAACAAGCAGATTATTACATGCAATTACTTTTCTTGTGAATGTCTAAACAAAATGCACATTTGGTCATAAGTTACAAATCTTTCACAACATAAAGTATTCCCACAGTCAATTATGATTCACATTACACATACAATACATCATTTTAGAATGTAAATTTTAATCTGTTGCATTTTAAAATGTTTGCCCTGCTCAATTTTCAGACACAACTAGCTTAGTCGTATACGGATTCATTACATTTAATATTACATTGTCTTTTGATTAGTAAGCAACTGTTACACAAAATTAGCTAAAACCAGTTACCATTTAGAAAAAAAGTGTTTCTATTTTACATTGTTACACATTACCAGCACAGATAAAAGGAGCTTAAGAAAATAAATTGTGTGAAGCACCCACCTTCAACATAGTTGTCTTCTGTGTGCACAGACAGGGGAGGAGAAAAAGGAAAAAGACTCATTAAGCGGCATGCAGACTGGAAGTTGCCTCTGCATGTTCTGATCATGCAAGGCATTAAACACAACATGCAAGTGTTCCATCACCAACATTCAAGGGAAACAACAAGTGCCAGGGAAGCAGTGCTCTCCAAAATTTGGCATGATGTGAAAAATTTGAATTTATGAAGGGAAAGTAAGTATTTTGTGACTGCATAAGGTCTGCTAAATTATGATTCTTCATTAACAGCAGAGTTTCCTCTATGGGCTTAAGTCAGTAAATAATTTTCAAAAACTGAGAGAAAAGGGCTAAGCTAGTAATGATAAGATTATCGCTCTAGTATTTCCCATTTGAATTCATTCTTAATTAACCTTTGAAAACTGGTTGAATTAAACTGATGGGGTTATAAAATTATGATTTCTATGCAATTAAAAAGCATCTCCTTGCTCATAAAAATTACAAACAGTGAACTAGTAAAATGTTATGTCAAAGAAATCAAATTGAAGACATTATGCAAAACTATATTTTATCCAAAACAATTAGTTGAATAATGTAACAATTTAGCATTTACTGACAAAGCCGATGTTTGCTTCACATCCTATTTCCAAAATGTCTAAGTTTTCATGCAGCCAACACACATCTAAAAAAGATTAGATTTAATTTCTTGCATGATAGAGCCTTATGAACAGTACAGTTTTAATAACAAGACCTTATTGAAATTTGCACTTTGCAATAATACAAAATGGTCACTCATGATTTGTATTACTATTATTAATCAAGCACACCCAATATTATACCTAACATTGCTTCAGAGTTAAGTATGTTTTTCTCCCTTTCTAAATGCAACCCTCTCTTTACCATTTATAACCATTAGATTCAAATCTAATTAGTAAATTGCACATTAAAAAGAAAACCTGTTTATAAGCAGTTAACAAAATGCTCTTTATTTTACCTTGTTTTGTAGATAGTCTATGAAATATTTTAAGATATGTGCCAATTGCATGACACTGGATGAGTAACTGCAAACACACAGATCAGGCAACCCATTTTTCATAGTGTATCTATCACAAATTAAATTCAATTTTGTGCAAGACAAAGGGAACATTTAAAATTATATATAATAAACAGATAACATGGAGGTGAAGCAATATTCGAGTGAAATCTAGCATTAGAATTAACATGCAGCTGCTTACTTTTCTTCAGTTCATACTTTTTGTGTTTTAAGTTTTTTTTAATTTACAGAACATCTGAACTGTTACTGTGTCACCAACTTAAACTACCTTATTAGTCCAATGTTCTTTCTGATACGCCCAAGGTTTCAACACATGCATACATTGAAAATGTTCCTTTGTTTTGTTAGTGCTAAAGTGTAGTAAGAGCTATTATGTGGCAAATGGTGCCATTTGCTGGTTTTCGGTGCTAAGATCCATTTTTGCTATACACAATCCATATTTGGTGTGTGCCTCTCACACTGAATTACTGAAAGGAGGTACTTATGCTAACCTATTAAGACTCAACCCAGCCCGCAAGCAACCGCATCAGTGCAACTCATTAAATGTTTCTACTAAATTACCTTACTATTAATAGAACGTTATTTTTATAAACTATTGTTGAAAACATTTGGCAATTTTAGATGTTTACATTGATGCTAATGCACTATAAAGTTAATTAGAAATTACTTTCAGAACATATGTTAAATTTTAAGATAAAAAAATGTTTTGTTGAAAAAACGGACATACTAATCTTACTTCCTACACCATGTTAAGATCTCTGATTCAATATATTCAATATCTGTGGGGAATTGAAGTACATTTAAGCTTGCAATTCTAACAGCTGCAACAAAAATGTTGTCAAACTATCAAATAAACATTATTCATTTAGATTATAAAATTTACAGCATTATTTTATTTAACAGGCATTATACAGAACTTGAAATATTTTAAGATATGTGCCAATTGCATGACACTGGATGAGTAACTGCAAACACACAGATCAGGCAACCCATTTTTCATAGTGTATCTATCACAAATTAAATTCAATTTTGTGCAAGACAAAAGGAACATTTAAAATTAAATATAATAAACAGATAACATGGAGGTGAAGTAATATGTAATGAGATTTCACTATTTTTACTGTAAGATTGTAATATTTTTTTTGAGCTATCTACTCCAGCCTATGTTTAACAGAGGAACAGACATCATTAATCTGGTAAGCAAAACCAGTCGAAAACAATAATGCATATTTCTTCTGTTTCAACAACTGAGTTTTGCTCCAATATGTTACTGGGAATAACCTCTCCCCTCCACCCCCCCGCACATAGCTAAGGATATTTTAGGCCTTGTATAGGCATGGAATCTTTGAGAACTGCTCAAATTGCACTAACAGAAGAAGTTTAGCTATATAGTTGCATTCAGATTGTGAGTTGCCAATGTGAAGGAGGAGCAATGTGTCAAAGGCTAAACAGAGTGTTTTCAGAATACAGTGGCGGAATAAAGGGGAGGTGGCCACATCCACGTTTTTTAACCCATCCATCACTGTCAGGCAGAGCTCAACCCGATCCTCATCAATCCAAAATTGCTCTGACCTCCACTCAGTCCAGACCCAGTAAGACTCCTGCTTTCAGCATAACTGGACTTAGCCAAACTGCTGCTGTCAGTAGACCTGCATACAACCCCCACTATCAGCCAGCTTGGGCCCATCCAAAGTCCCGCTGTCAGCCTGGACACAACACAACTTCTGCTGGTAAATCAGATACTCAAATAAAATAACTCGTTGCTGTTAAGATGGAGAAGGTGGCCATATAAAGGAGATCAAGTTAAGTAGTTCTGCAAAGATAGAAACGAAATAAAAAACGGATATACTAATCTTACTTCCTACACCACGCCAAGATATCTGATTTGATATATTCAATATCTGTGGGGAATTGAAGTACATTTAAGCTTGCAATCTGGATTCCAACGGTCTAACATTGGGATCTGTGAATGCCAATCTTGAACTTGAAGTAGGGTTGCAACTGATAAGTCACCATTCCAACCAGTAGACTGTCATTACTGTAACATACGCCAGCACGAATTGATGCGCAACAGTTAGGACACCCTTTTCCCTGAGACCACCAAGAACAGAGATAGACACCACTAAACTATGAGGTTTTCAACCAACTTTCTGTACCCCCTCCATTACAACACCGAGGCCTCAGATATATATTTAGCAACGGACTATAAGAATATTATATATTCTCCCCCTACCCAAACACCATCAAAAACTTAGATGTGTACCCATTCATGATTGCCCAGAGTCAGAATCAAAGTCCCACCTGACAAAGGCCCAGAAGAGTTGGCAGGTCAGAACAAATGTAGACGCTATCAGGCTAGGGGCTTTTTTAGAGGCCTATCTTTTTGAAGAATCACCCACATGGGTGTACTTGTTGTCTGCATGGTGCCTTTAGAATCACTTCAGATATCTTGTTTGTAAATGATCTCTTTGACTGTTTGCTTACTGTGATATTATCTATGCTGGCTTGTGCTTAATAAATCTTCTTAAATATATAAATACACATCATTGTATTTGTTTAATAGTCACACCACTGCACTCAAGCAATGGGTCTGCAGCCTTGTCAGTCACAGGAATTAAACTTAATCAGAAAATTCCTCCCAACTGGAGACCTCTTGTATAGTGTGACATTTGATGCCCAAACATGGGGCTCAACTTGACTTATAACTCCTAGCTGACCATTAGTACTACCCCCTCCATAGTAGTTGAGGAAAGCAGCTTAAATAGGTCAGAAAGTATTATCAGCCAAAATAAGAAATATTGGGAGACCTATGAAAATGGCTGAAAGAGGTGATAAAAAGGGGTCAAATCGACATTATTACTAAAGTAACCAGAGAAAGATGAACGACTAAACTCGTAGCAGAAGAAAACAGTTCCTAGAAAAGGGAGCATGCATTAAGAGTAACCTTTTGTAAAATAGTGTCTGGAATCAAAAAGACTGTAAAGAAAGCCCGGGGTGTAGTTGCAATTAAAGATAATGAGGAAACAGACTACCACACCACTGAGGCAGTGCAGACCGATAGATGAGGAGGATGAAATGCGTAGATGACCAGTAGAGTATACGAAGTGGAAGCCTCCAAGAGTAACCCCAAATGTGCCAGAGTGCCCCAAGTGCAAAAGCAATGGCCAAAAAGAAAGCCCTAGAGATAGCTGAAAACACTAGTCCATACAAGACATCAGATGCATGGAATATATGGTGCGGGCAATCATCATGCTGGCACCTTAGAAAAGGCAACTAGCTATGGAGCACCAAGTATAGTCATGGTAATGACAAGAGGCCAGCGGAAGACAGCCCCAAAAGATGGTATGGCCATGGATGGTGAGCTGAAAGCAATATACGAGACCCATCAGACTGACCTGAAACTACTGCCCAGACTATGAAAGGGAAAGACCCTGAAACCAGGACATGAAAGGTTACACTGGGTTTCGAACAATAAAGAACACCTCACTGTCCCAAAGATCATGTGACACTATCTCATGGAGCTGGCATACGAAGGCATGGGATCATTACACAAAGGTATGACAGGCAGCCTTAACCAACTAGCTGAGATTTGGTCGGCTTACATGAAGGAAGATGCACAGAAGTATGTATCCTACAGTATAAGGTGCCTTTGGGTAAATCCCAATAACCAACCAGGCAATGATGAACAGTTAAAAATTGAATGCAGACATGTTTGATACACAGTGTACATGGATTTTATACTACCACTACCAAAAGGGGGAATAGATACGTCCCAAACATGGTGAACAAGCTACTCCAAGAGGTAGTGTCAAGAAATAATCTTGATACACATGGGTTGATACACATCTTACACTCTGAAAAAGGTTCTCATTTTACAAGTGACTAGACAATTACTACTCACCCTCAGAGTAAATTAGTCACTTAGCACAGTGTATCATTATTTGTTTCTTTCAGAATGGCCCAGATATTGTGGTAAAAATAACGGTGAGGCTATCAGCGTTCACCGTTATTGAAGAGTAAATCGGACAGCAACTTCCGGCGTCCGCACATGCGCAGTTAAATACTGAAATCAGGAAGTTGCTGTCAAGTTGGCCTGCTCCTCCAGAAGCTGCATTATAATGGCATCTCACCGGAAGACTTGGCATTGAAATACATGGAATGGCATGAACTTGCTGTACTTACATGACACATACCCACTAAACACGTCATAAAATGTTTGGGCTGGTCCATTCAAATATAAGTAAATTTTTAATGGCGTGATGAGTTTGAATTAATATTTGGATACAATGTAAGTTGTCACGTGGGCCAGTGAAATCAATGTGAATTCTGTTTAAAATTTTATTTGATACTTATATTGTTGTTGCCGCAAAGATTATTTCTTCTTCACCACCAAGAGGGTGAAATGGCAGCGACCCAGAAGATCAAAATGATGTGGATACTGGGACCCAGAGACATTGGGCTGGATTTTGTGAATGGAGGTGAGTTGGAGGCGGGACTGCTGTTTGTCGTGTCAATGTCCTGCCTCCATCCTTGCCTGACCATTTAGAGGGATTTTCCCCTGATTAAGCTTGTTAAGCCTGCCCTGCGGGCTCAGCAAGCCAATTAGGGAAGAAGTCACTGACAGACGTGCTATCTGTCAAGACTTCTTGAAAGAAGAAATGACAGCGTTTGACAGCTCTGTGAAGCTGTCAAACACTGACATTCTCTTTAGTTTGATGAGTTTTTGTGGTGAGGACTCAACAAACATTGAAAATAAGTAAATTTCAGATGTCTGATGGATTCGAGGGTCCATCAGCCATTACCTGAAATTGACAAGGTGGATATCCGCTCTCCCGATCCAGCGAGGCTAAAGGCTATAGAAGTGAACACTTTTTTAAACTAATCACTCACCTTGCATACTTACCACTCCACACTTGCACCCATCACTCACCTCTACACCTTACTTCCAGGTGCCTCCGACCACCGCAGACCTCCTCCACGTCTCCTCCAACCCGGTGGGGTTCTCCGAGGTTGGGAAGCCTTCACCTGTGAAGGTAAAATGGCACTAATCCTTTTTTCTGCCTGTTAACTAACTGTTAACAGGCAGTTAAAAGGATTAAAAGCCTTTCCCACCTCCAGGAGACGGGACCCGAAGCTGCACATCTTCCCGCCTCCTGGCAAAAGGTCACGGGGGCGGAATGGGGGCGGGTTTGCCATCGCCCCCACTTTCTTCGATTTTACGGGCTGTCCCGCCTCCATGCCCGCCTCCTTGGGGCTTGGAAAATCCAGCCCCTAGAGTAAGTTAGAGGGGTGTGGCACATGCACGTGCTCTGATTGGCTGCAGGCTAGAGGCTTTTTTGGGGCCCCTCTTTTCGAGGAACAAGAACATAAGAAATATTAGCAGGAATAGGCCACTTGGCCCCTCGAGCCTGCTCCGCCATTCAATAAGATCATGGCTGATCTTGGGCTCAAAGCCACTTCCCCGCCCGCTCCCCATAACCCTTCACTCCCTTATCTTGCAAAAATCTGTCTATCTCCACCTTAAATGTATTTAATGACCCAGCCTCCACAGCTCTCTGGGGCAGAGAATTCCACAGATTTACGACCCTCAGAGAAGAAATTCCCCCTCATCTCAGTTCTAAAAGGGCAACCCTTTATTCTAAAACTGTGCCCCCGAGTTCTAGATTTCCCCACGAGGGGAAACATCCTCTCTGCAACTACCTTGTCGAGCCCCCTCAGTATCTTATATGTTTCAATAAGATCACCTCTCATTCTTCTAAATTTCAAAGAGTATATAGGCCCAGCCTGCTCAACCTTTCCTCATAAGTCAACCCCCTCATCTCTGGAATTAACCTAGTGAATTGTCTCTGAACTGCCTCCAATGCAAGAATATCCTTCCTTAAATAAGGAGACCAAAACTGTACGCAGTACTCAAAGTGTGGTCTCACCAATACCCTGAACAGTTGTAGCAAGACTTCCCTGCTTTTATACTCCAACCCCCTTGAAATAAAGGCCAACATTCCATTTGCCTTTTTGATTACTTGCTGTACCTGCATGCTAACTTTTTGTGTTTCATGCACAAGGACCCCCCAGGTCCCTATGAACTGTAGCATTTTGTAATCTCTCTCCATTTAAATAATAATTTGCTTTTTTATTTTTCCTGCCAAAGTGTATAACCTTGCACTTTCCCACATTATACTCCATCTGCCAAATGTTTGCACACTCACTTAGCCTATCTATATCCCTTTGCAGATTCTTTGAGTCCTCTGCACAACTTGCTTTCCCACCCATCTTTGTGTCATCCGCAAACTTGGCTACATTACACTCCGTCCCTTCATCCAAGTTATTAATGTAGATTGTAAATAGTTGAGGCCCCAGCATCGATCCCTGTGGCACCCCACTAGTTACCGTTTGCCAACCGGAAATTTACCCATTTATCCCGACTCTCTGCTTTCTGTTAGTTAGCCAATTCTCTATCCATGCTAATATATTACCCCCAATTCCGTGAGCTCTTATCTTATGCAGTAACCTTTTATGTGGCACCTTATCGAATGCCTTCTGGAAATCCAAATACACCACATCCACTGGTTCACTTTTGTCCACCCTGCTCGTTACATCCTCAAAGAACTCCAGCAAATTTGTTAAGCATGATTTCCCTTTCATAAAACCATGCTGACTCTGCTTAACTGCATTATGATTTTCCAAATGCACTGCTACTGCTTCCTTAATGAAGGACTCCAGCATTTTCCCAATGACAGATATTAGGCTAACTGGTCTATAGTTTCCTGCTTTCTGTCTCCCTCCTTTCTTAAATAGGGGTGTTACATTTGCGGTTTTCCAATCCGTTGGTACCTCTCCAGAGTCCAGGGAATTTTGGTATATTGCAACCAATGCATCCACTATCTCTGCAGCCACTTCTTTTAAAACCCTGGGATGCAGGCCATCTGGTCCAGGGGACTTTTAGTCCCATTATTTTACCAAGTACTATTTCCCTAGGAATCACTCATGGTTGTAGTGGTTGTCAATGCTACCCCTCTAGAATCACAGCATTGTACTCAAGCAATGGGCTCACAGCCCAGTCCATCATAGGACCTAAAAGTAACCCTAGAAAACTCCTCCCAAACAAGGCCGCTAGCTTAGCGTGACAACGCCCATAAAATACAATCATTAAAAAAAAAAGAAAAATAACATCAGGGAACAAATTTCTCATGAGCATAATAACTCTTCCTACAATAAAAATTACGTACAATAACAGATAGTGGAGGAATTGAAGAAAATAAACACAAACGTTTCACAACTTTTATTTTTATGGTTTATGGCACAATGTTAACTCCTTGTAACTGCCTATTTCCCTGACCATTATTCTGTGTTCAGTCCAAATATAAGGAAAAGTTCAAATATTTCTCATACCCTCTGATATTAAGGGTGAAATGTGGAATGAGTTACTGGTACCAAAGAAATTAGTACAAGTTGCAAAACTGTAGTTGATTCACAGATGCTAATGTTGCTATAGTTGGTATTTTTATGTTCCCCATTTGCTAACCTAGTTCATTCATGAGCGTGTACTATTTTTTAATTCACTCATTATCACAAAGCTAACATTTATAACTTAATTTCCTTTATTAGCAGTAGCTCACAAGTCAGCTGTTAAGTTGGTTTTTTAATTTGACGGTTTGGGTCTTGGCATACAACAGGGGTTCGGTCTGTTTAGGCTCGCGGTTGTCAAGGCTAATGGTCAGGTCAGGTTAATAAGGAAGTTATATCTTCTATTTCAGGGTCTGTACAACAAGCTCCACAAAATCTTTGTTGGGCCATTTAAGCTATGCTTTGGATGCAATACTGACCAATTTTCCAAATTAAGTGCCAGTTTAAATGATAGAGAAGTGTGAAAACAGTATTATGAGTGAGTCCTGATTGGCCAGTTTACATCCACTTAGACCAACATATTTGAATTGGAGGGTAACATCTGGAAAATATAACTCTTCAGAGATTTTTTTTTTAAAAAGCTTAGGAACATAGGAAGAAGAGCCGGCCATTTAGCCCCTCCAGCCTGTTCCGCCATTCAATAAGATCATGGCTGATCTGTGACCTAACTCCATATGCCTTAATACCTTTGGTTAATAAAAATCTATCAAACTCAGGTTTAAAATTAACAATTGATCTAGCATCAATTGCTGTTTGCGGAAGCGAGTTCCAAACTTCTACCACCCTATGTGTGTAGAAGTGTTTCCTAATTTCACTCCTGAAAGGTCTGGCTCTAATTTTTAGACTATGCCCCCTAGTCCTAGACTCCCCAACCAGCGGAAATAGTTTCTCTCTGTCTACCCTATCTGTTCCCCTTAATATCTTGAAAACTTCGAACAAATCACCCCTTAACCTTCTAAATTCTAGGGAATACAACCCCAATTTGTATAATCGCTCCTTGTAATTTAACCCTTGGAGTCGGGGTATTATTCTGGTAAATCTGCGCTGCAAGTATGCAGGTAGAACATGCAGGTACAGCAAGCAATTAGGAAAGCAAATGGTATGTTGGCCTTTATTACAAGAGGATTTGAGTATAAGAGTAAAGACATCTTACTGCAATTATATAGGGCCCTGGAGTATTGTGTACAGTTTTGGTCGGTATACTTGCCATAGAGGGAGTGCAACTAAGGTTCACCAGACTGATTCCTGGGATGGGGGGATTGTCCTCTGTGGAGAGATTGAGTAGACTAGGCCTATATTCACTAGAGTTTAGAAGAATGAGAGGTGAGCTCATTGAATACAAAATTCTTACAGGGCTTGACAAGGTAGATGCAGGGAGGACGTTTGTCCCAGCTGGGGAGTCTAGAACTAGGGGTCAGTGTCTCAGAACAAGGGGTCGGCCATTTAGGACTGAGATGAGGAGAAAGTTCTTCACTCAAAGTGTGGTGAATCTTTGGAATTCTCTACCCCAGGGGGCTGTGGAGGCTCAGTCGTTGAGTATATTCAAGATAGAGATCAATAGATTTTTGGATATTAAGGGAATCAAGGGATATGGGGATAGTGCAGAAAGTGGAGTTGAGGTAGAAGATCAGCCATGATCTTATTGAATGGCAGAGCAGGCTCGAAGAGCCGAACAGCCTACTCCTGCTTCTATTTACGAAGGAAGACACAAAAAACCTCCCTGGGATATCAGGAAAAATAGGGACATTTGCAAAGGAGGAACTGACGCAAGTCAATATCTCTAAGGATATGGTGTTAAGGAAGCTAAAGGGATTGAAGGCGGACAAATCCCCAGGGCCTGATAACATGCATCCTAGGGTGCTGAAGGAGGTGGCCCTAGAGATAGCGGATGCACTAAGTATGATTTTTCAGAATTCATTAGACTCGGGAACAGTGCCCATGGATTGGAGGGTAGCTAACGTTACCCCACTATTCAAAAAGGGGGGTAGGGAAAAAGCAGGTAATTACAGACCTGTAAGCCTTACATCAGTTGTGGGCAAAATGCTGGAGTCCATCATTAAGGATGAAATAGCGGAGCACTTAGCAAATGGGGACAGGATAGGACAGAGTCAACATGGATTTACAAAGGGTAAATCGTGCTTGACTAATCTATTGGAATTTTTTGAGGGAGTAACTGGTAAAATAGATGGGGGAGAGCCAGTAGATGTGGTGTACCTGGACTTCCAAAAGGCCTTCGATAAGGTCCCACATAAAAGATTAGCAGGGAAAATTGAAGCTCATGGGATAAAGGGGAAAGTATTGACGTGGATAGAGAACTGGCTGTCAGATAGAAAACAGAGAGTTGGAATAAACGGCTCATTTTCTGAATGGCAGGCAGTAACAAGTGGGGTACCACAGGGATCTGTCCTGGGTCCCCAGCTGTTCACAATTTACATTAATGACCTGGATCAGGGAGTCGGATGCAGCATTTCCAAATTTGCAGACGACACTAAACTAGGAGGGGGGGTGGGCTCAGAGGAGGAGACCAGGAAGCTCCAGAGCGATTTGGACAGACTGGGTGATTGGGCGGATAAATGGCAGATGCACTATAATGTGGACAAGTGCGAAGTTATCCACTTTGGGTGCAGGAACGGGAGGGCAAATTATTATTTAAATGGCAATAAATTGGGAGAGGGGGAAGTACAGAGAGACCTGGGTGTTCTTGTACACCAGTCACTGAAGGCGAGCATGCTGGTGCAACAGGCGATCAAGAAGGCAAACGGTATGCTGGCCTTCATAGCAAAAGGGTTGGAATACAGGAACAGGGATATCTTGCTGCAGCTGTACAGGGCACTGGTGAGACCACACCTCGAGTACTGTGTACAGTTTTGGTCGCCTCATCTGAGGAAAGATGTTCTTGCCATGGAGGGGGTGCAGCGGCGATTCACCAGGCTGATACCAGGAATGGCGGGATTGACCTATGAGGAGAGACTATGTAGTTTAGGGATGTACACACTGGAGTTTAGAAGATTGAGAGGGGACCTCATAGAAGTGTATAAAATTCTGACAGGTCTAGACAGACTAGATGCAGAAGGAATGTTTCCCTTGGCGGGTGAGAACAGAACTAGAGGACATAATTTAAGGATAAGGGCTAAACCATTTAGGACAGAAATGAGGGGGAATTTCTTCACTCAGAGGGTGGTGAACCTGTGGAACTCATTGCCACAGAGGGCAGTGTACGCCAGCTCATTAAATATATTTAAGAGGGAATTAGATATATTTCTACAGGCAAAAGGGGTTAAGGGTTACGGAGAGAAGGCGGGGACGGGATACTGAATTGGAGGATCAGCCATGATCTCATTAAATGGCGGAGCAGGCTCGAAGGGCCGGATGGCCTACTCCTGCTCCTATCTTCTATGTATCTATGTATCTATGTATTTCTTATGTTCTTATGTACTCCCTCCAAGACGAATATATCTTTCCTACGGTTTGGTGCCCAGAACTGCTGACAGTACTCCAGGTGTGGTCTAACCAGGGCTTTGTATAGCTGCAGCATAACTTCTACCCCCTTGTATTCTAGTCCTCTAGTTGTAAAGGCCAGCATTCCATTAGCCTTTTTGATTACTTTCTGTACCTGTTCATGACATTTTAATAATCTATGTACCTCTCTCTCTCTCTCTCTCTCTCTCTCTCTGTCTCTGTCTCTCTCTCTCTCTCTCTCATGCTGCTCATTTTGCATCCAGGTCCTCTCACAGCAAAGGCCAGGCAATCTCTGACCTGCAATGATGACATCATCAGAGGCGACTTTCAGACTGAAACCACTAATTGGTTCATGGGTTCCCACATGCTGGAACTCAATTGCCCAATTAAGTGAAAATTGCATCAATCTCCCACATCCAATTGCAGGCGGGTGGATAACACAAAATGCGGATGACACGACCCCAACCCGCCCCAGTATCAAAATCCAGCCTAAAGTAATTATTCAACATGTCCACCATTTCCTTATCATCATTGACAATATCACCGATATCAGTTTAAGGGGCCAACATTGCTCCTGAACACCCTCTTTTTCCTAATATAATTCTAAAAAGAATTGTGTGTTAATTTTGATATCTCTTGCAAGTTTCTTTTCATACTCCCTTTTGTAGCTCTTACTCTCTTGTTTTGTCACCCTTTGCTGTTCTTTGTATCTTTCTCATTTGCCAGGATCTGTGCTTTTTTCTGCATTTTTGTATGCTTTTTCTTTTAGTTTTATGTTGTCTCTTACCTCTTTAGTCGTCCATGGCTTTTTTTTTAGGCAAGCAGAGCTCTTGCCCCTCAGGGGTATAAACTGGTTCCGTATCACATTAAATTCTTTTTTGAACACCTCCCACTGATCTTCTGTTGTTTTACCCATTAACAAATTTGCCCAGTTTACCGTGGACAGTCTCTGTCTCATCCCATTGAAGTCGGCATTACCTAAATCTAGAATCTGAGTAGCTGTTTCGCATTTCTCCCTTTCAAACACTACATTGAACTCGATCATGTTATGATCACCATTAGATAAATGTTCACGCACCGTTAGGCTGTTAGCTAAATCTGTCACGTTACTCATTACTAAATCTAATATGTCATGCCCCCTTGTTGACTCTAGGACATATTGTTGCAGAAAACTATCCAGGACACACTCTCAAAATTCACTACCTTTGTGACATGTGCTAGTCTGCATATCCCAATCTATATGAAAGTTAAAATGCCCCATTAAAACCACTCTGCCTTTACTACATGCTTGTCTAATCTCTGCAGTTATACAATCTAGCACTTCACAGCTGCTACCAGGGGGCCTATACACAACTCCCACTGTAGGTCCAAAGCTTTTCCTTTGTTTCCTCATGCCTTATGTTTGAAGAAGCACTCCAATTGCGGTTGAGAAACACTGTTCACTCCGGAGCTGTTGGACCCTATGGCATGTACTAGCATGCCTGGCAGCAGACTCAATCCCAAGTGTAATTTTGAGCACTTTAGCAGATGCGAGTCTGCCTTCTACCAAAAATTTCCTCTGTATCAATGTTTTCTTCAAATGTAGACATAGCGTTACTTCTTGCAGCATCGAGAAACACACCAAAGTCACACGTTTCGGACAGTTTCCTCAGTTCTGCCACAAACTGAGAAACATTATCTTCCCGCTTTCTCCTTTGGTTAAACTTGAACCGTTCCCAATAATGAGTAGCTTCGGGCTCAGATGTTCTTTGACCAACTCCTCATACATTTTGTCTTTAGGCTAGGCAGGAGCAATCAGATTCTTCATCAATGTATATGTTGCAGGTCTGCAAATAGTAGGCAAAACTGCTCTCTTTCTGAAATCCATTGGAAATTCATTTGCCTCAAAATAAAAATTATGGGGGAGAAATTCATTATAGCCCCATTTGGGGCGCTAACTTTTAAAAGTTGAGAAGATTAGCCCCAGGTGCTAATGTTTCTAAACTTTCAAAAAATGTGGTTTTGCGCTCCAGGAAGGAAGTGAATGCTAAATCAAGCGCTACACTTCCTTCTTGGAGCGCAATCGGCAGCAGGTGGGGCGGAGACTTCAGCAGCGCTGCACACTGGGCCGTGCAGCTCTGCCGCGTTCAAAGGCTCCTTCCCTCCCTTAAAGGGAAGGGCCATCGCTGCAGACTCTGCAATAGAAAAAGGACCTACCTGGACCACCAAGGCAGCCGTGATCGCGTGCGATCACGGGCAGGAACCCACGAAAAAAGCTGCAACAAGAGAGGTAGGTTTTTTTTTTAAACTTACCTCGGCCACTTGGCCTTTAATCATCGCCCCCGAAGCGGCCGGCTGCCTGATGCACGCCTCCTGCAGCTGTCGGTGTTTTCAACCGGTGCTGCTGCAGGGGGAAGAAGTCAATTTCGGGTCCGAGGGTGATGCGCATGGTGATTTTTTTTAAATTTGTTTTGTGGGATGTGGGCATCACTAGCAAGCCCAGCATTTATTGCCCATCCCTAATTGCCCTTGAGAAGGTGGTGGTGAGCTGCCTTCTTGAACCGCTGCAGTCTGTGTGGTGAAGATACTCCCACAGTGCTGTTAATGAGGAAGTTCCAGGATTTTGACCCAGTGACGATGAAGGAACGGCGATATATTCCCAAGTCAGGATGGTGTGTGACTTGGAGGGGAACTTGGAGGTGGTGGTGTTCCCACTCACCTGCTGCCCTTGTCCTTCTAGGTGGAAGAGGTCGCGGGTTTGGGAGATGCTGCCGGAGAAGCCTTGGCGAGTTGCTGCAGTGCATTTTGTAGATGGTACACACTGCAGCAACAGTACGCCAGTGGTGGAGGGAGTGAATGTTTAAGGTGGTGGATGGGGTGTCAATCAAACGGGCTGCTTTGTCCTGGATGGTGTCGAGCTTCTTGAGTGTTGTTGGAGCTGCACTCATCCAGGCAAGTGGAGATTATTCCATCACACTCCTTACTTGTGCCTTGTAGATGGTGGAAAGGCTTTGGGGAGTCAGGAGGTGAGACCTAGCCTCTGACCTGTTCTTGTTGCCACAGTATTTATGTAGCTGGTCGAGTTAAGTTTCTAGTCAATGGCGACCCCCAAGATGTTGATGGTGGGGTATTCGGCGATGGTAATGCCGTTGAATGTCAAGGGGTGGTGGTTAGACTTTCACTTGCTGGAGATAGTCATTGCCTGGCACTTCTGTGGCGCAAATGTTACCTGCCACTTATCAGCCCAAGCCTGAACGTAGTCCAGGTCTTGTTGCATGTGGGCATGGATTGCTTCATTATCTGAGGAGTTGTGAATGGCACTGAACACTCTGCAGTCATCAGTGAACATCCCCACTTCTGACCTTATGTTGGAGGAAAGGTCATTGATGAACCAGCTGAAGATGGTTGGGCCTAGGACACTGCCCTGAGGAACACCTGCAGCAATATCCTGGGGCTGTGATGATTAACCTTCAACCACCACAACCCTCTTCCTTTGTGCAAGGTATGACTCCAGCCAGTGGAGAGTTTCCGCGCCCCCCCCCCACCCAACCCGATTCCCATTGACTTCAGTTTTACTAGGGCTTCTTGGTGCCACACTCGGTCAAATGCTGCCTTGATGTCAAGGGCAGTCACTCTCACTTCACCTCTGGAATTCAGCTCCTTTGTCCATGTTTAGACCAAGGCTGTAATGAGGTCGGGAGCCAAGTGGTCTTGGCGGAACCCAAACTGGGCATCAGTGAGCAGGTTATTGGTGAGTAAGTGCCGCTTGATAGCACTGTCGATAATACATTCCATCACTTTGCTGATGATTGAGAGTAGTCTGATGGGGCGGTAATTGGCCGGATTGGATTTGTCCTGCTTTTTGTGAACAGGACATACCTGGGCAGTTTTCCACATTGTCGGATAGATGCCAGTGTTGTAGCTGTACTGGAACAGCTTGGCTGGAGGCGTGGCTTGTTCTGGAGCACAAGTCTTCAGTACGATAGCCGGGATGTTGTCGGGGCCCATAGCCTTTGCTGTATCCAGTGTGCTCAGCCGTTTCTTGATATCACGTGGAGTGAATCGAATTGGCTGAAGACTGACTTCTGTGATAGTGGTGACCTCAGGTGTCGGCCGATATGGATCATCCATTTGGCTCCTCTGGCTGAAGATGGTTGCAAACGCTTCAGCCTTGTCTTTTGCACTCACGTACTGGGCTCCACCATCATTGAGGATGTGGATATTCATGGAGCCTCCTCCTCCCGTTAGTTGTTTAATGGTCCACCACCACTCATGACAGGACTGCAGAGCTTTGATCTGATCCATTGATTGTGGGATCTCTTAGCCCTGTCTATAGCATGCTGCTTCCGCTTTTTAGCATGCATGTAGTCCTGTGTTGCTGCTTCCCCAGGTTGGCACCTCATTTTTAGGTACGCTTGGTGCTGCTCCTGGCATGCTCTTCTACATTCCTTATTGAACCAGGGTTGGTCCCCTGGCTTGAAGGTAATGGTAGAGTGAGGGATATGCCGGGCCATGTGATTACAGATTGTGGTGGAATAGAATTCTGCTGCTGCTGATGGCCCTCATGGATGCCCAGTTTTGAGCTGCTAGATCTGTTCTGAATCTATCCCATTTAGCACGGTGGTAGTGCCACACAACACGATGGAGGGTGTCCCCAGTGTGAAGACAGGACTTCGTCTCCACAATGACTGTGTGGTGGTCACTGCTACCAATACTGTCATGGACAGATGCATCTGCGACAGGTAGATTGATGAGGACGAGGTCAAGTAGGTTTTTCCCTCCTTCAGGACCCGGCCAGCTCGGTCAGTAGTGGTGCTACCGAGCCACTCTTGGTGATGGACATTGAAGTCCCCCACCCAGAGTACATTCTGTGCCCTTGCTACTCTCAGTGCTTCTTCCAAGTGGTGTTCAACATGGAGGAGTACTGATTCATCAGCTGAGGGAGGGCGGTAGGTGGTAATTAGCAGGAGGTTTCCTTGCCCAATTTCGCCCCCAAGTCTTTCTACATACTCACTCCAGCTCAACCTCAGTCAATACTCTCCAATTTTTTCAATCAATGCCGACATGATAGACAAAGACAAAGTAGATCAGAACTGAAGTAACAAAGATGTCAATATTGAATCTTTTTAACAATGTGCTACCTTTTATCCTGTTGCCACTTATGTCTGAAGAAACACTCTAATTGCTGTAGTAATAAGTAGCTACTTTTAATTTATTTTCTTTAATTTGTTTAATTCCAGGCCCTCTAGAATTTTCCCGTCAAAGTATAACGAAAGTAATGTAATAGACCTTGGAGTGTAATTGCTACAACGGCCTGTATTTTGCAGTCAGCGGCGAAGTGACAGTGCTCGCCACTGACCTTGAAGAAAGCTGCACACAAAGATCTAGCGATCTCTGCGGCGTGGATTTCACCTTTGGCGACGTTAATTTCATTCTGGCGTCATCTATTGGGGATCTCCAGCGTCCAGCAACAGTGATGTCATCAAGCAGGCTAAGCAGCCAATCACATTGAAGAAGGTAGAGGAACAAAGGGATCTCAGAGTACAAATACACAAATCACTAAAAGTTGTGACACAGGTTAGCAAGGCCATAAAAAAAGCAAACCAAACACTAGGGTTTATTTCTAGAGGGATAGAATTGAAAAGTAGGAAAGTTATGCTAAACCTGTATCGAACCTTGGTTAGACCACACATGGAGGACTGCATACAGTTCTGGTCACCATATTATAAAAAGGATATAGAGGCACTGGAGAGGATGCAGAGAAGTTTCACAAGGATGATACCAGAAATGCGAGGGTATACATATCAAGAAAGGATGAACAGGCTGGGTCTCTTTTCTCTTGAAAAAAGGCTGAGGGGTGACCTAATAGAGGTCTTTAAAATTATGAAAAATGTTGATAGAGTGGATACAGAGAGAATGTTTCCACTTGTGGGGAAGAGCATAACTAGAGGCCCTCAATATAAGATGGTCACCAAGAAATTCAATAGGGAATTCAGAAGAAACTTCTTCACCCAAAGAGTGGTGAGAATGTGGAACTTGCTACCACAGAGAGTGGTTGAAGCGAATAGTATAGATGCATTTAAGGGGAGGCTAGACAAGCATATAAGGGAGAAGGGAATAGAGGGTTACACTGATAGATTTAGATTAGGAAAGATGGGAGGAGGTTCGTGTGGAGCATAAACGCCGGCATGGACTGGTTGGGCCGAATGGCCTGTTTCTGTGCCGCATATCCTATGTAATTCTCACAGACAGCAAACCAGGACAAAAAAAGCTGGTTTTAGCCTTCACTTTTTAATACTTTTATAGAAAACAAGATAAAGATTGGGACATACACATGGGATTAAGGTAGAAACTGAAATATTATAAACAAACTTAAAAAAAAATAACTTTAAAAATCATAGAATTTTTATCATGTAATGTAGGAAATGAGACTCCACATATTAAATTACTTTTTCAGGGCCAGAGAGGTTGTTTAGCAGAAACTATGACTTAGTACGCCATTAAAAAAAGTTTCACCTCATTAAACAAGGCTTAACATTTCTGAAGTGTTTTTGCAATGAGAATAGAGCGTAAGAAGCTGAAGTTCAAGTAAATTCACTGATTCTGTGTTGCTTGCATCTGCGAGGACGGCAAAAGCGCACCCTGCGGAAGAGCAGAGCATCACCAACAGCAACTTCACGAGTTCCACGTTTAACTGCACATGTGCGGACTCCAGAAGTTTCTGTCAGTTTTACAGAGTAATGAGGGTAACCGCTGACAGTTTCGCCGTCATTACAACTGCAAATTCTGGGCCAATGTATTTACTCCCATCAGAGGGCCATCTACTGTTCAGTTAACAATATGCAAGTACCATACATATCATGGATGGGGTTCGTCCCATTCTACACTTCATCAAAGACAATTCCCATTTATTCGTAGCTATCAAGTTTGGAGCCTACGGCTCTTAAATATTTTTGCATAATATTCTGCTCTTTAATGTTTCTTTACAAATTCAGTTTAAATGTCACTGCATAATTGTGTACACTTAGCAGATAGATCTTGCATGACTAAATTCTGGTAGAACAGGCTGAACTTTATAACAACAAAAAGATCTTATTAAAATTGAAATTCCTAAAGCCTTCATTTTAATTGTATATTTTTTGTTTGAAAACAGACCATGGCAGAGCAATCCAGCTGGGTTGGTGAAACATAGCCAGTTTGCAAGTGGCAGTAAGGGCAAGGCCTGAAAAAAAACCTTATTTTTATTCTCTTCTCAGTACACGTTCTAGCTCACCTAGTTGCTGATTAGCTAAACTGGATGGTTTAACCTTTGAACCTCTATTAGGAAATGTAAGAAGCCAGAGTTGCGACAAGGTCCACCTTGTCAGCACAGTGCATCAGGATTGACCAGTGGCAATGGCAAGACCTGGTACAGTATTTATTAATTAGGACTGCCACAACTAGCGAGTAGCAACTAGTGCTGACCTGATGTCCTCTGCTTCTCATTTTGTTAGCAATTTCTCCCCTAGTAATTCCGTTAAAGAACAATTTCAAATTTTGCAGACACCAAATTGGAGGTATAGATAATACTGAGGAGGGCTGTGACAAATACAAGAAGACATTAATGAACTTGCAGAATGGGTGTGTAATTGACAAATTAATTTCAATATGGTAAGTGTGAGGTGGTGCATTTTGATAGGAAGAATAAGGAGGCCACATATTGCATGGAAAATAGAGTCGAAATGGGGTCGAGCAAAGGGATCTGGGGCTACATATACACAAATCACTAAAAGTGGTGACGCAGGTTAATAAAGGCATAAAAAAAGCAAACAAAGCACTGGGGTTAATTTCTAGAGGGATAGAATTGAAAAGGAGGGATGTTATGTTAAACTTTCCTGGAAGTTTGGTTAGGCCACATGTTTGGGTACAGTTCTGGTCTGCATATTATAAAGAGGATACAGAGGCACTGGAGAAGGTGCTAAAAAGATTTACAAGAGAAAAGAGAAGTGTGAGGGGTGACCTGATCGAGTTCTTTAAGATTATGAAAGGGTTTGATAGGGTAGACGTAGGGAAGATGTTTCCACTTGTGCTGGAGACCAAAACTAGGAATATAAGACAGTCACCAATAAATCCAATAGATAATTCAGGAGAAAATTCTTTCCCAAAGAGTGGTTAGAATGTGGAACTCGCTACCACAAGAGGTAGTTGAGGCGAATAGCATAGATGCATTTAATAGGAAGCTAGATAAATACATGAGGGTGATAATAAAAACAGGCTTTGGACTTTTACCAGGCAAGTGTTTTATTGTGTCATTGAATAGAATCAAGAGACTGATTAGCAAAATCTTTTATCCAGTTTACTAAGTTTAGGTTCTGGAAGCGACGTCAGGGAGAGTACATTTACAGATAAATAGACTAAGATACAGGATACCTATTATGAAAGGATTCCTGAGGAAATGATGATACATTACTTCTTGCAGATATACAAACATAAATTATAAATAGTTTCATGTTTGGCTATTTTAAAAAAAAGACGATCCTAAAAAAAAGGTCAAAATCTAATGAAATATGTTCAACTTATTCAGGTTTTGACAATTGCTTCTGACAATACATTAGCAAAACATGTGGACAGCTCTGAGCATCTCCATCCTTATAAAGAAAAACAAGCGTTTGATGAGAAAGACACTTAACCCTTAGCGTGCTGGCAAATCTAGAGAAGTGACATTTCCTGGGGTAGGCAGGCCATTTAAATTTTCAGCACTGTAATACTCAAGCAAACAGAAGTGTGATAGTAATAAAGCTACTCAAATGTCAGCAATATCTGTTACTGCAATATGAACCCTCAACTACACAATTAAAGACTAAGACACAATTTTGAATAAAACAAGAAAATATAACACTTTAATTCATCTTGTCTGTACTTCCACTGAAGAACATAACAAGAAATTAGAGCAGGAATAGGCCATTTGGCCCTTCAAACCTGCTCCGTCATTCAATAAGATCATGGCTGATCTTCTACCTCAACTCCACCTTTCCGCACTATCCCCAAATCCCTTGATTCCCTTAATATCCAAAAATCTATCAATCTCTGTCTTGAATATACTCAACGACTGAGCATCCACAGCCCTCTCGGGTAGAGAATTCCAAAGAATGACAACCCTCTGAGTGAAGAAATTTCTCCTCATCTCAATTCTAAATGGCCGACTCCTTATTCTGACACTGTGACCCCTAGTTCTAGACTCCCCAGCCAGGGAAAACATCCTCCCAGCATCTACCCTGTCGAGCCCTTTAAGAATTTTATATGTTTCACTCTCATTCTTCTAAACTCTAGAGAATATAGGCCTAGCCTACTGAATCTGTCCTCATCGGACAATCACCTCATCCCAGGAATCAGTCCAGTGAACCTTCGCTGCACTCCCTCTAAGGCAAGAATATCCTTCCTTAGGTAAGGAGACCAAAACTGTACACAGTACTCCAGCTGTGATCTCACTAAGGCCCTATATAATTGGAATAAAGGCCAACATACCATTTGCTTTCCTAATTGCTTGCTGTACCTGCATGTTAACTTTCAGTGATTTGTGTACAAGGACACCCAAGTCCCTCTGAATATCAACATTTCCCAATCTCGCACCATTTAAAAAATACTCTGCTTTTCTATTTTTCCTACCAAAGTGGATAACTTCACATTTCCCCACATTATATTGCATCTGCCATGTTCTTGTCCACTCACTTAACCTGTCTATATCCCTTTGCAGCCTCTTTGCATCCTCCTCACAACTTACTTTCCCACATAGCTTTGTATCATCAGCAAACTTGAATACATTACACTCGGTCCTCTCATCTAAGTCATTGATAGAGATTGTAAATAGCTGAGGCCCAAGCACTGATCTTTGCAGTACCCCACTAGTTACAGCCTGCTAACCCGAAAATGACCCGTTTATTCCTACCCTCTGTTTTCTGTGTTAACCAAACCTCAATCCATGCTAATATATTACCCCCGATCCCATGAGTCCTAACTTTGTCTAATAACCTCTTGTGTGGCACCTTATCAAGTGCTCTCTGAAAATCCAAATACACCACATCCACTGGGACCGCCTTATCTACCCAGCTAGTTACAATGTCAAAAAACTCTGATTTGTCAAACACAATTTCCCTTTCATAAATCCGTGCTAACTCTGCCCTTCCATATTATGATTTTCCAAGTGTCCTGTTGCCACGTCCCTACTAAGATATTCTAGCATTTTCCCGACAACTGATGTCAAGCTAATTGGTCTATAGTTCCCTGTTTTCTTTCTCCCTCCTTTCTTGAATAGCGGAGTTATGTTTGCTATCTTCCAATCCACGGGGATCATTCTAGAATCTAGGAATTCTAAAAGATCAAAACCAATGCATCCACTATCTCTGTAGCATCCTCTTTTAAAACCCTAAGATGTAGGCCATCCGGTTTGTCGGATTTGTCGGCTTTTAGTCCCATTAATTTCGCCAGTACTATTTCTTTACTAATACTAATTTCTTTAAGTTCCTCATTCTAACGAGACCCTTGGTTCCCCACTATTTCCAGAATGTTTTTTGTGTCTTCTTCTGTGAAGACAGATACAAAGTATTTGTTTAATGTCCATGCCATTTCCTTATTCCCCAGTATAATTTCTCCTGTCTCTGCCTGTAAGGGACCCACGTTTACTTGTGCCAATCTCTTCCTTTTTACATACCTATAGAAGCTTCTACAATCTGTTTTTATGTCTCTTGCTAGTTTACCCTCATTTTCCATTTTTTCTCTCTGTCAATTTCTTGGTCCTTCTTTGCTGAATTCTAAAATCCTTCAAATCCTCAGGCCTACTACTCTTTTTGACAACATTAAAAGCTTCTGACTTTAATCTAATACTATCTTTAACTTCTCTTGTTTTCCACGGTTGGACCATTTTTCTGGTGGGATTTTTATTCCTTAAGGGAACGTATATTCATTGTGAATTATGAATTATTTCTTTAAATGTTTGCCATTGCCTATCTACCATCATATCTTTTCATCTAGTTTCCCAACCTACCTTCGCCAACTCGCCTCTCATACCTACGTAGTTTGCTTTATTCAGATTTTGGACTTAAATAAATCACTCTCAAACTCAACATAAAATTCTGTCTTATTATGATCACTGCTCTCCAGAGGCTCCTTTACTGCAAGGTTATTAATTAACACTGTCTCATTGCACAATACTCGATCTAAAATAGCCTGTTCCTCAATTGGTTCTACCAACTTCTCCCACCCTTTTCTCTAAGCCCAATTATTAACTTTCAATTATATTTTTTATTTATCTACACTGACAAAATAACTTTCACATCTTCTGCTCACTTTTTTTTTACATCTTCCTGGCCCCAAATATTCATTTTAGAAAATGGGTTTGCAGTGGCTGAAAACTGGCTTTGAAGTGCAGCTTTCAAGGCAATTTAAAGTCCTAACTTTCAAGATTTACACAGTCGCACTTCAATCTAATAAGCAACAAAAAAGGAATGGGTTCTGAGGATTCAACATACCAGCCCCTGGAGCCCAACAGTGTCCCGATAAGTAAAATTTACCAGGGAACTATGAGCATTAAGAAATTTGGTTAAAAGCTGGTGGAATATAAACTCTCTCTGCCCCACTTGCTTTTGGTATAACAGAGAAATAAAATGAGGAAACATAATTTATATTTCATGCTGTTACAATGGAACTAAAATGTAAATCATATATTTAGATATGTTTTATAACTGGGGCATGAGATTTTAAGGTAGCCGCATCCCAAAATACATTATGTCCCTATTGAAGTGGCAATTACAGGCAAAACCTATAAATCAGACAAGCTGGGCTTAAGAAAACATGCATTTATTTTAATTAATTTCACTTCATAACTCAACGGGGAACAGTAAACATTGAAGGAAATTGTTTCTAATTCCTTTCATGACCATCAATCATCACAGCGCACATACACAATTACATTGAAAATTACATCTAACTTTGTGCCAGCAGTTAATATTTCATCAAAGAAAATACAAGAAAACCCACCAAAAAATGTGTAGAAAATCAAATTTACACTTGTTTTTACTTTTTATGATTACGTTCAAAGTAAACTATTTTGCTCTGAAATTCTGGTCAGGGCAAAGGCACAAAACCAGTAGATTGCTGGATTGGGAAGTGGAAAATGGGGCAAAACCTGTTTCTGCTGGGGATTCTGCCCCATTTCATATAAGGGGCACTTGGGTGGATCTATTGCCCACTTCAGTAAGGGGACAGCCTGGGGCCTTTCCAGGCTACCCCAGGAATTCTGCCCAACCTGTCCCTTGTAAGGTCTCAATGGAAGTCAAGCCAGCATGTGTTCTGCAGAGGACTATTGAAAGGCCTCAATTCTTTAGCAGGGAAAAATAACAGATCCCAAAGGGAATCACTTACCTTGAAAGGAAATCCCCGCACTCCATTCAGAGCTAAAGAAACAAAAACATATGTTGTCCATTGGGCCCTTCCCAAGCCGTTGTTCCACTCCAGAGCAGCAGGGAAACACTCTAATTTTCTGGGGCTCCATCAGGGTAGGCATAGCTGATACATCGCTGCACACCTAGGCAGCCCACCCTGTCCATCCAGATGACCCCGTCCCAAGGATTTAGGATGGAGTCTGCGTCAGTGTGTCTGGACGGGCAGGATGAATGCTCAACTGAACCTCCACCAGTCGACAGAAATTCCCAGAATTTCAGCCCCTTCAGAGATTTTTTTTCCCATGTTTGTGCTTAAGAAAAATATCGCCCCGAAAATTAAACCTAATACGCGAGAGTACGCACTGTGTACTCTCGCGTATTAGGTCCCAAATTGCCGGTTTCCTGCATGCACTGCGCATACGCGGGAAACCGGCACTTCGTGTATTGCAAAGGGGGCAGTTCCTAAGTGAACCGCGTGCGCGATACAGGTTGTGCGCATGCAGTGCACTTAGTTTTTTTTTCAGGTTTGAACGCGCAGGTAAGTGGTGAATATTTTACACATAAAGAAAGCAGGCGTAGGACTCCCTTTTAACAAGGTAAGTAGTTAATTAAGTGTTATTTTAAATTTTTTTCAACAGGTTTATCTTTTTTAGAGACTTTAAAGAAAGGTAAGTTTATTTTTATAACTTTTAAAAAGATTTTAAATTTTTTCAAAAATTTATTTTGTTTAAAGTGGTTAATTTATTTAACTATACTTATTTTATTAATGTGATGGCATTTTTTTTTTATTTAATTGAGGGTTAGCTGTTCTTTTGGGGGCTTGTAGTATTCATAGCTTTGACAGCCCTTGCTGTCAAAACTATGAATGAAAGATGGTGTGCTGCCATTGGCTCTAACTGAATCACGTGATCCCAGAGCTCGCACGAACTAATTGCGCACTGGGATACGCAAGCACTGCACGGTTGCAACAGGGAGAGGCTCTGAAACTAAAGTTCGTGTGGGCCCCAAACAAAAAGGTAGGCGCGGAGTGCGATATCGCGGGGAATCCTTACCCCCGCGGGAACCATCGATGTTTAATTTCTGGGCCATCATTTACCATACGACTTTAACAAGAAACTCAAATTCTTAATGCCTACAAGTGACATTAGTAGCCAACATATAAGGGGCAGAGCCTATTAATATGTTATGTAATAAATTCAGAATAATTACAACTCACACTCAAAACAGGCTTTCATCTACAGCAGCAGAGCATAGCTGATACAACTGAAAAAAAAATTACATGAAAGTTTCTGGTTAATAGCGTAAAGGAAGCTAGCACTGGGAATTGTGGCACGATGTCATTTTGGGTAACAAATGAACATATGAAAAAGGAGGTAAAAACCAGCTCGTCCATTGAGTCTGTCCTCGACAGTCATCGTGTAATTGCTAGGTTTGATACAGCATGGTTAGTGCAGAGTAAAGGTCCATCTACTGTGCTGCGACAGGATACCTTGGGGGAAAAATTCAGTTGGTTGCGCCTCCCGTTAGCGCCCTAAGAGGGCGCTAATGGGGTGCAAAGCATCTAGCGCCCCGGGCGCGGCGATGTTTGTGCCGCTCGCGAAATTAACTAGACATTTAGCGGCGGCGCTAAACACTACCGCCACGATCTCCTGCGCCGGCAGATCGTGACGTCAGTCGAGCGCGCAACGCCCCGGAGCGGATATTGAGTGGCGCCCCCTGCCTTACCGCCTGCCGCTAACAACGACAGGTTGAGGGGAGCGCTTTGCAGTCAGGAAGGGACTGGGGGAGCGTTATTTCAAGGTGACCACTTCCTGCCTTTTATTGTTGGTGACATTTTTGAACCACGCATTCTGAGAGAGAGAGAGAGACTTCTGGAGAGATTCAACGCTGTGTGAAGGAGTTTTAGGTACTGAGCAGCACTTTGCAGGTTCATTTTGATTTGCCCTTCCTTGTATCGATTTAGAAGAGACTGTGGGGGCTGCACTCTGAGCTCTTTCCCTGGTACTCTCCATTGTTCTTTCCAGCAGAGTTGATGTGCCGGTCTCTCCAGGCCGAGATTCAAGGCTGCAATGAGCAGTATGTGGATGGAACGCAAGATCAACCCACCCCTTTAAGAACTGGCCCACGCCATTGTGTGTGTGTTCCATTGCTGACTGACATTACATGAGCTTCGCCAGCGCTCTGAGGTAGCGCCTCGCTCCTCGGCCTTTGCGCCTTAAGACAGGTGTGAAGCGCCTGATTTAGCGCTCCAATCACCTCCAGGGGCGATAAAAGTCAAGTTTGCAGTCGGTGGCAATAATTCGCACCAGGCGCTAATCTTTGCGCCCGGCCGATAATTGCGCCCCAAATGGGGCGATACTGAATTTCTCCCCCCCTTATCTCTAACCTCAAAAGAGGTCTGCCCTTCCCATTTGCACCAGTGTAACTATTTCCATTTCCCACACCAGCTATCCTTTGGCCTTTCTGAGTGCCATGCAGTCCTGAATTAAAGACACCTTTTGAGCTGTGCATCCGCTGGGAACTATATTGAAACTGACCAAATTTATTTCATAATAATTAACTTTTAAATGAGTTTACAATTACATACAATTCTGGTGTACTTGGAGACATAATACAAAAATACCAATGAATTGCCAACATTGGTGCACACTGCAATACATGTAAAAATGCTTCTTTGCATCACATCAGAGTCGTGCATTGTTCTGAATGTGCATGTTGGATACACCTAGAAGAGCAACATTGGTGTGGAGGAAATAATGGCCCAGCTTTTCAGGGAGATTTGCGTCAGTGTATTGGCGCATCCAAGTCATAGAAAACCTTGAACAGCGCAAAAGAGCAAAATATAGAGTAAGTGGCTTATGTCAATAATTAAGCAACTCCATATTTTCCTGGGATTTTTGCGCTACGCCGCCAAAAACAACTAGAAGGCAATTATCATAGCTTCCCCCATTAAAATCAATAGTGATTGTGATTTTTCTGTATTTAGACCCGTTTTCACACCGCTGCCACTTGGACTGAAAGACAATGATGCTGTGGCCTGGCAGCGGCATGATTTATTGACTTTAAATGCATTCTATGATTGCATTTAAATGACCTGCTAATATGTTTGCTGATGGGACTTGTTGAAAGACAGGTTCGTAAACCATTGTAATGTCATATCAATAAAAATATATTAATGATTCTTTACTTTTATGTCTTTTCTACTATGTTTTTCATTAAGCATTAATTGTTGCTATGAAGGGTATAGTACAAAGGAAGATGGTTATGGTTGTTGGAGGCGAATCATCTCAGCCCCAGGACTTGATGTAATAGTTCCTCAGGGCAGTGTCCTAGGCCCAACCATCTTCAGCTGCTTCATCAATGACCTTCCCTCCATCATAAGGTCAGAAGTGGGGATGTTCACTGATGATTGCAGAGTGTTCAGTTCCATTCGCAATTCCTCGGATAATGAAGCAGTCCGTGCCCACATGCAAAAAGACCTGGACAACATCTAGGCTTGGGCTGTTAAATGACAAATAACATTTGCGCCACACAAGTGCCAACCAATGACCATCTCCAACAAGCAAGAGTCTAACCACCTCCTCTTGATATTCAATGGTATTACCATTGTCAAAGCCCCCTCCTGGGGGTCACCATTGACCAGAAACTTAACTGGACCAGCCACATAAATACTGTGGCTACAAGAACAGGTTGGAGGCTGGGTATTCTGCGGCAAGTGACTCACCTCCTGACTCCCCAAAGCCTTTCCACCATCTGCAAGGCACAAGTGTAATAGAATACTCTCCACTTGCCTGGATGAGTGCAGCTCCAACAACACTCAAGAAGCTCGACACCATCCAGGACAAAGCAGCCCGCTTGATCAGCACCCCATCCACCAGCTTAAACCTTCACTCCTTCCACCACTAGCGCACAGTGGCTGCAGTGTGTACCATCTACAAGATGCACTGTGGCAACTCACCAAGGCGTCTTCAGCAGCACCTCTCAAACCCGTGACCTCACCACCTAGAAGGACAAGGGCAGCAGGTGCATGGGAACACCATCACCTGCAAGTTCCCATCCAAGTCACACACCATCCTGACTTGGAAATATATCGCTGTTCCTTCACCGTTGCTGGGTCGAAATCCTGCAACTCCCTAGCTAACAGCACTATGAGAATACCTTCATCAGAAGGACTGCAGCGGTTCCAGAAGGCGGCTTGCGGGCAATTGGGAATAGGCAATAAATGCTTTGCCAGCAACGCCCACATCCCAGATTAAATTTTTTTAAAACAGCAGCATAAGCACTTGCATGGATAAACTGAGATGGCAAAAGCAATTATAAAGATTATCTGTCTCTAAAATCAAGAAGGCGAAAGGCTCTTAGATGGCTTTGGCCCCAGCTCTACCCTCATATTTAGATTAAAATATTCTGCGTCTGTATTAAATGCCAGTTTAATCTAATAAAATTTGCTTCATTTTGCTCACCTGGAATTAATGGGAGCCCCAACCTGATTCAGACCAAGGTTTTTTTTCTCAACCATTAATTGTGAAGATCAAGTTGCTCTGGGAGAAGCTTGTCACTATTTCTAGCAGCTAATCCCCGTGCTGCATAAAGGCATTTGTCAAATCGCTGGGAAAAAAGTCACGCCAATTCCGATTTGCTACCATGCTCACTCCAGCATAATCTAATTAGAAATGCAGTAAAATAAGGAGTACGTTATCAACAGCGAGATCAGCATCCTAGATTGCCAAAATTATAGGTCGGAATTTTCACCTTAGTCAGGGCGGGTGCATGCGTGCCGCGTAGCAGGTCGCCATCCCGAAGTTTTCAACAGCGTGTTCTGCACTGCGCGGTTAACTGAATTGGATCAATTGAAACAGCCATGCGGGCTTCCCGGCCAATTAAATGGAGCGGGTCTGATGACATCACTGATGACTCGCTTTCCGCTCAGACAGTTAAAGGAGCCTTGCACACATCCCATTTGACGGTTGTTGGAGGAGGCATACAGGTATTTGGGAGAGATGGCCACTGTTATATATCGAAGTAGTTTGTGTGGGTGCAAGCAAGGATGGAGTCACAGCGCCAGAAGGCTGCACCCAGGTTCTCGGATGCCTCCCTGGAAGTCCTGGTCCAGTTAGTCAGAGCACACAGGGCGGTCCTATTCCCTGGTAGCGGCAGGGAAAGAGCAGCCAGTGAAACCAAGAGGACATGGCTGGAGATCACACAAGAAGTGAACAGCGGGGTGTTGTCAGCCGCTCCTGGATTCAATGCTGCAAGAGATTTAATGATCTCATGAGGTCAGAAAAGGCGAGTACAATGCCACACTCAACTACATCCTGATGTGCATGTCACCCCAACCCCAGCACTCTGTCTTCCCAAGCCTACTCCTGCACTTCACTCTTTGCAGATGCACCCAGCCTGATTGTCTATGTACCTACTCACATCTCGATCTGACTATCCACCACTGACATTCACCCTCAGCCTAATGCAATCCTACAAAGCAATGCCACAGAAGGTCGTCATTTGGCAATGTCACGCCACTCCCTCATGGTCACCCTCTACAGATGTAGCCCATACATCCCTTACACTCATTGTATCACTCTCACTCAGAATTTTCTTCTTTCCTTCCTTGTAGGAGAAGAGAGCGCCGAACAGGAGGGAGAGAGAGAAAGAACCGGAGGTGGCCCTCCAATATATACTAATTTGACGCCAGCAGAGGAAAATGCTCTCGAAATAAGTGGAGTGACAGAGTTGCTAGCAGTGGGAGATTTAGATAAGGGGACCTCCCAGCAACCTGGTGACAGAGTTCAATATCCTACATGACATACAACAGTCAGTCACTCATGGTGACTGATGTCAGCAGCCAGTGAAATATCATCATGTGCATAATGGTAATGTTACACATTCTTATCATAAGAGGTCTAATTCATGTCTTTACTCTCCCACAGGTCCATCATTCCCCCCCCCCCCCCCATCCAAACTGTCCTGCTGGAGGAAGAAGAAAACTTCTCAGAGGAAGCTCCATTCTCTGAGGGTGCACCATCAGCAGACCCATGCGCACTCAGCACCAGCGCAGATACACACACGTCGGATGGTCCTGCGAGACAGAGAGTGGTGTTGTCACCTGGTGTCTCACACATCACAAGTGAGCAGGAGCAGATGGTGGAGACAGAGACAGCAGTGAAGAGTCCTCGCCGGAGGGTGCAGGACATTTCCAGCTCTGCTCAGCTGCTTTCAGATGCTAAACCTCTAGGGCCGTCGACAAAGAGGTTGATCTTGGAGAAGCAACAACAAATGCGCAAGGTTCTGACAGCTTTTCCAGCAGCGATGTGCACGACTGTACAGAGAATGGAGATGTCCATCTCCAACATGAGCAGCGCTATATCGCAGGCAATGGTGACAATGTGCTGTTTCATGGAAAGGATGGCCACCTGCATGGAGCAACGAATGCGCCAGTCACACGAGAACATGTTTGCTGTGAACAACAGATTGCAGACTCTTATTGACCTCATCTCTAGAAGGGATTGGCCTCATCTCTAGAAGGGATAGCAATGTAGACTTGGGCCTTCATCACCTCACTGATGTGTAGCAAGGTGCTCTCCAGATCCTTGCTAGCAGGGAAGTGCAGGTGGCCCATGAAAGGGATGATGGTGAGAGGGGACATGGAAGTGGGGGCTCTGCTCAAAGCGCACCCACTGCTCCCCCATTGCCTCCCCCTCAGTCAGAGCCCACATGCTGCCTCGAATCCCGAAGCCAGAGTCTGCCCCTGGACAGTTGCAGGAGGAGCAGTCTTTGGCGGGGCCCTCACAGGCTCCAAAACCCAGAGGACGTCCGCCAAGTGTTGAAGCAGTCACAGCAGGGAAGTGAGCAGCCTGCCTCTACCTCTGCTGAAGCCACAGGGATTGCACTTCATAGAAGCACTTGCAAAAGAAAAAAAGACAAAATTGTAGATGCACAAAGGTATGCACATGGGTGTTTGCCAAAATGTTGGTGTTAAGTTTCAGTTCTATTTATGATGTACATAAATGTATTTCTTTGCACTACTTTCCCATCTTGTCCATTTTTGCCTGCTGCCTGGGAAGTGGCCTTGTTACTTGAGAGTGAATGGTGAGAGATTACTTAACCTCGAGCAATGGGTGTTTGTTTGACAGGAATGGTTTGGTCATTTTAGGACTGTTTTGTGGTGTTGGTGGGGCGGGGGAAGTTGGTTCACCATTTGGTGCAACTTAACTAAATTGGGCCATCCCGGGCCTCCCAGGCAGCAATGTGCGTCGCTGCTGGTGCCATCTCCACCTCAGGTTCCTCTTCCTCCTCCTCATGTGCCACCTGTTCCTCCTCCTCCTCTGAAGAGGCTGTGCACTCTGTGCCTTGCTCCTCCTGCAGCTCCAATCCTCGCTGCTGTGCTAGGTTGTGCAGCATGCGACATACAACGATGATTCTGGAGACCCTGGCTGGTGCATACCGAAGGGCTCCTCCAGATCTGTCAAGGCATCTAAGCGCATCTTCAGCATGCCGTTTGCTTGCTTTATGACACATCTGGTGGACATGTGGCTTTCATTATAGCGCTCCTCGGCCTCATTGTTTGGCCACTTCAAGGGAGTCATCAACCACGTCTTCAGTGGATAGCCCTTGTCTCCAAGCAGCAAGCCGGTAAGTCTGTTTGGAGGTGCGAAGAGCTGAAGGAGGGTGGACTGGTGCAGCACGAAAGAGTCATGACAGCTCCCTGGGAATCTGGCACACACATGCATGATGATCTTTTTATGGTTGCAGACAAGCTGCACATTGATGGAGTGGAAGCGGAAGCCCTTCACAAACACTCCTGGGTGATCTGGGTTGCCTTGATTGCCATATGTGTGCAGTAGATGATGCCCGGCACCTGTGGGAAGCCAGCCAGAGCCACAAAGCCGAGCGCCCGCTCAATAACACTGGCTTCATCAGTGGCAAAGTTTACATAAGTGGCTGACTTGTGAAACATGGCATCGGTCACCTGGGTGATGCATCTGTGGATGGCCGACTGCAAGATCCTGCAAATATCTGCTGTAGATCCCTGGAAGGAGCCTGAGGTGAAGAAGTTGAGGGTGGTGGTGACTTTGACAGCCACTGGTAAGGCGTGTCCACCAGGTCCTCTAGGCAGCAGGTCTTCTTCCAGCAAGCTACAAATGTCTGCGACAACCTGGCGTGATAGCCTGAGCCTCCTGAAGCACTGCTGTTCAGTCATGTCCAGGAAGCTCATCCTCTGCCTGTATACCCTGTGTTGGGAGTATTGCCTCCGGCATGGTGCACCCCTGTGCTGATCCCCTCTCTCCTGTGGAGTATCAGGCCGCTAAGGAGAAGGCTGCTAGTGTTGCTGGTGTTCTTGGTGCTGGGGCTCATCTTGGTCTGAATTTGAGGTCCAAGGTGAAACAGCATAAGCGATACCCATGCCGATCTGATAGACGGCGGGTAAAGTGGAGATCAGAGGCATAATCCTCCAATGTAGTGAGAGTGACTTCGGAGGTTGCAGAAATCACCTGCAAACTCCTGAAAGCAAAATCTCTGCACAAAATGGTGTTAGCAGGAGCCTTTCCCTTAGGCAAGGAAGCAGGTGGATTTATGGTTTTTTTTCCAGCTGTCATTTAGTGAAGTAGCACAATGGCCACTGAGCTCCCGCCTTGCCTTCATAGGCGGGCTTCCCGAGGCCCGTGAATCCCATGCGCAACCAGTTAAAGTTGAAACCTCACATTAAAAAGGCTGTTAAGGGTCTTTCAACGAGCAGTTAAGTACCTCAATGAGGTCACCCACCTCTCCCGAGCGGGTCCATGGCGCGCCTCGAAACTCACCCCAGTTAAATATGGAAGTCAACGGGATGATGGTGGGTTCCCGATGCAGTCAATTTCAGCGCTTTTAACTGCTGACCGGCTCCCAAACCTGCACGCTCGGCAATGTAAAAATTTGAGCCATAGTGTACAATCTCGCCATTGCAGGAAAATCTGGGCCAATTTCTCTGTTGTAGCTAGCACATGTCAAGACACCTTACACATGCATATATTAAGGACAACAGGGCCCACAGATAAGTGTTCTATATGTGATTGAATATTCCAGAAACGGTTAGTGATACCCAAGATGGTGAACAGCTCATAATGGCCCAAAATCGAGGCTAAAAGCAATCGCTGTTATTTATGCACAAATGCCACAGCAACTTCAGGTGAGGGCAGATGCGCTATTCAATGTGGAAATCGGAAAGTTGCTGTCAGAGATGCATCATTCCACCTTTTGCTTCGCGAAAATGGCATCTGACTCCCCATTGAAATGCATTGAGTGGCGTGAAGTTCCTGTACTTCCACAGTAGATATGAAGTAAACTCGCCACAGGAAGTGAAGTCAAGTCATTTCAAGTCTAAGTACTAAGTAACAACGTGATAACTGTTAATTACTGCCAGTCAACCTCTCTGACACCGAAAATTAACTATTACGAGTGAGGAGTCTCATTCCTGCAGGTTTTAATTGGTGTTGGGAGATTTTTTTATATATATTGAAAATTAAAACTTTTTAAAAACTTTTTCTTTGTCTCTTTTTTCTCTCTCTCTTAATCCAATCTTTCTTTCACTCTCTTTATTTCTCATTCAGTATCTGATTTGATATTGATTCAACATTCTAACTTGCACTTCCTGCTCAGTCCTTGCGCTATTAACTTCAATCTGATTGGTTCAGGAGATACACAGTTGCTTGTCCTGTTCACGCAGATCCCAGATGCCCTGAAGGGGGCATCGCGCCTTTTCCATCTCGGACATCCAGCTACTTGCAGCGCAAAATATCGTCGACATTAAATGGGCAAGGGCAAGTCTAACTAATGGTGGGCACCGTTCGTTGCTCTGCCACAGGAAATTGTGGGCCATCATCTACCAGGATTGAAAAAGTGCCATAGAAACTGCCATTGAGAGGAAAAGAAAACATTGGAGACATAAATAAGAAAACAAAGTTGCTTTTACTTCAGCAACTAACAATATTCCCAGTACATGAAATATTATTTTGTATTGTAAAACCAATATACATCGCACAGCAGATAACTTCTCTACAACCCAATGTAATAAATGTAGGAATTAAAAAAAGTGTGTTTGTACAAGGTTTCTAATACCATACCACTGTCCATCCACCACTGCAACAAAACACGTTACAATAAAATAATGAAGGAAAAAAAAGTAGTACAAATACATCAACATTTCTGATAGATTTAGCCTCATTACAAAATTGCTGGTTGCCAAGTTTTCAGAGTTTCCTGCATCGATTGTTAATATGGCCCAAAACTGCATCTCAACTGCAAGAAAACTGAATGCTGTCCCCAAAGGACTCAAAAGTTCTCATTGGTAACATCCCAAAGAAGATTGTAGGTTGTTGATTTTGTACCACTGTGATGAGCCAGTTGATAATTATGCCCACCTTCTTGGCCAATTATACCTAATCCAATTATGAAGTATTCACAAGATACTTATGGATGAGGAAGGTCATTCAGCCGATCTTAATTAATCTGTCCAGAACAACCCTACAATCCCCTCCCCATTGCTGCATCCACTTGTTTCTTAAATGATTCCAGGGTGTTTTGCCCCATTACTCTGCCTGAAATTCTATTCCAAGTGTGAAGAACCACCTCCTGATATCAGACCTAAAGTTTGAACCAGTGTCCCCTATCCTAATACCACTGTTTAATTTAAAGTAGTATTCTGGATTAAACCTTTCCATACTATTTACTATCTTGCATACCTCTGGAAGATCACCTCTCAGATGTCTGCTTTACAGGCTGAAAAGGCTAAGTTTCTCCAACCTTTCCTCATAACTCAGCCTTTACACTAGGGATGAGCCATGGCCCTTCTCTGTGCTACCTTTAGTTCTTGAATGTCTCTCTCGTGTTTCGGTGACCAGAACTGGACACAGTACTCAAGGTGCAGTCTGAGTATTTTACCATTTGATCGTGACTTCCTCTGACTGTTTTGGTTGTGTAGTGCAACATTCTATTGTTTTTTTTTATTGCTGCGCTGCATTGGTTGGACATGTTGGAGTGAGCGACGAATTTCACTACCCCATTGAGCGTTAAGTCTACTATGAGTCATAAGTCTCTTCCAAACCGCATCCTTAGGTATTTCAACACCATTTATACAGTATGACTGTCCCTCATTTTTCCTTCCTATGTGCAATACCTTACACTTGTCTGTACTAAATATTATGCCATCGTTCGGCCCACTAATATTTTGTTTAGCTTAATAATTTCTGGGCTGCCTTTTTTGTTTTCACTGCCCCTCAGATTTTGTTATCATCTGCAAATTCGACCAATTTGCATTGAGTTTCTGAAACCAAGTTACTGATGTAAATTAGAAACAGTGGTGGTCCCAACACTTTACTGTGGGGCACCCCAATCAGTACTTCCCTCCACTTTGACAATACCCATCTTACCCCTCTAACCAGTAATCACTGTTTTCTATGCTTCAGCCAATTTCTAATCCATACCAAAATTTCACCCTGAAATCTGAGAGCTTTGAGCTGTTAGTAACCTTTCACGCAAAATGTTATCAAATGTCTTTTGTAAGTCTAAGTACATAATATTGTAGCATTTACCACAGTTGACTCGGATTGTCATTTTCTCAAAGAAATCAAGGAGATTGGTCAGGCAGGATCTTCCCTGTCTAAAGCCATGTTGATTGCTGTTTACTAGATTGATATTGTACAGATAATCATCAAGTTTACTACTGATAATCAATTCCATTATTTTATACAGGTTTATAGTTGCCTGTCTATTTTGTCACCCTATTTGAATATGGGTACTACATTAGCACATTTCCAGTCTACTAGTGCCTTCCGAGTGTGCTGATCCTCAATTTCAAGCCTACTTGCATCTTTTAATGTTCTCGCCTCTTCTCTAGCAATACTCTTATTATATTACATTTTTTTTTTACTGATATGCTTTGACTCTGCAACTTTGCTTTTTTCTAGGTCTCTCTTTGACTCTCAGATCACCCTTTTAATTTGTTTCAACATGATTTTATATTCATCCTAGTGAGCCCCTTCTCCTTTCTGCCTGCATGATTTATAGAGGTAATTGTTAATCCATTTGAGTCACATTTGTTTCATTTGAACTTGCTGAACTTGGGTATGTCTTGACTTGCACGTCCAGTATTATTATTTTGTTTTGTATATAAAGGCGTTGCATTTGTCTTCCAGTGAAATGTTGAAGGTCGTCCTCCAATCCATTTGTTTTAAATCTTATCTCACCTCTTCGAATTTAGTCTTCTAAAGCTATAAACCTTATTCCTGGCCTTAGCTTTAATCTTGATCATTCTATGGTCACTGTCCCCACAGGTGCTGGGTGACATCTGGGTGATTTACAAATACCAAGTCAAGCACTGCCTCTTGTGGATTCCCTTTTCCACTGATGCAATGTAGTCATGTCAATGCATGTGGGTGTTATCAGAGTGCACATAAGTGTAGCCATTTTTGATTGCCTGATGTAGCACCCACATATCAGCAGGCTTTGGGATGAGGTTAGGATTATGGACGAGTAAGTATCGGTCTTGTGCGGGTGAAATATTCTCCACTCTGTTGTTGTGGAACCTCTAGCTTGATTGGTGTAGCCCACTGTGGAGGGCACTAGTGATAGATGAAAGGTCTCTATTCCTTGTATGGCCATGTCCTCAATAGCTGCAGATAGTTCCACTCACCTGGAGGATTTGACATCCTCCTGGCCTTGTCACCATCCATAGCTCCATAAAGGGATTCAGCAGAGCGGGATAAAGACAACTCACCTGCAAAGGCATGAAGGAAATTCTTCCGTAATTACTTTGGACTACAAAAAGTTAAATAAATTAATTTAAAAACTGTTTAAGGAAAACAATGCTTTCATATTTTTTTTTATTCGTTCATGGGATCTGGACGTCGCTGGCAAAGCCAGCATTTGTTGCCCATCCCTAATTGCCCTTGAGAAGGTGGTGGTGAGCCGCCTTCTTGAACTGCTGCAGACTGTGTGTTGAAGGTACTCCCACAGTGCTGTTAGGGAGGGAGTTCCAGGAATTTGACCCAGTGATGATGAAGGAACGGCGATATGTTTCCAAGTCAGGATGGTGTGTGACTTGGAGGGGAACTCGGAGGTGGTGGTGTTCCCATGCGCCTCCTTCTAGGTGGTAGAGGTCATGGGTTTGGGAGATGTTGTGGATAGAAGCCTTGGCAAGTTGCTGCAGTGCATCTTGTAGATGGTACACACTGCAGCCACGGTACGCCAGTGGTGGAGGGAGTGAATGTTTAAGGTGGTGGATGGAGTGCCAATCAAGCGGGCTGCTTTGTCCTGGATGGTGTCGAGCTTCTTGAGTGTTGTTGGAGCTGCACTCCTTTAATATTACTTTTACTGAATATGGAGTTGGTTTTGAAATTTGAAATAAAAACTATATTTCACACTCACCAGACCACTGGAATTGTGTGAATATTTTTGTTCCCTCGAGGAATAATGGTAACTGCTTTGCAGTCACGCAGTCTAGACAGTTGAGCATTAGTTTTGGTGCTTCTTAAGCTTCTGTGGTGTGCTTTAGATCTGCACTTATTGCATTCCAGTTTTTTCATCATCACCATTTATAGCTGTTAATCCATTTTCTACAAGCCTGTAACATTTGTGGAATTCTGAAAGCTCTATTGACTTATTCAGAGATCACAGTCCATGCATGTGGTTAAATGTTGATTTTGTGCCAAAAGAGGCATCTTTGTATTTCAAGAATTGTCTAACTAATAAAGTGGATCTGCTTCCATAAAACAAACTGAATTTAATCTTTACCACCATTTTGAGATCTTTACTGCCACAATTCACCACCATAATAATTAGCATTTGTTACAGTTAGTGTATGAAAAGTGCCTCATCCTGATTCATTGAGGTGACAATTTTGAATAGTTCCAACTAGCCTGTAATTGGATGTCTTGCCACCCACAATAATTTAAAAGGCTTTCAGATATAATCCTGGCTTGAGTGGTTGGTTAAGTTATTCACCACCATGAAATTGTCTAGTGTATCATAATTCCCACATCATAAAATTCCCCCCCTCAGTTACTAAACACGAACATTACAAAATGATAAATGATGTATGTTAAACGTAAAAAATGTTTGTTTTACAGCTGTTTGCTTTTAATTTAGGCCTTTATGTCTTAAGCTGGATCTGGAGTGGAAAATATCAGTCAAACCACCTCGCTGTGGTTTTAAGGAGTGACTCAATTCTACTAAAAATGACTGCAACTGCTACTTCCCAGCTGCTTCACTTCTTTTAAGATTCAACAGAATTTTGGAGAATCAGGCCAAACTCCATTCTCTGATAAATGGAATAAAAAGCGCATGCGCGGAAATTTGAATGGGCCACGTAGCTCGTTAAAGAGGCCATACACCTAAAATAAAAATTAGCAGGAACATTGCTTTTCAGAATGTAGAGCTGGAAGGGGCAGCAATTAAAAGAATGTGGCCCACTTTTCATCCGCCCCCCTCCCCACTATCCTGCCACCGATCCCAACCCCACCACTATCAATCTCGCACCCACCCCCGGCCATCAATCGAGTGTGGCGCTCATTGCTTCGGTGCTCCATGTCTGTGCCCGGATTCCTGACAGGAGTCATGAGCCAGGTGTAGAGGAGGTACCCTGTCTCCTAGGTGCCAACCTGATACCTACTGATCTAGGTCGAAGACAGAGGGGATTAAGGGCTTGTATAATATGAAGGCATCATGACTATTTGCCAGGATACCAGGCACAGACCGGCATTATTCATTGCCTGTGGTCACAGACCAGCGCAGCATTCATGAAGTGGAACCCCTTCCGGTTATAAAATATGGTTGGTTCTTGAAGGGGATAACGCAGGGCAATGTGTATCTAGTCAATGATACCTTGCACCTGGGGAAATTCAGCGACGCAGGCAAATCTGAGCGCTCTCTCCTCCTGATCAGCAGCCTGCATTGGGAAGGTGATGTATTGCTGTTTCCTTGCAGAGGGCATCCTTCAACTGCTTGATGGATGTATAGACAGCAAACTGACTAATGTTGCTGATAGTACCTGTTGCAGCCTGGAATGAGCTGGTGGCATAGAAGTTGAAAGCCACTGTTAACTTCACAGCCACATGCAGTGCTATATGTGCTCTGGTGTTTGGCTCTAATTCCTGTTACAATAGGTGACATAGATCAGTGAATTCCTGCCTATTGAAGCATAGCCGCCTCACGCACTGCTCCTCTGTCAAGTTGAGGTAAGACAACCTGTTTCAGAAGACCCACATGTTGTAATCCCTCCTGGCCACCTTTGCCATCTTCTTTGACCCTCCACAGGTTTGTGCTGATGTTGCTGGTGCTACTGTTACAATGGTACTCCTGCAGTCAATGAAGTAAAACAGTGCAGCTGCAGCCAAAAGTCAGCTCTCCAACAACTCTGTTTTCTAAAAAAACAGCCGAAAATTGGCTCCAAAATCTCCAGTAGCTAAAAACAACCTTCCAGAGACTTATGTTAATGGAGGCAGGGATCTCTATAAATATTGCTGCTTCAGCCAGCTTCTTGAGTGTTCACACCATGTTTTTCTGGGCAGGCACAAGAATGAGCAAATTAAATGCTCCTAGGCACCAATTTCCAAAAAGGGTCCTAATTCAAGCACAGGACAACTATTTACATATCTTAATGAGGCCAGCATTCATTTCAGGCGCCCACCAGGGATGCCTAATGTGCACCTTAAGAAATATGGCGGTGGCCACTTTTTATGTGCACTTCTGGCGCATGACATCCCACCAAGAATTTGGTAAGGAGAATGCCAATTTTTTTGCTCAAAAACTCAGCGAAACACAAAGGAATTTCTACCCCGAGTATTCTGAGGTGTGGTGAACTTTGGAACCCCAAGAACTGCAGCCCCCTCCTCCCTTAATAGGATGCAGAGATTGGGAAAATGATATGTATTTGGAGAAATGGCAGCTGACATACCTGCGAATTTTAGTGTTGGCACCGACGAACCCGCAAATGAGAAGGATCCGGCAACCAAGTCACTAACTGTGAAGGATCCACTCACCAAGAAACTGACAAAGAAGTGAATTTATTTACAATTTCACATGCTGAAATGTAGTTTACATCAGAATCCAATTACTATGAGGCGGTAGTAATAGGAACATAGGAATGGGAATAGGCCATTCAGCCCATCAAGCCTGTTCCACCATTCAATTAGATCATGGTTGATCTGTATCTTAACTCCATCTACCCACCTTGGTTCCGTAACCCTGAATACCCTTGCCGAACAAAAATCTATCAATTGCAGTTTTGAAATTTTCAATTGACCCCCCGGCCTCAACAGCTTTTTGGGGGGGAGAGTTCCAGATTTCCACGACCCTTTGTGTAAAGAAGTGCTTTCTGACATCACCCCTAATGTAGCATTCCTGTTGAGTTCAGCACTTAAATTATCACCATAACAAAGAAATCGCACCGTTAACAGCGGGATCACTACATTGACCTAGCGGCAGGGTCAATATATTGACCTAGCGGCAAATATACTGGACATTGGCTGCAATGTTTCTGATTTGCCCCATATACCCATTGCGGCATATTCTAATTAGAAATGCAGTAAAATATGGAATTATCAATGCCTAGACAGTGAAATTTAATGTGTATGTCGCCAATCTCACCATTGCAGGAAAATCTGTGCCAATATTTTTTTTTACTAAATAGCATTGTGTATTCTCACAAGTTTGTTTTAAAAAGGGTACCTGGACAAGAGGTGGTTAAAATGCTAATTGGAAAGTTGTTTCTCTCAGAGTCCAAACAAATAGTTTTTCTGAGTATTCAGGAAAACAATTCTCATTTTGTTGGAAAATTTTTCTGTGATAGGGACACAGAGTGCAAGGCTTTTAAAAACTGGAAACAGACACCAAGAAAGACAGTTTGGCTTTTAGTAACAGGATACAGGAAACAGGCAAAAGGTTTCTGGTTACCAGCAGGTTATCAACCGGAGAATGGACTTCATGGAATCAGAAAGATCATTATATCCCTGGGAGACAGCCAACCAAATATCCAACCTATCCGAAATGCTTTGCAATCTGGTTGACCTCTTCAAATGGTCTCCGAAGAACGGGAATTCTTCCTTCAGTGCCTCCACAGAGTTGCCTGACTTGCCTGGTTCTCTGATGAAGGAGAGGAAGGTTTTCTGTAGCTCCACCATTGGCAGCCGTGCCTTCAGCTGCCAACAAGGCCCTAAGCTCTGGAATTCCCTCCCTAAACCTCTCCGCTCTCTATTTCTCTTTCCTCCTTTAAGACGCTCCTTAAAACCTATCTCTTTGACCAAGCTTTTGCTCATCTGCCCTAATATCTCCTTAGGTGTCAAATTTTGTTTTATAACACTTAACAACCAACAGAACAAAAACAGATTATCTGGTCATTATCACATTGCTGTTTGTGGGAGCTTGCTGTGTGCAAATTGGCTGCCACGTTTCCTACATTACAACAGTGACTACACTCCAAAAGTACTTCAATGGCTGTAAAGCGCTTTGAGACATCCGGTGGTCGTGAATGGCGCTACATAAATGCAAGTCTTTCTTTTCACTCCTGTGAAGCGCCTTGGGATGTTTTACTATGTTAAAGTCAATATATAAATACAAGTTTTGCTCCTGCACCTGCTACTTTCCTGCATTTTCCTCCCTCCACTCCCACCGGACAGTTGTTGAGCGTGCCTTTTATGTCATCTAAGCTTGGAGGTTGTCTTCTGTTCCTCCTGTGTCATATTATGAAATAATTCCTCATATGTACTATTCACGTCTGTCATTGCTCTGATATCTTGCCCTTGATTAAACTCACTAATGCCAGGTCTGCCCTGGAGCTAAATACTTTTCAGCTGTGTAATTCTGTATGAGTTTCTAATGGCTGGCCTTTAACAAAGCCATAACAAGCACAGATCAACTTTATTCTGATCGTGTTGCTAATGTTCATTCATCTCTTGCTGCTCTAAGCATGGACAAATAGTCTGCTGTTGGTCCATTCTGCCTGAAGCAGCAATGGAAAATTCCAGCATTTAAGTGAACAAGTGGCAAAGTAAAATAAGAAACTAAACCAAAACTTCTGCATCTCACCCAATAAGCAAGTATGCCCAGCTCCATCTCTGATCCCCCCTCAACACCCCCCCCCCCCCCCCCCCTCCCCGGTTGGCCATAATATCAGTTCCAACCCACATGCTAGCTAACAAACCCTTTCTCTCCTAATACCACACTAGCTGTAGCTCCCTCTCATAGGTTACCTCCACCCCATTTCATATTTCCTTTTACAGTAACCCCTCACAAATGTATTTCCCACCTACACTGCCCCCATTTCCCACTAGCTGTTATTCTCCTCCCAGGCAACTGTGCAGCAAGAATCCCAAGACTGTCTCCATTGCCATTGATCTTAAACTGCCATGGCTCCACTAGCGGTCTTTCAGCAGGTCCCCTCAGCCAGCTGAGATGATTTTCTTGCAGCAACACCTCCCCCCGCCCCAAGATGATTTTCTTACCCTTGGCTATCGCTAATTCCCTCTACCTCCTCTTCCCCCACCCCCTCTTCACTCTCTATCTCCTTCCCCTACTCTTACATCCTCCTCCCTCTGTCCACTACTCTCCCATCCCCCTCTGTCTGTCGCCACACCCTCCCCTTCCTTCTCTCTTCACTCTCTCTTCCCCTGCCCTCTCTTCCCTTGTCTCCTCCTGCCCTCTTGCTTTCCCCCACTCCACCTCCACATTGGTCCCATTATGCTCATTCTCTAACCGTCCTTTACCTGAAAAATGCAAAGTCTTGACTACCCATACGTAATGCCACAGCTGATCTGTAAGATGAATCTATAAATTTATAAAGTTATTCAGAAAGTAAAATTTTAAAAATAAAAACAATCATTGGTTGTACTCTTGAAATAAACTAAACAAGCGTGATGTATGTATTTGCACCTCTTGTTCGCTCTGTTCCTCCACTACATTAATAATCTTACCATTTAGGGTATACTTCCTTTTAGTGTTCCTTTTTCTCAATATGTAGTTTCACACTTCATTGCAGTGAACTGCATCTGTCACCCATCTTCCTACTCTGTTAACCTGTCTATATCTTCTTGCAATCCTCTGCATTCTTCTTCAGTTTGCCATGCCCCTACTTCAGTATCATCAGCAACATTCGATATTATTCCTCATGCCTATGTTCAAATCAATTATATGAACCAAAAAAAAAGTGGTGTCAGCACAGATTCTTTTGGCACAGTACCCACATTCAGCCAATCTAAGAAAAAAATCCATTTGCACTATTCTTTGCTTTCAGTCGTTCAGCCATCCCTTTATCCAGGTGGCTGCAGTCCTTTTAATACCAAATACCTTAAATTTCATAACCAGGTTCTTATGTGGCACTTTATCAAGTGCCTTCTGATAATCCATATATAAAACATCCACTGCATTCCCTTATTATATACTGTGATTTCCTCAAAAAATTCCATTAAATTAATCAAACACGACCTGACCTTAAAAATCCATGCCAACTGTTCCTGATTATTATCAAGTTCACACAGGTCACACTCACCAGCTGGCATCTTGTTTGCTGATGCTAGAAGCTGGTGCTTGTAAAGTAACTATAATGCTGGCATGGGCCAGGACACCATAATGTTCTGTAGATATTGAGAGACTGTGTTGGCTCCATGTCTTATCTGGAGTTGAGATAATATACCTGTACTGACACACCACTATCTCAGGACCTGCTCCTGATGAAACAGTTAAGAGGTATTGCACCAGCGGTTTTATACTCAGTTGTCACTGTCACTGTCACATTGAGCAATGTAAACTTGGACATTTTAGGGATAAGGCTGTTCAGATTATCGGAACATTGAAAGAGAAATGGGGATATAACCAAAGGATTTTCTGAACGTGGTCAATTTTCAGTAAGACATTGATTGCACATGAGATATTATACATAGCTAATGTAGAAATTTCTGGCAATTATTCAAATTGCACTGATTATATCGCAATCATTAATCCTTCAGTGAAGATTTTCCCACAAATCAGCAGCACTGTGTTAGAGTACCGGCAACATGGAATCATAGAAAGTGGATTCGCCCCTTTGATTTTCTATTTAATAAGATTCCAACATTGTCTGTTTTGTGGTGGGAAGGGCCTAAAAAAGCCACATGTTTCCCCCTGCCTTCCTTGTCCCCAAAACATAGAACAAAAATCAGAGATGGAGTTATCCATGGACCATTGCCATACGCCTCTTGACAACCAATTCAGAGCAACACTGATAGAGGAGTGAGACCTGGTTGACTAGCTGGCTGTGGCTGCTGTATAGCACAGAGACACCCACTTTGGCAAAATGGTCAAAATAACTTGTGAAAGTCTAAGCCTTACAAGAAATAATGCGCACATTAATTTCACGGTATTTTGATGATATATGGGAGTGACTTTAAGGCAGTGATCTAATTTTACGTTCCGATGCCCATTATAAATTACAATAGTGAATCTTACATAGTTTATGATGTTATCTGAATCCCAAAATGAGATTACTGTCTTGTAATTACTCCAAATTTATATAATCTAAAAGCTAATGCTTCATTGTATAATATAAATATTTGACTGTCCACTGTGATTATAACACAAAAACTTCTCTGTTACAACTTTAGTGAGACACAGAAATTTATTGTAACAAAAAGTTAAGCAAGTTTATTGGGTTTATTTTAAAGTGACCTAATTGAAATATTTAAGATTGTGAAGGGATTTGTCTAAATTGATCCAGGAAAATTGTTTACTATGATGAAACATTCAACTACCATGGTACATTAAAGATTAGAAAATTGGGAGTAAAAAGGGAAGGCAGGCAGAATTTTCACCCAAAGGGTAATGGAATTGAGGTCTAAGTAATCAGATAAGGCTAGTGAAATGGACAGCATAAACAGTTTAAGACTCATTTAGATGGTTTCTGAAGAGAAAAGGGGTTGAGGGACATCATGAACAGGGGCACAGATGACCTATAAAAAAGGTATAGGCCATTAAGTCTAACAACCCCTCTCTTGTTCTTAAATTCTAGCTGTTTTGGTGATGATTTACATAACTTATTTATGAATTCATCCCTCATACCTTTGTGTTTACACTTACGAGCAAAATATAGAGAAAATCAACAAAAAAAAAGTGGTTAAAAAGAAAATTCTCTCATTAAAGGAACCAGATGTTGTCCTAAAATATAGGATTGAAGCTCAGGCAATTACAAGATATAATTTGAACCCAACTATGAGATTACTGACTATAAATCACTCCCATGTATTTTTTACAATATCAGTTGATCTACCATTGTGTTGCTCAACAAAGGTAAAAATAAAATATGTCCCTCTCTCTTCCTGTAACTGTCCCTGCTTTTCTGCCACTCCCTAATTCATTCTGTCATCCTCTTTCTTTGGCTCCTCTTTCTTTGGCTCTTGTTTCTCTTTTTCTAATTTTTTTCCCACTCCCTCTTTCTGAAAGTCTCTTCTTCCCTCTCCTGGATGCCTCTCACAGTTTCTCATTCTCTGTATCTTGCTCTCTTTTTGTATGTATGCCTTTGACCACGAAATTTGGCACCTTAGCGCCAGCAGTTAAGGCCGGTTTTGGAATAAAATGGCGACCGTCTCACTTCCGCCAACTTCCGGCGGGGCCCACACTGGTCGCCATCTTGGTGAGGGCGATAGTGTAGGCAGAATGTGCATGCACCAGCAGTTTGCAGAGCAGGTAGATCGTGATGTCAGTCAGCATGCATCGCTGATTTGACGCAGGACTTGCCATGTTGGATGTCGCCGCTCCAAACAATACCCTCTCCTAAACACGCACAGCTGAACGCGGGTTCAGCTGCTCGAAGGACCCTCCACCAGCGCAATGTAAAGCGATACATCCAACTTGCAGGTAAGTTGATTATTTCTCTTGTACTGGCTCTTGCAGAGTTTAAATCAATACTGGCTTGCTGGAAGACATTTATAACATTGTTAAAGTGTGCAGGAAGTGCTGCTGGATGTTGGGAAGGCGTTGGCTACAGATGGAAGGCCTCAGGCTACACCACTTGCTCCCAGTCATGGGGGCTCTGCTACAGTCCCCCTCATGCTGCAGCATGACAGGAAGATGGAGCAGAGGCAACAAAGACAAGCTGCTCGCAGGAGGGAGGAGGAGGAGGAGGGGGAGGAGGACTCTCAGCAAAAGGCCTTACCCACCTAGGGTCTTCAGGGAGCACTTCTCCTACCTGCACCTAAGCCAGGAGCAGTGTATTCAGAGGCTACGCTTCACCAAGGAGATGGTCACAGAACTCTGCCACCTCTTGAAACCAGACCTACAGCCTCAGAGCAGGGCGACGATGGCTCTGCCAGTGGCCCTCAAGGTGACCGTGGCACTGAACTTTTCGCCAGCGGATCCTTCCAGGCTGGAACCGGCAACATAGCAAACATCTCCCAGTTCAACGTACATCGCTGCATCCAGGAGGTCACAGGGGCTCTGTATTCCAGGAGGAGGGAGTTCACGGTCTTCTCTCTAAACAGAGAGAAGCAGGATGAACGAGCATGTGACTTTGTCAGGATATCGGGCTTCCCCATGGTGCAGGGCACCATCGACTGCACACACGTGGCTTTGCAGGTGCCACATATCAATGCTGAGATGTCTGTAACCGCAAAGGGTACCATTCACTTAATGTACAGTTGGTGTGCAACCACGCCCAGCACATCATGATGGTGAATGCCCGGTATCCTGGCAGCAGTCATGATGCCTTCATCCTGCGCCAGTCCAGTGTGCCAGCAATCTTCCAGCCACCACGTCGGACCCGAGGGTGGCTGCTCGGAGACAAGGGCTATCAGCTCTATACCCGGCGGAAGACTCCCCCTTCGCAATTCTACCACTTGTGGCCAGCAACCATATAATGACAGCCATGCTGCCACGAGGAACCTCATTGAGACGACCATTGGGGTGCTGAAGCAACGGTTTCGCTGCCTTGACCGCTCAGGAGGAGCCCTCCAGTACACGCCGGAGCGGGTGTCCCAATTCGTGGTAGTTTGCTGCATCCTCCACAACTTGGCCACTGTCGTGGCTTCGCGACCATCTCATGAGGAGGAGGAGCAGAAAGAGGAAGAGGAAGAAGAGGAATAGGAAGAGGAGGAGGTGGTAGCCTGCAAATCCCCGTTCTGGATGGGCCGTCCGTGAGGGCATCTTCAGACTCCATTTCCCCTGAATGAAACCCCAGATCCCCACTGCTGATCACTTCCCCGCCTTACCATTCCTCTGTCATGGAACATCACAGCGTCCTCTTGGGTACAATGCTAAAATATAAGATTGTATAAGAGCATAAGAATTAGGAGTAGGCCATACGGCCACTCGAGCCTGCTTCGCCATTCAATAAGATCATGGCTGATCTTCGACCTCAACTCCACTTTCCTGCTCTATCCCCATCTCCCTTAATTCCTCTGAAGTCCAAAAAACTATCTATCTCAGCCTTGAATATACTCAACGACTGAGCATCCACAGCACTTTAGGGCAGAAAATTCCAAAGATTCACAACACTCTGAGGGAAGAAATTCCTCCTCATCTCAGTCTTAAAAGGCCAGCCCCATTATGCTGAGACTATGACCCCTAGTTCTAGACACTCCAGCCAGGGGAAACAACCTCTCAGCATCTACCCTGTCAATCCTCCTCAGAATCTTATATGGTTCAATGAGATCACCTCTCATTCTTCTAAACTCAGAGAGTATAGGCCCAATCTACACAATCTCTCATCATAGGACAACCCTCTCATCCCAGGAATCAATCTAGTGAACCTTCGTTGCACCGCCTCCAAGGCAAGTATATCCTTCCTTATATAAGGAGACCAAAACTGTACATAGTACTCCAGGTGTGGTCTCACCAGAGCCCTGTACAATTGTAGCAAGACTTCCTTACTCTTGTACTCCAACCCTCTAGCAATAAAGGCCAACATGCCATTTGCCTTCCTAATTGCTTGCTGTACTTGTATGCTAACTCTCTGTGTTTCCTGTACTCGAACACCCAAATCCCTCTGAACACCAATATTTAATAGTTTCTCACCATTTAAAAAATATTCTGTTTTTCTATTCTTCCTACCAGTGAATTACCTCACATTTCCTCACATTATACTACATCTGCCACCTTATTGCCCACTCACTTAACCTGTCTATATCCCTTTGCAAGCTCTTTGCGTCCTCCTCATATCTTACTTTTCCACCTAGCTTTGTATCGTCAGCAAACTTGGATACATTGCACTCGGTCCCCTCATCTAAGTCATTAATATAGATTGTAAATAGTTGAGGCCCCAGCACTGATCCTTGCGGCACCCCACTAGTTACAGCCTGCCAACTTGAAAATGACCTGTTTTTCCCTACTCTCTGTTAACCAATTCTTTCTCCACCTTATCCGCAACCTCATGTGCCCTTATCTTGTGTATCAACCTTTTATGTGGCACCTTATTAAATGCCTTGTGGAAATCCAAATATACTACATCCACTGGTTCCCCTTTATCTACCCTGCTAGTTACATCCTCAAAAAACTCTTAATAAATTTGTCAAACACGATTTACCTTTCATAAAACTGTGTTGACTCTGCCTAACCATATTATGATTTTCTAAGTACCCGGTTACCACTTCCTTAATAATGGATTCCAGCATTTTCCCCAACGAATGATATCAGGCTAACTAGCCTGCAGTTCCCGGTTTTCTCTCTCCCTTCTTTCTTGAATACCAGGGTTACATTTCCTACCTTCTGATCCGTTGGGACTTTTCCTGAATCTAGGGAATTTTGGAAGATCACAACCAATGCATTCACTATCTCTGCAGCCACCTCTTTTAGAACCCTAGGATGTAGGCCATCAGGTTCAGGGGATTTGTTGGCTTTTAGTCCCATTAATTTCTAATGAAAGCCACCAAAAAACAAAGGGGGAAAAATTCAGTTGGTTGCGCCTCCCGTTAGCGCCTTAAGAGGGCGCTAATGGGGCGCAAAGCATCTAGTGCCCAGGCGCGGCGAAGTTTGCGCCGCTCGCGAAATTAACTAGACATTTTGCGGCGGCGCTAAACAATACCGCCACGATCTCCTGCGCCGGCAGATCGTGACGTCAGTCGAGTGCGCAACACCCCAGTATCACCCCGGAGCAGATATTGAGTGGCACCCCCTGCCTTACCGCCTGATGCTAGCAACGACAGGTTGAGGGGAGCGTTCTGCAGTCATGAAGGGACTGGGGGAGCGCTATTTAAAGGTGACCGCTTCCTGCCTTTTATTGTTGGTGACATTTTTGAACTTCGCATTCTGAGAGAGAGAGAGAGAGAGACTTCTGGAGAGATTCAACGTTGTGTGAAGGAGTTTTCGGTACTGAGCAGCACTTTGCAGGTTCATTTTGATTTGCCATTCCTTGTATCGATTTAGAAGAGACTGTGGGGGCTGCACTCTGAGCTCTTTGCCTGGTACTCTCCATTGTTCTTTCCAGCAGATTTGATGTGCAGGTCTCTCCAGGCCGAGATTCAAGGCTGCAATGAGCAGGATGTGGATGGAAAGCAAGATTAACCATCCCCTTTAAGAACTGGCCCGTGCCATTGTGTGTGTGTTCCATTGCTGACTGACATTACATGAGCTTCGCCAGCGCTGTGAGGTAGCGCCTCGCTCCTCGGCCTTTGCGCCTTAAGACAGGTGTGAAGCGCCTGATTTAGTGCTCCAATCACCTCCAGGGTCAATAAAAGTCAAGTTTGCAGTCGGTGGCGATAATTAGCGCCAGGCGCTAATCTTTGCGCCCGGACGATAATTGCGCCCCAAATGGGGCGATACTGAATTTCTCCCCCAAACATTCCAAACATAACTTATAAATGATTAGTTCCAATATTACATTACAAAGTCAACTAATCACCCTTGTGCATTCCCTTAGTGTCTGACTTTTGTGTTCCTTTGCCTATTCTAGTGCTCCTACGAAGTGCTACCCCAATGGCTGCAGCATGGCTGGTGGAAGGCGGCTGACTTTCCTTGGGAGAGACTGCAGATGGCCTTGCAGGACGACCTCGAGCAGCTCTGGGTCTAGAAAGCCCGGCTATAGACTGCATCAACTCACATGGGCAGCAGCAGTCTAGACTGGCTGGCTGACAGGCAGCTGCAATGGCACTAGTGGAGTGGCAGTAGTGGAAGTACAAATGCTGTCATCCAGAAAGAGGACAGCAGGTTCTTGCTCCACGGAGCCACTGCCACTGCCCCGGCATGGCACCTCAGCATTCCTAGCTATCTGTTGGAGCACAGATTGCTGGACTGCTGTGACACCCTGCAAGCCCCTTTCCACACTCATAAACCCAGCCATGATGGCAGCAGTCTGAATTTGCGTGGCAGGAAGCTGAGCCTGCATGACAGAATTCTGAGCTTCCACTGCAGCGCTCAGACATCCGGTCGCTTCCGCTTGTGCTGCAATGGAAGTTGCGACATCGCCCATCAGACCCTGCATCATGGTTGGGTCCACAAGTGCTCTGATGAAGTTGCCCATCACTTTCATCCTGGAAATTGTAGGCTCCAAGCTCCATGCAAAGCCCCGTCCAAAGTTGGAGCCGGACTCCTCCATGCTCCTTGACACTGACAAGAGGCTCTCTGGCAGGCCTGGCATTGCACCAAGCATTTCTGTGTGCATGCCCATCTCACTTCTTCTCAAGGCCGCCCCATCAAAGTCCTCATCTGTGTCCTCTGCAGCAGAACTCAGATGCGACCTCGCTCTCTTGGGAGCTGGTACCTGCGGTAACCTTTCCCCCTGGCATGGCTGCAGTCCACTCATGCCCGGCGACTCACCATGTACAGATCCCACCTCTATACTACCCTCTAAAGTTCGCGCAGTGCCATTTTCTAAGCTGGTGCCTGGGAGTGTCAGATCAAGTGACGGTGTCTCTTTATCTCCCTCACTCTCCTCCTCTACTTCTTCTTGCACAGGCTGGGTTTGTGGCAGTTCTTGGGTCTCTGAGAGGAGAAAGGCACAAGGGCCGGTTTGTGGTGAGGGGAGGGGGAAAGCAAGATTTGCATGCATATCCCATCAGCAGCTCGTAAGTGAGAAGAGATTGCGAGATGAGAGGGAAGTTGGATGTGAGAAGAAGGATTAGGTATGAGCATACCATCGTCAGCGATGCTTTCAGCCTCGCCGATTGCCACGGCCTCAGTGACCGCCCCTCCAATTATCTCCAGCATTGTCTCCTCCAGCTAGGTCAGGTTCTGCAGCCGTGCTTGCCCCCCATCTGTTTGCTCTTGCTCGCGCTGGTTGTGAGCCACCTTGGCCTGCAAGAGAAAGGGAAGTGTGTCAGTGAGTGTGGTGCAATGTGTTTGGGTGATGTGCCTGTCATGGTTGAATAGTTGGCATTGTGTGCAAGGTGTGAGATGTGGTGTGAGCCTTGCAGCAGTGGTAAGTGTGTGAGGGTGAGTTGAAGCTCTGATTGTGAGCTATGAGTCATGCTTGCTAGAGATTGTTGGTAGGTGACTGAAGGGGGTGTGGTGTATTGAGCAGTGTGTGAGGCTAGCAGTGCAGTTGAAGATGCATTTACTCACTTTAACCACTTGTGTGAGTTCATTAAACTTCTCCCGGCACTGGATCCATGTCCTGGGGGAAAGACTGGTGGCACTGACGGCTTCAGCGATCTCCTCACACTGCCTTCGAACAATGTGTCTGGAAGGTCACCTGGTCCCCTGCGGGTAAAGGACCTGGCTCCCCTAGAGCCCCTGCACCAAGGCCTCCAGTGCTGCATCGGAGAACTGAGGTGCCCTTTCTCTGCCCTGTTGAGACATTGCTAAGTTCCAGCTCCAGTCACAATGAGGTACTTCTCTCACTTCCCCTTTAAGAAGTGCAGACAGCCTTTCACTCTGCAGGCAACCTTTAAATAGAGAGCAGATTCCACACGATATTGGGCCCCCTGTTGAGTGCTGAGCCAACCTGCAGTGCGTTTAGCGCTGGGCTAAGCGCTGCAATCATGTTAATGAGCAGGCAGCACGAATTTCACGTGCTGCTTGCACTACTATCCACGGGCACGGGCTGATCACGCATTGCGATCCCTGCACCCGTTTTTGGGCCTTATCCAATTTAGCCCCCTTTTTTTCTTTTTTTATGAATATCTCCCACTATGTATGCTTCTTCTCATTCTCTCTTTCTTTATATCTCTTTCTTTTTCACGTTATTTGCACAGAAATCTCGAGGCCGACTTAAGGCTCCAACCCTCTGACAAACTCAAGAAGGATTTTGCCCCTCCATGAATACAAAGGCACAGTTCTCTTCTTTGGACAGAAAAACAATCCTGAAACTCATTGGATTATATTTTACTAGGGAACAAGGTGACACAGTGAGCTAGACATAGGCCTTCACCCCTGGGACCCGAGTTTAAATCCAGTTGAGATCGATGATAAAAGTCTTCTCTGTCTACTGGCTATATGGATCCTATGTAAAATGAGTTGATCCAGGGCCAAGTATGCATGGGCCGACAGCCCAAAACTGTCCCTAATTCAGCACTAATAGGCAATCAAACTCAGAGCAATGACTGCTGTGGGAAATGGAAAAAAAAGTCACGCTAGTGTAGCAGGAGCTGTTCTTCTCAGGTTTGGGCTGAAGCATGTTGTTGGGGCACAACTTGGCTGTGCTATACCTGACCTGGGAGTGTTGGGTGTCTGAAATGGGAACAGTTCTATTCTTCAGCACTAATACCCCTCACCTTGATAAGAGCAAAAAAGTCACTAAAATTAAAGACCTGGAGATCACTCCTTTACCATTTTCCAATCCCACCGACTGACTGGTGTGTTTTTTCATATTTCTCTCGCCGTTTGAGACTGCTTTGCACAAAGCTGCAAGAAAACAGTGTCCATTCCAATCATGACCTGGTCCTAATGCTTGTTTTGGAGACTCCCCCACTACAATAAGAGAAACTGGGGGTGACTGCCCTTGACATCAGGCAGCATTTGACCGAGTGTGGCATCAAGGAGCCCGAGTAAGACTGAAGTCAATGGGAATCAGGGGGAAAACTCTCCACTGGCGGGAGTCATACCTAGCACAAAGGAACAATAGCAAAATACTGCGGATGCTGGAAATCTGAAATAACAACAGAAAATGCTGGAAACACTCAGCAGGCCAGGCAGCATCCGTGGAGAGAGAAACAGAGTTAATGTTTCAGGTCTGGGACCCTTTATCAGAACTGGAGAAGGCTAGAGATGCAACAGATTTTAAGCAGGTGCAAGGCAGGGAAAGGGGGAGGGGAGGAAGGAACTGATGGAATATTCTGTGCTAAGGTAGGAGGCAGGAGTGGTTAAGTGTTGCAAATGGGGATGGCAAAAACATAAACAGCCTGAAAAATGGGGGCAGGGGTTATGGTCGGAAATTGTTGAACTCAATGTTGAGTCCGGAAGGCTGTAAAGTGCCTAATCGAAAGATGAGGTGCTGTTCCTCGAGCTTATGTTGAGCTTCACTGGAACAGTGTAAGGACAGAGAGATCAGAGTGGGAGTGGAGCGGAGAATTAAAGTGACAGGCGACCGGAAGCTCGGGGTCACCCTTACGGAGTGGTCGCCCAATCGTTGCTCACGATGCGGTCTCCTCTACATTGGGGAGACCAAACGTAGATTGGGCGACCGCTTTGCGGAACACCACTTTGACAGCAACTCCCAAACCCGCGACCTCTACCACCTAGAAGGACAAGGGCAGCAGGCGCATGGGAACACCAACACCTCCAAGTTCCCCTCCAAGTCACACACCATCCTGACTTGTAAGTACATCACCGTTCCTTCATCGTTGCTGGGTCAAATTCCTGGAACTCCCTCTCTAACAGCACTGTGGGAGTACCTTCACCACACGGACTGCTGCGGTTCAAGGCGGCGGCTCACCACCACCTTCTCAAAGGCAACTAGGGATGGGCAATAAATGCTGGCCTTGCCAGTGACGCCCACATCCCATGAACAAATAAAAAAAAACTGGAGGTCTGAGGCGAATAAAAGCTAGAATCTGGAAGGGAGCAGAGGGTTCTGGAGGGAGAAAGGAACGTTGTACACTGGGGCCAGATTGTGGGAGTGAGCAGGTGGCCTTCATCCCCTACAGGTGGAGATGAAGCATTCAGCAGGTGGGGGCAGGATGGGGGCAGCCCAGGAGCGCTCAGAACACAGAGCTGGTCCGGAGGCACTTGTGATGGACAAGCAAGGGACTCAGAATCACTCAGATAGGCTGGCCTGGGACCTGGCAGTAACTATTCAAAAGACAGTAATCATGACCAGAGATCAGATTTAGTAGTTGCATCATCTACAAACCAATCAGAATTTAAAGATCAACATCACAGGGACAGACAAGGGCAGGTGTGGGCACAACGTTTTTTTTTTATTCGTTCCTGGGATGTGGGCATCACTGGAAAGGCCAGCATTTATTGCCAATCCCTAATTGCCCTTGAGAAGGTGGTGGTGAGCCGCCTTCTTGAACTGCTGCAGTCTGTGTGGTGAAGGTACTCCCACAGTGCTGTTAGGGAGGGAGTTCCAGGATTTTAACCCAGCGACCATGAAGGAACGGCGATATATTTTCAAGTCATGATGGTGTGTAACTTGGATTGGAGCTTGCAGGTGATGATATTCCTATGTGCCTGCTGCCCTTGTCCTTCTGGGTGGTAGAGGTTGCGGGTTATATAGATTTGGTGTTCATGGACAGTTTTATTTCATTTTTGCTTTTTTCTGTTGGCAGTGAATGTCATGATGGAGAGCAAGGATGTTCATATAGTGTGGGACTGCAGTCACTTGCAGGCCTAGGATTTTAATTCACAAACTCTGGGTTGCTAGCCCAGTACCATAACCATTACACTACCATAGCACCACTCTTCCAATTCCTTCCAGTTATTACTACATTACTTCCTCCACTCCCTCAACTACTCACTACACCTCCCTTTCCTTCACTATTGTACCCTAGGTACCAACTACCTATCACACATGCTCAATACTGTCCTTCCCAATTCTCACTGCCCCACAACTTAATTCTCCAACTCAATTAACTACTCCTACACCCCTCACAAAACCCTTACAGATGATGTAACCCCTTCCTACAAACTATATTGTCTCACTTAATGTACACAATGCCACATAAGATCAAGTTCCTTACAGTACAGCACATCTCAGGGAACAAAGGAGCATTGGAAAGTACAGGATAAAAAAGACTGCAGTGCATCAGGCCTGTCCCAAAAAGTAATACTTCCCAATCGCCTACTTCTTTAAATATCTACCCAATTTTGCCTTAAGTTCTTCAACCATGGCTGCCTCCATGGGGAGTCCATTCCAGATGTTCACCACGCCCTGCATAAAATAGTTAAATCTAATCTGTCTGTACACCCTCCCACTTTTAAGATTAAGCCATTTGTCCTGATTCTGGAGATGGTGGCAATCTCAAACATATTAATGGGGTCCAATTTACCTATTTCCTTAAGAATCTCGAATACTTGAATAATATCTCTTCTAAACCTTTTCTTCCCCAGAGTACACAATCCCAGGCTCATCAACCTTTCCTCATAGTGAGGTATCAGTTCTGTTGGTGGTTCCCTCACTGCCTCTAATACCCGAATATCCCTGCTGCAATATGATGACCAGAACTGTACACAGTTAGGGATGGGCAATAAATGCTGGCCTTGCCAGCGACGCCCACATCCCATGAACAAATTTAAAAAAAACTAGTCCAGGTGTAGCTGTGCCAGTGGATTGTAAAGACTCATTATCATTTCCTGAACTTTGTATTCTATCCCTATGGCTATACATTTTAGGATCTGATTGGCTCTCCTTGCTGCTTTCCTCAGGTATTGTCCCCCTCCTGTTCAAATTTGCCAACGCCACCCCTCCTCAAAAAACTCACCCTTGACCCCTCCGTCCTTCCAAACTACCGCCAAATCTGCAATCTCCCTTTCCTCGCCAACGTGATTTCACCTCCCAAATCCATGCCCATTTTCCCCAAAACTACATGTTTGAACCTCTCCAGTCAGGTTTCTTCCCCTGCCACAGCAGTGCAACAGCCCTAATCAAAGTCACAAATGACATCCTCTATGACCGTGATCGTGGTGCACTATTCCTCCTCATCCTTCTTGACCTCTCTGCAGCTTTGGATGGTTGACCAGACCATCTACCTCCAACACCTCTCCTCCATTGTTAGGAGTGCCCTGACCTGGTTCCACTCTTAGCTATTCAGTCATAGCCAGAGAATCTCCTGCAATGGCTTCTCTTCCTGTCCCAGGACCATTAACTCTAGAATTCCCCAAGATCTATCCTTGGCCCCCCCTCCTATTTCCCATCTATATGCTGCCCCTCGGCGACATCATCCAAAGATGTCAGGTTCCACATAAACACTGACGGCACCCAGCTCTACCTCACCACCACCTCTCTCAACCCCTCCACTGTCTCTGTATCGTCTGATTGCTTGTCCGACATCCAGTCTGGGATGATGCATAATTTCCTCCAATCAAATATTGGGAAGACCGAAGTCATTGTGTTCGGCTCCTGCTACAAACTTTGTTCTGTCACCAACGATTCCATCCCCCACTCGTCTCAGGCTGAGCCAGACTGTTCGCAACCTTGGCATCCTATTTTACCCTGAGCTGAGCTTCCGACCACATATCCTTTTCATCGCAAAGTCCACCTACTTCCACCTGCGTCATATTGTCCGTCTCCATCCCTGCCTCAGCTTGTCTGCTGCTGAAATGCTCATCCATGCTTTTATTACCTCCAGGTTCAACTATTCCAATGCTTTGCTGGCCGGCCTTCCATCTTCCACCCTCCCTAAACTTGAGCTCAACCAAAACTCTGCTGTCCGTATCCTAACCCGCACCAACTTCTGCTCATCCATCACTCCTATGCTTGTTGACGTACATTCGCTTCCAGTCTACCAATGCCTCGATTTTAAAATTTTCATCCCTGTGTTCAAATTCCTCCATGGCCTCACTCCTCCCTATCTCTGTAACCTCCCCCAGCCCTACAACCCTCCAATAACTCTGTGTTTCTCCAACTCTGGCCTCCTTTGCATCATCCACTCCCTTTACTGTACCATGGCGGCCATGCCTTCAGCCATCTGTGCCCTAAGCTCTGGAATGCCTCTCATAAACCTCTCCCTCGTCCTTCCTCCTGACCTGCTCTGTGTTCTGAGCACTTCCAGGCACTTCCCCCACCCCCTCCACTCCCGCAAAACTCTGACCAAGCTTTTAGTCACCAGTCCTGATATCTCTTTCTTTGATTTGGTGTCAATGTTTGTTTGATTATGCTCCCATGAAGCAGCTTGGGACGTTTCCCTACATTAAAAGACTATCTAAATGTAAGTTTCTGTTGTTGTTATTGAAGTTGTTGCTGCTGCATACTGCTGTTGGTTTCAGCGAGCTACATCTCCAGATTCTTTCCATGTTGGTGGCCTGTGGCCTAGAGCCATTTGGTTTATATTTCCATTGATATATTTCCCTTAGTTTGCTTGCTTCCTATTGTTTGAAGCCCCTGCCCCCAATCTGGTGTCATCTGCAAGCTTTAGACAGCTATACTTCTATCTCCAGCTGCAAGTCACTCACATACAGTGTAAACAGCTAAGGCCCCAGCATTGATCACTGTCGCATCCTGCTCATGCTCTCCTACCATGTCGACGCAGCTCCATTCACAACCACCTTTTCCTTTCTCTGATTTATCTCATTTTCAATTTACCTCAGAAGCTTGCCTCTGTTTCCATGGATTCATATCTTATGCACTAATCACTTTTGTGGCACAGAATTAAAAGCCTTGCTGAAATCTAAATGCATCATAGCCACCAAATTTTGCTGTCAACAAGGTACCTCAAAGAACTCCAGAAAATGTTCTTAGACAAGACCTCCCTCCCATAAATCCACATTGACTCCATCTTACCATACCATATCAATCTAAGTGCATCAATATCCTTAGACCAAGATGCCTTCTAATACTTCACCCAAAACAGATTTTGGTTTGTTGGCCCACTTTTAAAGGTAATTACTTTCCAATCCTCAGGCATTCCTCCTGCTTCGAATGATTCCCTAAAGATAATGGCAAGGGCAGGACTGATTTTCTTAGCCACTTCTTTAAGTGCCCTGGTATGAAGTCCATCCAAGCTTGATGTTTATTTTCTTTTAATTTCTGCAGACTATCAGTGAATGCTTTGGCTGAAATTTATTTTTCTTTTAGTACTTCCTCCAATTCCGTCTGTAATTTCAACTTCAGTCTGAGAGACTGCCCATCGTCTATTTGTTGAATGCAGAAAAGAATTCAATTAGTATATTTGCTATCTCTTGGTAACTTGACATCATGCGTTCCCATGAGCAACAGTACAAGAGATCAACTAATACATATAATAAATATTACGCACTTGCCTATTACATATGTTATGCAAAATATTTGCAAGGGCAAAATATTTACAAGTGCAATACATTATAGTAACAGTTATATCACATTTTTCTGACAAGTATTGTACAAAAATATATTTATAAGATAATAAAAACTTTCATGGAGATTTGATTTACATCATTCTCTATAGTAGGTTCATCTTACAATTGAACCTAACGTTAACAATGTTAGTTATTTATTATTCCATTTATTAAATGCGCATGAGGTCAAAAGTATTTCTTATTGACGATTGCAGTTTGCACTGCTGAAAAAATAAGCACTTTAAAATGTCAGTATGGTTCCCTTATTTATTTATGCACATATTATACATATCTCTGAGCCATAACTGATATTTTTCCTGAATATCAGATTTATTCAAAAAGCTGAATTTTTGATCAAACAACTTCATTTGTTTTAAATATCATTAGATGTTTCTGTAAGTGTGACTCACTACTGTGATGCAATTACAAAACACATCTGAACAAAATGATTTCACACGAGCAATAACAGCTGTTTTTATTCATGTCAAGTAACAGATCTAGAAGTTACTATTTTACTTATGCACACATAATACAACCTATCATTTTACTTAAATTGTTTTTGTTAACTTTTCTATCAGTCATAGCATTATTTTGGCTTATAGCATGTATTCAATGTTACTATAATACAAGGACCTGGAAAAGCCAAATGTTCAAACAATTTATTAGACAGTTGAACCTTTTATGTACAGGAGCAAAAGAGATGGAAGGGAATAATTTATAACATACTTACACAATTACAGGATTCAGATGGCATTGTTGTAAACCAGTGTCTGGGCTGATAGTTAATGATATCTGGATTTCGGAATGCATTTTAATTGCCCTAAAATGTTACTTCTTTACGTCTACTGTTATATATATAATATATAGTATACAGTATAGGGAATATTAGTTCATTTAAATCAAATAAATACTCTTGCAACATCATACTACCAGTCATTTGGCTATAAACATACTTAATCAAGGAAACAAATATGCACAACGTGACTTTATCTAACTGCAGCACCATAACAACAATCATTTGAATGTTAACACACTTGATTACAGCAAAACATACTGCATAACCAATAATTTGTGTTTGCGTGTATCACAATTACAACTAAACAATAAAATGACTAATTTTGTTCAATTAAGAGTCTAAAAATGAAAAATCTGTAAAACACAATATTGAGAAAATGTCAATGAATCAAACTATACTGGCACCATTTATGATGTCATCTGACTCATCTGATAATTTACTTGCCATTTAAGTTACAAGTGTTTATCTATTATCATGTATATGTAACACTCCTCTGCAACCTGGACTACATGTGTCATTTATATTTCAAGATTCAGTTTTGTGAAACCGCCAGTCTCCTAAAGTCCCTACATCCAACATGCAATCATTTAATCAAATTGTCTAATAAGCTGTAGATGTCCATAATGCCCAGGAATGCAGAAACATTATAAGCAACTAATGTGCATTACAGTAAATGTTTCTGCCAAATAATCTGCTTTATCAGGAAAAATCTATAACTCTAATTCACAGCATATCATTTGTCAAACCAAAATATGTAACAGAAGCTTTCACATTATTTGACTAAAGGCCTGGTTCATGTAACTAAGTAAAACATTTGAAATGGCACATTTATTCTATGCCTCGTGCTTTTTAATCATTTTAATTTTCTTGCAGAAATATTTTACTATATTTTGATTAATATAAATCATTCATTTTTATCCAACCGTCTTCCTACTTCAGGGAATCATAAATCCATTACACCAATGAAAAACAGCACATCCTCTGGGTGTCAACTTATTAATAGCACACATATCATTGTGGTTAATAGCACTTCTGTACACCCCATTTGTAGTGCGCTCTACAACCAACAGATCAGTTATGCAATAAATTTCCAATTCATCTAGCCTCACACTTGTGTCTACCACACATGAAACAAAGACAGCAGCTACTGATTTCATCCCAGACATGAAGAAAAATTAAAGGTGAAACTCTTTAATGTATATTTCCTCTGTCAGAATACTAAATAAAAAATAGAAGTCTCCAGGGAAAATAAATCAACAACTGAGCCCCTGTATTCATCACATGCAAAATCAACAATTAATTGACACTCTTTTCTTCAATGAAAATCAGCACAAACTGTAGGAGAAGGTAGAACTAATGCAGAAAAAATAATCCCAGGAAGTTAAACACATATGGACTTCAAATTCATCTCACAATTATATGTAATAATCCATATAAATTGTCAGCAATGAATAAAAAATGACAAATGGAAGCTTTCCCTTAGTGAATGGGCTATTTTCTTCAATTAAAAACTTTGAAGTCCCCTCCATTAGCCAATTACAAATTTTACCAAGCTAAGCAAATACAAATATAAACCACAGCGAGCTTCTAGCTGCTTCACAAAATTTACCTTTTTTATTCACATCTTATATTTCAAACAAGTAATCCAAAATTTTCCCCACAGAGAATCTACAAAACAATATTTCCAAAAGGATCCCAATATTCTTTACAAGAACAAGAAGTGGGTTAATCCCACTTATTCACACAAGTTGGCAATATTTTCTACCCATTTACAGATCTTATTTTTCCTTGTGAAAGCAACTGAACAAATAATTTTTAATGTAAATGTGAGCACATCACTGGCATAACCACAAGTGATGAGAACCTTTGCTTACAAAACATTCTGCTGCATAACAGGAAAATACATACAAAATAACTCAAAAGTTGTATAAAAATAGGTGACTTTTGGAATAAAAATTCAAATGGGTGAATACTTTTGAAATACTGGATTTATTTTTAATGTAACATTTATGAGATGCTATGGTTTCAAGTAAATTCAGAATCTTAGGGGCCAGAATTCTTGACTTTGCTAATTTTAGTGTAAAAGCAGACATGAATAAAAAAGTGGTAGAATGTGGATAGAAATTGCCAATGGACTATCCTCCCATGTTTAGTGCTGCTGAGTTCCTACACCTCTAGAAATGGATTAATGAAAATCAGTGAAAAGTGAGAGTGTTTAAGTGTGACTTGTTAAAGTCATTAATGAGAAACTCACACAACTTTCCTCAGATGTAGAGTGAAATTAAAAAGTAAGCATTTTACTTCAGGTCAAGCCAGGTGTCGGTGAGCTTGGCAAACAAGAAATTCTTTATGCTTCACCAAAGCAGTGATGAGAGCAAACTGTATCACAGCACAGAGTGCACGGGTGTATATTACATTAGTATATCTGACGGACACTGTATTAAATAACAGTGTATCTATCACACTATGCAATTGTAATTGTAGGAGTGCAAACTCGTAAAATGACCCCTGGTGTATCCCAGTATTATTATATAATACTCACTCTTTTCCATGTTATATTTAGCCTCTGTTATTATTCTATACTAAACCTGCAATTATCCACTTTCAGTCTTCTAGTATATTTATCACAGTGTCTCACTCTGAGTTACCTTACCTTATTGTGTTATGTTATTGTTGTTTCTGGTATTTTATTATTCTGTTCAGTGAATGATTTAATTCACTGCTATATTACAATCACTTTCTGTTATTTTTTTTATACAATGTCACACTTTTTGCTATGTTAGAATAACTATTATTGTATTTTACATTTGTAGCTAGGATCACTATTTTTTCCTTCCTCTCAGTCTTAGGTTCCTCTCTCCATGTGGCTCTTTCATCATCCCAGTGTCATTATATTCCAGATAATATAATGAATAATATATTATGTTGTTGATTATTTATGTTATTTATATCATATTTGGGCACAATAGATAGATTCAGGCGATCCAAGGTGACATCCCAAGAAGTCACAATTGCACTGATCGGTGGAAAACTACAGGATTATCAACATTTTGGGAATGCTTGGTGGCCTATTTCTAACCAGTTTGAGCAGGAAAGCCAGGGCTGCCAGTATAAGCAGGACTTTGTAGGTAATTCACGATTTTCTCAACTTTTATTCAGGTATTTATGACAAAAGCTTTGCACTCCACAGCTCAATTAACAATTCTGAGACATTTATAACGATTCGTTTAATCAATAGTTTATTAATGTTGACAAAAAAAAAAGGCATTTTACCAATTTTTCAAAAAAAAGAATTCAGCCCCTTAGTATCAATGACCAAACAAAGTGGATTTCAAAAAATAATTGGGGCAATTTATTCTTCAAACAGTGCACAGAAAATAATATTTCCACATAATTATTGCATTTCTAAAAAACATGTTTAAGGAAATTTAGGCCATGTAATCATGCAAAGATTCTTAGCTGAAAAATGAATGATCATATTATGTGGAAATTATTCTCCTGGAAAATCTCTTAAAAAGTTGTTTTGTTCTCTGTATGGCATTAGTGCAAGACGACATATAATATATTCAGACAACAAATAATATATTCAGACAACATATAATATATTCATAAGTCAAAGGTAGCTGCCATGATACTAGATGTTACCCAAACCACTACTGTGCTCGAGGAATACTAGGCCATTACCACACATTTATACGCAGGCATTTTAAAGTATGATCTGTTTTACAGCTTTGGTAGATTACAAAAGACACAGATTAATCTAGTGGAAGCGTTATAGATTCAGATTAATCTCTGGTATTTTTTTTTACAAGGAAAGGAGAGAGGTTGGTGGGAAAGACGTGCTTCAATCTTTTGTTTTTAGATTCAGTGTCTCTAACCCCTTGTTTGGTGTTGGAAACTGCATGTCTCATACCATAACGTTGCAGGAGTGTTTCTTCTTTTTTCGAGAAGATAGTCATCGTAATATTTTCATAATCGAAAAGAATACTGGTATGTGTTTTGCACATCTACTAATAATTAATGAAATTGTCATTACATTGCGCATCAGGACAAAAGAGCCAGTGATATGCATGTGGCACGTGTTGATTTTACTGAAACATTGATTTTTGGATCTAGCTATGCATTAGGTCATACTTCATTTAGAGTGGCAATACATTTATCCGACAGCATGATTACATTTCCACACGAGCAAAAATTAGATCCAAATCTAATTAATTAATGTAGTTTTCCTTCCTTCATAACACTAAATAATGATCAGAGGAGGCCCATAGGGCTGCAAGTCAACAACTGAGCTCCTGCATCCAAGTGGGAAATCATTACTTAATAATGCTATTTCCTTTATATTAAAAAATAAATCAGTAGGAAGAGTTAGCACAAGTGTGAAAGAAATTAAGCCCATAGAAATAAATCTTTACACACTGCAAATTCATCTTCTCTATCATTTAAAAAGAATGTCAGCAATGGACAAGAAATTATGACAAATTAAATGGTCATTTTCTTTTATTAAAAAAAACTTTGTAAGTGTTGCACTACCGAGAATCTCAAAGCAATTAATCTTGCATATAGAAATAACCTGTAAATGCAATCAGAGTATGTAGCAGTTTAATTAATTTATATGGACTGTCTATTGCTTTTTCAGTTTTAATTATATTTTCTGCCAATTCTAAACAAAATCATTTAAAAAATTTTTATGAATGATGTACATTAAACCATATAGAATTTACCACAAACATATGCACAATCTGCAGTTCGTAAGATGGTGGCACGGCATGACAAAAATTATATTGGCCCGGAATTTGCGGTCAGCAGCGAAGCGAAGGCGTTCGCTGCTGGTCCTGATGTAAGCTTCGCACAAGGATCTCGCGATCGCTGCGTCAAGAACTTTGGCTTTTCCAGCCTTCAATTCGAATTAACAGAAGTTAATGGGGATTCCCTTGTGCAAACTGCTGTAACGTCAACAGGCTATCTAAGCAGCCAATCAAAATGCAGAATTCTCACAGACAGCGAACAAGGAAGTGTGTAAGTTCTTAAAATTCTAACTTTTTAAAATAGTTAGAGAGAGCAGAAGATTGGGGCTCTCACATGGGGAAATAGGCAAACCTGAAATAAAGATGGACAAACTTAACATTTTTTTTGAAAAGTTTCTTAAAAATGTTAATTTTTATTAAAATGGACAAATTTCACACTGTACAAAATTAAAATTAGTTTCCAGGCCCTTGACATTTGTTGAGCAGTCAATCCACTGTTAAAACCCCAGTTACACCTAATCCCTTTGGGTCTAACTTTTAGTGGGGAATTTAACAGCGTAATTACTGCGGAGGAGCCGAAGTTTACGTTAGTTTCCCTGATTTGGGTGATTACACAGATTGCCGGCTCTGTGGAGGGGGCGGGGTGGGGGGGCGTACAGCGCAGCCTGTTTCGGAGCTGTCAATGACAGACTACAACTTCAGGATTTCTGCATGTGCCTGCGTATGCGCCAAATCCCAAAGTTGTGGTCAGTTTCAAAGGTGGAGTGACAGCTAACGCTGACAGTTGGCCGTCATCCCAACTGCAAATTCCGGACCAGTAACATTAAGAAAATTCTAGCTGGTTAGCACTATTTTAGCAGAGCTCCTAGTCTTTACAGACATGGCTGGGAATACACCAAACTTATACAATGGAAAACTAGTATTCAAAAATAAAGTTAGCATTTGAAGTTTCTTGCACCAATATTATTTACTTATTATTAAAATTCATTATTCACATTTATTCCTCCATGATTTTGCTGCTGGCTTTTGGATTTTTTTTTAGAAAATGTTATTTTTACATTTATGGTTTAGCTTTAAATATAAATGTTATAAAAGTTTTTGAACCTTTGGTGGCATAATATACAAGAGTTCAAAATGTCAGTCATATGACCTAGAAATAAAGTGAGTTAAAGAAAAATCAGTTTATATTGGAAGATGTCAGTGAACAAAGAAAGATAAATGCAGTACTTATGAAGAATTTTCTCCATGTTTAATCTTAGAATAACATAATTTTTTCCCCTACAACTATCAAAAGTTGTAATAATTAAGAAAACGAGTACAAACAGGCTTGTAGTCATCTTACCTTCGCTGCAGTCTTTTCCTTGAAAGCCAGTGTGAGAACAATCACAAATTGCCTTCTCATGTACAACAGAGCAGGTTCCACCATTTAGGCATAGACTGTGATTTGTGCAAAGATAGTTTTCATCCATCTTGATTCCGTGGCCATCAATGAGTATGGTGGTCCCATTTCCAACCTTGAGGTCAGTTATTAATCCCTGGAATGGTTCTTGACTTCCTACTGAAGTTGATGTTAATGTCAGCACCGATGAATGGAATTCTGGTGGAATCCCACCAATATACAATTTGCTAAAGACTGTCATGTCTCGTCTCTTTGAATTCACTTCAACTATTTTGACCTCTTTGTCTACAATGAGTGTTGTCTTCTTGAAATTCCTCTGAATAACTATAGTATGCCAGTTACTATCATTCACTTTAGTATCTGACTGCAGAACAGCTGCTTCAGCACAGAAAATTGAAAAGCGAAGTTGAAGGTATCCATCAACAATCAGGAGTTCTAGAAAATCACAGAATCCTTCATCATCAAAGTACACCAGTAAACTACTGGAAATATTGGTCTTCATATTAAAACTCATTTCACTTTCACAGCACGCATTCCACTTTGGGAACCTTGCCCATTGTCCTCCAGCTCCAGTAAATTCTAGACTGACCCCGAGGTTAACAAGGCATCCAAAAAGTAGGCCGAACCAAAGCAAATGGCCTTTCTTCTTGATGACAACAGCCATCTTTGTAAATGTAATATGTTGTTGAATATACAGATTGCAAACAATTTGTAAAATGTCCCTCGAGATGCGTAGATTTGCTGTGTGTTGCAAAATGTATCCCTTTTTGAATCCAACAATTAAAATAAAGTTAGTGAAGCAGCTCTCCAGCAAGGTACTGATGGCAGACTTTTAGATGAGGGATTTCATATGGTGAGTCAGCAAAAGAAATGGTATCAGTGGCCCATATCCACAATGGATTTGCTTAGTAATCAGACTACACCATTAGCTTTTTGCAGCTCCAGATAAGAAAACAAATAGCATTTAAATTTTCTCTGGAAAAAGAACTAATCCACGTGCAGATCCAACAGATGACTTTTCTCTACTTTTGCTTGTGTATTTCCCTTCAGTAATCCCATTACAATCCCAAAACTGCTGTGTGTGACAGATTCCCAGCACAAAACCTCAGATTCATGCCATCATGTTAAAACAGACACTCTGAGTCATCACTCATGGCTTCCTGGGCTGCCTGCTTCCCAGTGGTGCTGAAAACCAGAAACTGTCAAGTAGCTCAGCAGCCACTTGACATGCAAAGTCTGTCAGCAAGTCCTCCTTTCAGGGCCAAACTGTGATTCCAGCGTTTACAGCGGCTTCAACACAACTCGCAATCTGCAAGGAATGAAAGCAATAAATAATAGCATGACCCCTAGCTCAGTTTAAAACCATCTTACAATAATGTACGTGATAGGCTCCCTGTTAAGGGCTGCTACCAGGATAAATCATATCCCACTGCCTGAGCAGTAATGAATGCACTGGAAACTCTAAACTCTTATTTATCATCACAGAATAATTAATTGCACTGGTCGTAAAGCAACTCAGTCAAACATGCAACATGAAAATAACTTTTTCCATTATTTTTTCTATCACCTGTCCACATCTTTGAGGCCAATCTTCTTTTCCATTAGTTTTAAAAAATGTTTACTTTTTCTTGTTCATTCAAACAATTTGTTCTTACACTTTGTTACAAAAGCTTACTTATATCAAATATTTTTCTACATTTTGTTGAAGAGAAAGTATTGTGATGTATAAGGCACTCTAAAAAGGTAAATTAATAATACAGAAATAACATTCTTTCCAGCTTATGTTACTGCATAATGTTAGCAAAAAGGAAATGATGGTTTAAAATTATTAACATCAGTAAATTCAATTGCACTCTTGATTTTTTTCTGCTACACTGGGGATATTACTGCAACTGATCACTTGTTATTCCTATTTAAAATTCATAAACAAATGAAAGTAAAGAGGATGTTGACAACAAATAAGTTTCTTACCAAAGCACATCTGAGGACAGCTGTTTAATCATGCATACTGTATTTGGTAACCTTGTGCGAATAATCAGAACACCCCGACTACATTTGTGAAATAAAAAATATCCAAAAACTAAGGAGTCACATAAACAGCCGGGATTCTACAACCTGTTCGGAACAGTGTTTGGAAAGGAGGGCGCGGGTTGGAGAAGCATATCACTGTCAACACAAGGAGTAGATATTGAAAATCGTCATGATCTGCGTACATCATTTATGGTTTAACGTCGAATGAACCAATGTAATAGTTATTACTTTAATAGAGCATAAATATGGAGAGAGGTTGAGCAAGACGTGAATATTTAAAGATGTTAATCATTTAGTGTCTGGCGATCTGCTTGTAAAGTTCATTTATTACCAAGACGAACAATACAAGTATGGTCACTCTAAAGCTCTGCACAAAAAAATGTGCAGAGAGCAACCTCTTTCCCACACCTCACTTCCAAACGTAGAAATCTTTATTTTTGCATACCGCTTTTTACTATTCAAGTTAGTACATGCACGTCTCGGAACGATTTATCGACCCTGCGTTGAACCTCTATGTCTAATTAACGCTTTAAAAAAATCTGCCAGCAAGTACCAGCAATGAATAGCACTGTAGTGGGCTGTGATCTTCGCCAAGAGAACGCGCCTCCCAACACACAGGGCGATCCCTACAGGTGTTTCTATCCAATGGCATATCGTGTGAGATTCCGATTTTATTTAAATCAAGGGAAACTATTCAGTCCTTTACCTTTAACCATCTACCTGCGAACACCTAGCTTAATGTTTTGACCGTTTTCAATCATAAACTGGACTTACTTAACCAAACATGAGTAAACTATACCAGAACGTCCGAAAACAATCAATTAGACTTCAGTGGGAATATAAATGTGGCACAAGCCTTAGACTCGTTTGATCCCGGGTTCGGGGTAAATGGGCTAGTTTGTGGAACTAGCATGTGTGTTGAATATAATGCAAAGCACAATGGGGCAAGATATAGTAATGCAAAATATGTTCTTGGGTATATATGAATATTATGTATACTTCTTGATATCAAAATCAGAGTTTGGTCACAGGATAAAAACCACTCCACTACTTATTTTGACCAAGTGAAAATGCCGCTTATATTTGGTTTTAAAAATTAATCTTGGACATACATTAAAGCACGCCGTAACTATTTAGCATTCAAGTTCCGTAAGAAAAAAAAAATAGGCCTTTTATCATTTTCTTTACAGCGGCATCTAAGATGCACCGTTAATTGCAGGAAATACCCTTACAAGGTATAATACCTTCCCCCGATCTGTAAACCAGCCATTTCACCATAAATTGGAGCTAATTCCCGGGTCTGGATCATAACGCCGTGAAAACGGTCCACACATTTCAACAATCTACTCACGCTGTCACGCTCATTACCAGAAGATCCTTTCCTTGTGGTCCCGGCTTTTTTTTAAAAGATCCAACTGGAATTATTTGGTAATTATACAAATGATATATACTAAGCTGTGCCGGGTTTTTTTTAAACGATTATCGTGCTGATAACATGAACACAAGGCAGCATCCCCCCATCCCTCCCCATTTTACACATTATCAATATATAAACGATGCTCGGAAACTGACGCCGGATAAACCGAATTGGAAATTTATGGAAACGAAACGTACGTGCGACAAGGTCCAGATCAAACCGGGTTAGACAAGTGTCTCGCTTAACGACCCAGGTACAAAGCGGGAAAAAAAATCACTGCGTTCAATCCATAAATGCGTGTGTCGAGCACCACCTTCACCATCGCAATGTTCATGCCGGGTTTTACCTACAGCAGATGTGCACCGCGAAGCCCATCTCTGTCAGGGCCAAGAGTCTCTGTAGCCTCGTCGTTACCAGCTCCTGCACTGCATCCTATTCAAATATGGAGTTTTACCTGCAGTACCTTCCCTGGGCGTCGGAAATGACTTTCGGCTTTCAAATGCGAGATCAGATCGTATATAAATATGTTTCTCTCTCCCTCTGCTACTTGGTTCTCCCGTCTCTGTTTACATTTGCAAGACAGCAGCCTCCCCTCTGGCTCCAGCTCGGCTTGTCAGCGGGTTGCTGAGCTGAGCGCGTCACACGGGCGTTTCTCTCGAAGCGAACCACCAGCAGCGCTGCAGGAGCAGCAGCACAAGCGAATCTCTCTCGATCTTCTCCCCCTCTCTCTCACACACACCGCAACGTCAGAAATCTTCCTCATTAATTCTATCACCACAGAAAGGAATAAGATGGGAACGACCATATGCTCTACCACCTCCGCGAAATCAACAGAGAATATAATGGATTGCAAAAAAAAAAGTGCTCACCCACATCGAATAAAATTGTTTTGCAATGTAGGATGTTTAATGGCGATCAGGTGGAGAAGTGACACTTGCAAGAGGACACCTTTCAGGTGTGCCCCAGTAATGTCTAATGATGCATTCACACTCCAGCAAGCTCCCAAGTTTGTTTCAGGTTAGGAGATGGATTCATACTGGCACGGTGGCACCATCAAAACCCAATCCGACGAGCAGGCTTTGAATGATGGCGAGGACAACTGGCACTATTACATCCTGACATAGAAAGAAAGATTGGCATTTATATAGCGCCTTTCACAACCACCAGACGTCCCAAAAGTACTTTATAGCCAATGAAGTGTAGTCACTGTAGTAATGTAGGAAACGTGGCAGCCAATTTGCACACAGCAAGCTCCCACAAAGCAATATGATATTAACCAGATAATCTGCTTTAGTGATAAATATTGGCCATGACACCAGGGATAACTCCCCTGTTCTTGTCCGAAATAGTGTCATGGGATCTTTTACGTCCACCTGAGGGGGCAGACGGGGCCTCGGTTTAACGTCTCCTCTGACAGTGCTGCACTCCCTCAATACTGCACTGGACTGGTAGCCTAGATTTTGCACCCAAGTCCTGGCACAGGACTTGAACCCACAACCTTCTGACTCAGAGACAAGGGTGCTACCAGCTGAGCCACTGACTGACTTCTGCTTGATGACATAATAAAAGTTTGATATTTAGGACTGACCCTCAGGTGGGGCAACAAATTCAAGAAAGATTTAATAGCAAATTTAAATATTTTCCTTCTTTGCCCTGCTGCACTCTGCCCTTTGCAATGAGAACCACAGCAGATGTGGTCAGGAGATTCCTTGAAGCTGCCCCTGCCCTGCCACTTCTCTAGAAGTGTGTTAGATACGCTAGCCCAGAAATTCCGGAATGGCAAATTATGCCATAAATTACGCATTGCAAACTTCCTCCAAATTTCCTGGAAAGTAATTTGAATACACTGCAGCAAGCATAATGGGGAATTAGTGACCTCAGCAGTCACCTGCAAACTCATTTTTAATGTGGAAGCAAGTCATCCTCGGTTCCGAGGGACTGCCTAAGAAGAAGGTGCAGCCAATGGCTTTACCCCATCTGCAACAATGAAGTAATTTCACAGATAATATTGACATGACCCCAGACATAGCATTCTGAATTTCAATTCCTTACACTATACTGAACTTGACCACTCGCAGAACATTTTTTGAGTTATGAACACGCAGCTGCTGTATTCAGTTTTCAGAAACATTCTAAATTACAAATTTTTCTTCAATTTAGAAGATGACATTAATAATTAAAGCTATCTAAAAAGTCTCAGATTAAACCAATGGGCGGGGTGGGGGGGAGGGCGAAATTGGACCTCATTTTGCCCATTTCGCATGAGTAAAATGGAGGCAAAAAAATGTCGAATTTCACGAGGCTGTATCCCGCATCCCAAGGGCACCTGAAATATGTCCAATGCCATATTGGCTTCGGTGATATTCAGGGAGTCCCTGGTGGCTGCTTTAAACAGGCATTAGGCACCTTGCATACTCAAATGAGGGAGTTAATGACTATTTAAGGACCTCTGTCCAAAACTAGTCAGAAAATGAGTGGAACATGCGGTCTTTTTAATACCTTAACGTGGAGCCAGGAGGAGCAGGAGTGCTGCTTCTGGCTGCAATTCACTACAGCAGGTCGCTGATGGCCTGTGTTCGCCTCCCTCCCATTCGCCTCCCCCCCAGGACCTACCCAAGGGCGCTCCTGGCGTCTCAGCCGGTTCAAATGAGTCCAATAGAAACCAGTGAGCTGCCTCGGAAGGTCTGACAGGCACCCACAGTTCACTGGAGTTATCCAGATGAGGGCCAATGCCCAACTTCAAACGCTAACAGTGGCTTTTGGTGCCACTGTTAACGCATCAACCATTTCGAGCTCAAAACCAGCCTAAATGTATTTCCCCCCCCAACTCTCACTTTCATCAATACGATGTGCAAGCACTTCAGTACCCTACACTGAGCACACTATACACACTAAACCTAACACACAATAAGTGTTTTGATGGGTTTTAGCTAAGAATGAAAAATATCAAGAGCAGAGATTTTACTTTACTTTAAATCGATTATTTTGAACTCATGAAATTAAGTATTCACCTGCAGCATTATTTTTCAGTCTAAGTGGCTGTGGTGAGAAAACTGGTGAAAATCCAGCAAATTTGCGGACAACTTCGACTAAACTTGGGGGCCGAGCTTTGATATTCAATGTTTCAGTTTAGGTGAGGGTATTAGCAGAGCAACGCAGATGTCCCAGGCAATTATGACGTGGTGTAAATAATGGGATAACTCACATACTCCATAATTTCCTGGGACTTTTAAAGTGTAAAACAAACCCAAAACTGTAGGTGCACCATTCCAATAACGCAAATCGCCAGGAAAGTCTGGGCCCCCGTTTATGTGCGTCAATGAGGTATCTGCTACACATCCAGCGAAGTAATGCCGGCGGAGCAGCAACAGCTCCGAGGAAGTTCTCGGCCATAGTGTGATCTGTGATCAACAGTTTGGGTTTCAAACCACCAGTTCTTGGAGGTTCAACTTTTGGGTCTGCAGATAAGTTCAATCTGACATCAGCCTTGTTTACACAGTTGCCTGAAACTTCTGCGGGGGTTCTCCTGTGAAGGATCGCGGAGACCCGAGAAACAGCCTGAATGGCTAAAAACAGCTGTTTTAAGGGTATGCACTAATCTTCGGATTGAAGATCGTGAGAACCCCGTGGAAATTCTCCCTGACTACCTGAAGCATTGATGCAAAGCAGAAACTGCTGCAATGTGACACTAAGGAGAATCAGTGAATGCACTCTTAGTATTTGTAGAAAATGTAACTATGCTTTATTGATTTGTAATTTGAGGCTGCAGCTATACTGCAGTTAGAAGTGTCAGAGCTGTATATATGTTACACAGTGGCAGAGCAGAGTTATACTGCTGCCTGGACATCCCTCCAATTCATAGCAAGGTCAGCCAGAAACAGCTAGCTGAGTTCCCAGGTAGCTAATTATTAATGCTGGAGCAGAATGTGGGTGGAGTGGAGCATATGTTCTCCTATAACATTAAAATGATTCCAGACATTTCAATTTTCATGATGGTTTTACCCGCAGAACCACAAAGACTGTTTTCTGCATCAAAAATTTTCAGATGGCTTTGCACTGGGCTGGAGCTATCTCGTACTAATTCAGATTGGTGTGATAGCTTCATGGCCTGGGTCTCACCACTTGGCTTTACTACTCTCACATCAGATCAGGATTTGACACCCAAGTTTTATGTCCACTTTACATCAATATGAAATTGGCACTATAACTTCAGCCTAACTAGTAAAGTTGTTAGCTGGATTTTCATGCTTCAATAGCAGATCAGTGCCAAATGGCACATGCAAAATGAGGAAAAAGAGTTTATATTAGAAACAGCATATGTATTTTCCGTCATATTTTCCTTTTTCCAGGGATACCTCAGTAGTACTGAAACCAGCTATTGATACAGCAGATAAGCTCTTAATTGTGCACTGTGAAAAAAAACTTCACACACGGACACTCCGCCAGATATTGATTATTTTCAGATGTGTAGCTATCATTAAAGTATCCACTGGTGACTAATAATTCCCCCCTAGTGGCAGGCAATTAAGATTTAACTACCACTGTTGGAGTTCCTGGGAAGGAAACTATATAGTTAAAAATATTACATGTAGAATTGGTATGTTTTGCAATTGTTTTTAAAGCTATTCAACAATACGGGCTTTTGAAAGTATTGCGATTCATTCAAGGTACTTGGAGTAGACAATTTTTAATGAGGCAAGGCTTCTATATAACAATTACACACACACACACATGCTTATAGGTCAAACATAGATATTGCATCATCATTTCAGATGTAATTGAAGCAGTAATACCAATGAAAACAAAATGATAGATATATACCATGCAGGAAAAGCAGTTACACTTAACAGAAATGTCTATTTATATCTTACTAAATAATGTTCATAGAGGGTGTACTTCCTGTCCACAAACCTTACTTCCAGATTTTTGGTCCCATTTTCTGTCAACATTTACCATTGCAAATTTCCATTCAACATTTCACATTACATTTTGCTATGTCAACTGTCATGATGTTTTAGACTCTGGCCACTAGGTGCCATTGTGGAGCAAGCTGTTGGAGCATTGTTCCAGTACAGCTACAATACTGGCATCGATCCAACAATGTGGAATACTGCCCAGGTATGTCCTGTCCACATAAAGCAGGACAAATCCAATCTGGCCAATTACCCCCCCATCAGTCTACTCTCAATCACCAGCAAAGTGATGGAAGGTGTCATCGACAGTGCTATCAAGCGGCACTTACTCACCAATAACCTGCTCACTGATGCCCAGTTTGGGTTCCGCCAGGACCACTCGGCTCCTGACCTCATTACAGCCTTGGTCCAAACATGGACAAAGGAGCTGAATTCCAGTGGTGAGGTGAGAATGACTGCCCTTGACATCAAGGCAGCATTTGATCAAGTGTGGCATCAAGGAGCCCTAGTAAAACTGAAGTCAAAGGAATTGGGGGGAAAATTATCCACTGACTGGAGTCATACCTAGCATAAAGGAAGATGGTTGTGGTGGTTGAAGGTCAATCATCACAGCCCCAGGACATCACTGCAGGAGTTCCTCAGGGCAGTGTCCTAGGCCCAACCATCTTCAGCTGCTTCATCAATGACCTTCCCTCCAACATAAGGTCAGAAATGGGGATGTTCGCTGATGACTGCACAGTGTTCAGTGCCATTCAGAACTCCTCAGATAATGAAGCAGTCCATGCCCGCATGCAACAAGACCTGGACGACGTTCAGGCTTGGGCTGATAAGTGGCTGGTAACATTCACGCCACAGAAGTGCCAGGCAATGACTATCTCCAACAAACGAGACTCTAACCACCGCCCCTTGACATTCAATGGCATTACCATCACCCAATCCCCCACCATCAACATCCTGGGAGTCACCATTGACAAGAAACTTAGCTGGACCAGCCACATAAATACTGTGACAACAAGAGCAGGTCAGAGGCTCGGTATTCTGTGGCGAGTGTCTCACCTCCTGACTCCCCAAAGCCTTTCTACCATCTACAAGGCACAAGTAAGGAGTGTGATGGAATATTCTCCACTTGCCTGGATCAGTGCAGCTCCAACAACACTCAAGAAGCTCGATACTATCCAGGACAAAGCAGCCCACTTGATTGGCACCCCATCTACCAGCTTAAACATTCACTCCCTCCACCACCGGTGTACTGTGGCTGCAGTGTGTACCATCTACAAGATGCACTGCAGCAACTCGCCAAGGCTTCTTCGGCAGCACCTCCCAAACCCGCGACCTCTTCCATCTAGAAGGATAAGGGCAGCAGGCGCATGGGAACACCACCACCTCCAAGTTCCCCTCCAAGTCATACACCATCCTGACTTAGAAGTATATCGCCGATCCTTCATCGTCGCTGGGTCAAAATCCTGGAACTCCCTACCTAACAGCACTGTGGAAGTACCTTCACCACACGGACTGCAGCGGTTCAAGAAGGCAGCTCTCCACCACCTTCTCAAGGGCAATTAGGGATGGGTAATAAATGCTGGCCTTGCCAGCGACGCCCACATCCCATAAAAACAAATTTTTAAAAAAGTTTCTGAAATCTCTCCCTCAATTCCATCATCACCCTGTATATTTAAAGAAAACAAAATATTCATCAATTGACCGTGCGCAACACCATGGGCAATTTACTAGTCTGATATCATTTATGGAATTAAATTTTAGTGTTATCATATAAACCGATGTTAAAAATCTAATTCTGGTGGCAATATTGCACATTGGGGCTGAATTTCAGTGGGGATTCTCTGATTGTTCGCTGTAACATTGGCAGAGGATCTGCAGAAACCCCGGAGAACTGGTGTAAACACCGTTTACGTTCTTTGTCTGAGATTTCTGCAGATCTTACTCTGAAATTATAGTGGACGATCAGAAACGCCCCATGAAAATTCAGCCCAAATATACTGATTCATCAAAGCATTTGCCAGAACAGAAGCACTACCCTGCAATTTTTAAGGTTCTCTTGGCACCTGCAGTATCATGTTTTCTGAAATTGGTACATCCATCTCTCCCTCCTTCCCTCCACCATCCCTGTCAGAGCCTTCAGCTGTCACAGCTCCCCATTCTGGAACTCTTCTTAAAGCTCTTCGCCTTGCCACATCTCTGTTTAAAGGAATCCTCAAAATCTATCTTTTTGACCAGAAATTTAGTCATCTGCCCAGTTCTTCTCCTAATTCTTGCTCAGTTTCCAGTCAGCCCCCTGTGAACTGTTGGTTGTGAAATACTTTTGGATTTTCTGAAAACGTGGGAGATGCTAGAAAATGCAATTTCTTTCTGTCCATCCCCAATGGGGGTTCGGCAAGTGTATGTTTGGAGTGAAGGTGTAATTCTACAAATGCCTCCCTGAAAAGTGAATCTTTTGGTGTTCTCCAAAAATGCTGCATTCTTTGGAGAAAAAGCCTACAAGGTGCTCATCTGTTTTGTTAAGAGGTACCGCCTGGCTTGATTAACCTCAGTCATACTGCTGAAGGGATTGCAATGGATGTTGTCTACATGCATTTTCGGAAGGCGTTTGACAAAGTACCACATAGAAGTGGTACCACATGAGTCACTGAAAGTGAATGTGCAGGTGCAGCAAGCCATTAGGAAGGCAAATGGTATGCTGGCCTTCATTACAAGAGGATTTGAGTACAGGAGTAAAGAAGTCTTACTCCAATTATATAGGGCCTTGGTGAGACCACACCTGGAGTACTGTGTACAATTTTGGTAAGGAAGGATATGCTTGCCATAGAGGGAGTGCAACGAAGATTCACGAGATTGATTCCTGGGATGGCGGGACTGTCGTATGAGAAGAGATTGAGTAAACTAGGTCTGTATTCTCTTGAATTCAGAAGAATGAGAGGGGATCTCATTGAAGCATACAAAATTATTACAGGGCTTGATAGGGTGGATGCTGGGAGAATGTTTCCCTTGGCTGGGGAGACTTGAACCAGGGGCCACAGCCTCAGGATAAAGGGTAGGCCATTCAGGACTGAGATGAGAAGAAATTTCTTCACACAGAGGGTGGTGAATCTTTGGAATTCTCTACCCCAGAGGGCTGTGGAGGCTCAGTCATTGGGTATATTCAAAGCAGAAGTCGATAGATTTAAGACTAGTAAGGGCATCAAGGGATATGGCGATAAGGCTGGTGAATGGAATTGAGGCAGAAGATCAGCCATGATCTCATGGAATGGCGGAGCAGGCTTGAAGGACCGAATGGCCTACTCCTGCTCCTATTTCTTATGTTCTTAGATGGCTGGTTAACAAAATTGAGGCTCATGGAATAGGTGGGTCAGTGGCAGCTTTGATCTCTGACTATATATGCTGTGCCTAAATACATCTCTTCACTTCACCTGACGAAGGAGCAGCGCTCCGAAAGCTTGTGATTTCAAATAAAGCTGTTGGACTATAACCTGGTGTTGTGTGACTTCTCACAGCTTGGATAAGGAATTGGCTTCAGGACAGAAAACAGCGAGTTGTGGTAAGTGGCTATTTTTCAGACTGGAGGATGGTAGACAGTGGTGTTCCCCAAGGGTCAGTGCTGAGGCCACTGCTTTTTTTGATATATAAATGACCTGGATATTGGAATACAAAGTAGAATTTCTAAATTTGCTGATGACACCAAACTTGGGGGTGTGGCAAACAGTGGGCATGATACAAATCAACTGCAACAGGACATAGAAAGGCTAGCAGAATGGGCAGACAAGTGGCAGATGGAATTTAATACAGAGAAGTGTGAGGTGATGCATTTTGGCAGAAGGAACAGGGAGAGGCAATATACACTTAATGGCACAGTTTTAAAGAGTGTGCAGGGACAGAGGGACCTGGGAGTTAATGTGCATAGGTCCCTGAAGGTGGAAGGACATATTGAGAGAGTGGTTAGCAAAGCATATGGGATCTTGGGCTTCATAAATAGAGGTATTGAGTACAAAAGTAGAGAAGTTATACTGAACCTTTATAAAGTGCTGGTTAGGCCACAACTTAAGTATTGCGTCCAGTTCTGGTCACCACACGTTAGGAAGGATGTGTAGGCCCTTGAGAAGGTGCAGAGGAGATTCACCAGAATGGTTCAGGGGATGGGGGATCTTAGCTACAAGGACATATTGGGGAAGCTGGATTTGTTTTCATTAGAGCAAAGGAGGTTGAGGGGTGATTTGGTAGAGGTGTACAAGATTATGACGGGTTTGGATAGGCTAGACGGGGAAAGGCTGTTCCCACTAGTTGGTGGCACAAGGACTAGGGGATACAGATTTAAGGTTTTGGGCAAGAGATACAGGGGGGTTGTGAGGAAAAACTTCTTTACGCAGCGAGTGGTGAGGACCTGGAATTCGCTGCCGACGGAAGTGGTGGAAGCGGAGACACTCAATGTTTTCAAGGGGAGACTGGATAGGCACTTGAGGGAAATAAACTTGCAGGGCTACGGGGATAGAGCGGGGGAATGGGACTGACTGGATTTCTCTACAGAGAGCCGGCATGGACTCGATGGGCCAATGGCCACTTTCTGTGCTGTATGACTCTATGACTCTATGCTATCTGTCATATATTGGGGCAAAAAATTAAATCTCCCCAGCAATATAAAGTTTTGCATGTCACTTTCTTTGGCATGGAGGGAAAATGCCTTTTTTAACTCTGGTAAAGTTTAAGTTGAAACAATAGGAATAGTGCTTTTCTGCTATCTGCTTGCTTGTTGTGGCCGCCAACATTATTCTGCCCCACTTCCTCCTTCAGAACTCCTCTATCACCCTTCACTGGACATAGGTTGGACTGGCTCTTCAAGTTCTTGCTGCTGCACTGCACAATCCTGTTTGTTCCACACCACCCTACAGCTGTTCCTTGGACCAGCTCCCTCATCTGCACTCATCCGGTAGATTTACCCTTCACCCTCCCCTGGCTCCCTGTTCTTCACCGCTCTTGGTCCTTGAGTTTCACTTCCACTACTCCAACTCCTCTGCTGATATACTAGATTCGCTGGTGTACACTGTTAACACCTGAGACCATTATTCACCTCCGCTGCGGGCTCTTGTTCAACTCTGCACTCCTTGTTGGCTCCCTGATTCTAGTGGACAACCAACAGTGCTTTCATTGATACTCTGCCCCTGGACCAAACTCTTTTTCTCCACAACAGACTCCAAACCTGAACATTGCTTTGTGAATGCTCCAAACTAACTCCACACTACCTACAAGTCAATTTCATCCCACTACCGGGCCTCAAACTTTAACTTTGGACTGTTTGATATTGTCTCCTCTCGTCCAGTTTATGACCACAACATGTCTCTCCTAATCTCTGGCACATCTATGTAACATCTATGTAACCTGAATTCCCTCCACGTCTATTCACATGAGCATTTTGGTTGAACCCGAGCCTATTAATTATATCTCCCACTTGTTTTTATTGGTCCCTTTTGGTTCCTTCTTTCCTCCTCTTCCTATCACTAGGTCATACAACCTTTCATTTCTCTCCCTCAGGTATTTTGCCTCACCTACACCTACCCGAACCCTCAGCTACTCCTCAGCCTGCCTACTCTCCTGTTGCAATCCTAGGAGGCTTGAATCGCCTTTGTATAAACCCACAGCTATCCTCTGTGCCTCTCTCGACATTCCTCAAAAGGCTCACTGAGGTACCATTCGCTGCCACCTTATAAGCAGTAACCTCAACTACCCCATCCTCATCTCTTTCCACTTAGCATGCCCCATGGGGACTAACCTCACCAACCTCCTTTCCATCCTATTCGTCCCACCCACTACTGCTCCCTTGGACTCTACTGGCAGATCAACCATCATCTCCCCTCTTCACATTTCCCTTCAGAATTTCCATTCACTCATGAACAAGGCCTTCATCATCCATGACCATATGTGGATGATTGTATTGACATCCTAGCTTTGACTGAAACTTGACTCATGGGTAGCAACACCCTAACCCTTACTGAAGGCTTCGACCTTCCGCGAAGCTTATAAGCAACCCTAAACCGCATCCGCACAAACCATGGCAGATGCGAATACTTGATGCACAAATGGGGAATTAAAAACTTTCCAATGTGCGACTGCGGACACCCAGAAAGAACATGGAACATACAACAACTCAATGCCTGATTCACATATACGAAGGAGGCATAACAGCAATTCGCTCAGCTACTCCTGACGCAATTATTTGGCTTAACCATCTAAATGTAAAATTATAGTTGTTGCTCTACATCTACATCAGCCATACGAAGTAGTCATTGAAGTTTCCCTGCCTGGCTGTACTTTCCACCACCTGCCCGCGCCCAAACTGCTGAAATGGCGATGCGGCTCTCATCACCAAGTCACACCTTAATCTCCCCTACCCCCTAACATCTCTTGTCCTTTGAGCACCTCACCCTGTTCCACCCCTTCTTGCCCCTCCTTTAAAATCCTCATCGTCTACCACTCTGCCCAAGCCAAACCCTAAGTTTTTCCCCAAGATATCGTCTCTCAGCACAGGACTGGGTGATTTCAATCTCCATCTCAGTTTCCCTTAACGTCTCTTATCTGAATTCACCACCCATCTGTCCTCTTCCTCCATATAAACTCTTCCACACATATTCATGTGACTTTGATTACTGACAAGGTGTAATGTATTATCACATGGTTTGGTGTGAGCATGCTCAGTTCGCTCTGGCCTAATAAAGCAAACATGTGGACTAGCAACTGGGATCCCAAAACAATTTTTAGGGATCATGGAAAGACACAGGGGAAAAAATTGGGTTGAACTCCCTTTGGGGTGCTAACCTAGCCGGGGCGCTACTTTTAGCGCCCCGATTAATCAGCGCCCCTGCACCCGAAATTCACTGATAGCACCCCAAGAGGGAGGCGGGGCGCTTGGAAGCACCCCGCCTCCCTCTTGAGGCGCTGCGAGTGAATATCATGGCGCTGTGTGCCGCAGTACTGCAGGTCTTCCTCCCCTTATTAAAGAGGAGTGCTGGGCTCATGGAGTGCAGCCGGCACTCCGCGGGGGGGCTGCACAGAAGGCTGGGGACAGCAACAAAAATGGCCACCCGGCACCTTCCCTTTAATTTGCCCCACCCCAGCCGCAGGTAGGCCCCCTGACCCTGTCGGACATAGTGTCCGGTGGTAAGTCACGGGGCGCTACCGAAGATCGCAGCCGGGGCAAGCGGGGCACTGCGCACGGTGATGATGTAATCGCCGGAGTCGCAGCGCCGCTGGGCGCTAACGGTTACCGCCGCCGCTAATCTCCCGCTGAATTTCACAGGAGGCGTTGGCGGCACCACGCCCAGGCGCTAGTTGCTTTGCGCCCCATTAGCGCCCTCTTAGCACACTAACGGGAGGCGCAAATCAACCGAATTTTCCCCCACAGTGTTCAACCTTCGAGTGGACAATTTAAGGTGAATTTGCGACACCAAAACTGAATTTTTGCGATGCTTTACCGTTAATGCGTGTGCAGAATCGTCTGTGCTTCTCCTTCACGTGTATGTATACACAGCAACAGCGGCGTTGATTCGCACATGTACACAGGTAGCGTGCTGAGTCACTGTTTGATGGGATCGGGACAATTATGGCTGTGCCTACGGGATTCATCAGAAGCCTTGGCATGTATGACCGAGCTCGCGAACCATTCAGTTCTTACATTGAGCGGATGGAGATGTTTTTTAGGGCCAATAACATTATTGAGACCAAAGGTGCAGATGAGAATGTTCAAGCTCAAAATAAAGTAATTCATGAAAATAAAAAGGCAATTTTTCTAATGGAGATTGGGCCAGATGTCTACGGAACGTTGACAAACCTACTCGTGCCAGGGAAAGCATAGGATGCGTCGTTTGAAGACATTGTCGGGAAACCCGAGGACCATTTCGACCCAAAACCATTAGAAATAGCAGAGAGCTATAATTTTGGTACCAGAAACGAAAAACAAAGTGAAACCATCAGTGAGTACATTGTAGCTTTTAAGAACCTGTCTTTGCATTGTAACGTCGGCAAATTTTTGGATCGTGAATTGCGAGATAAGTTTGTGTGTGGACTGGTGGATGAGCACACACTGTCCAAGTTACTGAAAACTCCGAACCTAACGTTTGATATAGCATTGCCCTATCTATGGAGATGGCGTCTAAGAATGCTTGGGAGCTCCATTCAACTCAAGTGATTAGTGCAGCTGAGGTTGACAGTCACAAAGCCACCGCCAAACCTAAAGCTGTGAGACCAAGTCAAAAGCATGTCGGTAAGAGTAGTTCAGTGAATTGTTATCGCTGTAATGGAAATTACTCACCACAGTCCTGCCAATACAGAAATGTGAAGTGTTTTCACTGCCACAGAAGGTCATATTTCAACAGCTTGCGGAGCTAGATCTAAACTAGGGAGTAAGAACCATTCCAGTGGCAATGCAAGCAGCGACAACAAAAGGGAGGAGTTAACAATATTGAAGTGAACACACCTGATGTTGAAGAACTAGACATCAACAGTATCTATGCCACTAGCGGCAATGCTAGCAGTCATGAGAAAGACTTCCATACAAAACTTTTGATCAACAAGCAATATTTTGATATGTGTATCGACATGGCGGCGGATTGCACGATCATGTGTAAGGACACATATGAGAGTACGCTTAATCAAGTACCACCTATAAAGAGTACTGTAAAGTTAACCTACTCTGGAGAAATCCTACAGACATGTGGACAAATGGAATGTACAGTTCAACACAATGATCAGTCAGTAAAGCTGCCTATTATTATAGCGAGCTACAACAGGCCAACTCTCATGGGCAAAGACTGGTTGAGAAAGTTAAAACTAGGCTTGAAAAACGTCTTCAGTGTAGATGCTTCAAAGAAGCGACTCGACACAATGCTGAACAAGTACAAAAGCCATCACTGGGTATGACATGCATATCCTCATCAAGTCCAATGCGAAGCCTGTCCATTGTAACGCAAGGCCAGTGCCCAATGCGTTGAAAAGTCAGGTGGAGGAAGAGCTAGCGAAGCTCAGAGACAATGGAATGCTAGTAAAAACTGACAAAATAAATGGGCTACCCCAATTGTGGTAGTGCCCAAAGCAGACAAAACTGTACGCTTGTGCGGAGACTACAAAGTTACTATCAACCAAGCAGTTGACGATGAGCAGTACCCGTTACCTACATCGCAAGATTTGTATGCAGTATTCTCTGTGTCAAAGGTTTTTCCCATGCTTGATCTGTCGTGTGCTTACGCTCAGTTGAATGTTGACAAAGAGAGTCAACAGTATCTCACCATCAACACACACAAGGGACTGTACTCATACACCAAGCTGCCAAATGGTGTAAAGTCCTCCCCCAAAATCATCCAGGCTACGATGGATAAGATTTTGCAAGGAGTTCCAAATTGCTTATGCAATCAAGACGATGTGCTAAAATTGCAGAAACAAACCACCCAAAACTCCACTACAATCCTGGTTATGGCCAAGTTGACCTTTTCAGAGAGTACATGTAGACTTCTGTGAGAAAGCAAATGATTATTTCCTGGTACTTGTATATAGTCACTCAAAGTGGATTGAAGTGAAACACATGGGTTCAAATACTACAACTGAACGTACCAGAGTGGAGTTGAGGTCCATCTTTGCATGTCATGGCTTACCTGAAGAGCTTGTTTGTGACAATGGCCCTCAGTTCTATTCTGCTCTATTCCAAGAATTCATGAAATGGAACGGTATCAAACACACTCTCGTTCCACCATATCATCCAGCTTCAAACGGAGCAGCCGAAAGGTCAGTCAGAATAGTGAAAGAAGCTCTCAAAAAGCAAGTGTTGCAGGGTTGTTCGGGTTTCTTGCTGAAGTACAGAACTACTCCGCACAATACAACTGGACATACCCCAACAGAACTCTTGATGAAGAGGAGATTGAAAACACGATTGAATCTTGTTCAACCAAATTTGGCCTCAAGAGTTGAACAGTAACAGTTGAGTCAGAAATGTTATTATGACACCAATCAGAAAGAACGCAGTTTCAATCAAAACAAGTGTGCTTGTGTTCTCAGTCCCCCTGGCAAGTCGAGTTCACACAAGTCGGATGTAGGAAACATAGTAGAGGTTGGTGGAACCAAGAGTTACTTGGTTGAAATTGGTGACAAAATCCAAAGTGTTCATGTAGATCAAATGATCTCTGTGAGAGATGAACCAAGACATGATCGTGAACCACTTGATCATGAACACATACATGAGTTTGACTCAGTTCAGACTTCAGTAACTGAAGTACCAGGTTCAACCAAGTCTGAGATAGAAACAGGATCATCTTTGAGTTTGGAACCAAAACAAAACAGCCCGAAAATAGGTTCAACACCAAAACCTTCTGTAAGGAGATCAGGAAGGCTCCGCAAACCTGTTATTAAACTGGATTTGTAGTTCATTTAAAAGAAAAAAAGCCAGCAGTTTTTGTTATGTGGCACATGTAATGCTGGGAAAGGTGGGATATAGTTTTGTTGTATTTAAGAGGGGAATACATACATTTTTTTTAAGGGGGAAGGCAGTGTAATGTATTATCACGTGGTTTGGTATGAGCATGCTCAATAGCTCTGGCCTAATAAAGCAAGCACATGGAATAGCAACTCATCGTGTCTCTGTCCCTCATTTGTTCTACCCACATATATTACACAAGGCACTTCCAATCACTTCCTCACTACCCAAATTTCCTCCACCCCCTTCCAACCCACTTCTTTCTGCATCCACACCTGAAAATAAACTCTCCTCCAGGTCACTTTAAATTATTCAAACTCCCAGCTGCCAATCTTTTGGCCTCTGGTCCAACAATCTTGAGCTGCTTCATCAAGGATCTTCCCTCCATCATAAGGTCAGAAGTGGAGCAGTTCACAACTCTTCTGATAGTGAAACAGCCCATGCTAGCCTACAGCAGGAGCTGGATAATATCCAAGCTTGGGCTGACAAGTGACAGGTAACATCCATACCAGGTAATAACCATCTCTAAAAAGAGAAAGCACAGCCATCTCCCCATAGGCTTCAATGCCATTTCCATTGGAGCTCTGTGGCTGCGGACTGTACAATCTGTGGGATCCACCAAGAAGGACAAGAGCAGCAATGTCGTGGGAATATCACCACCTTCAATTCCACTTCAGGTCACACACCATCCTAACTTTGACATATACCACCATTCCTTCATCATCACTGGGTCAGGATCAACTCCTTACCTAACACCATGTGGAAACACCATCACCACAAAGTCTATAATAATTCAAGAAGGCCCCCCATCAACTTCACAGGGCAACTCAGGATAGGCAATAAATACAGCCTTCCCAGCATCACCCACATCTTGAAAACAAATTTTAAAAAACCACTTCAATGCCTCTGAAGCTGTCAATTAGCTCAATAATTCCCTCACCACCATCTTAGATGCCTTGGTTCCCAACAAAACCTTCACTATCAACCATCACAGTCATTTGTCTGGTATGGCCCCCCATCTTTAATCCCACGAGTCCAAGGAGCGCAAACCTGAATGTATCTGATGCACAACTGGCTTCGCCATCCATCAACAGATCTGGCTGGACCTCATCAAGCTCTATGGAGACTCACCCTACTCTGCCAAAACAGTCTACTACTCTGGGATTATTCTGCAGAGCAAAGATAACTGCTGGCTGATTTTCTCTACTACTAACCATCTCCTTAAACCCTCTCCCTTCATCCCCACCCTTAACAACAAGTGCAAAGAGCTCATAGGCTTCATTGTCACCAATATAGAGACCAGCAATTCAGCTGCTATGCCTACTTCCCCTTGCTCATCAATCCAAACCTCCCTCCACTACCCCCTGCCCCAGCCCTAAACTTATCTTTCTAGTTTTGCTCTAATTTCTCCTCATACCCTCTCTGAGCTCATTTCCCCAAGGGCCTTGGTGAGACCACACCTTGAGTATTGTGTGCAGTTTTGGTCGCCTTATCTGAGGAAGGATGTTCTTGCCATGGAGGGAGTGCAGCGAAGATTCACCAGACTGATACCTGGGATGGCAGGAATGACGTATGAAGAGAGATTGGGACGATTGGGCTTGTATTCGCTAGAGTTTAGAAGTATGAGAGGGGATCTCATTGAAACTTATAAAATTCTAACAGGACTAGACAGACTAGATGCAGGAAGGATGTTCTCGATGGCGGGGGAGTCCAGAACCAGGGGTCACAGTCCAAGGATAAGGGGTAAGCCATTTAGGACTAAGATGAGGAGGAATTTCTTCACCCAGAGAGTGGTGAACCTGTGGAATTCTCTACCACAGAAGGCAGTTGAGGCCAATTCATTAAATATATTCAAGAAGGAGTTAGATATATTTCTTAAGGCTAAAGGAATCAAGGGATATGGGGAGAAAGCAGGGACAGGGTACTGAATTTGGATGATCAGCCATGATCTCATTAAATGGCGGAACAGGCTCGAGGGGCCGAATGGCCTACTCCTGCTCCTATCTTCTATGTTTCTAGGAGATCCACCTCCTGCTCCCTAGTCACTAAACTACTGACCACCCAACTTCTTTCCCTAACCCCTATGCGAGTTAACATTGTAAATGTCTCCCTCTCTTCAGCTACTACACTTCAGAAGTACTTAATTGGCTGTAAAGCACTTTGGGACATTCTAAGGTTGTCAAAGGTGCTATATAAATGCAAGTTCTTTGTTCTTTCTTACTGTTGCCATCCCTTTGAAAACCTCCGTCAGCACACCCTCCTCAAAAAAGCCACCCTCAACCTCTCTGTCCTGGAAAATCATCATCCCTCCTTACCTCTCTAAAGTCCTTTAACATTTTATCGCCTCTCAGATCCATGTCCACCTCTCTCACATCGCCCTGTTTCAACCTCCCTAATTAACTTTCTCTCCCCTCTCCCTGACAGCATCGAAAGAGTTCTAACCAAAGTCATGAATGACATTTTCTGTGACTGTGATCATGGTACATTATCACTCCCTGTCCTCCTCCACAGTGTTTTGACAGAGTTGACCACACCATCCTCCTCCAAATGCCCTCCTCCGCTGTTAAACTCAGTGGGACTGCCCAGGCTTAGTTCCACTCTTACCTATTCGATCATAGACAGAGCATCTCCAGCAATGGCGTCTCTTCCTGCCCCTATATCATCTTCTTGGGAGCCCTTCAAAGATCCATCTTCAGCGCCCTCCTTGCCTATATACTGCCTCTTGGTGACATCAACTATAGACATGGGGTCAACTTCACAATATGTACTGATGACACCCAACTCTACCTTTCCACCACTTCCCATGATCCCTCTATTGCTTCTGTGCTAACAGATCTTGCCTTGGATGAGCTGCAATTTCTGCTAGCAAACATTGGGAAGACTGAGGTCATCATCTTCAGTTCACGCCACAAACTTTGTACCCGTGTCAACAACTACAACCATTCCACAAACTCCATACCCTTGTCAGTAACTACAACCCTTCCACTGCCACGGAACCAGAGACTGTTCACAACCTTAGCATTCTATTCAGCTCAAAGATGAGTCTGCGATCCCATATCCGCTCCATCACAAGGTTTGCTTACTTCCACGTCCATAACATCACCCGCCTCTGCCCCCACCTCAGCCCATCTGTTGCTGAAACCCTCATCCATGCCTAGGTCACCTCCAGACATGACAATTTCAATGCTCTCCTGGCCAGACTCCTATACAACACCGTCCGTAAACATCAGCTCATCTAAAACTCTGCTGCACGTAACTTATCCCACGCCAATCACCATTATTCCTGTCCCCTCCAACCTACATTGGTTCCTGGTCCCCCAACATTACATATTTAACATTCTCATCCTCATGTTTAAATCTCTGTGTGACCTCGCCCCTCCCTATCTCTGGAGTGCTACAACCCGTTCCTGAACTCTCTGTTCCTCTGACTCTGACCGCATGTGCGTTCAACCCACCTCCCTTTCTTCCTTTAAGACCCTCTTTAAACCTACCTCTTTGACCAGATTGATAGTCACCCACTCTAATATCTCCTTCTTTGGCTTAGTTTTTAATTATGCCTCTGTGAAGCACTTTTCCACGTTAAGGGCACTATACAAATGCCAGTTGATTTGTTGTTGACCCACTTTAATTGCAGTGCAGCATTGCCAGTGGCAATGAAAGTCACCACAGCCTGAATTTTATGTCTCAGGGTCATTCTAGGTAAGCATTAATGACATATACAGCGTCAGACAGTTTAATGTGTACAGATCCATCACAGAAGTGACAGATGCCTTATTCCACCAGGTCAACAGTTTCATGTTATTTTTAATGGACCAACCACATCAGCAATATAGAGCCATACAGTTCTGTATGCTTACTGGCTTCTCAAGAACGCAGGAAGTCACTGATGCACATATGTTACCATTCAAAACCCGGTGGATAACACAATATCTTTCATGAGACACAAGGCCCCGATTTTCCAACGTAAGTTAGGTGGTGCACTTTTCAGAAATGCACAACTTGATCTCACTTGAACGAGGCCATATTTCCAGCTTCAACTCCTATAAATGGCCTGGGCAAGCACCAGGCTGGACTAAAACCTAGGAATTGACACTCATGTTGCAGAAAAAAATCCTGGAATTTTTTTGGCCTGCTGGCTGCTGGCAGAAACGACAGCCAGATGGCTTCCATCCACGCAGTGCATCCCGGTTACACTGAAGAAGTAAAAATTATCGAAGTACTGGCTGCCCCTTTACAGATCCTCCAAACCAAAGAAGAAATCCCTCAATCCCTAATGCCTAGTTTCTTTGGACAATCTTTGTGGCAAGCATCCACCCAATGTATATCCTGAAAATTAGCACGAGAAGCATTTTCACATCACTCCAGTGTCATTTACATAGCGTTTAGATGCTGTCACATATTTCAGGTGTAAGTTTCCCAGCTACACTTTGTATGTCCCAAGAAATGCATGCCGAGCACAAACGGTGCAGACACCCAGCATTACTGATCTCTACTCCTAATGCTCAGGGAACTGGCACAGACAGGGTGTTAGGCGTAGGAAAATTGGCCCCAAGAGATTTTACTCAATTAACATGCAGCTGGTATGCAATCACCAGCACAAAATGATGCAGCCAAATGTCTGTTTTCCAAAGAGCTTGCACAATGCCTTCATTTTAAGTAAATCCTCTGTGCTAATCTGAATTGGAATATTGAAAGGCCCAAAGGCCTAGGTTACTGTCTGCTTGAAAAATTGGGTCTTTGTTTTGTTCGGGCACCGCAGGTTGCAGGGCAATATGATAGAAGTATTTAAAATTATGAAAAGGATGAGAGGGTAGATAGAAGCAGACCATTTCCAGTAGTGGAGGGATCAAGAATGAAGGGCCATAGATACAAGATTAAATGCAAGAGATTTAGAACAGAGGGCAGGAGAAGCGTCTTTGCACAGAGAGTTTGAGGCTGTGGAATTCAATTCTAGGATTAGTGGTTGAGGCAAATTTGGCAAAATTCAAGATTAGATTGGATAGGTGGATGAAGGAAAAGAGGTTGACGAGATACAGGAATAGGAAGGACTGCTAAATATGATTAAAACTATTTGCTCGTGCAAAGGTTAAATGCTGACATGGACTAGTTGGACCAAATGTCCTGTTTCCGTGTTGTAACTTCTATGTATTTGTATGTCTGCAGCCATGACTCTCAACATCTTTTTACCGACAGAATCAGAACATAAGAACAATGAGGCACATGTAACTGCATGAATAATCGCTCAACAGACAATTGGGATCCTGAAGCAGCACTCCACATGCTTAGACTGATCAAATGATCAAGGGAGACAGAGTAAATCCCGCACAGGATCTGAGGAATGATCGTTATCTGCTGTACAATTTGCTCTGCAGAGCCATGGCAAAACAGAAGGCTGGGAGTGAGTGTGATTAATCAGCTGCAAAACCACCAGTATGACTCCTTTGAAATCCTAGCATTCTAACTATGTCCATACCACGTTCTACTACACATTCTTCCCACATCATCTACTTCAACCTCTTGCTTATGGTTCTGTTTTTTTCCCTGAGGACTGAAACATAAATACTATATCATACAGGTGTAGTTTTATATTTCTACCATTCTATGGTCAATAAATGTTGTCAGTTTTATTGGCCCGGTGTTTTCCTCTGGTGCCTGTTGCAGAACTGAGCAACACCTAGTCTGCTACTGCTATGCAGTGATTTCCAATGAATTACTTTAAACTGCAGATAAACAGACCAATCAATTTGTACAAAAGATGTCACAACAAAACTGAAATGAATGACCAATTAATTGTTTTTTGGTGGTGTTAGTTGAGAACATAAGAATTAGGAGCAGGAGTAGGCCTAGGCCATACGGCCCCTCGAGCCTGCTACACCATTCAATAAGATCATGGCTAATCTTCGACTTCAACTCCACTTTCCCACCCGATCCCCATAACCCTTGATTCCCCGAGAGTCCAAAAATCTATCTATCTCAGCCTTGAATATATTCAACGACTGAGCATCCACAGCCCTTTGGGGCAGAGAATTCGAAAGATTTACAACCCTCTGAATGAAGAAATTCCTCCAAATCTCAGTCTTAAAAGGCCGACCCCTTATCCCAAGACTATACCCCCTAGTTCTAGACTCTCCAGCCAGGGGAAACAATCTCTGAGCATCTATCCTGTCAATCACCCTCAGAATCTTATATGTTACAATGAGGCGGAAAGGTTGGCCAGAATAGGTCTAGACAGATTAGATGCAGAAGGAATGTTTCCCTTGGCGGGTGAGAACAGAACTAGAGGACATAATTTAAGGATAAGGGCTAAACCATTTAGGACAGAAATGAGGGGGAATTTCTTCACTCAGAGAGTGGTGAACCTGTGGAACTCATTGCCACAGAGGGCAGTGTACGCCAGCTCATTAAATATATTTAAGAGGGAATTAGATATATTTCTACAGGCAAAAGGGGTTAAGGGTTACGGAGAGAAGGCGGGGACGGGATACTGAATTGAAGGATCAGCCATGATCTCATTAAATGGCGGAGCAGGCTCGAAGGGCCGGATGGCCTACTCCTGCTCCTATCTTCTATGTATCTATGTATCTATGTAATACGAGAACCACCTGTCCTTCAAGTAATGGCACAGAATCTTTAACATCCACCTGAACCATTGAAAGAGGCAGATAGGGTCACACTTTAAGGTCTCATCTGAAGGGTGCCACTTTAAACAATGCAGCATACAGTCAGTAGTGCACCGAAGTGTCAGTGTGCTTGAGTACTGGAGTGGGATTTCAATCCATCATCATCAATTGTGAGGCAACAGTGCTGTCAACTGAACCAACCATGTTGAAACCAGCAACAGGTGCATCTTGGAGTTTGGGCCTCAAGATCTATATAGCTGGAATGTTAGCATTCATGAGACATGCTCCCACTATGACAGGCTCCACTGATATTGACCTTCCATGGCAGACTGCAATCCAAATAAACTGAACACATCTGGGTGGTGAACTCCTCCACACTGTCCAGAGCTTGCAGCATTTATTCCGCTGAGACAAATGATTGGTGTAAACAATCCCGCTTAGATAGCAATTTCCATTTGTACAGCAGCCCTGTGAGGTCTAAATTTCAAGTACTACATCATGGGCAAAATCCATATGGGGTCTTTGCCTGCGTCACTGAACTCACTAACTGCATCATTCAGGGTCTGTGTGGGTGTGCTAGTGGCTTTGGCCACTTAAAACGTGGGCTTGCTCACCAGCTGATGGATTACTCTTGTTTCCCCATTTCTATGAGAGGTGATGAGAGAAAACTGTCAGATTGTTGGGTTGAATAACCAGATTAAAGCAGCATTCTCTGTACAGTTATTCAAGCTGAATGAGTGCCACTGTACCTACTATTCATTTGGACAGTGTTACATGACTAAAACAATGGCCCGATGATGGCGAACTGGCAGCGTTTGCCATCATTCCGCCTTTAAAACTGACCGCAACTTCAGGATTTAGCGCGTGCGCAGCCTAATGAGCAAATCCTGAAGTTGTGGTCTGTCATTCACTGCTCTTCCACAAGCTGCGCTGACCAGGCCAGCATTTATTGCCCATCCTGAATTGCCTTGAGAAGATGGTGGTGAGTTGCCTTCTTGAACCGCTGAAGTCCTTGTGCAGAAGGTACTCCCATAGTGCTGTTAGAGAGGGAGTTCCAGGATTTTGACCCAGCGACGATGAAGGAACGGCAATATGTTTCCAAGTCAGGATGGTGTGTTACTTGGAGGTGGTGGTGTTCCCATGTGCCTGCTGCCCTTGTCCTTCTAGGGGGTAGAGGTCACAGGTTTGGGAGGTGCTGACGAAGAAGCATTGGCAAGTTGCTGCAGTGCATCTTGTAGATGGTACACACTGCAGCAACAGTACGCCAGTGGTGGAGGGAGTGAATGTTTAAGGTGGTGGATGGGGTGCCAATCAAGCGGGGTGCTTTGTCCTGGGTGGTGTTCAGCCTCTTGAGTGTTGTTGGAGCTGCACTGATCCAGGCAAGTGGAAAGTATTCCATCACACTCCTGACTTGTGCCTTGTAGATGGTGGTAAGGCTTTGGGGAGTCAGGAGGTGAGACAGTATTTATGTGGCTGGTCCAGTTAAGTTTCCTGTCAATGGTGACCAACAGGATGTTGATGGTGGGGGATTCGGTGATGGTAATGCCGTTGAACGTCAAGGGGCAGTGGTTAGAATCTTGCTGGTTGGAGATGGTCATTGCCTGGCACCTCTGTGGCGCAAATGTTACTTGCCACTTATTAGCCCAAGCCTGAATGTCGGCCAGGTCGTGCTGCATGCGGGCACGGACTGCTTCATTATCTGAGGAGTTGTGAATGGAACTGAACACTGTGCAATCATCAGCAAACATCCCACTTCTGACCTTATGATGGAGGGCAGGTCATTGATGAAGCAGCTGAAGATGGTTGGGCCGAGGACACTGCCCTGAGGAACTCCTGCAGTGATGTCCTGGGGCTCAGATGATTGACCTCCAACAATCACAACCATCTTCCTTTGTGCTAGGTATCACTTCAGCCAGTGGAGAATTTTCCCCCGATTCCCATTGACTTCAGTTTTACTAGGGCTCCTTGATGCCACACTCGGTCAAATGCTGCCTTGATGTCAAGGGTAGTCACTCTCACCTCACCTCTAGAATTCAGTTCTTTTGTCCATGTTTGGACCAAGCCTGTAATGAGATCTGGAGCCGAGTGGTCCTGGCGGAACCCAAACTGAGCATCGGTGAGCAGGTTATTGGTAAGTGCCGCTTGATAGCACTGTCAATTAAATTTTCCACCACTTTGCTGATGATTGAGAGCCTGATGGGGCAGTAATTGGCTGGATTGGATTTGTCCTGCTTTTTGTGAACAGGACATAACTGGGCAATTTTCCACATTGTGAGGTAGATGCCAGTGTTGTAGCTGTACTGGAACAGCTTGGCTAGAGGCATGGCTAGTTCTGGAGAACAAATCTTCAGCTCGACAGCTGGGATATTGATGGGACCCATAGCCTTTGCTGTCTCCAGTGCGCTCAGCCGTTTCTTGATATCACGTGGAGTGAACAGAATTGGCTGAAGACTGGCTTCTGTGATGGTGGGGACCTCAGGAGGAGACCGAGATGGATCATCCACTCGGCACTTCTGGCTGAAGATGGTTGCAAACGCTTCAGCCGTATCTTTTGCACTCGCATGCTGGGCCCCGCCATCATTGAGGATGGGGATATTCATGGAGCCTCCTCCTCCCGTTAGTTGTTTAATTGTCCACCGCCATTCACGACTGGATGTGGCAGGACTGCAGAGCTTTGCTCTGATCCTTTGGTTGTGGGATCGCTTAGCTCTGTCTATAGCATGCTGCTTCCGCTGTTTGCCATGCATATAGTCCTGTGTTACAGCTTCCCCAGGTTGGAACCTCATTTTAGGTACGCCTGGTGCTGCTCCTGGCATGCTCTTCTGCATTCCTCATTGAACCAGGGTTGGTCCCCTGGCTTGGTGGCAATGGTAGAGTGAGGGATATGCCAGGCCATGAGGTTACAGATTGTGGTGGAATACAATTCTGCTGCTGCTGATGGCCCACAGCGCCTCATGGATGCCCAGTTTTGAGCTGCTAGATCTGTTCTGAATCTATCCCATTTAGCATGGTGGTAGTGCCACACAACATGATGGAGGGTGTCCTCATTGTGAGGACGGGACTTCCGTCTCCACAATGACTGTGCGGTGATCACTGCTACCAATGCTGTCATGGACAGATGTATCTGCGACAGGTAGATTGGTGAGGGCGAGGTCAAGTAGGTTTTTCCCTCATGTTGCTTCTCTCACCACCTGTCGCAGGCCCAGACTGGCAGTTATGTCCTTCAGGGCTCGGCCAGCTCGGTCAGTAGTGTTGTGACTGAGCCACTCTTGGTGATGGACTTTGAAGTCCCCCACCCAGAGTACATCCTGTGCCCTTGCTACTCTCAGTGCTTCTTCCAAGTGGTGTTCAACATGGAGGAGTACTGATTCATCAGCTGAGGGAGGGCAGTAGGTGGTAATTAGCAGGATATTTCCTTGCCTATGCTTGACCTGAAGCCATGAGACTTCATGGGCTCAGGAGTCAGTGTTGAGGACTCCTCAGGCCACTCACTTTTGTATACCATTGTGCCACCACCTCTGGTGGGTCTGTCCTGCCAGAGGGACAGGACATAGCCAGGAATGGTGATTGAGGAGTTCGAGACATTGACTGATAGGTACGATTCTGTGAATATGACTATGTCAGGCTGCTGCTTGACCAGTCTGTGGGACAGCTCTCCCAATTTTGGTACAAGTTAGATGTTAGTGAGGAGGACTTTGCAGGGTCGACTGGGCTGGGTGTGCATTTGTTGTGCCCGAAGCTGGTGCCTGGGTCGATGCTGGGTGGTCCGTCTGGTTTTATTCTTCTTATTATTTTCCGTATCGGTTTGGTAGGTCATTTCAGAGGGCAGTTACGCGTCAACCACATTGCTGTGGGTCTGGAGTCACATATCGGCCATACCGGGTAAGGACGGTAGATTTCCTTCCCTAAAGGACATTAGTGAACCAGATGGGTTTTTACGACAATCCAATAGTTTCATGGTCACCATTACTGATGCTGGCTTTTTATTCCAGATTTAATTGATTGAATTTAAATTCCGCAGCTGACTTGGTGGGATTTGAATCCAAGGCAATCTGGATTACTGGTCCAGTAACATAACCACTATGCTACCGTACCCTTGTGGAGACAAAGTCCCGTCTTCACAATGCGGACTCGAAGTGCCAGAACCTACAGGACTACGGACCAAGAGCTGGAAAGTGGGATTAGGCTGGATAGCTCTTTTTCGTCCGGCACAGACACGATGGGCCGAATGGCCTCCTTCTGTTCTATAACTTTCTATGATTCTATTCACACCAGTTCATCTTGCAAGTAGAACAGTATAGATACATTTAAGTATAAAGAGCATCCAGAATGTCGGAAAGTAGCATTTTTTATATTACGTTCTGGATGTTTTAAGTAAATTGGCAATGCCCTGTTAGGTTCTCTTCTCTTCCAAGCATTCAATATCCAAACGGGCTTGTGGAATTTTTGGTGTGCATACAGGTTTGCAAGACTTTAGCCCAGTAACCTACTGATTTACTTCAGAATTGCATCTTTTGTACACATAACTTTTTCAATTTATGCAAGTCATTCATTCCCTTGGTTATTTCATGCATTTGTCTAACTTCCTCATACTGGTTTTCAGAGAGAAGCAGTTCAGAGTGAAAAGGTTGTCATGACCATTTTTGGCAGAGGTATGTTATGAATATTCATATTTTTGATTTACCTTACTGTATTTCTTAGGTTCTTCCTGACAGCTTCCCAAGTCTGTTGATTTCACAAACTGCCTTGGTAATTTCTTTCTATGACTCGTGAAACGGATGCTTTTGGTCGTTGGGGGAGGGATTAACTGTCTGTACCAGAGATGATGCCCATCCATTCCCTCACTCCCTGGTTAAAGCCTGAAAATGGGACTTCTGCTGCATCTTGCATTATAGTTTTGCAGTTAGATTGCACATCAGCTGCATTGTGGTGACATGCATATTTCAAAGACGTGAGTGACTGTTTAATACTTTAGGTGGATGCTGGACAGAATTATTGTAGTTAAACCATCAGCATCTCTCCCACTGCAGGAGTGTTACAGTGCATGCCATCTTGTGGCAAACAAAAATTAAAACTGCAAGTTCCTGAATGTGCTTGATAACACCAAAACAGTACAAGCAACAGTTAACACTTGATTATCAGAAAAAAGTAATTTCCAGGTTATTATTTTTAGATTCATATGCACTTAGATGGTTACACTCGAGAACAAATCATCCAATGGATTTAGTGGCGTGCCTCTGACCATCAGGGGCAGTTTCAGGATAGTCTCATATCTGAAAATGTTCCCTGCTTCACAAAGTATTCTGAGAAATTTGTTTTGCAAATGCACAATTCAACAATAACTTGTATTTATATAGCACCTTTAACATAGTAAAACATCACAAGGCACTTCACAGGAGTGTAATCAAACAAAAATGGACACCAAGCCAAAGAAGTAGATATTAGGGCAGGTGACGGAACTCTTGGTCAAAGAGGTAGGTTTTAAGGAGGCTCTTAAAGGAGAGAGGTAGAGAAGCAAAGAGGTTTAGCAAGGGAATTCCAGAGCTTCGGGCCTAGACAACTGAAGGCACGATCTCCAATGGTGGGCCAAAGCAAGTGGGGGATGCACAAGAGGCCAGAGTTGGAGGAACGCAGAGTTCTCAGAGGGGTGTAGGGCTGGAGGAGATTTTTAGCAAATTATGACCTTAACCCCTGGATTATGTTAGATAAACTGAATTGCCACCTTATCAGCTTTTCTGGTGTTTTTTTAAATTATCTTAAACAATTATGACAATTTTACACTATTTTTCATATCAAAGAAATATTTGAACGATAAAAAAGCAATATTAATCACGAAGCTTGCTATCACAAGTCACTTATATCAGCCACATTCACGAGCGATTTATTTACTGTGATTAACCATTATTTGAATGTATTTTGTTTAAAGTTTATTTTTTTAATATTTAAAGTTGTGTCAGGTTTTGACAAAATTGGTTGTGATCTTCCAAAATTCTCTAGATTCTGGAACGGTCCCAGTAAATTGGAAGGTAGCAAATATAACCCTGCTATTCAAGAAAGGAGGGAGAGCGAAAACAGGGAACTACAGGCCAGTTAGCCTGTCATCAGTCGTCAGGAAAATGCTGGAATACATTGTTAAGGAAGTGGTAACAGGGCACTTAGAAAATCATAATATGATTAGGCAGAGTCAACATGGTTTTATGAAAGGGAAAGCGTGTTTGACAAATTTATTAGAGTTTTTGAGGATGTAACTAGCAGGGTAGATCAAAGGGGAACCAGTGGATGTAGCATATTTGGATTTTCAAAAGGTATTTGATAAGGTGCCACACAAAAAGTTGTTACACAAGATAAGGGTCCATGGGATTGGGGGTAATGTATTAGCATGGATAGAGGATTGGTTAAAGGACAGAAAACACAGAGTAGGAATAAACGGTTGATATGGTCCCCCACATTTCTGATGGAACTAAATTATCAATTTAAGGCTGATGATTGAAGATCAAAGGTGTAAATTTTTACAAAGCAATTAGTAGTAAGATTTTCATCCAATTTTGGTGAAAGGTTACATACATAAAGTTAATTTTTTTTTTAAATGCTCTTTAATGAAAGACTGTACAGGATAACAATTTTGAAAGACAGAATTGATGCACACAGACCTGCAAATAAATTTGGTTTTCAATAAATAGTAAGAGGAAATAATTAGTTATAAGCAACAAAAATGTGTACAATTATTGGCCAAAGAACAAACCAGCTTGGGTTTAGAGCAAAGCTTCACAATTGATGGAGTTGGATCCAAACCCAATCCTCTATCCATGCTAATACATTACCCCCAATCCCATGGACCCTTATCTTGTGTAACAACTTTTTGTGTGGCACCTTATCAAATACCTTTTGAAAATCCAAATATACTTTAGATTTTGAATCTGCAAAGGCTTCAGCAAACTCCAATGCATACAGGTCTTTGACATGCTTAATTATACACTCTGTTTACACAGTCTCAAATACTAACATTGTGAATTGCTCCAGAAGTGTTTTTCTATTGCTGCATTAAGCACTGCATTGCATTAAATAACTCATTCATAGATGCTAGCACAACACAGCTGTGATGCAGAACAGCTGTGAACTCACTAATGGCCCAATTATACTGTGCCAAGTGGTGCAGTATTGAGTACATCTAAAACAGCAGTGTTAGTGGGCAGCTCCGGTTATACTGCCAACTTGCAATCCCGGGAGGTTTTCTTCAATTTTTCCCTCCATTCCTGGAGACAAAGACCCTGAAAATCTCTAGCTATTTTGGCGTAGTTATGCCATATTTGAGGCAGATGCATGCTGTGTGGAAACTGGGGCAGGCCCAGTTCTATCAGGTCTTTGCCTTGTTTAGCATCTGTCAGCATTTCTGCTAGAGGTGGGGGCAGGCAGTTCTTATATTCGCCCCCTCCTGTATGGACATCAGTAAGTGAAATGGAACTGGTGGAGCTATATATGCCTAAATTAAGCATATACAATAGCGTGCCAGGATATGGTCATGGTGGAAGTGGGGCCCACAGCAATTATAAAGGCTGGTGGCTTAATGGCAACTGATGGAAGGTGACTTTGCTGGAAGTGCAGCAGGATGGAACTTCTGCCCACTGCTTTGTCCTCCCCATCACCTTGTCCCAAATTCTAGCAATGGGGTTTTTAACATATGGGGGGGGTGCAGGCACCTGTGCCAGTAGCATCACAACAGGGGCACCTAACTTGCTGACCAGGCATAATATCAGAGTTGTGCCTTGCCACTCTGTCAGGAGTCTAGCAGGATGAAGTGGTTGAAGTCTTAGGTGGATCATCTTCAGAATACTTCTCCCTCAATTATGAGCTCAGAATCAAATTGCAATTGATATCTCTGCTGGTGTAGGTATGACTAGGCCTCATAGCAGCATAGCTAGCAAAATCTCCAGGGTAGTGCAGGAATGCCTCCAAACTAAGATTGGGAGGGGGGTAAACCTAGTGAAAGCAACTGCCCCCCTCCCTTGGAATTGACAATGACTTGAGCAACAGGTGGAAACCCAGCAGAGTCAGCTTCTGCTCCCCTACGGAGTCTGTGCCCCATTTCCACCCCAGGAAGAGCAGAATTCCTGGGCTAACCACAAAGAAAGCAGATCTTCAAATCATTAGTTTCAGCTAGGTATTAACCAAGGTCCCAGAGTAAGAGTAGTCTGCTGACACACTGCATCACCCAGTTCTCTCAATCTCTATTTTTACACAGTTTAAAATATCAGTTACATACTAACAGAATAGACAATTGCTAGTATGTGACACCATGGGTCATCATTTCCTCTGTGCAGTAACTTATACAAAAAAGTTTATGAACAAAAATGCAATACCAGGAAAAAAGCACTAACAGGCTGTATGATCACTTACAGTGCTATATGCCAAGTGGTGTTCCCAAACTAAAATAGGTCACATTAATTAGAAAGAAGACAAAAAATGGAAGTTTTTTCAGGTTAAGGTTTAATTAAAGTACCAATCATGAGAAAGTCGATCGGAATTATGTAGTGGGGGGTGGGGAGAGAGATAAAGCACTGAAGACCAGCTTAAATCTGGTGGTAGTCATCTGAAAGAAGATTTCTGCAAAAGAGCATTAATTTAGGAGCCTTTGTTGGGTATCTCTTCGTGCAGTAGCAATAGCACAAGCGAGGTGGCCCAAGTGCATAGACAGTAACAAGTGCAACACTCAAAGAATAAATTGCCCCAGGCAGAGGGATATACTGCAACAGTCGAGCTAACTGGGCATGATGGAGGAGCAGTGGATTATGGCACTCAGGGCCAGCAAGAAGGCAGTGACTCAAATGTGCCACCTGATCCAGGAAGTGACAGTCAACAATGTATTATCTGTGACGTGAAGGTCACCGCAGTCCCGAATTTTTATGCTAGTTTCTAGAGTACACTACTTACAGTAGCACTACAAAGACATGCATGGAGTGTATTTTCCTGGTATTGTATCTTTGTTTCTACACTTCTACTTTTTTTTAGTAACAAAAATTACTGGGGAAAGGAACATATGACCTACAGAAAACAACAGGAGTTAGCCACTTTTCTGTGCATCACCAGTCCATTAAGCAGTTAACTGAAGCCCTGTTTTGCCATTCACACTGTTACAGACACTGCAGCAGCATACACAGCTAAAGCAGCTACAGTTTTTTTTCCAAACTGATTGTTTGGCCACGGTTGAGAACATCATTTACTACATGCATGAAACCGTTTGTATTCCTTTCAACAATATTATGGTATAACTAACTAGAAAGGACTATTATTCTATCAATGTACAAATGATAAAAATGTCAAACAATAATGACACAGGATCTATGAGATGCTTTCATTCTGAAGCGAGTATGACCAAGAGCCCTGTTTTCCTGATGGGGGCCCCGTGCAAATGTTCGATTTGCGGCCCCTACATTTTATTAGAAAATGATACTAAATACTACCTACTTAATCTGTTATCAAATCCACAAATGTAGGATCGTGAAAAGGCATGTTTTCAATCGGGAATATAAAAATAGTTGACAAAATGATAAGCGATAGATGGAAATAATAAGCGACAGATGAAAATGAAGAAATAATTTAGGATTTTACTGAATAAACTAATGAATTCTATTTTTTTGTTTTGGAGCTCAAATAATTCATATAGACACAGTGGGGGAATTTTAACTGCAAAAAACAGGTGGGTTAGGGTCGATTGGGAGGTTAAAGAGTTAAAAGTCTGTATCCCGACCCCAACATACCTCCAACCCGCCCACTTCTGGTTTTAACGGAGGGAGACGGGGGGGGGGGGCAGCCAACCTGCTCCCAGGAGGCAGGTCACCCATTTCAATATTCTAATGAGGCTCCGTGCCGCATGGTGATCCACCATTTTAAATTTAACTCTGGCTGGTCAGGTTTCCCAGGCCTCGGGACCTCTCCCCTCCGGCCCCGATCTCCTCCAGCCTCCAACCTCCCACCTCCCGATCAGTCCCTCCCACCTCTCTGCAGCATGATGCCGCAGGCCTATCCACCCGACAGCCTCACCATCTGCCTGTTTGCGGGTGGGCATCAGTGATTTGAAATGCTAATCAGGTCGTGCCATTAAATTCAGCAGGGTCTATGGGAAACCCGTTCTCCCAGGTTTCCCTGACCGCTTTCCAGGCCACCCCGCTCCCTACCCGCCTCCAAATTAAAATTCCGGCCAGTGTAGCAGCACACAAATTTCTTTGAAAGTCTAACTTGTGCAAAAAAGTGAATTTAACTATTCTTTCCTTCAGTATTATACATAATTGTTCCTTCAATATCTAATACAATTCAATGTCAGGAGTCGTTGGGCCAGATTTTACTGTAGCAGGGCATCTAACAGTGTCTTCCATTAGTTAGAATTGCCCCTGCAGCCTTCAGCTTAAAAGAAGTTTGCCCACAAAGTTGCTGAAAGTGTAAGCTGATAATGGCGCAGTGAGGGAAACAGTGCACCTGGGACCTGAGTGAACAGGGCAACTGTTCCTCCATCTCCTTAACCAATGTGCTTTAAGGATTGGGAAATAAGCAAAAGAAGGACTGAGAAGGAGGGTGAATTAAAGGGGATGAATCCAATGTCGAATCAGGTACAGAAAGCGAAATAAAGAGAGGGAAATAAAGATTGGATTTAGAGAAAGAGAAAAAAGAGACAGAATGGAAAAGTAAGAAAAAACATTTTTAAAGTCTCCCTGAAAAATTCAAAACCTGAAGGAATGAGACTCCACACTTGTAATAGTTAATTTTCAGTGCCAGAGACATTGATTGGCAGTCATTAACAATTATCACGATGTTAAAAGGGTATTTACGCTACTAATTACTAGCCCTAAATATCTGTGGCGGGTTTGGTTTGTATCTACCGCACAAATACAGTAACTTCATGACATTCAATGCATGCAATAGTGAGGCAGACAGCGAAATGCAGTTTTCATGAAGCTAACGAAAGAACGGCACAACTCAGACCGCAACTTTTGGATATTCGCATTTAACCGTGCATTCGCTCCTTGCTTGAAGTTGCTGTACCATTTACGCATAAATAACGCGAGTGCCAATAGCCTCACTGTTATTTTGACCATCTGGCCCATTGTGTTTTCTTGTCCCCAAGTCCATAACAATGAGGCTTGGATTTGTGAGATTTGGTATATGTATTACAGCAAAAAGAAAATGTGTGCTGCAATTGACCTTAGCACCCTGGGTGGCGGATGGGGGTATAGAGAAGCATCAGCCAGGATTCCTGCTCCTGATCCTATCCAATGATCCAAGCTGGAAAGTCTGTGTATATTTAATTAAAATGGGCTTGGATAATGCCCACATTCACAGACCAAGCTTTTACATGAAGAATGGCCACTTCAGCAAGCTCTCAGGGGGGCACCTGGTATCCATGCAACCCAACAAAAGCCAGGAGAGAAGGGGAACAAGGTTGTTGGCCAAAAACATAAAAAAATAATGTCAGCATTATAGTTCGCTGTCATCCGGACCACAAATTCCGGGCCATTGTATTGCATTGAAATAAACATTACAAGTTCATAAAGATATGGACAAAACAATGAAATAAAATGTTACAGTAGAATGTTCCTTATCCACACTAATGGGGACTCACCTCCTCGTGGTGTGAAAACATTGTAGATATCAGAAAATGTCCCACAGGATAGTGCAAGGTCCCAAGTGGTGGATAAGGTTACTTTTTTTCCACTGACACAATGTGTTGCGTGAATGGAAAGGCCATTTTGCTGCAATTTACTGAGGAGTTCTTGGATCTTAGAGCTGATTCACAAGCGGTACCAGACCCCAGGGGCACAGCAATGAGGAAGAGCTGCTGTCGAACTGGCTGAAGAAAGATGTTTAAGTAAAGGTTCAGCTGGGGCAATCTCTGCAGCCTGTGGTGGTGTGTCCTACACTCAGCAATCCCTTCACTGGATCTGCTCAGGGCCCCTGACTGGCTCCAGGCCCCATGCTACTGCATGGCCCCAATGCCGTCCCTGTATACGAGAACGGCCTTTGAGCAAATTGGACAGCTGGTACTTGGCAGATATGAACAACATGATACAACCACAGACTGATGATGCCTCTAGAGAAACCTTTCATCTCAGCAAAGAACAGATATAACACTCAGGTGAGCAAGATCCTTGTTGAGTGGATATTAGGAGTGCTAAAGCAACACTTCAGATCCTTGGAGCAGTCAAAGGGTTCTGCAAAATGCAACTGGAGAAAGTAGCTCAATATTGCCATGGCTGATGCCACATAATGGACTTGGATGAGGAGCAGCAGCAAGTCACGCAGGGCCAACATGATGATGGTGCACAGGAGGATGATGGTGAGCACCAGAGCAGCCAGAGAGACAGGTGTATGCATGTTCTTTCAGTGAACTCTGCAATTAGCTATTACTTTCTATTGGATATATTTATAATCACAGAACTTCTAGTTTATTTAACTACTTAGTTTTTGATAAGAATGGAATATTTTCAGTTTAAGTTATGGACAATTGATACTTTCTCTTCTACACAAAGGAATGACGGACTGGAAGATATTAAAAATTAAATATTTTTATTGAGTGTTTGACTGCATGAGCTATACATGTTCAGAATTTTACTTTTGTGTTTATCTCAGATCTGTCTATTATATATTAAATTCAGTACATGGGGCATGTGTTTCATTGCAAACTCATAAGTACCTGCAGTATCTGTAACTCCTATAGGTAGAATTGTGATGGGTATTTTCAACGTTACTCACTGTGTGACACACAATAGCTGCCAATTTGTAGTGAGAGTACATCACGCTATGATTGTGTAATCTGAGCAGCAGATAGGAAGGAAATAGTAGGAAGGTGAAGGGGCAGGAGATGCAAATAGGAGCGAGGCGTGGCGAAACGAGTGGTTGCGGGAGGAGATGGGAAGAGAGCCAGATCTTCCCACCCATTATGCAGCCTACAGCCTTTCATGCTACCCATACCTCTACCCAAAAGGAGAGAGAGAAAAAAGGACAGTGAGAAGCAAAAATAGTTAGCGAGAGATAAGAAAAGAGAAAATGAGAGACAGAAGAAGAAAGTCCTACATTAATAATTAAAAAAAACACATTCTAGACCCCACATGGAACCACTTTTCTGGAAATACATTCCAGGTGTTAACACTGATTACTTCTCTTGAAGGATAATTAAACACTCAGGTGATTTTGACTGTTTGCCCAACGCACAATCTACTCTGGTCAATACTTACTTAATGCAAACTAACTCAATGTTGCAACTCTATATTGTGAACTGAATTAAACAGATTTTCACCAAAGTTCTATTCAAGAAATTTGCAACAAATGTGCTTTTGCTGCTGATAGAACTCCCCTGTCAAGTTTCGAAGACACAGAGTAGCTATACATTTGATGTAACTGCAGCAATACAAGTTCAGCACTAATAACATGTGCTAGTGACATCATATGAAATGGATCCTGGTGGCTTCTGACAGGGTCAACATCACTCCTCAAACAGCAAATAACAATAGTGCATGATTACTATTGTGATTGGTAGTATTAAGCATTTCAATATGTTTCTGAATATTTAATGTGCAATCATTAACAATCCATTGTGGGATAAAATGGAAGGCAAAGAATGTGATACTAATTAATCCTGAAGTGAGTTATAACATGAAAAATACTAGAACAATTTTGGCTTTCAGTTTTGCCATTAAGTACAATTCTCTCACAATTAAAAGTAATGGTGAGGAGGAGTGAAATTAACACTTAGGCAACCAGTAGATACATAGAAATGACTGTTTCCATTATCTAGCCAGATTTTAAGTTTTCAGCTCATACACTGTGATACTAAAACAAACACTATGAAGGTAGTCAAATGTGAGAGCATCTTTATTATTTTAATATGTATCATGTACTACTACAATTAACACAAAACAATTTAAAAATGTTAAAACTAGTTCTGTTTGCCCAGCCAACCTTTTCCCCATCTACTCTCTATTCTTCCCCTTTCTCTCACATACGCGTGCTCTGTCTATTCCATTTGAACTTCAATTTTACTTTTCTCCCAATGAAATCTATTCTACCTATTTTGCCATGGGCCTGGGGAACTACACAGGTATCATGAACCAAAGCTAAAAGGGGTATCATTATCTCCCAGAATCTTTCTTGGTCTTTGAAGAGAGGCGTCACACCGGACTGCCTCATAATAGAAGAATGTAACCCCACTATTTAAGAAAGGAGCGAGAGAGAAACGGTGAACTACAGACCAGTTAGCCTGACATCAGTAGTAGGGAAAATACTGGAATTTATTATTAAGGACGTGGTAACAGGGCACTTAGAAAATAATAATAGGATTGGGCAGAGTCAACACAAATTTATGAAAGGGAAATTGTGTTTGACAAATCTGTTCGAATTTTTTGAGGTTGTAACTAGCAGAATAGATAAGGGGGAACCAGTGGATGTGGTGTATTTGGATTTTCAGAAGGCATTCAATAAGGTGCCACACAAGAGGTTATTAAACAAGATTAGGGCTCATGGGATTGGGGGTAATATACTAGCATGGATTGAGGATTGGTTAACGGACAGAAAACAGAGTGTGTGAATAAACGGGTCATTTTCGGGTTGGCAGGCTGTAACTGGTGGGGTACCGCAAGGATCAGTGCTTGGGCCTCAGCTATTCACAATCTACATCAATGATTTGGATGAGGGGACCAAATGTAATATATCCAAGTTTGCTGATGATACAAAGCTGGCTGGGAATGTAAGTTGTGAGGAGGATGCAAGGAGGCTTCAAGGGGATATAGACAGGCTAAGTGAGTGGGCAAATGGAATATAATGTGGAGAAATGTGAAGTTATCCACTTTGGTAGGAAAAATAGTAAAGCAGAGTATTTTTTAAATGGAGAGAGATTGGGAAATGTTGGTGTTCAGAGGGACCTGGGTAGCCTTGTACACAAATCACTGAAAGTTAACATGCAGGTACAGCAAGCAATTAGGAAAGCAAATGGTATGTTGGTCTTTATTACAAGAGGATTTGAGTATAAGAGTAAAGACGTCTTACTGCAATTACTATCGGGCCCTGGTGAGACCACACCTGGAGTATTGTGTACAGTTTTGGCCTCCTTGCCTAAGGAAGGATATACTTGCCATCGAGGGAGTGCAATGAAGGTTCACCAGACTGGTTCCTGGGATGGGGGGATTGTCCTATGAGGACAGATTGAATAGACTAGGCCTATATTCTCCAGAAGAATGAGAAGTGATCTTACAGGGCTTGACAGGGTAGATGCAGGGATGTTTCCCCTGGCTGGGGAGTCTAGAACCAGGGGTCACAGTCTCAGAATAAGGGGTCGACTGAGATGAGGAGAAATTTCTTCAGAGGGTGGTGAATCTTTGGAATTCTCTATCCCAGAGGGCCATGGAGGCTCAGTCATTGAGTATATTCAAGACAGAGATCGATAGATTTTTGAATATTAAGGGAATCAAGGGATATGGAGATAGTGCAGGAAAGTGGAGTTGAGGTAGAAGATCAGCCATGATCTTATTGAATGGCAGAGCAGGCTTGAAGGGCCAAATGGCCTACTCCTGCTCCTATTTCTTATGTTATGTTAATTGTGGCAGCTCCCCAGAAACGTTCATTAACATTGATTGTTAGCTCCACACTCGGGAGTGGAACCCTCTTCTATTAATATCAATATAGGGAGTCCGTATGGCCATATGGGAACCATTGATGGCCCCTTTTACTCTGGGAATGCTGCCAGTCTAAAAAGAAAAGGTCTATTCTCGTTGGAACCTGGGATCTTTAGGAAAGTGTTGCTCGAGCAAAGAAAGCAATGGTAATCTCCCTGAAGCATCTGTGTACTGCAGACAGAGATATTGGCTATGTCTTGCATCACTGCCTGAAAGGATCCAGTCGTATATTAGAATCATAGCATCATAGAAATTTACGGCACAGAAGGAGGCCATTCAGCCCATCGTGTCTGCGCCGGTCGAAAAAGACCTATCCAGCCTAATCCCACTTTCCAACTCTTGGTCCGTAGTCTTGCAGGTTGCGGCACTTCAAGTGCCTAACCAAGTACTTTTTAAATGTGATGAGGGTTTCTGCCTCTACCACCCTTTCAGGCAGTGCATTCCTGACCCCCCGCCACCCTCTAGGTGAAAACATTTCTCAACTCCCCTCTAATCCTCCTAACAATTACTTTAAATCTATGCCCCCTGGTTATTGACCTCTCTGCTAAGGGAACTAGGTGCTTCCTATCCACTCTATCTAGGCCCCTCATAATTTTATACACATCAATTAAGTCTCCCCTCAGCCTCCTCTGTTCCAAAGAAAACAACCCCAGCCTATCCAATCTTTTCTCATAGCTAAAATTCTCCAGTCCTGGTGACATCCTCGTAAATCTCCTCTGTACCCTCTCTAGTGCAATCACATCATTCCTGTAATGTGGTGACCAGAACTGTATACAGTACTCTAGCTGTGGCTTAACTATTGTTTTATACAGTTCTAGCATAACCATCTGCTCTTATATTCTATGCCTCGGCTAATAAAGGAAAGTATCCCGTATGCCTTCTTAACCACCTTATCTACCTGTATTATCTATTTATATTACTTGAGTGTATTTGTCAATTTTACAATGGTGGAAGTGGAAGGAAATTATCTTGCAACATGCCACACTACTCCTGAATGGCGTTCTTAGGGAAGCAGAGCCTTCTTACATACTGCTCCAGATAAGATTCCTGGAGTCTGCAGCTTCTGGTGTCTGGATACTATACAGCAAAATTACCTGTTCATCCTTTAATGCTCATCCTCTTTTTCCATGGCTACCAAGCACAAAGGAATTAACAGGGCATGGTTGGGGAGTAGAGAAATGCCATGATAAAAAGGGAAGGAGGACCCAAAATTTGGAAGGTAGGGTACTGTAGAGCAGAACCGAGACCTTCAGCAACCTGAATAAACCCGAGTAAAGAAAAAAACTGAAAACAAACTAATTGGTACTGTACCAGAGTTTTGGCAGTAGTTTGTAAAGTAATGCGCTATAACAATGTCAACTCATTTTTGCCTTTAACTCAGTGTCGTGGCAACAAGGAATATTTGTTTTATACTGGGAACATCTGTTTTTTACAGGCATCCATTCCAACAGACACTAATTAATGATTAATGACAGAACACGCGATGTATGACATCACTATCTCCTTATGCATAATTTAAATACTGAAAAGTGGATGGGTGCTTTCAGCATCCTAAATCACTTAGGGTAGGAAATTAAAATGGTCCAAAAATGGACCAGAGATGTAGCAGAGTGCATCCCTGAGCCATTCCCACCCCCGCTCACCACAGTTCCAATGAAAAATCCCAGCCTAGATTTTTCTCAGTTCCAAATAATGATTAGTAACTTTCATTTTTAAATAATATTTTATGACCCACTAACAAAATAACTGGTGCATATGACATTAAATACAGTTTTGAACAAGAGGATTTACTAAGCAGAAACAGCAAGAAACACTGCCAATCACAACGCACCTTTAATAATAACCATTTAGCTCTTCTCAAGCAGATAATGAACCACTTCACCTATATAAATGACAGGAAGTTCATGAATTCAGCTGTGGATTACATAATACTTTTGTGAAATAGATAAGTGGTAAGCTTGTAATACCTGGTTCATGAAAAGTAACCTGACTTCCATGGTGGATTGCATAATGGAGAAATAGAAAGGAGTTTTAGGTGGGAAGACAACCCCCAAAAAGGCACAGAGGCACATTGGATAGACAATATGTACATATAAACCTAATGTCCATGACTGGTGGGAGGTCAGTAGAAGTTGTATAACTTGGGGGCAGGGCAAAAATGTAAAGCAAGAATGTTAATGTAAAGTTGCAGCACAGTCGGTAGTACAAGTAAAAATAGCTAATTTATGCAAATTACATTACACATACCATCATGCAAAGAGAATGTACGACAGAAAGGATAATTTGACCACTAGAATTCAAATCTAAATATAACAGTAGTGTGAATTAAAAGTCTTAACTTGCACATGACAGGACAATGATGCAAGTTACATTTATATTGTGCTTGCAAGATGATTTGTAGGAGGACTAATGGGCTAAAGCAGGATGTAGTGGGGAAGTTAGAGGAGGCAACTGATCACATAGAAACATAGAAACATAGAATCTAGGAGCAGGAGTAGGCCATTCGGCCCGTCGAGCCTGCTCCACCATTCAATACGATCATGGCTGATCATTCAAATCCAGTACCCTGTCCCTGCTTTAATCCCCACAGTACACATATCCCACCCTACCCCCGTAACCCCACGTATTTAATTCACCCTAACATATCCCATCCTAATCCCATAACCCCACATATTTAATCCCCCCCTAACACTAAGGGTCAATTTTATCATAGCCAAATCAACCTAACCCGCACATAGTTTAGATGAAGGTTTTGCAGGTAGGGATAAAGGAAATAAGATAAAGTTTACAAATGGAATTTCAGAGTGCAGGAACATGGCTCTAAAGCCTTTGTTACTGATAATGGATAGAGAGAAGGATTCAGGTGCACAAAAGATAAGAGTTGCAAGAACAAATGTGCAGACTAGAATATAGGGCTGGGGAAGATTGCAGAGTTAGGGTAGAACAAGGTCACAGAAGATTTTGAAAATGGGGTTGAGGGTTTTGAAGTAAATGCACTGGGGGACAGGAAGCCAATCAAGCTCAGCGAAAATAGAGATAATGGGGATAATTTTACTTCAATGGAATTCAAATTGGGAGTGATGTATAATGGGCGACTGACTCGATATGGCCCAATTTACATTATCACACCAACTCAAAATTACCCCCAATGTATTTACAGAACAGCACATGGGCCATAGCCAGTGTTGGAGACAGTAGGATGATTGAGGGAGAATCATGAACCCCCCACCGCCATCACTTTGAGATCAATCAATTTTTCATATCCGGATTTGGCCAAAACTGATTTCAACTAATTTACTCACTTAACTTTTAAATTTCTGATTGCAATCGTGTTGTCAGTTTGAGTCTGATGCAATCAGCAACGTGACATTGGAGGACGTCATTGTGGCTGTGCTGTGCCAAGTCAGCTAAATCTTTGACCCCACCCCTCTCCCAGTCTTTCTACTTTAGCTCCACCTTCGCCGCAGAGCTCTGGATGAATTTAAATTATGTTGAGTGGAGCCTAAGAAGCCAGTGACGAGAAATCGATCATTGAGCCGACACTGAATGAAGGTTTCAGATGCAGTGGGGATGAAATAGGGCTACATACAGGTGATGTTCTGAACAATTGACTAGATATGCAATTTGAAGCTCAGTGCAGGATTAAACAGGACACCGAGATTACACACTTGCAGGGTCATTATGGGCGAGCAATGGGGGTGGGAGACAGATTTAGTGCCATTATCTCTGTTGAAGCTCAGTTTCTGTTGGAAGGAAGGATGGCTTCAGTGTTGATGATTTTCAGCTAAAGGGAACTCTGGTTCATCCAGGTCTTGATGTCAGGACACCACTTGAAAGTCCTAAAATCAAGGGTGGAGGTGGAAAGGTAAAATTAGGTATCATTCATATACATATGGAAGCTGACCCCATGTTTGCAAAAGATGTTGCCTAAGGGCAGTATTTAGATAATAGATAAGAAGGTTGATACTAGAGTACTAGAGCTCTAGTACTCTAGTAACTAGGGAATATTAGAGGTGACCATTCCAGCACAGGAGAGAAACCACCGAGGGATGAACTGACTGTTTTGGGACAGGCAAGAATGGAAACTTGAGAGATGGAGGTGAACCACAGAGTTGCAAGATGATAAGAGAAAAATAGAATGTTCAACTGTACTGAAAGCCAGGTAGAGGAAGACAGAAAGCGATGATGTGCCACAGTCACAAAAGATGTCACTGGTGACTGACCAAGGTAGTTTCAGCATTATAAGGGTAGAAACAAGGATTGGTTAGAGAGGTGGAAGTAGAGTTAGGTGGCGATGGTACATTCAAAAGGACCATAGCGAGAAATTAATAGGTAGACTTTAAAAAGGGAGAAGGTTCTTGAGGCAAGGGAGAGGTTGAATAACACTGGCAAGTATTAGACTAAGCAGTAGCAGTTGAATGGTGAGAAGCTGGGTCAGGAAGGGTTTAATAAAGCATGTAGCGGGTTTCATGGAGGAAATTGATCTAGTGAGGGCTGAGGAGAAAGAAGAAGGTTGGAGCCAGAGGTGGCCGAGCAGATAGCTCAAAGTCCATATATTTCTACCAATGGATGTCAGAGGTGAGGACAGAGGGGGCTGGAGAGGGAAACAGTTCACAAATGGTGGGTGTATATTAACTTAAGGATCTTGAATATTAGAACAGTCATCACAGTACCAATCACTACCACCCACGCTTGCATTAATTTCAGTACAGATAAAGACAATTCACAGCAATTAGATAGTAATGTGGCTGAAGAAACAAGAGTGATTCCATGCACACAGCAGTGAAAGGTGTTATGGTTAGCAGCACCAGTTGCAAATGCAGTGTTGAACTCAGTAACATAGACAATACACACAGTAGTATAAGTATCTCTCAGTATCACTGCTCCTGCGGTTGCTGTGCAGTCCAAACTCTAAGAAACAGACATACTAGCTTCAACTCATTTTCAGAACAGTTACATATAACCAGGAGGGAAAAAAATTCAAAGAACTCATTCTTGCCTAGGTTTTGTAATCAAATGGATTGTGGACACTGAAGGGTTGGTTTCTGGCACTGGAACATGTGGAGAAGTACAGGAGCAGCTGGTTGACACTCATTTCAGGAGCAGTTCAGTGCCATTGTGTAGTTCAGCGCCATTGTGTAGTTCAGCGCCATTGTGTAGTTCAGCATAATGTGCTGCCATTTTCAAAATCAATGATCCCACAGCACTGTAGCAAAATTACTCTTGGCACTGATATACGTTAGCCACACACACAGGTAACAAGCTTTTTGTATCCTATGCTACTTGCAAATTGGCTGAGCAGTCACTCATCATCACTCCTACCTCAGCTCAGGGAACACTTAGTACTTGGGCATGTACAGAAGACACAGAAGTGATAAAAACAGAAAAGCGCATGTACACCACAAGCACTCAGAAACAAATTAATGGGGTAAGTACAAGAGGCAAAATGTTGAACACATACCACATATGCAAAATCTGCATAAAATCCACTTTTAATATACATTCCAATCTGTTCCATATATTGTGTAAAAAAATTGGCCGGAATTTTCCCGCTGCCGTGCGTGCGGGTTTGGAGGTGGGTCGGCAGTAAAAGTTGCCAAAAATGGGAGCGCGTCGAGATCGCGCTGTCATCCCACCTCCTCGCGCCTTTAACTTGGGCAGAGGTGGGCGACCTAATTAATCTCATTAAATCGTTGTTGTGAGACCCTTAACAGGGATTTTAAGGAGACCTTTTGAATTTCACTGGACGACCACAGGAATCACATAGCTCGGGAACCATGTCTGTCAACCTGAGGCGGAAGCTCAGTGGCCATTGATCGAGGTCATTAATGCAGAGCATAAAAATCCCAATAAATACTCCCACATGACACCTGCTTACTTGCCTAAGGGAAAGGCTCTTGCGGACTCCATTTTGAGCACAGATTTAGGTGTCTAGAGTTTGCAAGTCTTTTCTGCAACCTCAGAAGCCACTCTCACCACATTGCTAGTAACTATCATAACATTGACAGATTGCTCCTCTGATCGCCACGTGACCTGCCATCTATTATATCGAGAGGTCGCACAACACCAGGTTATAGTCCAACAGTTTTATTTGAAATCACAAGCTTTCGGAGTTACTGCTCCTTCGTCGGGTGAAGTAAAGAGATACAGAATCGCCAAAGCATATATAGATAGAGAACAATGCATGTGTACCTTACAATTGCAGACAACTAAATTTAATCATCCTGACTGTTTATCTGCCGAGGTGTGATAAAGTTAATCAGGTCAGCCAGGAAGGTACCACATCAAAGACATAGCAAGATACAACTGAGACAATGAGGTGGAGTCGCATGGGGTCTAACGTGTCAAAAGCTGCCGTCTGTATGTAAAACGATTAACTTTAAAATTTTTACTTTTTTACTGGGAATCACATCTGTGAACAAGCCACCGACGACTCGAGTCCGGATCACGTCATGTATCGTGACATAAACCCAAGATCCCGGTTGAGACCGTCTTCATGAGTGCGGAACTTGGCTATCAGTTTCTGCTCGATGATTTTGCGTTGTCGTGTTTTCCTAAGGCCGCCTTGGAGAACGCTTACCCGCAGATCCGAGGCTGAATGTCCTTGACTGCTGAAGTGTTCCCCGACTGGGAGGTAACAATCCTGCCTGGCGATTGTTGCGCGGTGCTCGTTCATACGTTGTCTCAGTGTCTGCATGGTCTCGCCGATGTACCATGCCGCGGTGCATTCTTTCCTGCAACGTATGAGGTAGACAACGTTGGCCGAGTCACATGAGTATGTACCATGTACCTGGTGGGTAGTGTCCTCACGTGTGATGATGGTATCTGTGTTGATGATCTGGCATGTCTTGCAGAGTTTGCCGTGGCAGGGTTGTGTGGTGTCGTGGTCGCTGTTATCCTGTCTATCTATCTATTATATCAGCATGGGTGCTGCTTATACTGTCTCACCTTGGTCCTCAGAATCGGACCAGGATGAGCCCCAACACCAGCAGGCACACCAGCAGCAACACCACCAACAACCTTCTCCTCAACGACCTGATGCTCCACAGGACAGAGAGCATCAGTGGAACGCAAGGTATACAGGCTGAGGAAGAGGTTCCTCAACATGACTGAGCAGCAGTGCCAAAGGAGGTTCAGGCTATTGCGCCAGGTTGTCGCAGACATTTGCAGCTTGCTGGAGCAAGACCTGCAGCCCAGAGGACCTGGTGGACACACCTTGCCAGTAGCTGTCAAAGTCACCAGCACCCTCAACATCATTGCCTCAGGCTCCTTCCAGGGATCTGCAGCATACATTTACGACATCTCGCAGTCGGCCACCCACAGATGCATCACACAGGTCACCGATGCCATGTTTAACAAGTCAGGCAATTATGTAAACTTTGCCACTGATTAAGCCAATGTTACTGAGCGTGTGCTCGGCTTTGCCGCTCTGGCTGGCTTCCTATGGGTGCAGGGCATCATCGACTGCACACAAGTGGCCATCAGGGCACCCCCACATCAACCAGGAGTTTGTGAACTGCAAGGGCTTCCATTCCCTCAATATTCAGCTCGTCTGCAACCATAAGAAAATCATTATGCATGTGTGCGCCAAATTCCCTGGCAGCTGTCATGACTCTTTCATCTTGTGCCAGTCCACCCTCCTTCAGCTCTCCGCACCGCCAAACACACTTACCGGCTGGCTGCTAGGAGACAAGGGCAATCCACTGAAGACGTGGCTCATGACATCCTTGAGGAGGCCAAGCAATGAGGCTCAGGAGTGCTATAATGAAAGCCACATGTCCACCAGATGTGTCATAGAGCAAACAATAGGCATGCTGAAGATGCGCTTCAGATGCCTTGACAGATCTGGAGGAGCCCTTCAGTACGCACCAGCCAGGGTCTCCAGAATCGTCGTTGTTTGCTGCACGCTGCACAACACAGCGCAGCAACGAGGATTAGAGCTGCATGAGGAGAAAGGCACAGAGCGCACAGCCTCTTCAGAGGAGGAGGAGGAGCATGAGCATCAGCTGGAAGACGACGAGGAGGAGCAGGAGGAACCCGAGGTCCAGATGCCAGCAGCACCAGAGCACATTGCTGCCCAGGAGGCCAGGGATGGCCTCATCATGGCCAAATTCACTAACTTCCTGTATTGCACCATGCTGTGCCAAAATCCCCCCCCACCCCACAACCACACCATAAAGCACCCCTGCAATGACCAAGCCATTCCTTTCACACTGACCCCCATTGCTGGAGGTAACATTATGTCTCACCATTCACTCCAACTCACAAAGCCACTTCCAAAGTAGCACACAAAAATGGGCATTTGGAAAGTGGTGGAAATAAATATTTTTATATGTGTTATAACAGTAATGGAACCTTAGCAATAACACTTCTTTAAACACCCATGTGCTTACCCGTGTGCATCTACTTGTGTGTCATTTTTCTTTTACGCGTGCTTCTACGAGGTGCAACCCCTGTGGCTTCAGCAGAGGTAGAGGCAGCCTGCTCACTTCCCTGATGCGACTGCGTAGACACTTTTGGCGGACGTCCTCTGGGTTTTGGAGCCTGTGATGGCCCTGCCAAAGTCTGTTCCTCCTGCGATTGTGCAGAGGCAGATTCAACCATTGCTATCTGAGGAAGCATCTGGGGCTCTGACTGAGGGGTGGGGGAAACGATGGAGAAGTGAGAGCGCTTGAGAAGGGCCCCCACTTCCATGTCCCCTCTCACCATCATCCCTCTCATGGGCCACCCTCACTTCCCTGTTAGCAAGGAGCTGGAGAGTGCCTTGTTGCACAGCAGTGGGGCTATGTGGGCCCAAGTCTACGTTTAGATCCCTCCTAGAGAGGTCTATGAGCCTCTGCCATCTGTTGTCCATAGCTAGCATTTGCTCATGTGACTGGCGCATTAGCTGCTCCATGCAGATGGCCATCCTTTCTATGGAAGAGCATATCGTCGCCATCGCCTGCGACATGGTGATGCTCATGTTGGAGATGGACTCCTCCATTCTCTGCACATTTGCAGACATCGCAGCTGCAAAACCTGCCAGAGCCTCCTGCAATTCTTGATGCCCCTCCAGGATCACCCTCTTTCTCGATGGCCCTCGAGGCTTAGCATCTGCATGCAGCTCAGCAGAGTTTGGAGCGTCCTGCAACCTCCGGCCAGGAGTCTCCACTGCTGTCCCTGTCAACACCACCTGCTCTTGCTCCCTTGTGAAGTGCGAGACACCAGGTGACAACACAACTCTATCTCGCATAGGACGAGGTGTGTGTATCTGCGCTGGTGCTGGGTGCGCTTGGGTCTGGTGACGGTGCACCCTGAGGCCGGAAGCTCCTCTGAGGAGTCGTCTTCCTTCTCTGGCTGGATAATGGGGCGGGCCTTGATGGACCTGTGGGAGAGAAAGAGATGATTTAGAAATGTTATATTAAGAATGGTTAACAATACCATTATGCACATGATGAACATTCACTGGCTGCTGACATCAGTCCCCATATGAGTGACTGCTGTATGCCATGTGGCTGTATGAGATGTAATTCTGTCACCAGGTTGCTGAGAGGTCCCCCTGTCTCTGTCTCTGTCTCCCAGCGCCAGCAGCTCTGCAACTCTCGAGACCTCCAGGGCCACCTCCTCTGCTGCAGTTAAAGTGCTGAAGGATGGGGGGCCCTCTCCCTGTTATTGTGCACTCTCTTCTCCCGCAAGGAGGGAAAGAGAAGTTACAGTGAGAGTGATGGCATGATGTAAGGATTGTGTAGCTTACATCTGTAGAGGGGGACTATGAGGGAGTGTGGTGCCAATGCCAAATGGCCTCCATCTGTGATGTTAGTTGGTATGATTGCATTCAGATGAGGGTGAGTGTGAGGGGTGGTTAGTCAGATGGGGATTTGAGTAATGGCATAGAGAGAGAGGGATGGGTGGATGTGCAAGGTATATTGGTGTGAGTAATGATGTGCAGGAGTAGGCTTGGGAAGGCAGAGTTATGGGAATGTGGTGACAGGCACAGCAGGATGAAGGTGAGTGTGGCTTTGCACTCACCTTGCCTGATCTCATCAGATCATTGAAGCGCTTCTGGCACTGTACCCAGGTCTGCCTTACAACATCCCTGCTGTTGACCTCCTCAGCAATTTGGAGCCCGGCTCTTTTTGTCTTTTGGGGAGGTCTCTTCTGTCCATCAGCAGGCAAGAGGATCTCCCTCCCAAGAATATGTAGGGAGTCATTGGAAAAGTGGGGTGCAGCCCTCTGTCTTTGGGAAGTAATTTTTCTATTTCTGCACAAGACACTCCTTTCCAATCTCCCTCCACACTCCTACATGAGCCTTCAAATGCAATGTGGCCAAGGCTGCTTTAAATATCCCCACTGGAAATGAGCCACCGATAACATCATCAGATCTGTACCATTTAATAGGGCCGGGAATCGCGTATGTCTGCCTTAATAGGGGCCATTACGCTAAAGTCGTTCTGACGAGCGGGCTGATCAACACATCGTAAGATGAAGTAAAATGAACAGCATGGATGTAGCTCTTAGCAAAAACTAATGGGTGTAACAACTAATATGTCTGTAATTATAAATATGTTCAATAGAAAGTAACAGATATTAATTGCAGAGTTCACTGCAAGATCCAGGCATGTGATCATCATACCCACTCCCTGCCTGCTCTGCTGTTGGGCACCATGGTCCTCCAACTATATTCATGGCATGTAGCTGCAGCTGCTCTTTATCCAAGTCCATGGTGAGGCCTCTGCCCATAGCAATATTGTGAAGCATGCAGCATACTGCTATAATTCTGATATTGTAAAGCCCCAAACTAGTCCAAACATCTGAAGCATTGCTTTAACATCTAAAATATCTGCTCAGTAAGGGCTCTGGTCTTCTCATGTGTCTCAGTATTTGTTTTCTATTGGTGTATGGGGTTATACAGTGTCATCAGCCATCGTGATGCTGCATAGCACAGATCTCAGAGAAGCCAGCCTTCTCCTTCAAAGAGCAGTGTCATGTTAAATTGCCTCAAAAAGCATCACACATACTCCTGGAAAGCATACACAGATATGCATTATTTTCTGGCTGGGTCACATACCTTCTTCTTATTGACACATTAATAGTATTTTCTATTTAGATAAATGAATTACTGGTAAGTGCACAAATATGTATTTAGTCAATGATTAGCTATTTCTTTGGAGAAGCCACTAATTGATCTGCATGGTACTAATTAACAACCCAATTTTATGTAGTCATTATAAATATAAAATAAATATACTCAGATGTATTTAAGTACAGGTTTCACCAAGTTACTGCTTAGGAAAACCATTTAAGAAATTCCCCTCCCATGGAATTAGAGCCACACTCCATCGCCACTGCCACCCTTACTGCAATGGTGAAGGGATCTGAGGCTCCTGGCAGTCATTTTAATCTAACCCTGCCACCTTGGAAAGACCATTTCGAAATGTCTACTTTGTATTAATCAAATCATTTATTCAGTATGATTAACTAGACAATTGTGTAGTTAGCTTGGTCAAAAGACCTGTGATTAAACTTAGTCATAATAGCTTGAACCACAAAAATTAATAAGGTACAGGAAACTTTCGTTTATCCGGCATCGACGGGACCGGCGTGGTGCCTGTTTATTGAAAGTACCAGATAACGGAGAGTTATATCTACCGAGGTTATTTTTAACAAAGAGACTCCAGGCAGCGCGGGAGAATCAACTCCTGCTACTGCAGTGTTTCGGACTTCCGACAGCGCCAGGAGGCCGAGTAGTGGCACTTTTGAAAAGTACCCCTACTGACTAAATCGGCGTTCGCGGACTCGGACTCGGGATCGGCAACATTGCCGGTTATTTGAGAGGAGTTTTCGGAGCACTCGGCGTTCGCGGAGACTCGACTGCGACTCGGCAACATTGCCGGTTATTTGAGAGGAGTTTTCGGAGGATGATTTTTGCCGGTTAAGCGAGAATTCCGGATATTTGGGTGCCGGATAAACGAAAGTTTCCTGTAGTTTGAATATGCTTTCAGCTCTTTCGCATATTATGGGTTTTTTTTAAACTTCTTGAATAATGCATTCTTGGATGTCTGAGCAAAGACAGACAGACTGTTCTTTCCCAAGAAGAAAGAGGCAAGCAGCTGTGGAGCATGGCCTTGATGAAGACAATGCCACAGAGACTCATGTATGGGACCAGGCATGAGTATGCGTTCAACAGCTTGTCGAAAATGACAAGGGAGCTGAACAAAGAAAGGCTAATGGTCTCCAACTTGGACTGAAGTAACTTTTGGGCATATGAACATCACCTGCCCTAGGTCCTACCATTGGTAGCCTTCTATTGGCCCCTTCTAATAAGAGATATGGGGAAGCAACCTGTATGGGTTAATGCTTGCCAATCATCAAGCATCATTTTCTGTTAAAGATGAGCTCAAAGCTCATGCTCTTTGGTAGAGAAATAGTGTAACTAAGGCACAACAGCTTAGAATAACTGCACTGACGCCAGAATACAACTCTACCCCGAACACCACCTGGGTGAGCTTTGTCTTTGTCGCTCAGTATAAATCATTCTTTGGTGTATTGTACCTGACTCTGTTCTTGTTCCAAATAATGTACTTAATTGTTACCAATTGGTTGGTGTCAGACTATCCTAGATCTTTCAACAAGGAGGCACAAAAGCCTTCTGGGGTTATTTAAATACAGCAGCCTGTATATACTGATTCCTACGGACCCCTTGTTGTTCAACTTTAGGTCACGCCGTTTTTGTGGCCTCCGTAGGGGAACATTATAATGGACTCCAGCCCCACCCTGAACAACCATAGCTTTTCATCCTCTTACTGCCTTTCACAGCTCCCACCCACATGGTGTACTCATGCCTTACCGCCACTGCCAACCTGCCCCAGAAAAACTCATTTCCATACTCTTCTCCCCAAAGCTCTCAAAACCCGGTTATTGCCATTGCAGTGCGGTCACATCCAGAATCACCCACCAATGCTCCCCCACCCTGACATCCACCCTTCCACTCTTACCCAACAATCGTCGACTCTTAAATTATTTTTTTTAAATTCAACGAGTGGATCTTTTGCGGTGTTGCTTATGGTAAATGAGAGGACATGCTGTTTTGCAATGACGAGAGTTGTATTATGAACTGTAAAATGTATTATAGTTAGGGCAAGCAATTTGTTGCAGCACAATATCTCACAAATAAATGCTCCGATTTTCACCCTTGAGCAAAACTTTCCGAATCAATTTCTTGACTCAATGGCACTTTAAGATATAGTTGATTAAATGTAAAGTGCTAGTGTCTGCCTCTTTCAAACTGTATAAGAATTTTCAGCTGGTTACTGTAACAACTTTAACAGCAACATTTAATCCAAATCTAATTTTGAAACAATGCCGGTTGAGTTGAGCACCTGCTAACTGTACAGCCAACCCATACAGTAATTATTTGGAAACCTTTCAATGTTACGTGAGCTGGGAAAGACAGAATACTGGCATTTTAAAAACCATTTACCGATTAAAATTAAAGGGCCAGTAATGAGAATAACTGAAAACCATGACTGGGACAGTGAAAAAAGTTCTCTCTCTCTCTCCCTCTTTATGCCTAACTTTCTATTCCTCTCTCGCTGCATATCTCTCTTTGCATGCATTGCTTACGCTCACACTGTGTGCACTTCTCTCTCCCCTCTCTGTCTCTCTTCCTCCTTGCATGCAGCTGTCTCTGAGTACATCACTATATCACCAGACTTATGTTGCTTCCCCATGTGTGTTTTTCCTCTCCATCCCCCCTTCTCTGTGTGCTTTTCTCTCTGCATGTCTGTCTGTCTCTCTTTCTGCACCCCTCCTCTCTCCCTACATACCTGAACGTGTCAGCTTGACTCAGTGGTAGCACTTTTGCATCTGAGTCAGAAGATTGTGGTTTACACCCCACTCCAGGATTTACGCACATAATCCAGGTTGAGAATTCAGGCACCAGTTTGAGGGATTACTGCATTGCCAGAGGTGCTATCTTTCTGATGAGCTGTTAAATCAAGACCCCATTCAGGTGGATTTAAAAAGATCTCATGGCACTATTTGACGAAGAGCAGGGAGGTCTGGCTGATATTCCTCCCTCAGTAAAGCTATCAAACCAGATTAACTAGTCATTTATTTCATGCTATTTGTACGCAAATTGATTGCTATGTTTCTTGGTACAGCATTGGTGACTACACTTAATTGACTGTGAAGCACTTTGAGATATCCTGAAGGCATGAAAAGGCACTGTATAAATGCAAGCCATTTATTTTTCTATCTAGCTGTGTCTCTCTCTGGCCCTCCCTCTCTGTACACATCTTTTTCCCTCTCTCCGTTTGCCTCTTTCTCTCGTTTTACATTCATTTATCTCACTCATGTTTTGTGTGCCTTCACAATTTAAAACTTGTTTTTTCTCTGCGTATATCACTCTTTCTTTCTCTCTTTGAATCTTTCTTCTTCTATTCATGCATCCCTCTTTCTTTCTCCGCTTCTCTTTAGCTCTTGCTGCTTGACTCTTTACCTTTCTCTGCTCTATGCAAAAAGAAAACACTGGAAAATAGTTTGGCCGCCAAAATATGCCTACTTTTTTTTTAGAAAACAAGTTAAATTACTATTTTCTGTTTCAAGCTTCAACTTGAAGTGCAGAGAGTAATACTGATCCACCACACGACATGTTGGAAATTGTAAGCACAGGTGCTTGCTAGGATCTGTAGCTGCCATTTCTCTTCAGTTGCCAGTGATGGTTTTGGGAACAATTTTGAACTGAAGTCCTAGACTGAGACCTCAGACAAAAAACATTGTTAAACACCTCGATTAAGAATTTTCATTTAAGTTATGGCAGAGAGAAATGCAAACTTCTTTGGGAGCGGTTCTGTTGGGTTCCTGATGGCTCCCAGCACTTCCAGGATTTCCTGTTGGAAGTGACAGGATACGTACAATACACCCATCACACATTGACAATTGTATTGTAATGCTATTAAAATGACGGCCATTTGTGCCACAGCAATGCTGGTCATAAGAGACACCCGTTGGTTCCTGGCTTCCAGCATTGTGATGAGCAGCATAGAGGCTCTTTAAATGGTCAAAAAGCCAACACAACCAGTTGCAGACAAATTGCATAATCATAGGCATCATTTTTTTTCCCAATTTTTTATTTTTCCCCACTGCACAAGGCAGCACAAAAGTCTATTGCAGCGAATCTTTTCCCATACAGGCAGCCTGAAAAAGACTAGTGACTCTGATGCAGAAAAATCGGCCGAGGTCAGCCTTGCAGTGGATAGAAGGCACACGCTGCCGAAGATGCACCAAGCCCTTATCTCCAGTTGTAAGCTTTTCAGAACATGAGAGTCCAAGATTGTGGGTTAAAACATAAGGGGGGCTAAATTCAGTTGATTTGCTCCTCCCGTTAGCACCCTAAGAGGGCGCAAATCAACTAGCACCTGGGTGCGGCGCCGCCTAACGCCTCCCGCGAAATCCAGCGGGAGGTTAGCGGCAGTGCTAACCGTTAGCGCCGCCGGCAATGATGTCATCGCCGTGCGCAGTGCCCCGCTCGCGGCCCAGCTGTAATATTGGGTGGCGCCCCCCGACTTACCGCCGGACGCTATGGCCGCCAGGGTCGGGGGGCCTACCTGCGGCCGGGGTGGTGCTAGTTAAAGGGGAGGTGGCGGGCGGCCATTTTTGTTGCTGGCCGCCTGCCAGCACCTGCCCCCGTTGCTGTCCCCGGCCCCCTGTGAAGCCTCCCCGTGGGGTGCCGGCTGCTCTCCAGGATCCCGGTACTCCTCCTGAGTACCGGGCTCGTTTGCCGGCACTCCTGATCCCTGCTGGCCCAGTTGGGCGCTGGGACGCGCTGCGCCAGGCCCCTCCCCTTTAATAAGGGGAGGAAGGCCTGCAGTACCTCTCCTCCCTCTCTGGGCGCTACCTGGGAAAATCGGCCAGGGGGCGCTAACTTTTTCCCCCCCAAGGGGTTTGCAAGAAAATTTAAATTTACCTATAAAATTACCCAGCTCCCACAAACAGGTCAGGGCAGTGATTCTCAGTCCACTGGCTCTTCTGCCCAATTATTTCCCACTCACCTGCTCACTCATCCAAACAACCACAGCGTTTCCCAGGCCCACCCGCACGCCTGTTCAACTTTTTCACAGCTCGCCTGTTCACTCACCCACCAAGTCTGAGAAGAAAAGTGAAATAAAACAAGTGAGAGAGACACAGAAAAACTCAAGTGGAAGGAGAGAGAGAGAGAGAGAGAGAGAGAGAGAGAGAGCACAATGGAAAGAATAAAAAGATACCAACATACAAATATGGAAGAGCGAAGAGAGAATAGAGAAGGGAAGAGAAGGAAAAACAATGGAGGAAGAGAGAAATGTTGGAGAAAGAGAAAAAAATGGAGTGGAGAGTGAAAGAGAAATGGAAGGAAAGATCGAAGTAGAGGGGAGAGACAGGTTGAAGGGAGAGAAGTGGAGGAGATAGAGAGAAAAAGATGGAGGAGGATAGAGAAAAGTGAAGGGGAGAAGGAAAGGGAGAAAAAGTGGAGAACAGAGAGAGAGAAAAATTGTAAAAGCAAGAGAATACATTGGGGGTGGAGACACAGACACAATAGAAGTGGAGGAGAGGCACAAAGTATTGGAGGAAAACAATATATTTTTTAGCAGACCGAGTAATAGCAGTATCCTTAGTGAAGGAGGCATCAGCACAAAAATGGCAGTTTTAAATTACAAAAACAAATCATTTTGTTCCAGATCTTTAAGATTTTGTTACAACAAAATGAGTTGGCCACATTTCCATTGAACTTGCTTTGCACTGGCAAGACTGGTACACTTCCCTTGTGAAAATATCTTCATTGGTTCTAAGTTACATCTGAAGAAGCTAAGAAGTTTACAGCACAGAAGAAGCCATGTCTGTGCCAGCTCTTTGTCAGAATAACCCAAAACTAACTCCACTGCCCCACTCTCTTTCCATAGCCCTGTATCTACATCTACTTCAAATATTTATCCAATTTTCTCTTAAAAGATACAATGGTCTTTGCCTCAACCACACTGAATAAAGACATTCTTTTAACCTCTCTCCTCACTCAATTTTAAAATGATGACCCTCATTACTGATTCTTTAGCTACAGAAAATTTTGAAACTGTTTTCCCTCATCCAAGCCCAGCTCATCTATATATACCGAGAACAAGAGTGAACCCAGCACTGACCCCAGGGGAATACCACTTCCAACCCTTCTCCAATCTGAGTAACACCATTTATCCTAACTCACTGTTTCCTGTTCATCAACCAACTCTGGGCTGTTACATTTCCTTTTATATCATACACCTGAATTTTTCTACGAAGCATCTTGTTAAACGCCTTCTGAAAATCCATACACATTCTATCTATTGCATTCCCTTTATCTGTCCAACAGGTCAACTCTCCAAAAAAACTATTACATTTGACAACCATGACTTAGCTTTAACAAATCTATGCTGGGTATCCTTGATTAGCCCATGTGTTTCTAATGCTTACTAATTTGATCTTGAATTATCAATTCAATTAGTTTGGCCACAACTGACTTTAAACAAACTGGTCTACAGCGACCTAGTTTATATTTCTCTCCCTTCTTGAACAAGGGTGGTACATTGGCTACTCTCCAGTCCAATGGCAGTATTTGCATACTTGAGGATAAAAATTGTACAATTGGACTGCTACTATCTACTGTGACTTCTTTCAAGAGCTTAGGGTGCAATACTATTAGGACCTGGTGGCTTATCCATCCTGAGGTCTTCTAATTGCATTCAGAACCAATTCCTTTCCTGCAATTATCTCGAATAATTGTTCCATATCCTCCTCTAGTATACCTACATTTGCACTTCCATCATTTATAAAAACAGATGCAAAATATTTATTTAATATCTCTGCTGTACATTCATCCTCTATAATTAGATTCCTTCCTTTATCCCTGAGCAGTCCTACTCTCTTACTATTCTTTTACTTTTTATATGCTTATCAAAGCCCTGACTATTTCTTTTATATTATCTGCTCGCTTTTTTCATGTTCCATTTTAGCCATTCTAATCTCCCTTTTCACTTCCCCATGACACTTTCTATATTCCTCATGAATATCTTTACTATTATTAACTCTAATTTTATCATATGCCTCCTTTTTTAAGGTTCAGTTTGGTTTTAAACTCTATTGAACCATGAAACTCTATTCTTTGATGCATCCCCTCTTCGCCTTACAGGAGTACATTTATTTTGTATTCTATACACCTCGTATTTGAAGATTTTCCACTGCCATTTCATCAACCTCTTTGCGAACTTTTCTGTCCAGTTAACTAGTGCCAGATCCCTTCTTATCTCCCTGAACTATACTTTTTCCCCCCACTACAGCACTCTTATATTTGACTGTTCATTGTACCTATTTATTCTTACTTTGAATCTACATTATGATCACTATTTCCCAATTGTTCCATTCTCAATATCTGCATTCTAAAAAAAGTGTATCCACTTTCACCACATGCATTACGTTTACCCCAGTCCATTTTGGAATAATTAAAATCACCCAGTATTATTGCAATGTTGTTCTTACTTATGTCTCTGAACTGTCTGTAGATTTCCCTCTCTATCTTATCTCCAATGTTTTGGTTTTGATACAGTAAATAAGGAGAAACCATTTCCGGTGGCAGAAGGGTCGGTTACCAGAGGACACAGATTTAAGGTGATTGGTAAAATAACCAGAGGCGACATGAGGAAATTTGGGGAAGAAATTTCCTACCTTATCGCTACAAGCAGACTGACAGAGGCGCTGTCAGCACCTCTTAAAGGGACACACACATCTTTCAGGTAAGTTTGCATTTCAGCTTCTGGACTTTTTTTTTGGTTGATTTTATTGAAGTAGTGGCTTGCTGCAATACATGTTAAAAGTTTTTAAGTTTGTAGGGAGTGCTGATGGATGCTTGCAAGGCCTCGGTTCGTAAAGGAAGGCCTCTGAGAAGACAGAAAATGCTAGAAACACTCAGCAGGTCAGACAACATCCGTGGAGAGAGAAACAGAGTTCATATCTCAGGTCGAGATGCAGCAAATTTATAGCATCCGCTCGCAGAGGGAAGAACAAGACACAGAACAGGAAGAAGCAGAAGAGGAGGAAGCCGAAGAGGAGGAAGCAGAAAGAAGGATGCAACCCAGACAGCCCCTTTCTGGCCAGGATATCCGGGATGGAATCATCCAACTGTGGTACCAGGGACCACAACCCCAAGTCACCTTTTAACATTAGCTCCACACCTTCCCTTCCCTCTGTTACTGACCATCACAGCGTCCTCTTGACCACAATGCTAAAATAAAAGCCACCACAAAGCAAACTTTTCAATCCAACTTTATACATCTATCCATCCAATATGACATCAAGAAATCAACTCATCACCCTTATGGAAGGCTGCTGACTTTCAGTGGGGGACACTGCAAATGGTCTTGCTGGTCGATCCGGAGGAGCTGGTGGTTGGGAGTGTCAAATCGAGTGATGGTGTTTCTTCTTCTTCACTCTCCTCTCCCTCTTCTTGGCCAACCACTGGGTGGGCAGGCTGCATTTCTTGGGTGTATGAAATGAAGAAGACACAAGGGTGGAATTGTGATGAGGGGAGGGTGGGAAAGCATGAGGTGCATGCCAGGAGGAGGATAATGTATTAGGATACCAGCATCTTGTATCCTTTCTGCCCCGCCGCTGGCCAAGGGCTCAGCCGTGTCCTTGCCAAGAATGGCCTGCACCGTCGTCTCCAAGGGGGTGAGGTGAGGCTAGGAATGGGAGATGTGCCTTGTGATTGATACAGATTGTTGATAGGTGAGTGATTGGTGGCAGGGTAGTTGTGCATTTAACAGTGTGTGAGGCTCATAATTCAGTTCGTAGGAGACAGCTTTTGAAGAGGCATTCATTGACCTTGACCAGTGGTCTGAGGTCATGAAGCTTCTTTGGCCACAGGAGCCAGGTGGTGGGGGCGACACTGCTGGCAGTGACGGCCTCGGTGATGCACTCCCACATCGTTCTTTCTGGATGGCCTCCTGGCCCCTGTGGGTAGAGGACCTCTCTTGCAGTGTTGTTCCCCTGCACAAAGCTGGAGTGCTACGTGCAGGATCCTGGGTGTCCCTTCCCTGGCTTGCTGAGCCATTTGTGTTCGTGCTGAAGCACTTTTCCCACTTTTGATGTTTGGAACGGAATTCAGCTTTAAGTGCTGAAGACTCCTATTTGGAACTTCTTTTTAATGTTAATTTTGTTTTTGAAAGGCAGTAAGGGTCTTTTATTAGTTCTGAATGCTTTGCCCCTTTAATTTATAGCCCTTTTAATTGCCCACGCTTAATTGCAAACTCCACAGCCTCGCTCCCAGAGGCTGTAAGAAGCTGCAACGCCACTCCTGGACGAGAACTTCAGGTCAGATGCCTCCAGTAACGCCACCAGGAGGGTGTTACACTGTACGTTAGTGCTGAGCTAAAAGTCTTTAGCCCCCAGCGCGAATGTTTGCCCCGTAGCACTAGGACCATTTTCAGCGGCCATGAACCCAAGGCCGTGGTAACACCGGCAGGTTTTTTGTCGATATCCAATTTCTAGGCCTTTTTTTTCTACACAAAGTTTTATTGATCTGGAATGCACTGCCTGAAAGGGAGATGGAAGCAGATTCAATAGTAACATACAAAAAGGAATTGGATAAGTACTTGAAGGGAAAAATTTACAAGGCTGGGGGAAATAGCCGGCACTGGCACGAAAGGCCTCCTTCTGTGCTGTATCATTCTATGATTCTCAATTCTATCCAAATGGATACTGCCTTAACACACTAGGACATCCTTAAAAATTCTAGCACTTTAATAAAATCCTCCCAACTCTCCTGAAAATGTTCTAAGCAGGAATATTGGCCTAGAAAATGTGCGATCAACCCGCTCCTGTTCTGAGGAATGCAGGTAGCACGCCAACTTTATGCTGCCTGCTCATTTCCATGATTGCACGTGCATCCCAGTGCAGAATGAACTGCTGAGTGGCTGAACGCTCAGCAGGGGGCCCAAGTTCGTGCGAGGCTAGCACCACTTAAGCTAGCCTGCACTTCTTAAAGGCAGTCTGCACCTCTTAAAGGGGAGATGCATTCTGCCTTCAGCAGTTCATTGAACTGGCTGGAGAAGACAGTGAACAACAATTAACGATCGCACAACAGGGGAGAGAGCGTGCATCAAGGTGCTCCAATGCAGCATGGAAGGCCTTGGTGCAGGAGGTGGATAGGAGGAGAGAGGTGCTGTTTCCACAGCGGGCCAGGAGGCCCTCCAGGCAACAGTGGAAAGTGTATTGGGAGTAGATAGCCGCTGCGGTGAATGCTAACAGTGTAGCCCCAAGGATGTGGATGAAGTGCAGGAAGAAGTTTAATGACTTCACATGAGTGGTCACGGTCAGTGAATTCATCTTGAAATGCCATATCCCACCATCTGCACCACTAGCCTCACACAATGCTCAATGCACCACACCCCCATCACTCACCTACCAAACATCTCCACCAAACATGACTCAAACCTCACATTCATAGCTTCACCTCACCCTCACACACTTACCACTGCTGCAAGCCTCACACCCACATCTCACAGCTTGCACTCACTGCCAGCTATTTAACCATGAAAGGCATATTACCCAAACACATTGTACTACACTCACTAACACACTTCCCTTTCTCTTGCAGAAAAAGGTAGCTTACAACTGGTGCCAGCAGCACCTAACTGGTGGGGGACAGGCGCACCTGCATAACCTCACCCCCATGGAGGAGACGGTGCTGGCCATTCTTGGGAGGGGCATTGCTGAGCCCATGGCCAGCAGTGGGGCAGAAAGAATACAAGATGTCAGTATCCTCATATGTAATCCTCCTTCTCACATCCCACTTCCCCCTCATCCCACAATCTCTTCTGATTTACAAGCTGTACATGGTGCAAGCATGCACCTCTTGCTTTCACCCCCCCTCCCCTCACCACAACCCTACCCTTGTGCCTTTCTCATTCCAGGAAATCCAACCTGCCCAGCCAGTGGTGCAAGAAGATGAGGAAGAGGAGAGTGAAGAAGAAGAAACACTGTAACTTGATCTGACACTTGCAGTCACCAGCTCAGATACTGCGCACTGCACAGAGTTTAGAGGGTAGCTTAGAGGCAGGATCTGCATATGCTGAGTCACCGGGCACAAGTGGGCTGCAACCAGGGCAGGAGGAAAGGATAGCATAGGTGCCAGCTCCACGGAGGGCGAGGTCGCACACAAGTTCTGCTGCAGAGGTCTCATGAGAATGTCGATGCGGCAGCCTACAGAAGAACGCTTATGGGTATACACAACAAAATGCTTGGTGCAATGGCAGGCTTGACAGAAAGCCTGAGTACAATGTTAAGGAGCATGCATGAGTCCTGCACCAACATTGCAGAGGGCTTTGCACAGAGCTTGGAGCCTATGATTTCCAGCATGGAATTGCTCGCCAACTCCATTACCGCACTTGTGGACCCAACCATGATGCAGGGTCTGATGGCCAATGTCTCCCCTTCCACTACAGCGCAGGCGGAAGCAACCCAACATCTGAGTGCTGCAGTGGATGCTCAGACTTCTGTCATGCAAGCTCAGCTTGCTGCAACGCAAGCTGAGACTGCTGCCATCATGGCTGCATTTACCAGTGTGGAAAGGGGCTTGCAGGGTGTCGCAACAATCTGTGCTCCAACAGATGGCTAGGAATGCTGAGGCGCCGCCCCGGGGGAGTGGCAGTGGCTCTGTGGAGTAACAACCTGTTGTCGTCTCTCAGGGTGACGGCATTCGTCCACCCACCACTGCTACCCCGCCAGTGCCCTTGCTGTTGCCTGTCAGTCAGCCAGCCCAGACTGCTGTCGCCCATGCCAAGGTGCAGTCCACAGCTGGGCCTTCTAGGCCCAGAGGTGCTCGAGGTTGTCCTGCAAGGCCATCAGCAGTCTCCCCCACAGAAAGTCAGCAGCCTTCCACCAGCCATGCTGCAGCCACTGGGGGACCACTTCGTAGGAGCAATAGACAGGCAAAGGCATACTGAAGACAGGCTCGAAGGGAATGCACAAGGGTGATTAGCTGACTTTGTTAGGTAATATTCGATGGGTTGACATATAAAGTTGGATTGGAATGTTTCTTTTGTGGTGGCTTTTATTTCAGCATTGTGGCCAAGAAGAGGCTGTGATGGTCAGTAACAGAGGGAAAGGAAGGCATGGGACTACTGTTGAATGGGGAATTGGAGTTCCGTTCACTGGTACCACAGTCAGATGAGTCGATCATGGGCAGCCCGGGCAGAAAGGGGCTGTCTGGGTTGCCTCTACCCTTCCGCTTCCTCCTCCTCCTCAGCTGGTCGCCGTATGCCTGGTGGCAAGGGTGTGCCCTCATGATGGCGAGTTTGTGGAGCATACAGCAGACTACAACGAATCTTGAGATGCACTCTGGTGAGTACTGCAGGGCTCCTCCAGAGCAGACAAGGCAGCGGAAGCACTGTTTAAGGATGCCAATGGTCTGCTCCATCAGATTCCATGTGGCAGCAAGGCTCTCATTGTATGCATGCTGCCCACGTGTGGTTAGGTTGCGAGCGGAGTCATGAGCCACATGCTCAACAGATAGCCCTCGTCACCCTGTAGCCATCCTTGTTTGTCTTGGTGGCCCAAAGACTGAGGGAAACGGACTGGCGCAGAATAAAAGCATCATGGCCGCTGCCAGGATACCGGGCATTCACCAACATGATGTGCTGAGCATGGTCGCACACCAACAGTACATTCAGCAAGTGATAACCTTTGCGGTTGTGGTACATCTCAACATTTAGATGCAGCGCCCGCGTGCAGTCGATGGCACACTGCACCATGGAGAATTTCGCTATCGTGGCAAAGCCACGTGCATGCTCTGCCTGCTTCTCTCTGGTCAGAGAGAAGGCAAAGAATTCCCCTCTCCTGGCATAAAGAGCGTCTGCCACCTCTCTTATCCAGCAGTGGACGGCGAACTGTGAGATGTTACAGATGTCGCCTGCTTCAGCCTGGAAGGATCCTAACACGAAGAAACTCAGAGCCACGATCACCTTCACAGCCACTGGCAGCGCTGTCCTTGCCCTGGTGTGAGACTGCAGGTCTGGTTGCAAGAGGTGGCAGAGTTCTGAGAGGATCTCCTTCGTAAAGCGCAGATGCCCCACACACTGCTCCTGGCTCAGGCTGAGGTAAGAGAATTGCTCTCGGATGACCCTAGGTGGGTAAGGCCTCCTGCTGAGAGCCCTTCTTCCCCTCCTCCTCCCTCTGTGAGCAGCTTGTCCTCTTCTTCGCTGCCTCTGCTCCATCTCCCTGTCATGCTGCAGGCCAAGGGGGATGACAACTAGAGCCCCCATGGCTGGGAGCAAGTGGTCTGACCATAAACCTTGAAGTCAGAACCAAAGCCTTCTCCACTTGCAGCACCACTCCCTGTCACCTCACCAATTTTAAACAACTTTAGAAAGCTCCAAACACTTCCACAAACCCAGTATAAATTAATCAGCAACTGACCTGTATGTAGGTGATGATCCCTTTAAATATCACTGGAAGCGGTCCCTGCTATTGCTGAACGCATGTTCAGCTGTGCAAGGTTAACACAGGGCATTATTTCCAGCGATAGAGATGAAAAGGGCAGCACTGGCGTTAAATCAGCATTGCTCGCTGATTAACGTCACGATCTGCCTATTCTACATACTTCTGCAGCACACTCCCAGTGCCGATTCTAGTGCCCTCACCAAGATGGCGTCCAGCGCAGAAGTGCGCGGATGCCATTTTCAGCAAAAATCGGCGAAAAGAAAATGTGACTTAAGTTGGAAACTTAAATTTAGCTTAACTGTTAACAGTTTTCAGACTCATTTTGATCAACATGCTTTTACTAAATATCAAAGATGCAGGAGGTATTTTTATTTAAATATTTTTAAACCTAATTCTTTATCAGACACCATTCTAAACTAACATAGCATTAACAGAAGATAATTCAATCCTCCTCCAAAAGACGCAGCCAATAATGCAACTTACATAAAACCTGCTATAACTCAGTTTTATTCATAAAATAGCCCAGGGAGTATTTCCTTTTCACCTGTGACTTTCAGCAAGCCTGCTGCTCCAATTGCTTCTGGGACTCCATTAACAGCCTGTCCAGCCATGAAATGTTGCCCAACCTGGCATTAGGTGTTCCTCCCTTTCCTTTTCATGCTCTCCAGTAAAAAACAGCAAAGGATTTCTATTAGGAAGCAGGTCATTCCAGTTTCCATATAGCATGTAAATGAACCCCTTTAAAACAACTGTAATTTTCTTTATTCCTCTCTTTCATTAGGAAGCGATTGTCTTCCACTCGGCAACTGCCCACAATGGGAAGATTAAGATCAAGAAATCCATGAATGGGAAAACACACAGGCCCACATCTCACCTCTCCGTGGTACAGCAAGTTGCAAAATTCCCGAGTGCGGCCCTTGAGCCAGTTTTTGGATTGTGACCCTAAACCAAAAGTTAGTGAACTGTCCCGTAATGAAACAAACTCAATTATCTAGCACCCCACCTTCAAGTTCTCCAAAATAGCTTGTACTGCTGCCACATACAGCATGTAGAATAGTTAACCCAACTGTCCCCTATAAAGTGTGTGTCCAATGCTCTGACATCAAAACACAAGAATCTTAAACTTAGAGATACTTCAGAGTCGACTGACAGAAATGCAAGGCTTCCCTCATGAATTGCAAGATACTAAATTTAAAAATAGAATTCAAACCTACCTTTTTGATTTTTTTAAAATATTCCAACAGCTGCTCTGCATATTTGGGTAGCTGAGGCCCTTTGACCGTGCTCATTTATGCCACACAATACGCAATAATTTTAGAGCATTGGCTGCTGAGATAAGATAAAGGCTAGAAATTACTGTTGGTGATATCAACGTATGAATACTTAACCTGTCTGCTAATGGAGGTGTTGACCTATTTGAAATGAATGGCATAACATCTTTGTTAAAATAGTGGACGTAGGAATGTCATATGAAATTGTTTAGTGTTTATCTGCTCAACAGTAATTCCTGGGCTAAAAAGTTTACGAGTACTGACCACTGAGAGGGCAGCATGCTTATGTAATAAAAATTTATTGCAAATCAGTGCTTAGCTCAGCATTGAAGTCAAGCGAGTGCTGAAGCTACCATCCATAATGTCACATCATCACGTGTCATTTCAGAGCAGAGCAACAAGATGACTATACATCCTGATGGAGTTGATTGTTGAAATATTAATAAAGGATCAAAATGGTAAGATTGAATGTCATGTTTAAACTTAGTATATTTCAGCTTATAAGACAAGAGACACAGATATATTTGACTTTTCCCTGAAGTATCCTTTAAAAATGACAGAAGCCTTTAAACAGTACTAGTTGATGTCCCACAGTGTTGCTTGCAGATAAAACTAAAAGGTAGCGCACATACCAGCAATAAAAGTATTAAAGATGCAACAAGTTATGCCAAGCAATAGTAAACACTGGTAAATGCAATTACTATAGACCGACCACAGCACTGTGGGGGTTGGGTAGAGATAGACACTAATGTGACGGGGAGAAGAAAGAGATCTTATTGAAGTGAGGGGGCAGAAGTTGGTGTGACCCAGTTGAGACAGGAGAGAAGAGTGTTTGAACCTGTTGAAGCCAAGGAGAGGGATTACTGTGGCCCTGCTAAGGCAGAGAGGAGGAAGAGTATGCAGCCATGTTGAAGAGAGGCAAGGAAGAACTGGGGGCCTGTTGAGGGAGGGGAATAAGAGTGACAGTCCTGTTAAGATGAAGTGGACAGGAGAGAGAGAAAGAACACAATCTTGCTAAGGTGGAGAAAGAAAGAAAGACTTGCATCTATAAAGCACCTTTCACAACCTCAGGACATCCCAAAGCGCTTTACAGCTAATTAAGTACTTTTGAAGTATAGTCACTGTTGTAATGTAGGTGAGGGGCAAACAATTGTGACCCTGGTAAGGTAGAGGAAGGGAAGACAGTCTGAACCTGACACAGTGTGAGAGCAAATAGGGAGAAGAAAGCAGGACCCTATTTACATAGGAGATGGGAAGAGAGGTGATTTGTTGAAGTGGGCGGCGGGGGGGGGGGGGGGGGGGAGAGGAGAGAAATGGAAGTAAAGGGAATTACTCTGTTGAGAATGGGTGGCAGAGAGAACTTCTCTATTGATAGGTGGTGGAAGAGTGACCCTGTTAATATGGCTTGGGAAAGAAAGAGAGAGAATGAGAGATAGGGAGGGCGAGAAAAAGAGCAACTATATTGATAGGGGTTGGGAAAGGAAAAGAAAGAGAGAGCGCAAAAGAGAAAGAGAGAGCACAAGAAAGAGCGCGAGAGCGGGAGCAGGAGCATAGGAGTGAGCATGAGAGTGGAGGCGTGAGCGTGAGATCGAGAGCACGAAAAGCAAGAGAGAGCGAGAATGCAAGAGCGAGCGCAAGATCACAAGGGAGAGGGCGAGAGTGCGAGACAGAGCACAACAGAGAGATGCGCGTGAGAGAAAGAGCAAGCGTGTGAGAAAGAGAGACAGAGAGAGTGAGAGAGAGACAGAGAGAGTGAGAGACAGACAGACAGGGAGGGAAAAGACAAACTCGCTTGATAGGTGGTGGAAGAATTATCCCTTAATAGAGATTGGGAAAGAAAATGACAAAGAGAGAGAGAGAGGGAGAGAGAGGAGAGAGGGAGAGAGAGAGAGAGGGGGACAGAGAGAGAGAGAGAGAGGGGGACAGAGAGAGAGTGAGAGGGGGACAGAGAGAGAGTGAGAGAGGGGCAGAGAGAAAAAGAGAGGGGGGACAGAGAGAGAGAGGGAGGGACAGAGAGAGAGAGAGAGAGGGGGGGAGGGACAGAGAGAGAGGGGGGGGGAGGGACAGAGAGAGAGAGAGAGAGGGGGACAGAGAGAGAGAGAGAGAGGGGGACAGAGAGAGAGAGAGAGAGGGGGACAGAGAGAGAGAGAGAGAGAGGGGGACAGAGAGAGAGAGAGAGAGAGGGGGACAGAGGGAGAGAGAGGGGAGAGAGAGAGGGACAGAGAGAGAGAGAGAGAGAAAGCGAGGGACAGAGAAAGAGAGGGACAGAGAGAGAGAGAGAGAGAGAGAGAGAGAGGGACAGAGAGAGAGAGAGAGGGACAGAGACAGAGACAGAGAGAGGGAGAGAGAGAGAGAGAGAGAGAGAGAGACAGAGAGAGAGAAAGAGAGAGGGACAGAGACAGAGGGACAGAGACAGAGAGAGAGGGACAGAGAGAGAGGGACAGAGAGAGAGGGACAGAGAGAGAGGGACAGAGAGTGAGACAGACAGAGGGAGAGAGAGGGACAGAGGGAGAGAGAGAGCGAGAGGGGGAGGGAGGGACAGAGAGAGAGACAGAGAGAGAGAGAGATGGAGAAAGAGAGAGAGACAAAAAAAGAGAGAGGGACAAAAAGGGAGATAGAGAGAGAGAGAGAGAGAGAGGGACAGAGAGAGAGGGTCAGAGAGAGAGAGAGGGACAGGGAGAGAGAGAGACACGAGAGAGAGAAAGGGACAGAAAAAGAGGGAGGGACAGAGAGAGAGGGAGGGACAGAGAGAAAGGGAGAGAGGGACAGAGAGAAAGGGAGAGAGGGACAGACAGAGAGAGACAGAGAGAGAGAGAGAGAGGGACAGAGAGAGAGAATGACAGAGAGAGAGGGACAGAGAGAGTGAGAGTGTGGGACAGAGAGAGAGAGTGTGGGACAGAGAGAGAGTGAGAGAGAGGGACAGAAAGAGAGAGAGAGGGGGACAGAGAGATAGAGAGAGGGGCAGAGAGAGAGAGAGAGAGAGGGACAGAGCGAGAGGGGGACAGAGAGAGAGTGAGGGACAGAGAGAGAGAGATAAAGAGCGAGAGAGAGAGCGAGCGAGGGACAGAGAGAAAAAGAGGGGGGACAGAGAGAGAGAGAGAGGGGGGGACAGAGAGAGAGAGAGAGGGGGGATAGAGAGAGAGAGAGAGGGACAGAGAGAGAGAGTGAGAGAGAGAGGGACAGAGAGAGTGAGAGAGAGAGGGACAGAGAGAGAGAGGGACAGAGAGAGAGAGAGAGAGGGACAGAGAGAAAGAGGGACAGAGAGAGAGAGAGAAAGGGACAGAGAAAGAGAGGGACAGAGACAGAGAGAGAGGGACAGAGAGAGGGACAGAGAGAGAGAGAGAGGGACAGAGAGAGATGGTCAGAGAGTGGGACAGACAGAGAGAGAGCGAGAGGGACAGAGAGAGAGAGAGAGACAGAGAGAGAGAGAGGGAGGGACAGAGAGAGGGAGGGACAGAGAGAGAGGGAGGGACAGCGAGAGAGACAAAGAGAGAGACAGAGAGAGATGGAGAAAGAGAGAGAGAGAGAAAGAGAGAGAGACAAAGAGGGAGACACAGAGAGAGAGAGAGATGGACAGAGAGAGAGAGGGTCAGAGAGAGAAAGAGGGTCAGAGAGAGAAAGAGGGTCAGAGTGAGAGAGGGAGGGACAGAGAGAGAGGGAGAGAGGGACAGAGAGAAAGGGAGAGAGGGACAGAGAGAATGGGAGAGAGGGACAGACAGAGAGAGACACAGAGAGAGAGAGAGAGGGACAGAGAGAGAAAATGACAGAGAGAGAGAGAGAGAGAGAGAGAGAGGGACAGAGAGAGGGAGAGTGTGGGACAGAGAGCGTGAGAGAGTGGGACAGAGAGAGAGTGAGAGAGAGAGAGAGGGGGACAGAGAGAGAGAGGGACAGAGAGAGAGAGGGACAGAGAGAGAGAGAGAGAGAGGGACAGAGAGAGAGAGAGAGCGGGACAGAGAGAGGGGGCCAGAGACACAGAGAGAGAAAGAGAGGGACAGAGAGGGACAGAGAGGGACAGAGAGGGACAGAGAGGGACAGAGAGGGACAGAGAGGGACAGAGAGGGAGGGAGACAGAGAGGGAGACAGAGAGGGAGACAGAGAGGGAGAGAGGGACAGGGAGAGAGGCATGAGAAAGAGAAAGGGACAGAGAGAGAGGGAGGGACAGAGAGAGAGGGAGAGAGGGACAGAGAGAAAGGGAGAGAGGGACAGAGAGAGAGAGAGGGACAGAGAGAGTGAGAGAGTGGGACAGAGAGAGAGTGAGAGAGAGAGGGGGGACAGAGAGAAAGAGAGAGTGACAGAGAGAGAGAGAGAGAGAGAGGGGGACAGAGAGAGAGAGAGGGACAGAGAGAGAGAATGACAGAGAGAGAGAGAGAGAGAGGGACAGAGAGAGTGAGAGAGTGGGACAGAGAGAGAGAGAGGGGGGGACAGAGAGAGAGAGGGACATAGAGGGCGAGAGGGACAGAGAGGGCGAGGGAGGGACAGAGAGAGGGAGGGAGGGACAGAGAGAGGGGGAAAGAGGGACAGAGAGGAAGTGACGGAAGGACAGAGAGAGAGAGGGGGACAGAGAGAAAGAGAGGGGGACAGAGAGAAAGAGAGGGGGACAGAGAGAGAGAGAGAGGGGGGACAGAGAGAGAGAGAGAGGGGGGACAGAGAGAGAGAGAGGGGGACAGAGAGAGAGAGAGGGGGACAGAGAGAGAGAGAGGGGGACAGAGAGAGAGAGAGGGGGGACAGAGAGAGAGAGAGGGGGACAGAGAGGGAGAGAGGGGGACAGAGAGGAGAGAGGGGGGACAGAGAGGGAGAGAGGGGGGGGGACAGAGAGGGAGAGAGGGGGACAGAGAGGGAGAGAGGGGGACGACAAGAGAGAGAGGGGGACGACAGAGAGAGAGAGGGGGACGACAGAGAGAGAGAGGGGGACGACAGAGAGAGAGGAGGGGGACGACAGAGAGAGAGAGGGGGACGACAGAGAGAGAGAGGGGGACGACAGAGAGAGAGAGGGGGACGACAGAGAGAGAGAGGGGGACGACAGAGAGAGCGAGGGGGACGACAGAGAGAGCGAGGGGGACGACAGAGAGAGCGAGGGGGACGACAGAGAGAGCGAGGGGGACGACAGAGAGAGAGAGGGGGACGACAGAGAGAGAGAGGGGGACGACAGAGAGAGAGAGGGGGACGACAGAGAGAGAGAGGGGGACGACAGAGAGAGAGAGGGGGACGACAGAGAGAGAGAGGGGGACGACAGAGAGAGAGAGGGGGACGACAGAGAGAGAGAGGGGGACGACAGAGAGAGAGAGGGGACGACAGAGAGAGAGAGGGGGACGACAGAGAGAGAGAGGGGGACGACAGAGAGAGGGGGGGACAGAGAGAGAGAGGGGGACAGAGAGAGAGAGAGGGGGACAGAGAGAGAGAGAGGGGGACAGAGAGAGGGGGACAGAGAGAGAGAGGGGGACAGAGAGAGAGAGGGGGACAGAGAGAGAGAGGGGGACAGAGAGAGAGAGAGGGGGACGGGGACAGAGAGAGAGAGAGGGGGACAGAGAGAGAGAGGGGGGGGACAGAGAGAGAGAGGGGGGGACAGAGAGAGAGAGGGGGGGGACAGAGAGAGAGAGGGGGGGGACAGAGAGAGAGAGGGGGGGGACAGAGAGAGAGAGGGGGGGACAGAGAGAGAGAGGGGGGGACAGAGAGAGAGAGGGGGGGGACAGAGAGAGAGAGGGGGGGACAGAGAGAGAGAGGGGGGGACAGAGAGAGAGAGGGGGGGACAGAGAGAGAGAGGGGGGGACAGAGAGAGAGAGGGGGGGACAGAGAGAGAGAGGGGGGGACAGAGAGAGAGAGGGGGGGACAGAGAGAGAGAGGGGGGGACAGAGAGAGAGAGGGGGGGGACAGAGAGAGAGGGACAGAGAGAGTGAGAGTGTGGGACAGAGAGAGAGAGAGAGAGAGAGAGAGAGTGTGGGACAGAGAGAGAGAGAGAGTGTGGGACAGAGAGAGAGAGAGAGAGTGTGGGACAGAGAGAGAGAGAGAGGGGGGGACAGAGAGAGAGAGAGAGGGGGGGACAGAGAGAGAGAGAGAGGGGGGGACAGAGAGAGAGAGGGGGGGACAGAGAGAGAGAGGGGGGGACAGAGAGAGAGAGGGGGGACAGAGAGAGAGAGGGGGGGACAGAGAGAGAGAGGGGGGGACAGAGAGAGAGAGGGGGGGACAGAGAGAGAGAGGGGGGGACAGAGAGAGAGAGGGGGGGACAGAGAGAGAGAGGGGGGACAGAGAGAGAGAGGGGGGACAGAGAGAGAGGGGGGGACAGAGAGAGAGGGGGGGACAGAGAGAGAGGGGGGGACAGAGAGAGAGGGGGGGACAGAGAGAGAGGGGGGGACAGAGAGAGAGGGGGGGACAGAGAGAGAGGGGGGGACAGAGAGAGAGGGGGGGGACAGAGAGAGAGGGGGGGGACAGAGAGAGAGGGGGGGACAGAGAGAGAGGGGGGGGACAGAGAGAGAGGGGGGGGACAGAGAGAGAGGGGGGGACAGAGAGAGAGGGGGGGACAGAGAGAGAGGGGGGGACAGAGAGAGAGGGGGGGACAGAGAGAGAGGGGGGGACAGAGAGAGAGGGGGGGACAGAGAGAGAGGGGGGGACAGAGAGAGAGGGGGGGACAGAGAGAGAGGGGGGGACAGAGAGAGAGGGGGGGACAGAGAGAGAGGGGGGGACAGAGAGAGAGGGGGGGACAGAGAGAGAGGGGGGGACAGAGAGAGAGGGGGGGACAGAGAGAGAGGGGGGGACAGAGAGAGAGGGGGGGACAGAGAGAGAGGGGGGGACAGAGAGAGAGGGGGGGACAGAGAGAGAGGGGGGGACAGAGAGAGAGGGGGGGACAGAGAGAGAGGGGGGGACAGAGAGAGAGGGGGGGACAGAGAGAGAGAGGGGGGACAGAGAGAGAGAGGGGGGACAGAGAGAGGGGGGGGACAGAGAGAGGGGGGGACAGAGAGAGAGGGGGGGACAGAGAGAGAGGGGGGGACAGAGAGAGAGGGGGGGACAGAGAGAGAGGGGGGGACAGAGAGAGCAGGGGGGACAGAGAGAGCAGGGGGGACAGAGAGAGAGGGGGGGACAGAGAGAGAGGGGGGGACAGAGAGAGAGGGGGGGACAGAGAGAGAGGGGGGGACAGAGAGAGAGGGGGGGACAGAGAGAGAGGGGGGGACAGAGAGAGAGGGGGGGACAGAGAGAGAGGGGGGGACAGAGAGAGAGGGGGGGACAGAGAGAGGGGGGGGGACAGAGAGAGAGGGGGGGGACAGAGAGAGAGGGGGGGGACAGAGAGAGAGGGGGGGACAGAGAGAGAGGGGGGGGACAGAGAGAGAGGGGGGGGGACAGAGAGAGAGGGGGGGACAGAGAGAGAGGGGGGGACAGAGAGAGAGGGGGGGACAGAGAGAGAGGGGGGGACAGAGAGAGAGGGGGGGACAGAGAGAGAGGGGGGGACAGAGAGAGAGGGGGGGACAGAGAGAGAGGGGGGGACAGAGAGAGAGGGGGGGACAGAGAGAGAGGGGGGGGGACAGAGAGAGAGGGGGGGGGACAGAGAGAGAGGGGGGGGACAGAGAGAGAGGGGGGGACAGAGAGAGAGGGGGGGGACAGAGAGAGAGGGGGGACAGAGAGAGGGGGGGGACAGAGAGAGGGGGGGGACAGAGAGAGGGGGGGGACAGAGAGAGGGGGGGGACAGAGAGAGGGGGGGGACAGAGAGAGGGGGGGGACAGAGAGAGAGGGGGGGGACAGAGAGAGAGGGGGGGGACAGAGAGAGGGGGGGGACAGAGAGAGGGGGGGGACAGAGAGAGGGGGGGGACAGAGTGAGGGGGGGGACAGAGAGAGGGGGGGACAGAGAGAGGGGGGGGACAGAGAGAGGGGGGGGACAGAGAGAGGGGGGGGACAGAGAGAGGGGGGGGACAGAGAGAGGGGGGGGACAGAGAGAGGGGGGGGACAGAGAGAGGGGGGGGACAGAGAGAGGGGGGGGACAGAGAGAGGGGGGGACAGAGAGAGGGGGGGGACAGAGAGAGGGGGGGGACAGAGAGGGGGGGGACAGAGAGGGGGGGGGACAGAGAGAGGGGGGGGACAGAGAGAGGGGGGGACAGAGAGAGGGGGGGACAGAGAGAGGGGGGGACAGAGAGAGGGGGGGGACAGAGAGAGGGGGGGGGACAGAGAGAGAGGGGGGGACAGAGAGAGAGGGGGGGGACAGAGAGAGAGGGGGGGACAGAGAGAGAGGGTGGGGACAGAGAGAGAGGGGGGGACAGAGAGAGAGGGAGGGACAGAGAGAGAGGGGGGGACAGAGAGAGAGGGGGGACAGAGAGAGAGAGGGGGACAGAGAGAGAGAAAGGGACAGAGAGAGAGAAAGGGACAGAGAGAGAGAAAGGGACAGAGAGAGATGGGGGGACAGAGAGAGAGGGACAGAGAGAGAGGGACAGAGAGAGAGGGACAGAGAGAGAGGGACAGAGAGAGAGGGACAGAGAGAGGGAGGGAGAGAGAGAGACAGAGAGAGAGAGGGACAGTTTAAGCAGGAGATCAAGGACGCAAGAGAAAGCGAGAGAGAGAAAGCAAGCGAGAGAACGAGAGAGAGAAAGAACGGAAAAGAGAGAGAGAGAATGAGCAGGAAAGAGGGAGAGAGGAAGAGGAAAAGAGAAAGAGAAAGCGAGAGAGGAAGAGGGAGAGAGAAAGAGAGGAAGATGGAAAGAGAAAAATGGAATGGAAGAGGGAGAGAGATAAAGCGAAAAAGAGGGAGCGAGAAAAATATGAAGGCCGATACCTATACTGTCCCTTGTGGTTCCCAATTCTTCTCATTTGTATTTATGCATTAAGAGTGTGTTCTACCGAACAGTTTTGCACTCAGTGTCCAACCAGCAGTTTTGTAGTGTGTTTCAAATACCTTATAATACTCTAATTATGACCCTTTTAGTTGACAATACAGATCAACTTATTTCCACTTTATGACTGTCACTGCACTTTTCTGCCCTCTTCGACAATATTTAAGAATTAAATTGTCTTGAGCGCAGAATGGTTGAACCCACTATACCACAGCATAGTAGTTTATGCATCTTTGACTCCCCATGTGATGAGCTCCCTGATCTTACCTGGTCCATTATTAAAAATGATTACCACTCCACAAAAAAAATTTAAGGCGATTTTTAACCAAACTACTCAGTACCTTTTAATTTCTAATTTGTTGGAAGAATGCCTGTAGATTGTTGATCACTGTCAGAGAATGGTGCATGGCATGGTGGAGAATTAAAGATGGGTTAGATGATAACTAAAAAAAATAGTAACATTAAGAAGCTTAAATATAAACTAGTCAGATGTGCTTTGAGGCTAAATGAACACAACTGTAGTTCAAACACACACACACAAATGTCAAAGTGAAATTCTGTAAGTCCAGTATCTAGAGGTGTTTTCTACTGTCCTGCAATGCTCTTGTAAAATGTATTTTAAGACCTTTGGATCCATGGCCACTTATTCCATTTGGCTGAGTATGCTCCATCGGCTTTATTTGTGGATTTTACAATTGTCGTCATATATCTGGCGTGCATCGCTGCCCTCGACTCTCACTGAGTAGCAATACTTCGTTCATTGACTTGTACAACCTTACTTGTTGCCATGTTTGAAGAAATTAACCAGCATTTTATGTTCAGCACGTTTTTTTTTTGTCTTTTGATTTTCACATGTCTTATTAGCTTCCTCACACTACACCTAATGAGCCATCACGTCTTTCTTGGATTGTAAAAATGCTTGAAGTGCCATCATGACAGGAAATCTAATTACCAATGTACCACGGCAAAATACAGCATGGAAATTATGAGACAAAAGAATGCTACAGTTTGACACACACTTTAAAGAGAAAACGCCACCAATATGCGTCTAGCATGTTAATTTTTCCTCTTGGTTTCCTGCCTTGGGAAGCGGTGGCGGGTGCTCACCTAAAGACACTTTGGGTTGTTTGTCACATGTCACACAATTAGAAAAAAAGCATAAAAGCCATAAATTAATAGTAAACCAACCTATAAAACGCAGCTGTAATTTGTTCCGTGATGTAACTTATATATATTACATTGCATGGGGAACAGACAAAATAAATATAAGTAAATTCAATACTGAATCGGAGTGGGGAAAAGACAATTGCAAACTGATTATCTTGTGCTTTGGGTCCAATTCGGTCTATCTCCAAACGCGTTCTTAAATTCGAACATCTATCAATATAAATACAAGAAATCCGAATCAATATCCAACTACGTTCTTTTTTTAACTACCATCTAGAAGGAAAGGGAGCTCTTCCCACAGATCAGTAAGTAGCCTTGCTCCATTAATTGGGAAAGAGCTGCAGAAAAGGGAGAATCTCGGCTCCTCGTTGATGTATTGGTGCCTTCGGAATCTGCAAATTGCAGAACACTACTCACAGAGCCACGTACTAAATCTGCAACCCCTTCCACAGTGATGGCTGCTTTTAACTACTCACCTGGTTTATCCACTCTTCTCTACGTTGTGTTCCTAATGCGCAAGCATTTTGCTCATCGATGGACACCAGGAACACAAAAGAGGGGATGATATTAGATGGAGGGATTTAAATCTTTATACGCGGTGGATTAATGATGTAAGACCTTTCGGGATTTTTTTTTTGTCCTCACGCCAACCCCTTAAAACTGGGCTTCCCCGCTAACATACATGACGAACAGAATTCCATCACTGCACGGCTGCAAACGAGAGAGAGAGAATGACAACCCTGAAAGGATGTCTGCACATACCTCAAGAAGCTGCTGAAGCCATAAACTACTTCTGGGAAAGAATGCTGACCTTTCGTACAAACACCTATTTTTTAAAATTATTAAAAAAGACGCGAAGCAAAAAAAAGAGGTATTTTTATACAAGTCTACCTCAGTGTCAAGAGAATGCCATCTATATTCCCCCACACGTCAAAACAGTGCTACGGAATAAGAACGAACGTCCGCCTACTGGTGCCCGTAACCGCTAGAAGATGACGCATTTTCCCCCCAGTAAACTAAAAAAAATTGTGTTAAAATTGCATTTTTTTTCGCTGCCTTTTCTCAATTAAGTCACACCACGGGGAAAGAATGAAAATCCATCCTTGCTAATAAACCCCGCACCCCCCCCAAAAAAATGACTTACTCAAAATAAGAAGGGCAAGAATTGCCAGGGTTGGGGCTGCTGAGGTTGGGATCAGGAAAGTAGCTGACCTGGATGGCGGTGAGGGAGCCGGGGTCCAGGCGCCAGGAGCTCGCTTCCAGCAGGATTGGTCCCGGGAAGGATAAGGAACCCACGCGCTGCTCCAGTCCCGGCTCGTGGCCGCGTGCGCAGCCGCACAGCACCAGCCAGAGACCAGACTGACACGGGGAATTGTGCAAAAATAGCCCCTCAACTCTTTATTTTTTTTTCCCTTTTTGTAAATGTATTATCGCAGCTGAAGTCCCAATTACCGAGAGGTGGGTGGCATCACTGTCAGCTACCTGTGTTATTTTGATTCCCCGCCCCCTCCACAAGTGACAGACCTGTCAAAGACTGACTCACAAGGCGTGAGACTCCCTCAGTTCTATCAGAAAATGTGGCCGTTTTTAATGCATGGAGAACACTCCCGTGTGCAGCGAGCTCTAAATATTGACAGCGGAATAATAGGTATTTAGTTCCGTGTTACAAGGCAGCACCCCGTGAAGCGGTTCAAATTAGATCACCAAAACCTCGAAATGTGTAACTTGCCCTGGAAATCATTCCAGTTAAAACAAATATTTAGAAATATTGACATGTACAATAATAGATATACCTGGTATGACACAAAACTGTTGAAGCGACACGTTATTTTCACCAGTTTAATACCAATATGTACGGTCTTGTATTTATTTACAGCACATGCTTGCAATGCGTCTCAATTTCTTCCTTATATATTTCTGGTCGGAATACAAATCTGACGCTTCGGTGTAGTGAACTCAATCGTGCTGCACTCTAACCACGTGCATAAGGCACGTGCTTCCTGGGAAACATTTGATTTTTTCAAACAAGAAAGTAAACAGTGAATGTCTGCTGAACTGCATTCATAGTTGTAAAACATTTCTTGACGGATGAAAGTATGCTGGAGCTTGGGTGTTCAATAAAAAAGCACCTTAGGCACCATCGGTGGTGCATGAATGTTCAAGCTTCAGCAGAGTGCTGGGTGTCCTGAACAGAAACTCAGGATACACACAGTTCAGGACAATTCAAAGATGTTTCTGAAACTCCCAACAGCTTCCACCAGCACAGTTCTTAATAAGCTCTCTCTCAGGTCATTCTCTCACTCCTGACCTCTTAAGATCTGACGGTGCTAGTGTGATAAATGAAACTGTGCATCTGCATGAATCTGAGAGAAAACATAAAAACAAGAACTGAGAAATGGTTAGCTTGAAGAAGAGAAATCCTGGATGAGCATGATTGTATTGGTCAGGAGTGTCCTTGCGTCAGCTGGCATTGAATCCGAAAGGTGTGGGTTCAAGCCCCACTGCAGGACATCAGCATATAACTTAGGTTGACAATTCAGTACAGTACTGAAGAGCTGCTGTATTGGCAGAGAGGTGCTGTCTTCTGGCTGAAATGTTGAACTGAGGCCCTGTATGCCTACTCCTGTAGACATAAAAGGTCCATAGGATTTTTTGAAGAACAGCAGAAAGTTCTCCCAGCCTCAACTAATCTCACCAAAGCAGATTAACTGGTCTTTCAAATAAACAGAAAATGCTGGAAATACTCAGCAGGTCAGGCAGCATTCGAAAGGTTATCGACTTGAAATGTTAACTCTGTTTCTCTCTGCTGCCTGGCCTGACGCAAGGACACTCCTCACCAATACAATCATGCTCCTCCAGGATTTCTCTTCTTTCAGCTAACCATTTCTCAGTTCTTGTTTTTATGTTTTCTCTCAGATTCATGCAGATGCACAGTTTCATTTATCACACTAGCACTGTCAGATCTTAAGAGGTCAGGAGTGAGAGAATGACCTGAGAGAGAGCTTATTACGAACTGTGCTGGTGGAAGCTGTTGGAGTTTCAGAAACACCTTTGAATTGTCCTGAACTGTGTGTATCCTGAGTTTCTGTTCAGGACACCCAGCACTCTGCTGAAGCTTGAACATTCATGCACCACCGATGGTGCCTAAGGTGCTTTTTTATTGAACACCCAAGCTCCAGCATACTTTCATCCGTCAAGAAATGTTTTACAACTATGAATGCAGTTCAGCAGACATTCACTGTTTACTTTCTTGTTTGAAAAAATCAAATGTTTCCCAGGAAGCACGTGCCTTATGCACGTGGTTAGAGTGCAGCACGATTGAGGTCACTACACCGAAGCGTCAGATTTGTATTCCGACCAGAAATATATAAGGAAGAAATTGAGACGCATTGCAAGCATGTGCTGTAAATAAATACAAGACCGTACATATTGGTATTTTCTGTTTTTATTTCAGATTTCCAGCATCCACAGTATTTTGCTTTTGCATAACTTGTATTACTTTTGTTTAGAACCTTACATTTTATATTTCTAATCATGCAGGAACCATTGATGAATTGCAAAGCAAATTATTTAATATTTGTGACTTTTGGTTTGATGAGAAAATGCCAATTTCCTACAGATAATAGTATTCTGACTGACTTAATAAAAACACATCAGCGGTTATCTCATTTTGGGATTTTTGATCAGTTTTTTCTTCAGAGAAAGGGTTTTGGGTTTGAAATATGGTTTAGTTTTAAAACAAAGTTAATTCACACAGGTTTAAAAAAAAATCATGGTCTACACACATCAAAGATATATATTAAAGCTGGACAGGCCAGTTCGAGAAATGTCACAGCTTGCAGTCTATTTCATACATTAATGATCTAGACAAGGGAACTAGATGTAATATCTCCAAGTTTGCAGACGACACAAAACTGGGTGGGCGTGTGTGCTGCGAGGAGGATGCCGAGAAACTCCAGGATGATTTGGACAGGTTGGGTGATTGGGCAGAAGCGTGGCAGATGCAATATAACGTGGATAAATGCGAGGTTATCCACTTTGGTGTCAAAAACAGAAAGGCAGATTATTATCTGAATGGCAATAGATTGGGAGAAGGGGAAGTGCAATGAGACCTGGGTGTCCTTGTGCACCAGTCGCTGAAGGTAAGCATACAGGTGCAGCAGGCGGTTAAGAAGGCAAATGGTATGTTGGCCTTCATAGCGAGAGGGTTTGAGTACAGGAACAAGGATGTCTTGCTGCAGTTGTACAGGGCCTTGGTGAGACCACACCTTGAGTATTGTGTGCAGTTTTGGTCGCCTTATCTGAGGAAGGATGTTCTTGCCATGGAAGGAATTCAGCGAAGATTCACAAGGCTGATACATAGGATGGCAGGAATGACGTATGAAGAAAGATTGGGTCGATTGGGCTTATACTCGCTGGAGTTTAGAAGAATGAGAGGGGATCTCATTGAAACTTATAAAATTCTGACAGGACAGGACAAACTAGATGCAGGAAGGATGTTCCCGATGGTCGGGGAGTCCAGAATCAGAGGTCACAGTCTAAGGATAAGGGGTAAGCCATTTAGGACAGAAATGAGGAGGAATTTCTTCACCCAGAGAGTGGTGAACCTGTGGAATTCTCTGCCACAGAAGGCAGTAGAGGCCAATTCATTAAATAGATTCAAGAAGGAGTTGGATATATTTCTTAAGGCTAAAGGGATCAAGGGATATGGGGAGAAAGCAGGGACAGGGTACTGAATTTGGATGATCAGCCATGATCGCATTGAATGGCGGAGCAGGCTAGAGGGGCTGAATGGCCTACTCCTGCTCCTATCTTCTATGATTCTATGATTCTATGAAGATACATTATGGATGGGTCAATTGTCCCATCTCAGGCCCATGAGCCAGGAAAGCCTCCATTCAATTTGAGAAGCGCAGAAGATGTTTTCTTTAAATTCACTCCCCACAAGGGGACAGGCCTACTGGTGAATCATTAATAGGGAGGGAGTCAGCTTCACAGCCCTCCCGGATGGGGAAAATGCAAAAAAGAACAAAGAGACATGGGGCCGTCAGGTTTTTAAACAACGTACTGTGAGGTGTAGGCCTGGGGCCTGGAACTGAAAGCTAACATGCAAGGGGTCAGTTCTTGCAGTTAGAAGTAGTCTAGAAAGAAAGTAATTCCAAAAACAAATAAGCCAGTCCATGAAATGGAAAAGTTGCAATGATTTATTATTTTGCCCATTTTTCTAGGAAAGAAGTGAGATTGCGTGAAGTAAGTGTGATTTGGTTTGACTGTTACTCTGTACATTCATTGTGGTCTATGAAATAATGCAGTTTAGTAATTCGTATCTGATCTTGTCTCACAAAGTGTTGTTCAGTCCACTTCCAAAAAGATTAGCAAAGTGCCCATGAGGGCCCATAAAAGGACATGTGACAGGTTCTCCCAATTGGCCACTGTAACTCCGGTGGCTGTTGCCAGAAACCATGGCCACACCGTATAAATGGGATTTCTGCCAATCTTCCACTGAAATTACAGCAGCCACTCGGGAGAATTTCTGTGAAAATTCCTGGCGATGACATCAATTTCAGATTCCAAGCGAGTCCCATTGTTGCATCCCTGAATTATGCTATTATATAATTAGATATTGGTCAGTATGGGCACACTCCTGAACCTAAGATGCTTGGATTGCTTACAGGACTGATCAGCACGACTTGACATGAGAGAATATCTAAAGCAGACCTGGAACTTCTGATGGTGATCAATAAAAGTTGCTTTTAATCACACTTGGTTGAATTCCATGCCTAATTACCATCGAGGTAATGAATGCAGAAACAGAAAAGAGAGTATCTGTTATGGTCAACCGTAGTGTCCAGAAAAGAACTGTGTGAATGCATGATACATGCATATGAAGAATTCTTTCTCCACTAGTTAAAATTTAAAGGAGTATTTTTTCTGGGAGCACTGTGGCAACAGAACTGGAAGTGTGCTTTCCCATCTTGCATTACTGGTGCAGGAAAGAAACCTCCCACTATTTTCCAAGGTCCTCTCTTTTAAATAATTATTCAGTACTCCTAGCACTGATTGCGCCATGCACTGGGAGCTTGGAGATCAGGGGGTGCAACATCTGGGATAGAAATATAAAGCAGCAGCTGTGTGGATGGAGGTTCACCACTCTGACAATGCAAGAAGCTAACACCAGCATCCCAGTTAAGGCGAGGCAATGTCAATTCAGAAAGATGAAGTTGTATAAATCCCTGGAATCATTGCTAAAGCTGTGAGCATATCAGTAATAAGCTGAACTAATTAGACTTTTAATAAATTCAATAGCCGAGCTATCTAAAGCTATTAACTTATTAGCTATATAAGGAGTCCAACCATAAATTAATCTTGACTACTTTATATTAGTTTCAGATACTGAACTTAATATCAACTTATATTTAGCAAAGGAACATAAAGCAGAGAGTAGTGTGAATGGTTGTTTTTTCAGACTGGAGGGAAGTATACAATGGTGTCCCCCAGGTGCCGGTATTAGGACCACTGCTATTTTTGATGTTTTAATGACCTGGACATGGGTATACAGGACATAATTTCAAACTTTACAGATGACACAAAACTCGGAAATGTAGTACCCAGTGAGGATAGTAGCAGACTCCAGGAGGACATAGACAGACGGGTGAAAAGTGGAGACACAAGTCAGATGAAATTTAATGCAGAGAAGTGTGAAGTGATGCATTTTGGAAGGAAGACTGCTGAAGAGAAGTAATATAAACTAAATGGTACAATTTTAAAAGATGTGCAGGAACACAGAGATCTGAAGTTTATGTACACAAATCTTTGAAGGTGGCAGGACAAGTTGATAAGGCTGTTAAAAAAAATGGGATCTTAGGCTTTATAAATAGAGGCATAGAGTACAAAAGCAAGGAAGTTATGCTGAACCTTTATAAATCACTGGTTAGGCCTCAGCTGGAGTATTATGTCCAATTCTGGGCACCACACTTTAGGAAGGATGTCAAGACATTGGAGAGCCTGCAGAGGAGATTTACTAGAATGGGGGAGGGACTTCAGTTATGTGGAGAGATTAGAGAAACTATGATAGTTTTCTTTAGAGCAGAGAAGGTTAAGGGGAGATTTGATAGAGGTGTTCAAAAGTTTGAGGGGTATTGATAGACTACATAGGGAGAAACAGTTTCCACCAGCAGGACAGTTGGTAACCAGAGGACACAGATTTAAGGTAATTGGCAAAAGAACCAGAGGGGAGATGAGGAGAATTTTTTTATGCATGTGAGTTGTTATGATCTGGAATGCACTGCCCAAAAGAGTGATGGAAGCAGATTCAGTCATAACTTTCAAAAGAGAATTAGATAAATACTTGAAAAGGAAAAATTTGCAGTGCAGGGGAGTGAGACTATTTGGATAGCTCTTTCACAGGCACAATGGACTGAATAGCCTCCTTCTGTGCTCTATGATTCTATGAAAGCCAGTTAATGCTGAATTATTGAGACATATTTAACCATTGTAACCTCAATTATTAATTCTGCCACTTAATAGCTACTAAATAATTTTCATTCTTTAACATTTAGTACTTAAATGGTGCTAATTACCACCAAGCCAGGGGACCAACCCTAGTTCAACAAGGAGTGCACCCACAGTTGATTTGTGAAGAACAAGTACCAATGTTCAAAGATCACAGAGAGATTTCAGTTTTATGACATTCATACTCTGAGGAGGCCCTTACATGACCACAACAGTAAACAAACACTGGCTATCAGGGAGCTCATGCCATTTCTCTGTCTTTTTCTCTCCAAAGGAGCTGAAAGGGAAGAAGAAGCAGAGAGAGAAACTGATCCAGTGGCAGGATCCTCAACACCAGGGCACCCAGCAGAAATTTGCCCACACCTTCAGTCACCCACACACTCGCATTCATCAACCCAGGTCATCCCTTCCACTGGCTTCCTTGTGTGTTATGTAGTGCATAGCACACAAGGATGTCAAAGGAGGAGGTAGAGAAGGATGTTCCTGTGCAGAGACTAAGAAAATGTCAGCCCCTGACTGAAGAGTATTTAAATAATGATCTCAGGGTCCTGCCATGAAAAGAAGGATGCTAGTAGAGCATCAATCTCATGTGAAGACACTGCAAAGCTTCTCTCAAAGTGGGCAGTAGACTGAAGGGTTGGTGGCAGAGTCCAATGTCCTCTTTCACCGCAACATCAAACAAGGCTTCTTAATAATTCAGAGCAGCTTGGAGTGTGTAATAGCTGCAGGAATATCTTCTTACGTCCCACATAATACAATTCATTACCCTTAATGTGCTGGATTTGACTGGGGGCATTCAGGCCTTGGGTGATGGAATGGAGAGAGCAATTTATACTGGATACCGAGATCTCTAGGGCTCATTTCGGAGGGTTAGCAGGATATTCGGTATATTCTCTCGCAGGGATAAAGGGATATAAGTAATTCAATAATGTCTGTTTTCCAGCCAAACAGTGGCAGTCAATATCATGATACCATGCTGAGTGAGAGAACAGGAGTTGGCTCCGAGGATACTGGCTTCCCTCAGGACAGCAGCACCAGAAAGTTCACTGCTCAGTCTTCTCAGATGCCTTTATAATTGGAAGAAAGTCAGCTTACCAAGGCTGTGGATATTCCAAGCCCAGAGAAGCAGTCTGCCATCCCTGGACTCATTGGTCCTGAGATGGGGACCACTTCCGTCCCAAGAGGCTCATAGTAATATAGAGCAACCATCCATGTATCAGATCCTCGGCCCTCAGATGGCACTTAGAAGTTTAGAATAGGATCATAGAAAAATCAATAAGTCACAAGTATAGTGCACAGTGATGAGTCAAATTGAGTTCTCAGTTATAAAGTTCCAAAACCCTTATACAATTATTGTTTTTAGGAGTATTGTTATGATGGTCATGAATTTTCTGCTGAAACCTAACTTTGCACGAGAACTGAAAAAAATGTTTGTGGACTTGGGACCCTCATGGGACTTCTACTTTTAATGACGAATGGAGTGTTCTGAAGGATTGTATATTTAAATTATGTGGAACATCTTGGTTATTACAGCTGTTGTATAGCTATAATGTGACCAGATGGTACTGAAAGTCTTTCTGTTGAGTTTGTCTCCCAGTTCTCTCCCAGCAGCTGTTCGTGACCCTGCTGTGCCCTCCTCATATCTGTGTTCTCTGTCTGAGAGGGTTCAGCTTCTTACTCAGTCTCCTTCTCAGGAATCTCAATTTCCAGGCATTTCTGAAGAGCAAAATTTTGGAGGACACAACAGGTTACCATGATTCATGAGATAATATTAGGATCCCCCCCACACCTATCTAGGTACCTAAATCTTCCTTTCAGCATGCCAGTGGTCTGTTAAATTTTGTTGCATATGAACCTTGTTGCATATTCTTCCACTTCATTAGGGGTCCTTCTCAATGGTGTTGGAAGCCACAGTAGTATTGGACACCTCTGATTCCAAAAAGCCAGTCAATGCTTTGACCTAGATTCTGAGAGACTGCAGAGACACTGGACTGTTGAAGGATGAGTGAATCATGGCAGCTCCTTGCATACTGGGTACGAACATGCAGAAACATGTGCCTGGAGTCGCACACTAATTGGATACTAAGGGAGCGAAACCCCTTTTAGTTGACAAAATGGTATGGATTGTATGGCCACATGAGTACAATCTATAGCTCCAAGCATTTATGGACACCCAAAGAAAATGAATGGCCCACCAACACAATTATCTTGTTTCTGTGTCAAATGTAATGACTGCCCAAATAGAAGGGCTGCCCAGACAAACAGGGCTTTAACCACTTGCCTAATGCAAGAATGGACAGTAAACTGACTGATCTGGCTGAAGTTACCCGTTGCTTATTGGAATGAGCCAGTAGCCAATAAATTAAGCATAGCAGTGACTTTGTGATCCACAGTAAGCACTGTCATGTTTTCTTGAGAAATTTGAAGATTTCCCAGTAGGATAGTGTAAAGCTCTTTCCAGGCTTCTGTGGTGGACCGCAACCTCCATACACATAACTCCAAGGAAATATTCAAATAAGATTTTTTACTCATTGCTGGCTGGGTATCTGTGGTAGGGTCTGGAATTCCTGTAGTGCTGGCTTCTGTGTTGTTCCCGCTCCTCTTCCTGCTCCAACATATCTATCATGAAAAGGGGAATCCTTTTGAGAAACACAGTCTAAAAGTACATTTCAAGAAATTTAACTAAAAACAGTCATGAAGCTTTCCAAATGAAGGTAAGGAGCAAAATTAATTTTCATATGAACAATCCAAAGTAAAGTTATGAGTCTATATCTAACAGCACGATGAAACACAACAATTCACCTTTTCAGACATCAGCATCAGCTTTTCTTGGTTGTTGTTCTAAGTTACCCTTGTATTATTGTGGCATAAGTTGGATAAGTGAATCTTAAGGTGGAATTGATGGAATTTAGGAATGAAGGGGTAGGATTGTCTGAGTGACTGCTCTTTTTGGAGTGATAAAAAGAGCAGCATAAGTTCTTTAATGCTATTGCCTCAAATATGTTGCAAAAAACTGCACCTGCATTTTCATCCCCAAAAAAATCACCCTTAAGACCAATAGATATGCTTGCCACCAATGTTCTCCCTAAGGTACATGGGCGCGTGGCCGCGCATCGATCAGGAGGTCCCAGCAGGCTGCTCACCAGCTGTTGCCACTGGAAAAGATGCCGCGCAGCAAATTTAAAGGGACCGCGCTTAAAAAAAAATTAGAGGGAACATTGTTTGCCACCCATGTAAATGTAGTCAAGGAAGTGTGGGCAGCCCCTTGACCAATTCTCTTCCCTTTCCACCCTAAACCCACCCCCAATCTAAATGTGGCGATAGAAGCTGCAGCAGAAATCACTGAGCTGAACACACTTAGAGGAGGTCATTTTGTGTGTTCATACTGAAAGTTGGGGCTCGATTTTGTCATTGGGGCGGGCTGGGGTCATGTCACCCACTTTTCGTGTTAGCCACCCGACTCCAATTGGATGTGGGAGAATTATTCGATTTTCCCCTAATTGGGCAATTGAGTTCCAGCATGTGGGAACCCATGACCCAATTAGTGTTTTCAGTCTGAAAGTCGCCTCTGATGATGTCATCATTGCTGCTGCATTTAAGGTCTGCAAAGACTGGGAAGCTTTTGGCCTTTGCTGTGAGAGGGACCTGGAGGCAAAATAAGCGGCAGGAGACCTAAGTCTGCTCCCAGAATTTTTGACCACCACCATGACGACGGTTATGACGGCTAAAAGTTCCCCCAGAATGATGATTGATCAAATCTCCTTCTCAACGGTGGACCTGCAGCTGATAGTCAGCAATCCAAGTGTGCTACCACCAGGTTTCACCGTCGTGTTTCAGAGGAGGTGTGCATCACATTGGAAAAGTGTTAAAATCAGAAAGGCCTCTCAAAATGGGATTATAGAGGCAATTAAGTGGTTGTTAAGGGCCTATCCCGCCTCTTGGAGGCGGGACGGAGACGGGATCAGAAACCACGCATTTGGGAAAATTGCTCGGAGGTGGGATGGAGGCGGGGTCAGGCCCACCCACCATTTTTTGCAATTTTAACACCTCACACGCATCCATTCCCGCCTCCTCGGGCCTGGCAAAATCGAGCCCTAGGTCTTTCTTTACCGGCATATCATTCTTCAAAGTACTTTGAGGGTGGAGTCAGGACTTTTGCTGCTAGTTTTACTCAGCTCTGCTCAAAGTATTGCTTAGTACTCAAGACAGTGATTTTCCTATGAGAATGCTTTAATTTTTGTGTTATAAAGTGAAAGAGGATAAGGACATGCATGAGGCCAGATTAGTGGCTCCTGGAGTCAGACATCATAGCCTATTCCCTACATGTGGACACTTAGTTATCAGGGTCTGCAGACCAAGAAGGTCTTACTTAGATTCCTCTAAATGTTTATACCTTGAAGGCTATGCTCCCTCCTCCCACCCCACCCCCACCCCCCCACCCACCCCAAGAAAAAAAAATTATTAGGGAAATATGTCAACTATGGCTGAAGACCTACAGCCTATTTCCACCAGGAGAACAACATTGTTGTACTAGTACAGGTCACCATTGCCTTCATTTTCTTTGCACCTGGATCCTTCCAGGCAACAGCGAGTGACATGTGCCATATAAGCCAGTCAGCAGCTTACTAGTGCATCAAGAAGGTCATTAATGCTCTCTTCTGGAGGACTGCACAATTGTTTTTTTTTTCTCCTAGTGGAACCAGAGAAGCAAAGAGAGAGAGAAATACAGTACTGTAGGCTGGCTGGTGACACACAAGTGCAAGAAGCAATTAATGAAGCTCATATGCCATTCAAAGCCCCCTATGAAAACTCACTTTATGGTATAAACAGAAAGAGCTTCCACTTCATCAATGTGCAACCTATTGTGTGATGCTAATCACCAGATCTTACATGTCATTGGCAGATACACCGGGAGCTACCATCATGCAACAATCCATCATTCCAGCCCACATAACTAAAGGCCATATATCAGGATGGTTAATTGGTGACCAGGGCCGAACCCTGCACTCATGGCCGATGACTCTAGTAAGGGTCCCACAAGCAAATAAGAAGACAAATAGGCTTACTGCTTCTGGAACTTGAAGGCAATGATAATAATGGTAATGATGACAAGAGGGAGGAAGCACCTACAGCCCCATGGCACAAGGAGGGTGCACAGGAAGGAGAGAAAGTGGAACAAGAGAGCCAGCAGCCAGTTGACAGAGCAAGGAGAGCACAACTGATAGCCCAGTACTTTCACAAAATAAAGGTTGGCTCATCAAAGTAAAGTCACTTCACACCTACCTGTTCCCCCAACCCCCAACACCTTCTCAAAGTCCCTCACTCTCCAAGATTCCTGCCAATTTCCTTCATAAACAGATGTCTGCATTCTCTTTGCCGTCATCCAACTCCCAAAAGTTGAAAGCATACACAGAAATAGATTCACAACTCTTTGCGATCAAGCTGTGTTTACTCGAAACAACATTCACCAGAAAGTGGCACAAAAATCCATTCTCCCTATCTACAATTACTTCCTAACATTATGACTCCCCTTTGTGCCAGCTAACTTACTTGTTCTAGCTGCTAAACTATTACTCCTACAAGGTGCTCCCTGAGTGAGATGAGGTTGTGCAGTGGGTAGCTAGGATTGTTCCGCCAGAGCCTTAGAGATGTGAGGTGATGCTAGTCTCAGGGTAGCTGCTGTGTCAGAATCTTTCGCTTAGTGTCAAGGGGTGCCAGGCTCATGTCTGAAGCTCCCTCGTGTGAAGGCATTGGAGGGGGCCTGAAGGAAGCAGACTCACTGGCACTCCCTGGAGAGACAGCAACATCTGTGCCCACTCCTTGCAGCCCACTGGTGCACAGGTGCTACTGATTAGTGTCATCATAACTGAAAAATTCCTATCAGCTCCTGCAAGCCCTGGAATATTGTTCTGCTGAAAGCATCTATGAAGCGGTGGTGCTGCCACTCCAGAAGCCTTCAATATTCTTAAAAACTCTTCCTGGCATCTTGAAGTTGCAGCAATCTCCTGGGATGTCATTTTTTTCCAGGGTGCTCTGCAGGTCATGAGATACTCATGCAATGTATTGCAGATGCAGGTAGTAGACTCATCCATTATATCAATGATAAGCATGGAAAATATCTCCATATGAGATCTATGCTCCCTAATCATTGTTATTTTGATGACTTAACTCCTGAGGTATGGTTCCACAAGCTCTTCAGTTGAGGGCAGTCATTTCCACCCCCTCAGTAGAGCAACAACACTCTCTTCCACTCCCAGGTCCTCATTTTCAGTTGCCAGTGACAACCCTTCTGACTCACTAAGCAATTCCTGATGACTGGGTGTCTTTGTGCCATTGCTTCCACATGAAAGATGCCATAACAGAGTTGTTGACCATGTGACAGGAATGGCAGATGTAGGAGTGGCAGATCCCCCACCACCTGGCCCCAGTGCCCAAAGAAGCTTCATGACTGCAGACCACTGGTCAAGGTCAGTGAATGCATCTTCAAAAGCCATCTCCTACCAACTGCATTACTAGCCTTACACACTTCTCAATGCACAACTCCCCCCCTGCAAATCACTCACCTACCATCAATCTGTACCAAACACGACGCACACCTCTCATTCCTAGTCTCACCTCGCCACCTTGGAGGAGATGGTGATGGCCATTCTTGGCAGGGGCATTACTGAGGCCTTGGCCAGCAGCGGGGCTGAAAGGATACAAGATGCTGGTATCATCATATGTTATCCTTCTTCTCGCATGCACCTCTTGCTTTCCCGCCCTCCCCTCACCACAACTCCACCCTTGTGCCTTCCTCATTTCATATACCCAAGAAATGCAGCTTGCCCAGCAAGTGATTGACCAAGAAGAGGGCGAGGAGAGAGAAAAGAAGAAGAAGAAGAGGTGAAGAAGAAGAAGAAGAAGAAACACCATCACTCAATTTGACACTCCCAGCCACCAGCTCCACCAGCAAGGCCATTTGCAGTGTCCCCCACTGAAAGTCAGTAACCTTCCACCAGCCGTGCTGCAGCCACTGGGGTAGCACTGCATGACATCAGTAGGATAGGCAAAGGCACACATAAGACAGTCACTAAGTCAATGCATAAGGGTGATGAGTTGATTTCTTGATGTCATATTGGATGGATAGATGCCTCACAGCGCCAGGGACCGGGGTTCGAATCCGGCCTCGGTTGACTGTCTGTGTGGAGTTTGCACATTCTCCCCGTGTCTGCGTGGGTTTCCTCCGGGTGCTCCGGTTTCCTCCCACAGTCCAAAGATGTGCAGGTTAGGTTGATTTGGCTATGATAAATTGACCCTTAGTGTTAGGGGGATTAAATACGTGGGGTTACGGGGATAGGGTGGGATATGTGTCGGTGCAGGCTCGATGGGCCGAAATGGCCTCTATCTGCACTGTGGGGATTCTGTGATTCTGTGATAAAGTTCGATTGGAAAGTTTGCTTTGTGGTGGCTTTTATTTTAGCATTGTGGTCAAGAGGATGCTGTGATGGTCAGTAACAGAGGGAAGGTAAGGTGTGGGACAAATGTTGAAAGGGGAATTGGGGTCATGGTCACTGGTACCACAGGCGGATGTTTACATCCCGGATATCCCAGCCAGAAAGGGGCTGTCTGGGTTGTATTCTTCCTTCTGCTTCTTCCTCTTCTGCTTCCTCCTCTTGTGCTTCTTCCTCTTCTGCTTCCTTCTCTTCTGCATCTTCATCTTCTGCGTCATCTTCTTCCCTCTACGAGCAAATGCTGTAAATCTGAAATAAAGCATAGAATGCTGGAAATACTCAGCAGGTCAGGCAGCATATCGACCTGAGATGTGAACTCTGTTTCTCTTTCCATGGATGTTGCCTGTTGAGTATTTCCAGCATTTTCTGTCTCCTCAGAGGCCTTCCTTTACCATCCGAGGCCTTGCAAGCATCCATCAGCACTCCCTGCACACTTAAGAAACTTTTAACATGTATTGCACCAAGCCACTACTTCAATAAAATAAAAATTCCAGTTCAAAAGCTTAAATGCAAACTTTCCTGAAAGATGTGTGTGTCCCTTTAAGAGGTGTTGACAGCGCCTCTGTCAGTCTGCTGAACGCTGGGTTCTCATGGCGAGCTTAGTACCCAGCACTGAACTCAGCGCTAAGGTCCAAGTTCGCTGAGGTGACGTTAAGTCGGCATTGCACGTTGACTGACGTTACCCCCTCTTAATTTACATTTCCAGGGCCAGCGATGCTATCGGCAACGCTAAGGCCCTCACCAAAATGGCAACCGCTGAGTTCCGCACCACAGAAGGGCGCTAGAGTGACGGCCGCCATTTTTAGACTGGATTGTGGGGGTGACTCGTGGCGGTAAGTGGGCCAATTTCTAGGCCTTAGTGCCACAGCTACTTCGAGATTGCGTTATGAAATGCAATGTGCAGTAGGTGCTAACATGTGGGATGAATTTTGTCAGGAATTCTCCCACTCCTCTGCTGTAACTTTGGCGGAAGTTTGGCAGAAATCCCTTTTACGCATGTAAGCGGTGTTTCTGCTGAACTGCTGCCATAGTTAGGGTGGTGCAGTGGGAGAAGTCTCTTCACCACCATAATGGTTTGTTTTTCCAAATTATTGACTTCTAGCTATGTGCTACAGATTATGAAATTTAAAGAAGTTGTTATTCAAGGCTCTTCCAAACAATGTGAAAAATGTATCTACCTGTTGGCATATGAAAGGGCGTCTGAAATGTTTTCTATTAGGGTTTCATGGGACTCGGTGGCTATGTTTAATGGTCAGTGAGCATTTGTATTTATGTAATGTCTCCAGTGGGTTAATTATCATAAAATGATTCACTAGCAACTGTTTCTCAAAGACAAACACAGGAAAATAAATAAATACAGCTACTTTGAACAAAGCAGCAATTTTGGATAGGATGCAAATGTGACAGTCTTTATGTGGGCGTTGAGTTCCATTCATTTTAAGAAGAATATAAGAAAATGTAGTTTTAGAAAAAAAATTGCCATCAGTTTCATTCTTTTTGGTGAAATATTGCTGAGACAGCTGCCATTAGTTGTCCTTTAAGTCACTGCCACTCAAATTAATATCCCATTTGGAATCCTATTGTACATACGCTACTTGGAGGAAGACGAGGCGGAGCAAAGGAGAATAAGGTAGCATTTAAAGAGGATGGACCCCACCTGATAACATCCCTCTTCCATAGAATATACAGGCAACAAAGGTCATATGAGGATCTTGGTGAGGAGATGTAATACAACAATGACTACACTTCTAAAGTACTTAATTGGTTGTAATGCACTTTGGGACGTCCTGAGGTCATGAAAGGCACAATATAAATATAAGTCATTCTTTTTCTTTTAATATAAGAATGCACTTCATCAAAGAGCCAAGAGGATATCTCTCCCACCTACTGCATGAGGATCTGCAGCCACGCTAATCTAACCACACTGTTCCACTGAAGGTCACCACTACATTTGCATTTTATGGCACAGGCTCATTTCAAACAGTCACTGGGCAACTCTGTAATATTAGCCAGGCTGCAGTACCAGCATGCACTCGTCAGGTGACTGACACACTTTCCAGAAAAGCTGGGGAATTCAACATATTTGGCACCACAGCAAAGCAGCAGCGAGATAGAGCCATCCAGTTTTACAGAGTTGCTGCCTTTCACAAGATCTCGATAATTACAAATGTGGAAGGCCATTCGGCTCAACGTAATTCATCCATTCAGAGAGATCCTAACATCCTCCATTGTAGCACCCAATTGTTTCTTAAATGATTTTAGGGTTTTTGTCTCTACTACTCCACCTGGAAGTTTATTCCATACACTGATCACTTTTTGTGTGAAGAATCTATTGATATCAGTCCTAAAATTACCATTTATTCGTTTGAAATCTGTGTCCCCAGTTCTACTCATGCACTTTAATTTAAAGTAATATTCTGGTTTATTTTTTTCTGTACCCTTAACAATCTTATATACCTCTATATGATCACCCCTCAGATGCCTGCTTTCCAAGCAGAAAAAGCCTCAGTGTATCAATCTTTCCTCACAACTCAGACCCTTGACACTGGGGATCAGTCTTCTGGCTCTTCACTGCACTGCGTTCAGCACTTGAATGTCTCACTTGTTTCTTGGTAAGCAGAACTGCATGCCATATTCAAGGTCCGGTCTAACAGAGCATAGTACAGTTTGATCATTACCTCCTCTGACTAGCATTCTGCTGTTTTGGTTATGTAATTCAACATTCTATTGGCTTTGTTGATTGCTGCCCTGCATTGGTTGGACATAGTTAGCATTAAGTCTACGGCAACTCCAAGGTCCCTTTCAACTTAATTCTTAGTTATTTTTGCACCATTCATGGAGTATGCATGTCATCTATTTTTCCTTATTCTGTGTAACTCTACACTCATCTGCATTAAATTTCATCTGCCATTGTTCTGCCTACCTGCATATTTTGCTCAACTCATTCTGTAATTTTGAACTACCTCTTCTGATTACATTGCCTCTCTTTCCCCCACTCTGCTATAACTCCTCTAACAAGAAAGTTGTTGTTTCCTACTCTTCCGCTAGTTTCTAATTCATTCATAGGGTTTACTCTGAAACCCCACAGCTTTGAGGACAAAGTCACAGGTGAGTGTCCACCCTTCTAAAAGTGTTCTGTTTGTAACCCTCCTAAGCAATACTCAGCCAGAGGAAGATTGGTCTCAAGAGCAGCCTGGCACCTCTAGCTCGACAAGTCCTGCACGAGCCTCACCAACTCCAGCCCAGATAGACCCACTTGGGAGGATTTAATTACAGAGCCAGAGTGAATACGAAAGTGATACATTGAGCACCAGTGACCAGAAGGAGCTCGGAGTGGAAAAGGAAGAACTATCTGCTGCTCACCAGAGTGTGTAGAGAAACTGCACTTGGTTGAGGAGCATAGAGACCTTGATCTCAAGGTCTGCATTTTCAAGGAAAAAATGATACAGGGGTATCATGTGCAGGCAGTGGAATCAATTTCTATGCATGTGGTGCAGATGGTGGATAAGTTGGAGGAGGTCAGTACCTGCAACCGTAACACACTGAGACTATGCAGCCCTCCTTTGCATGCGTGACAGTCTAAAAGAAAACTGTGGCAATAAGGCATCTGGAGGAGGATCTAAGGACATTCATGGCTTCTGGAATGGCGGCTATAACTGCTTCAACAGATGCTTTGTGAGACAGCCTGAACAGCACCATTACCTAGGGCTTTCAGAACTTAATTGGTACTATTTAGTCTGTTTACCAGTCAACTATTAGCCCAATAAGACTGTTCCCAACACCAATAGGTTGCCAGGAGTGGTAACCCAAGATGACATTGCCCCAGGATATTGCCACTGATGTACCATCCTTCTGGACCCCTCTGATGCGAGCATATGAAGGAGCTTATGCCAGGGCCTGGCATCCCATGTAAGTGCAAGAAAGATGCAGCCAGAAGCAGATCTTCAGGGACATCAGTTTCACTGAGACAAGAGTCACCTCAAACCTCAAAGACTCCAGCATAAATGTCCCAGCCACCCAACGCATAACCTCCTGTCGCTCAGGGAGCACCACAGAGAAGTAAGTGGTTAAGAGCATTAGGAACATGGGCCATGAAATTCATCACCTTAGTGCCGGCTGTTAAGGCCGGTTTCGGCAAAAAAATGGCGAGCGTTTTACTTCTGGCCACGGCCCGCGGTGGCCGTCATTTTGGGCAGGTCAGCAGGGCGGCCATTGCCTGCGTCACCAGAAAAATGCTAATCAGCCAGATTGTGACGTCAATTAGTGTGCAACGCTGATTTGACGCATGTCCTGCTATTTTGGACATTGCCGCTCGACTGCACACCCTCTACAAAACACGAAACGGTGAACATGCTTTCAGCTGCACAAGGGACCCCCCACCAGCGGTATTTAAAGGGATCATCAACAACGTGCAGGTGACTTGCTTTTTGATTTCTACTGGATCTGTGTAAGTTTGTGCAACTGTTTAGAGCTTTCTACAGTTATTTAAAGTTGGTGAGGTGACAGGAAGTGGTGTCTTGCTTCTGAATTCAAAGGTTCTGTTCAGACCACTTGCTCTCAGTTAGGGGGGCTCTACTTGAAGTCCCCCTCGCACTGGAGCATGACAGGGAGATGGAGCAGAGGCAGCAAAGAGGAAGACAAGCTGCTCGCAGAGGGAGGAGGAGGAGGTGGAGGGCTTGCAGCAGGAGGCCTCAACCACCTAGAGTCTTCCGAGACCACTTCTTTTACCTGCACTTAAGCCAGGAGCAGTGTATTTGGAGGCTCCGCTTCACCAAGGAGATGGTCACAGAACTCGGCCACCTCCAGGGACCAGACCTGCAGCATTAGAGCAGGGCGATGAAGGCTCTCCCAGTGGCCCTCAAGGTCACAGTGGCCCTCAATTTTTTCGTCACCAGATCCTTCCAATCTGGAGCAGGAGACATAGCTAACATCTCCCAGTTCACCATCCATCGCTGCATCCGGGAGGTCACGGAGGCTCTGTACTCCAGGAGAAGGGATTTCACTGTCTTCTCTCTGAACAGAGAGAAGGAGGAGAAGCATGCATGTGGCTTTGCCAGGATATCGGGCTTCCCCATGGTGCAGGGCACCATCGACTGTCCACCCGTGGCTATGCGGGCGCCGCATATCAATCCTGAGATGTACTGCAACTGCAAAGGCTACCACTCACTTAATGTGCAGTTGGTGTGCGACCATGCATAGCGCATCATGATGATGAATGCCCGGTATCCTGGCCGCAGTTATGATGCCTTCATCCTGCGACAGTCCGATGTGCCAGCAATCTACCAGCCACCTTGGTGAACCCGAGGGGGGCTGCTCGGAGACAAGGGCTATCCGCTCTACACCTGGCTGATGGCTCCCCTCCGCAACCCCACCACTCGTGGCCAGCACTCATATAATGAGAGCCATGCTGCCACGAGGAACCTCATTGAGCAGACCATCGGGGTGCTAAAGCAATGGTTTTGCTGCCTTGACCGCTCGGGAGGAGCCCTCCAGTACATGCTGGAGCAGCAGTCCCATTTTGTGGTGGTCTGCTGCATCCTCCACATCTTGGCCATCATGAGGGTGCAGCCCTTGCCACCATTGGAGTTCCGCGACCACCTCAGGAGGAAGGGAGGAGGCAAGCAGCAGATCTCCATTCTGGATGGGTTGTTCGTGAGTGCCTCATCAGAATCCGCTTCCCCTGAATGAAACCCCAGATCCCCGTTGCTCACCACTTCCCCACCTTACAATCCCTCTGTCACGGAACATCACAGCATTTTCTTGGGCACAAAGTTGAAATGAGAGCCACCACAAAGCAAAAATTACAAACATAATTTATAAATTAATCAATCCAAAACTACAGAACAAAGTCAACTGATCACCCTTGTGCATTCCATTAGTGTCTATCTTTCATGTTCCTTTGCCTATCCTAGTGCTGCTACGCAGTGCTACCCCAGTGGCTGCAGCATGGCTGGTGGAAGGCTGCTAACTTTCCGTGGGGGAGACTGCAGATGGCCTTGCAGGACAACCTCATGCAGCTCTGGGCCTAGAAGGCCTGGTTGTAGACTGCACCACCTCGGCATGGGCGGCAGCAGTCTGGACTGGCTGGCTAACAGGCAGCAGCAAGGGTAATTTTGGAGTGGCAGGTGTGGGTGTATGAATGCTGTCATTCTGAGAAGGGAGAGCAGGTTCCTGTTTCGTAGAGCCACTGCCACTCCCTCGAGGCAGCGCCTCAGCATTCCTAGCCATCTGTTGGAGCACAGATTGCTGGACTGCTGTGAGACCCTGAAAACCCCATTCCACATTCGTAAACCCAGCCATGATGACATCAGTCTGAGCTTGCGGGCAGCAAGATGAGACTTCATGAGAGCAGTCTGAGCTTCCAGTGCAGCACTCAGACGTTGGGTCGCTTCCGCTTGTGCTGCAATGGAAGCTGAGACATCGCTCATCACACCCAGCATCACGGTTGGGTCCACTAATGGAGCTGGCCATCTCTTCCATCCTGGAAATTATGGACTTCAAGCTCCGCGCAAAGCCCCGTGCAATGTTGGAGTAGGACTCCTCCATCCTCCTTGACACTGACAAGAGGCTCTCTGGCAGGCCTGCCATTGCACCAAGCATTTCTGTGGGCATGACCATCACCCTTCTTCCGAAGGCCGCTCCATCGAAGTCATCATCTGAGTCCTGTGTGTAATAGAGCCACCTGGTGGACTACTGATGTATATAATAATAAAGCCATGCGCAGTATAGTTCTTACCGGAAGCCATGTTGTGCTGTTGTATATATATGCTGTGTCTCAAGATACCACACTGTGTAGCAGAACTCGTGTGCGAACTCATCCTCCGGGGAGCTGTCACCCGAGCTACCCTTTCTCCCTGGCCTGGCTGCAGCCCAATCGTGCCCGGTGACTCACCATGGGCAGATCCTGCTGCTATACTACCCTGAAAAGTACGGGCAGTGCCATTTTCTGAGCTGGTGCCTGGGAGTGTGAGATTGAATGACGGTGCCTCTTCTTCTCCTTCACTCTCCTCCGCTACTAGGTTGGCGTCAGGCTGGGCTGCTGGCAGTTCTTGGGTATCTGAAAGGAGAAAGGCACAAAGGTCAGGTTGTGGTTAGGGGAGGAGGGGAAGCAAGATGTGCATGCTTACACCATCAGCAGCTTGTAAGTGAGAAGAGATTGTGGGAGGAGGGGGAAGTGGGATGTGTGAAGAAGGATTAGGTATGAGCATACCGTCATCAGCAATGCTTTCAACCTCGCCGATCACCACGGCCTCAGTAACAGCCCCTGCAATTATCTCCAGTACCGTCTCCTCCAGCGCAGCGAGATTTTGAAGATGTGCTTCCCCTCCGCCTGGTTGCTGCTGCTCACCTCTGTTATGCACCACCTTGGCCTGCAAGGAAAGGGAAGTGTGTCAGTGAGTGTGGTGCAATGTGTTTGGGTGATGTGCCTGTCATGTTTGAATAGCTGGCATTGTGTGCAAGGTGTGAGATGTGGTTGTGAGGCTTGCAGCAGTGGTAAGTGTGTGAAGTGAGGTGGAGCTATGATTGTGAGGTATGAGTCATGATTGCTTGGGATTGTTGGCAGGTGAGTGATAGGGGTGTGGTGTATTGAGCAGTGTGTGAGGCTAGTGGTTCAGTTGGTGGGATATGGCATATGAAGATGCATTCACTGACCTTGATCACTCGTGTGAGGTCATTAAACTTCTTGCGGCACATGATTCAGGTCCTGGGGGCAACACACTTGGCACTGACAGCTTCTGCTATCACCTCCCACTGCCTTCTGGCATTCTGCCTGGAAGGCCTCCTGTCCCCTTGTGGATAGAGGACCTGTCTTCTTCTGTGCAACCCCAGGACCAAGGCCTCCAGTGACTCATCAGAGAATCTCCTTGCCCTTTCTCTTTCATGTTGAGCCATGGCTGCATGCAGAATGACAATGAGGTGCTTCTGCAACAAAGTACCTTCCCTTTAAGAAGTGTAAGAGCCTAGGAAAGTTTTTATTGGCCAGTAGACTGCACCCGATATTGGCCCCCTCTTGAGCGCTGAACCAACTAGCAGCACGTTTAGCGCTGAGCTTAGCGCTCCAATCATGTAAATGAGCAGGCAGCACGAATATTGCGTGCTGTCTGCACCACTTTGAACGGGCTCGTGCTGATTGCAAAGATTCTCAACCCTCTGAGTGAAGAAATTTCTCCTCATCTCAGTACTAAATGGTCGACCCCTTGTCCTGTGACTATGACCCCTGGTTCTAGACTCTCCAGTCAGGGGAAGCAGCCTCTCAGCATCTACTGTCAAGCCCTCTCAGAATCTTATATGTTTCAATGAGATCACCTCTCATTCTTCTAAACTCCAGAGAGTATAGGCCCATTTTACTCAATCTCTCCTCATAGGACAACCCTCTCATCCCAGGAATCAATCTAGTGAACCTTCATTGCACTCCCTCCAAGGCAAGTATATCCTTCCTCAGGTATGGAGACCAAAACTGTACACAGTACTCCAGGTGTGGTCTCACCAAAGCCCTGTACAATTGCAACAAGACTTCCTTGGGGAGAAATTTGGTACCTTAGCGCCTCCCGTTAGCGCCTCCGGGGGGCGAAAATGGGGCGAAATGATTTCCCGCCTGGGCGCAGCGATAGTACCGCCACCCACAAAATTCACCTGGAGGTTTGCGGCGGTGGTAACCCCTAGCGCCACAATCTCCTGTGCCTGGAGATCGTGACATCATCCAGCTGCGCAGCGCCCCAGTAGTGCCCCGGACCCAAAATTCGGTTCCGCTCCCTGCAGCATGGCTGGGCGATAACACCGACAGCTGCAGGAGGCGTTGTTCAGGAGGCCGGGCACTTCGGGAGCTGTAGTTAAAGGTAAGGCCGCTGGTCTGCAGAAAAAATTTGTTTCCATCCATTAGGTTGCCGTTTGAAAATTTTTAACTGCTGCGATTGATCAGCTCTGTACTCTGTTAGAGTGCTTGGGGCTGATCGTCGCAGATTCTGGCTGCCATCGGCGACGAGGGACATCGTTGAAATGCAGAGCCTGCAGCGATGGCCCTTCCCTTTAAGGGAGGGAAGGAGCCTCGGATCCCGGCGGCGCTGCACGGGACATTGTGCAGCGCTGCACCTCTACCGCCCCTCCTGCGTGGTTTAGCGCTCCAGAAGGGAAGTGGTAACGCTTGATTTGGAGCTCCACTTCCTTCCTGGAGCGCTAACACCCAATTTAGAGAAAGCTGAGAATCATCGGCGCCTGGGGCTAATTTTTCCAACTTTCAAAATTTAGCGCCCCAAACGAGTTGATACCGAATTTCTCCCTTGCTTACTCTTGTACTCCACTCCACTTGCAATAAAGGCCAACATGCCATTTGCCTTCCTAATTGCTCGCTGTACCTGCATGTTAACTTTCTGTGTTTCGTATACCCGGACACCCAAATCCCTCTGAACACCAACATTTAACAGTTTCTCACCATTTAAAAAATATTCTGTTTTTCTATTCTTCCTACCAAAGTGAATAACCTCACATTTCCCCACGTTATATTCCATCTTCCACCTTATTGCCCACTCACTTAAATTGTCTATATCCCTTCGCAGGCTCTTTGTGTGCTCCTCACAGCTTACTTTCCCCACCTAGCTTTGCATCGTCAACTAACTTGGATACATTACACTCGGTCCCTTTATCTAAGTCATGAATATAGATTGTAAATAGCTGAGGCCCAAGCACTGAGCCTTGCAGCACCCCACTAGTAACAGCTTGCCAACCGGAAAATGACCTGTTTATTACTACCCTCTGTTTTCTGTCCTTTAACCAATCCTCTAGTCATGATAATATATTATCCCAAACCCATGAGCCATTATCTTGTGCAACAACCTTTCGTGTGGCACCTTAGGAACATAGGCACATAGGAACATAGGAGCAGGAGTAGACCATTCAGCCCCTTGAGCCTGCTCCGCCATTCAATGAGATCATGGCTGATTTGCGATCTAACTCCATATACCTGCCTTTGGCCCATATCCCTTAATACCTTTGGTTAACAAAAAGCTATCAGTCTCCGATTTAAAATTAACAATTGATCTAGCATCAATTGCTGTTTGCAGAAGAGAGTTCCAAACTTCTACTACCCTTTGTGTGTAGAAGTGTTTCCTAATTTCACTCCTGAAAGGTTTGGCTCTAATTTTTAGACCATGCCCCCTAGTCCTAGAATCACCAACCAGTGGAAATAGTTTCTCTCTATCTACCCTATCTGTTCCCCTTAATATCTCGAAAACTTTGATCAGATCACCCCTTAACCTTCTAAATTCTAGGGAATACAACCCTAGTTTGTGTAATCTCTCCTTGTAACTTAACCTTTAAAGTCCGGGTATCATTCTAGTAAACCTACACTGCACTCCCTCCAAGGCCAATATATCCTTCCTAAGGTATGGTGACCAGAACTGCTCATAGTACTCCAGGTGTGGTCTAACCAGGGTTTTGCATGGCTGCAGTAGAACTGCTACTCCCTTGTATTCTAGTCCTTCAGATATAAAGGCTAGCATTCCATTAGCCCTTTTGATTATTTTCTGTACCTGTTCATGACATTTTAATGATCTATATACCTGGACCCCAAGTCTCTTTGGACCTCCACTGTTTTTAGCCTTTCACCATTTAGAAAGTACCCTGTTCTATCCTTTTTTGGTCCAAAGTGGATAACCTCACATTTGCCTACATTGAAATCCATTTGCCACAGTTTTGCCCATTCACTTAATCTGTCGATATCCCTTTGTAATTTTATGCTTTCATCTACACTGCCTACAATTCCACCTATCTTTGTGTCCTCGGCAAATTTGGATATATGTCTTTCTATGCCATCATCTAAGTCGTTAATAAATACTGTAAATAGTTGAGGCCCAAACACAGATCCCTGCGGGACACCACTAGCCACCTCTTGCCAATTTGAGTACCTACTCATTATCCCTACTGCCTGTCTCCTGCCGCTCAGCCAATTTCCTAACCAGGTCAATAATTTGCCCTCAATTCCGTGGGCTTCAACTTTAGTTAACAGTCTCTTATGAGGGGCTTTATTAAATGCCTTCTGGAAGTCCATAACATCCATAGACATTCCCCTGTTCACTACTTTAGTCACCTCTTCAAAAAATTCAATCAGGTTTGTCAGGCATGACCTACCTTTCACAAATCCATTATCAAATTCCTTTTGAAAATCCAAATATACTATACTATATACTATATCATCTGGTTCTCCTTTATCTACACTGCTAGTTACATCCTCAAAAAACTCTAATAGATTTGTCAAACACGATTTCCCTTTCATAAACCATGTTGACTCTATCTAATCCTTTTATGATTTTCTAGGTGCCCTGTTACCACTTCCTTAATAATGGTTTCCTGATGACTGATGTCAGGCTAACTGGCCTGTAGATCCCTGTTTTCTCTCTTCCTCCTTTCTTGAATAGCCGTGTTACATTTGCTACCTTCCAATCCAATGGGACTGTTCCAAAATCTAGGCAATTTTGGAAGATCACAACCAATGCATCCACTATCTCTGCAGCCACCTCTTTTAGAACCCTAGGATGTAGGCCATCAGGTTCAGGAGATTTGTTGGCTATTCTGTCAGACTCAATCCCAACTGTACCAATATAGCCATGCCATTTACTGATTTGGCATGAGAGGTGAAAACCAACCAAATGAACCGATCTGTTGATATGGAAAATGCTTTCGGAAAGGTGAAAGATGCCCTGTGTGCAGATCCTGTGCTAAGTAGACCAGATTATTTCTGAGTTTGCGTCAGACAGGAGCATTGTTCCCATGCTGAACCAAATAAGTGACTATGGGGAGGAACACCCAGTCATTTACCTGAGGCACAAGCTACTGCTAAGGCAAACGGCTTGTTGAACAATTGAAAAAGAATGCTTAAGTGTTATCTGGATGCTGTAAAAGCTGCAACTATATGGTACTTATATGGGACTACATATCTATGTGTTCTGACCACAATCCCTTTGTGTGGTTACATTCAACTCGTGACAAAAGTGTATCTGTTTTAGTGGAACTTTGCTCTGTAAGGGTACAATATGGCCATCCAATATTGTTGAAGTTCACCAAAAAGGAACACCAACATGTCAGGAATAAATGTTGCCTTGATCCTCATGAGCACCATGTTGGCAGTACTCACTAAAGCCCACTAAAGGGCTCAATGGACATGATCTTCACCGCGCGTCAATTACAAGAGAAATGCAAGGAACAGCACCAACCGCTGTACATGGCCTTCTTTGTCCTCACAAAGGCCTTTGACACTGTCAACCATGAGGGATTATGGAGTGTCCTCCTCAAATTCAGCTGCCCTCAAACGTTTGTCACCATCCATTCTGCTTCACGACGACATGCAAGCCGTGATCCTGACCAATGATTCCACTACAGACCCAATTCACGTACGGACCGGGGTCAAGCAAGGCTGTGTCATCGCATCAATGCTCTTCTCGATCTTCCTTGCTACAATGCTCCATCTCACCCTCAGTAAACTCCCCGCTGGAGTGGAGCTAATTTACAGAACAAGCGGGAAACTGTTCAATCTCCGTCGCCTCCAGTCCAGATCTAAGCTTGTCCCATCCTCTGTCGTCGAATTACAGCTCATGGTCTACAGAGCAGCAGTGATACCCGCCCTGCTGTATGCCTCAGAGACATGGACCATGTACAGCAGGCACCTCAAAGCACTGGAGAGGTACCACCAACGTTGCCTCCGCAAGATCCTGCAAATCCATTGGCAAGATAGGCGCACCAACGTCAATGTTCTCGCTCAGGCCAACATCCCCAGCATCGAAGCTTTGACCACACTCGATCAGCTCCGATGGACGGGTCACATTGTCCGCATGCCCGATACGAGACTCCCAAAACAAGCGCTCTACTCGGAGCTCCGACACGGCAAGAGAGCCCCAGGTGGGCAGAGGAAATGCTTCAAGGACACCCTCAAAGCCTCCTTGAAAAAGTGTAACATCCCCACTGACACCTGGGAATCCCTGGCCCAAGACCGCTCAAAGTGGAGGAGAAGCATCCGGGAAGGCGCCGAACACCTCGAGTCTCTTCGCCGGAAGCAAGCGGAAGCCAAGCGCAAACAGCGGAAGGAGCGCACGTCAACCCAAGCACCCCACCCACCCGCCCCTTCAACCACCATCTGCCGCACCTGTGACAGAGACTGTAGGTCCCACATTGGACTCATCAGTCACCTGAGAACTCATTTTTTAATGTGGAAGCAAGTCATCCTCGGTTCCGAGGGACTGCCTAAGAAGAAGAAGAAGTTGGCAGCACTCACGGGTACCAAAAGACGGGTGGAATGATGCGGCAAAATGAAACATTTTTGTCTGCAATATATCATGGCAAATAGGGGGGTTAAAAATTAGGTACAATCACAGATTATTGCCCATGCTTGTTTTAATATAGTGAATCCAAAATATAGAAATATTTGGGCAGATGTCCAAGGGACCTCCAAGTCATTCAATTCTTATGTGCTTTCTTGGCATACATATTTGACTGGCAGTTCCTTTTGAGTTCAAATGACAAATATTTCAATTTTGCTGCCCTGGTCATTTATTACAAAGTATTTCTCAGCCTATTTTGTTCAAATTGAGTTGTCCGTTTGTAATCACCAAAGAGACAAGGCAAAAGAATTCTATGGAGAGTCAGCAACAAACCAAGTTAATATTCAAGGACTTCATGTTCAGTCCAGTTTATATTGTATCTGTTATTTTTCTATCTTCTGAGGAGCGATAGTTAGATCTCCAGTTTTTCATTGCTTCAGTTCACTTATCCATTTACTGGTTATTAAATCTGTTTGTGACAATTTATAGCCTAAGCCGTAGTCTAGGACAGTGTATACTCCACTACTTTCCAAAGTAAGATCATGTGAGGGCAGATGATATAACCAGCAGGTGAAGTCATCAAAAAAGGTTTTCTGTTTAATCCTTAGGCTGCTACAAATCTTCTAGATATTGCCTGGTCAGAGGGAGTGAGGGCTTGCCTCTGGGAGTAGATTGAGATGCTGAACCTAAGAAAAATATCTATGGCAGGATTTTAACCTTACCCACCTGGCGGAAACCGAGCGGAAGGGTAGTTTAAATGCCTTGGGGTATTCATGCCGCCCTGATTCTGCCGTTTTAGATTTTAACAAATGTTTCTGCACAGGCAACGAAGCTGCCCGCCCTAAGCTGGCAGGGTTCTAATTCACAAATACTAATCGGGGTCTCATGATGCCATTGGGCTCTGACAGCAATTTTAACTTCAGCCTGAGTGGGGAAGCCATCACAGCTTTCCAGAGAGATGAAGAATAGTGCGAATTAGAACATAAGAACATAAGAAATAGGAGCAGGAGTAGGCCGTTCGGCCCCTCGAGCCTGATCTGCCATTCAATGAGATCATGGCTGATCTTCTACCTTAACTCCACTTCCCTGCACTATCCCCATATCCCTTGATTCCATTAATATCCAAAAATCTATATATTGAATTGGATCGAGAAGTTGAAGAGGACCTACAGATAAGTTTTTTACTTTTCATTATGGGCTTGGAGGAGCAGGAATGTTTCTCTGGGAAGGTTTAGGCCTCCCCTGCCCAAGACTTCACCCCCTTCCCTACTGGAAGATTGCCTCAGAGCACCTTGTTGTCCTGCCGGAATCCAGCGGGCAGTGCCCTTCCACAGTAAAAGTCTTAAAATGAAATACTGCCTCTCTGCTGCTAATGAGCCTGCAAAGGCAAATCTCCATTGTTATTGCCAGATAGCTGTACCCGGGACTGCAGATAATGTTGGTTGCATAGTGGCAGGTGCAGACAGTACACATCTTATGCCATCTGATTTTCCTGGTACATCTTTGTTTTTCGATTACATCCAGTGAGAGATGAGCACTGAAAGAAATATCTATAGTTTGCAATTGCATGGCAGGAAAAAACAATGAACATGGCAACTTTGAGACAGCCATTCCCACAGGTGAGAACCGAGCTGGCCTTTAACTCTATTTGGAATGCGGGGAGATTAGCGCACTGCCTTGCAAGGGATGAGGAAAATTACAGGCATCCCCATTAACATTTAATTTGCATCAGATTTAAATGAATAGTGAAATTGTCGTATATTTCTGTGGAAGAAAGCCGAACGCTATCAAGAATGTAATGCAATAGCGGACGGAAAGCGAATGAGTTGATGGTTTTCCAGCCCCCAATTGACAATTCTCATCAGCGAAAACACTTTCACCAGCAGGAATTTCCTAGCTATATTTTAACAAAGTAAATTAAAAGTAGTGCCAGATGGAAAATGGGAGGCTGTTCTAACTGTAGTAAATCAATATCATTATTCTGAAGGATAGATGCTTAGCACAATGGTATCCTGATGTCAATAAGACATTTATTTTAATGTGTTGTTGACATACTGCAGGGAAGCAACGTGTCAGCCTAATTACAGCATTAAAATAAAAAGGAATATTGTAATATTGAGGCTTTTTCTTTGATGCCTCACTTTGCAAATTAGCACACATCTTCAATATTTACCTTTCAACATATAATTTGCTCCTGGTTTCATCCTGAAACTGTTTTTATATAACTACAGTAAATCTTTTCAGTGTGGATAAATACACTGTTCCAAAAATGCATTTTGAAAAAGACATAAAAGATACCACATTCAGAATTTTTAATGAAGACCTGAAAATGACAACAGGAAAAATGGCAGACAAATGAGAGAAACGAAGATTAAAAACATAAAGCTAACAGTTGGAGTCAGCAATTAGTCAGTGCGTTAATGCTTGGTCAATATCCAACAAATAGGTGTGAATTGTGGTGCTATCAAATTAAAACCTTCACTACACTATTCTTTGCATCAGAGCATAAGAACATAAGATGTAAGAGCAGGAGTCGGTCATTTGGCCTCTCGAGCCTGCTTTGCCATTCAATAAGATCATGGCTGATCTGATCTTGGCCTCAACTCCACTTCCCTGCCCGCTCCCCATAACCCTTGACTCCCTTACCATTCAAAAATCTGTCTATCTCCACCTTAAATATATTCAATGACCCAGCCTCCACAGCTCTCTGGGAAGAGAATTCCAAAGATTCACGACCCTCTGAGAGAAGAAATTCCTCCTCATTTCCGTTTTAAATCGGTGTCCCCTTATTCTGAAATTATGCCCCCTAGTTCTAGATTCCCCCACGAGGGGAAACTTCCTCTCTGCATCTACCCTGTCAAGCCCCTTCAGAATCTTATATGTTTCAATAAGATTCCCTTTCATTCTTCTAAACTCCAATGAGTATAGGCCCAACCTGCTCAACCTTTCTTCATAAGACAACTCCTTCATCTCCGGAATCAACCTCGTGAACCTTCTCTGAACTGCCTCCAATGCAAGTATATCCTTCCTTAAATGAGGAGACCAAAACTGTACACAGTTCTCCAGGTGTGGTCTCACCAACGCCCTGTACAGTCGTAACAGGACTTCCCTAATTTACACTCCATTCCCTTTGCAATAAAGGCCAACATTCCATTTGCCTTCCTAATTACTTGCTGTACCTGCATGCTAACTTTTTGTGATTCATGTACAAGGACTCCCAGATCCCTCTGTACCTCAGCATTTTGTAATCTCTCCCCATTTAAATAATAATGTGCTTTTTTATTTTTCCTACCAAAGTGGATAACCTCGCATTTTCCCACATTATACTCCATCTGCCAGATTTTTGCCCACTCACTTAGCCTATCCATATCCCTTTGGAGATTCTTTGCGTCCTCCACACAATTTGCTTTCCCACCTATCTTTGTATCATCAGCAAATTTGGCTACATTACACTCGGTCCCTTCATCCAAGTCATTAATATAGATTGTAAATAGTTGAGGCCCCAGCACTGAACCCTGCAGCACCCCACCAGTTACAGTTTGCCAACCTGAAAATGACCCATTTATCCCGACTCTCTGTTTTCTGTTAGTTATCCAATCCTCTATCCATGCTAATATATTACCCTCAACCCCATGAGCTCTTATCTTGTGCAGTAACCTTTTATGTGGCACCTTATCGAATGCCTTGTGGAAATCCAATGAACTAATGAACTAATGAATAAAATAGTTAATTCTGATCGTAAATCACAAAAACAAATTCAACAAGGCTTAGAAAGCCTTAAGGGTGACTGGGTTATCATACTCCACTTAGGTTTGAATCTAGCCTAGACAGACAGGACTAAAGATTGTTCTCTCCGATGACTGTGAAGCCTTGGATTTGTGAGGGTCCAATGGCTTTGCCATGATTGAGCACAGGTCAAGATTTTGGATGTGCATGGGCATTTCACAGCAGGCAAAATTGGGGGACAAAGGAAGGCTGAGATGCCTCATTGAAAAATTAGAATTGTGATAATGAGTTCCCATGTTGAAATTTTTGCTGTTTTTTCAAACACCACTGCCAGCGCTCACCTAACTCATATTAAATTGGTGTTAGACTAAGGCACTGATGGTGCTTCTGAAGTTGGAATCTTTAAGTCTGGTTACAGTTCCCAAGTTTAATTGAATCTTGTGTGTTTTAGAAACATTGAGGTCGAAATTCAGGCATGTGGGGGCGTGCAAGATATATTGTCTGCACCTGAATGGCAAGGTCGGTGGCGCCCCCGATATTGGACCTTTGCCTCATTTCAATGGAGCGAAGAGGAAACCAAGATTGGGCTGCTGCTAGCATCTCGGGTTGTGAGATAGGAGGTTGAGGGGTTGGGGGGGGGATCGGAGGCCAGGTCTGGGGGAGAGGCGGCGATTCGGGGGGGTGGGTGGAGCGGCATTGATCGGGGAGGGAGCGGTGGCCCATGTTTGTTTAATGTGGGGTGGGGAAGGGCACTCCTTTCGTGCCCCTATTCTGTCTACTAGAAGCAATGCCATTATAAACGCAGTGTTAAAGTGAGTACAGAAAAATAATAACTTTGGAGGAAAATAATGGATTCGCATATGGGAAAACCCTTATTCCTATGTTATGACAATGAAGTTGACAAGGATGTGGAGGAGACACAGATAGAGGCTAGAAGAGTGAGGCACCACAAAAGGCATCAACAGTTGACCCATAGATATCCATTCAACAGGATTTACCGACAATGGTTTTGAAACATGTGTTTCCCCCCCAAAGACTGTTGGGGAGTTATGCTAGCTGCTGGCTAAAGTCTAAAATCCCCATCAACAAGGAGCACAGCTTCATCAGAGACTGTAAAAATGATTGCATCCTTCAATAGTATGTAACTGGGTCCTTCTAGATTGTCTTGTGACTAAAGTCACATCAGTCATTCAGCCATGAGCCACCGTATTAAGAAGGGTTGTGAATGTTCTGCTCATCAAGAGTGACATACTTAAGTACGAAACTAGAGTATCAGACTTAAATAAAGTCAATTACACAGGTATGAGGGGTGAGTTGGCTAAGGTAGATTGGGAAATTAGATTAAAAGGTAGATAAACAATGGTGAACATTTAAAGAAATATTTCAACGAATATACTTTCCATTGAGAAATAAAAACTCCACGGGAAAAGTGATCCATCCATGGCTAACTAAAGAGTTTAAGGATAGTATTAGATTAAAAGAAAAGGCTTATAATGTTGCCAAGAAGAATAGTAAGCCTGAGGAGCAGGAGAGTTTTAGAAACCAGCAAAGGGTGACCAAAAAATTGATGAAGAGGGAGAAAATAGAATATGAGAGTAAACCAGCAAGAAATATGAAAACAGATTGTAAGAGCTTCTAAAAGTATGTAAAAAGGAAGAGAGTAGCAAAAGTAAATGTGAGTCCCTTAGAGGCCGAGACAGGAGAAATTATAATGCGGAATAAGGAAATGGCAGAGACATTAAACAAATATTGGCCCAGAAATTCGGCCGAATACGGGAGAGTACGCACTGTGTACTCACCCGTATTCGGTCCCGAAGTGCTGGTTTCCTGCATGCACTGCGCATGCGCGGGAAACCGGTACTTCCGATATTGCGAAGGGGGCGGTTCCTAAGTGAACCGCGTGCGCACTACAGGCTGTGCGCACGCAGCACACTTAGGTTTTTTTTCAGGTTTGAACGCGAGGGTAAGTATGGAAGATTTTACACATGAGAAAAGGAGGTGTAAGACCCCCTTTTAACAAGGTAAGTAGTTAATTAAGTATTATTTTAAAAATTTTCAACAGGTTTATCTTTTTTAGAGACTTTAAAGAAAGGTAAGTTTATTTTTATAACTTTTAAAAAGAATTACATTTTTTTCAAAAATTTAATTTTTGTTTAAAGTGGTTAATTTATTTAACTATAGTTATTTTATTAATGTGATGGTTTTTTTTTAAATTTAATTGAGGTTTAGCTGTTCTTTTGGGGGCAAGTTGTATTCATAGTTTTGACAGGTCTCATGTCAAAACTATGAATGAAAGATGGTGTGCTGCCATTGGCTCTCACTGGCTCACGTGATCCCAGAGGTCGCATCGAACTAACTGCGCCTCTGGGACACGCACACACTGCACCAGGGAGAGGCCCGGGACCAGAAGTTCGTGTGGGCCCGAACCATAAAGGCAGGCACGGTAGTTAAGATCACGCACGATCCTTACCCCCGCGGCAACCATCGAAGTCTAATTTCTGGGCCAATGTATCTGTCTTCGCAGTAGAAGAATCAAAAAACATACCAGAAATAGTGGGGAGCCAAGGGTCTAATGAGAGTGAGGAACTTAAAGTAAAGATAGCCTGACATCAGTCGTCGGGAAAATGCTGGAATCCATTATTAAGGAAGTGGTAAAAGGGCACTTAGAAAATCATAATATGATTAAGCAGATGGTTTTATGAAAGGGAAATCATGTTTAACAAATTTATTAGAGTTTTTTGAGGATGTAACGAGCAGGGTAGATAAAGGGGAACCAGTGGATATAGTATATTTGGATTTCCAAAAGGCATTCGATAAGCTGCCACATAAAAGGTTGCTACGCAAGATAAGGGCTCATGGGGTTGGAGGTAATACATTAGCATGAATAATGGATTGGTTAATGGACAGAAAACAGAGGGTAGGGATAAGCGGGTCATTTTCCGGTTGGCAGGCTATAACTAGTGGGGTGCCACAAGGATCAGTGCTTGGGCCTCAGCCATTTACAATCTATATTATTGACTCAGATGAAGAGACTGAGTACAATGTATTCAAGTTTGCTGACGATACAAAGCTAGGTGGGGAAAGTAAGCTGTGAGGAGCACACAAAGAGCCTGCAAAGGGATATAGACAGGTTAAGTGACTGGGCAATAAGGTGGCAGATGGAGTATAATGTGGGGTTAATGTGAGGTTATTCACTTTGGTAGGAAGAATAGAAAAACAGAATATTTTTTAAATGGTGAGAAACTATTACATGTTGGTGTTCAGAGGGATTTAGGCGTCCTCGTACAGGAAACACTGAAAGTTAGCATACAGGTACAGCAAGCAATTAGGAAGGCAAATGGCATGTTGGCCTTTATTGCAAGGGGGTTGGAGTACAAGAGTAAGGAAGTCTTATTGCAATTGTACAGGGCTTTGGTGAGACCACACCTGGAGTACTGCGCACAGTTTTGGTCTCCTTATCTGAGGAAGGGCATACTTGCCTTTGAGGTGGTGCAACAAAGGTTCACTAGATTGATCCCTGGGATGAGAGGGTTGTCCTATGTGGCGAGATTCAGTAGATTGGGCCTATACTGTCTGGAGTTTGGAAGAATGAGAGGTGATCTCATTGAAACATATAAGATCCTGAGGGGGATTAACAGGGTAGACGCTGAGAGGTTGTTTCCCCTGGCTGGAGAGTCTAGAACTCGGAGGTATAGTCTCAGGATAAGGGGGTGTCCATTCAAGACTGAGATGAGGAGGAATTTGTTCACTCAGAGGGTTGTGAATCTTTGGAATTTTCTACCCCAAAGGGCTGTGAATGCTGAGTTGTTGAGTATATTCAAGGCTGAGTTGGATAGATTTTTGGACTCTAGTGGAATCAAGGGATATGGGGATCGGGTGGGAAAGTGGAGTTGAGGGCAATGTTCAGCCATAATCTTATTGAATGGTGGAGCAGGCTTGAAGGGCCGTATGGCCTACTCCTGCTCCAAGTTTGTATATTCTTATGTTCTTTTGTTCTAATCTGAGGAATCTCTGTACCTGTTGCTTCATTATAGGGAATGGCCTCCACCTTACGATAGCAAAATACTGCGGATGCTGGAAATCCGAAATAACAACAGAAAACGCTGGAAAAACTCAGCAGGCCAGGCAGCATCCGTGGAGTTGGTGGTGGGATCACGCTGGAGGTGGCGGAAATGGCGGAGGATGATCCGTTGAATGTGGAGGCTGGTGGGGTGAAAGGTGAGGACAAGGGGAATTCTATCGTGGTTCCGGGAGGGAGGGGCAGGGGTGAGGGCAGAAGTGCGGGAGATAGAACGGACACGGTCGAGGTTTTGTCTCTGTTTCCCCCAACTCATATGGTGACCTCAACCATGCCAAGGTTACAATTTTTGGCAGTAACCCTTACTTCATTCATCTGGGTTAGCATGTTTACAGCATTTTCTGGGGTTTCCGTGGCTCTTCTGCCGAAGTTCTGGAAGATGAGTGGGAGAACCCTCACAGAAATTCAGCCACAGTACATTTTACAATTTCAGATTTTACATTGTCTAGTGGATCCATGTGAGAATATGCCCAGTTAAGTGATGATATGAGTCTTTGTTCCATTCTTGGTTTTTTACAAATAATTCAAAAGCAGTTACGAATCCGCCTATCTTGGCCCCTTCTTAAAACTTGGTGTCAGGCTGGATTTAGTGAAATTATTCCATTCAGAGTTATAGGCTAGATCAACTGTATCCTCATTTACTGGACTTGCTGTCAATAGTCCTTTTTATACTAATTGATGAGCATACCCTTGGTGTTTCTCCTTTTTTCTGCCTCCTGTTTGCGTACATATTCTATGTCTTGTCACTGTTCCTCCGTCTTGAACCTGCAGTGTTCCTTCTCCTCCTCGTGCTGTTTCTTCACAGTCTCACAATATTCCTTTGCCGCCTCCAGTTTCAGCACCTCTAGCTGGTACGCACATTTCTTTGCTTTTTCCTCAGCTGCCAAATGAGCTAATTCAAGCTCTTTGTCTATTTCAGTCTCTGAGTCCTTTTAGACATTTTTTTATCAGTTGCTGTTTGTTACTGCTCAACCTATTCTAAAGTTTAACAAAAGTATGAACAACCTGTCGGTCTGTGCATGATATTCTATCCTAGCTCATGTGCCACCGCAGTTCGGGTTCTCAGATTGACTATTCTCCCTTGGAAGATAGAAAAGTAACAGTTTTGTCTGATGCAGGGACTGCAGAGTAAACTGGACTGGACACAAATTTTCTCAATCTTAACCTTTACATTTGTTGCCGGCCTACCAAGCATTTTTTTGTATTTATTCTCAGGATGTGGGTAATGATGGCTAAGCCCCGTTTGTTGCCCATCCCTGATTGTCCTGATAAGGTGGTGTTAGACCTTCTCCTTGAACCACTGAAATCCTTGTTAGGTAGGGAATTCTTGGATTTTGACCCAGTAAAAAAGAAGGAACAATGATATACGGTCAAGGCACATTGGCCCAGATTTTGCGGTCAGCGGCGAACAAATTTACATTAAACTTACATTCAGTTGCAGTTATTAGAGATTCAAAACAGGGCTCACTACAGGGGATCTGGGACCTGTGTGAACAGGGCAAGCAATGGTGTGTCTCATTAACCAATCAGGTTGAAGAATCCTTACTGAGACATGCAGGCCTAGAAATTGGATAAAGCCCGAAAACGGGCAGTGTCATGCGCCAGCGCCATTTGCCTGCACCTGTTCAAAGTGGTGCAGCAGCATGCAAAATATGTGCTGCCTGCTCATTATAATGATTGACCTTCCACCCTATCAACAACCTTCCCTTTTGTTCTTCCCTCCCCTACCCCCTTTCTCTGCCTCTGCACTTGGTTAAAACCTTGCTATATCTCTAACTTTTCCAGTTCTGATGAATGGTCAGAACTCCCACTCTGATCTCTCTGTCCTTGGACTCTTACACTGTTCCAACGAAGCTCAATGTAAGCTCGAGGAACAGCACCTCATCTTTCGATTAGGTATTTTACAGCTTTCTGGACTCAGCATTGAGTTCAACAATTTCAGATCATAACCACCGCTCCCATTTTTTCGGATGGCAGCTGTTGATGATTCTGCTATTCCCATTTACACCTTTTCTAGACCCATCTTTTGTTTCTTTACTTGTCCCACTACCATCTCCTTTTGCCTTGTACAATCATGCCTTTTGTCATTTAATCTCTCCTGCCTTACACCCTATCAGACACCTTCCCTTTTGTTCTTTCCTCCCCCTCCCCCCTTTCCCTGCCCCTGCACTTGCTTAAAACCTTGCTATATCTCTAACTTTTCCAGTTCTGATGAAAGGTCATCGACCTGAAACGTTAACTCTGTTTCTCTCTCCACAGATGCTGCCTGACCTGCTGAATATTTCCAGCACTTTCTGTTTTTATGATTGGAGCGCTGATCTCAGCGATAACCGTGCTGCTGATTGGCATAGCGCTGAACAGGGGTGGGGGGGTGAGGCGCAATATCAGGTGCAGTCTAATGGCCAATAAAGTTTGGCCGAGGCTCTCTGCACTGCTTAAAGATGAGGCGTTTTGTTGCAGAAACACCTCATTGTCATTCTGGAGCAAGCCATGGCACAGCAACCAAGGGAGCGAGCAAGAAGGTTTTCAGATGCTGTACTGGAAGTCTTTGTGGTGCAACGAAGGTGGGCAAGCAGGGCCAATAAGGGAAAAATACTCTGAAAACTTCCTCTCCGACCCCCGCAGTCAATCAAAACCAGTCCAGAAGATCAAATGGACCTAATGTTATCTATATATACCTGCTATATGATGCGATCTCTGCCCCAGTCAAGAACCAGTCCAGCTCCCTCTTGAAGGAATGCAGAGAGTCAGCACCCACCACACCAGCCAGCAATGTATTCCAGAGGCTCAGTACTGTCTGGGAAAAGAAGAACCGCCCAACATTCAGTCTATTCCTAATCTTACATCATTTAAACTCATGTCCCCTGGTCCTCCCAAATCTGTTAAACTGGAATAATTTATTAATAGGCATGCTATTCAGCCCTTTAATTATTTTATAGACCTCTATCAGGTCACCTCTATGTCTACACTGCTCTAAAGTAAATAGACCAAGGTCCTTCAGCCTATCAAAGTATTTGAGGTTCTTTAAGCTCAGAATCATTCTCGTCGCTCTCCTCTAGACCTTTTCCAAGGCCACTATATCAACCACAATATAAGGACCATGCCTCCAGCAGTCTACACCCCATGCTCTGGAATTGCCTCCCTAAACCCCTCGTCCTCTGCGCTTCCCTCTCCACCTTTAAGGCCATCTTTAAAATCCACCTATTTGGCCATGTTTTTGATCATCCCTCCTAATATCTCCTTCTTTGTCTCTGCATCCATTTTTGTCTGATTACTCATCTGTGAACCACCTTGGGATGTTTTTCTACTTTAAAGGCGCTATATAAAAGCAGGAGGCCATTTGCAGAAGGTTGTGGGAGGAGATTGCTGGCTCTGTCGTGGCCACCAGTGTGGTTCCAAGGACCTGGATCCAGTGCTGAAAAAAGTTTAATGACCTCACTTGGCAGGTCAAGGAGAATGAAGGCTTCACCAAATGGCATTTCCCACCATCTGCACCACAAGCCTCACACACTGCTCAATGCACCACACCCCCATCGATCACCTACCAACAATCTCTAGATATCACCACTCATACCTCACAATCATGGCTTCACTTCACCCTCATAACCTTACCACTGCTGCAAAACGCACACCCACATCTCATAACTTGCACACAGTGACAGCTATTCAACTATGGCAGATACATCACCCAAACACATTGCACTATACTCACTGACACACTTCCTTTTCTCTTGCAGGCAAATGTGGCACATAACAGGAGGAAACAACGGCAGACGGGAGGTGGCCAAGCTGCAATAGAGAACCTGACTGACCTGGAGGAATCGGTGCTTGAAATTATTGGAGGGGCAGTGACGGAGTCCGTGGCCAGTGCAGAAGTTGAAGCCATTGCTGATGATGATTGTACGGCCATACCTAATCGTTCTTCTCACATCCCACTTGCCCCTCATCCCACAATCTCTTCTCACTTTCAAGCTTCTGATGGTATATGCATGGATATCTTGCTTTTCCCTCCTTACCTCACCATATTCTGATCCTTGTGCCTTTCTCCTTTCAGATACCCAAGAACTGCCAGCAGGCCAGCCTGTCCCTTATGTTGAGCAAACTGAAGGAGGAGACGAACAAGAAGAAGAAGAAGCAGAGGCACCAGCACTGCAGACATCAGCTCAGAAAATGGCCCTGCGCGGAATTTCGAGGGTCGTGTAGAGATTCGGGGATCTGGCCAATTAACCCTTTCACTCCTAAGTTCCAAAAGATTTGACTTGACCTGTATTTGTGACAGTGATTATATTTTGTTCAGTGTAAGTGAGACTTGATACATTACAGCATCTGAGCAGTAGTCTAACAATGTGCAATCGTGAGTTACATTACCTATTATGCCCTGGGTAGAGGTCGCAATCTCCACGAGCAAACCCCCGCCGGCCCCTCAGTCCTCTTGACACTATGTCCGGTTGGTGTCACACATGTGGTCCCTCCACCAGCCCGTCTCTCCTTGGCCCATCTGATGGATTCTCCCAAGCTTCCAGCCAAATGCCTCTACAACTTAAGTGTCTGAGAGACCCCTTCTTATACCCTAACACTCATTTAAAACCTATGGGGGGATAAATTTGGTTGCTTTGCAACTAGCGCCTGGGCGCAGCGCCGCCAACACCTCCCGCGAAATTCAGCGGGAGGTTAGCAGCGGCACTAACCGTTAGCGCCCCACGGCGCTGCGCTGCCGGTGATGACATCATCACCGTGCGCAGTGCCCCAGCTGCGATCTTCGGTAGCGCCCTCTGACTTACTGCCGGACGCTATGTCTGACGGGGTCAGGGGGGCCTACCTGCGATGGCGTGGCACTATTTAAAGGCGAGGTGCCGGGTGGCCATTTTTGTTGCTGGCCGCCTGCCAGCACCTGCCTCGGCTCCCGTCCCCGGCCTCCTGACCTGCCCCCCGCAGAGTGCCAGCTGCGCTCCATGAGCCCGGCACTTCTCTTGAGTGCCGGGCTCTTTTGCCAGCACTCCGATCCCCGGTGGCCCAGCTGGGCCCCGGGTCGCGCTGCGCAAGGCCCCTCCCTTTAAGAAGGGGAGGAAGGCCTGCAATACCGCGGCACGTTGCGCCACGATATTCCCTCGCAGCGCCCCAAGAGGGAGGCGGGGCGCTTCCAGTAGCGCCCCGCTTCCCTCTTGGGGCGCTACCACTCAATTCCGGCTGCGGGGTGCTAATTTCTCTAGGGCGCTAGCGCCCCAGCGAAGTTAGCACCCAAAGTGGGCGTGACTCAATTTCTCCCCCATGGAGCCCTCCTGAACTAATCACTGGCCTACACCTCAAAACCAAAATCCAATCATATAGATGCTACATCCGCAGTACCTTGGCTTACACAGGTTCTTATGACACCATTACATCATCTGTTTTTGACCATCAAGACTCATATCTGGGGTAGTTATGGCAACACAAACGGAACATGTCCCCAAGTGTAGTGATATGGTGCCCTTGCTGTTTGCCTATGTTTTTAATTCACTGCAGACATCATAACATTCCAACACAGTGGCAGCTACCCCTGTCCTTGCTTCCCAGGCTAGCTGCCCTCTATTTGACCATGGCAATCATCTTTCTCACCCCATGTTGTCTGGTTACAGCTTACTCACAGACTTTTAATTATAAGCAAAAGGGTTACATGTCATGTATAATTCAGGTTATCATTGCACACAGTTGATGATTACAAACTTCTACATTTAATTCTTACACACGATTATAAAACCATTACTGATGTTTATAAGATATTAATGATTATAAGATATCAAAACAAGTATTCTAAAAATCAACTAATCCATGATAATCTTACAGTCCCTTTGCCTCTTATCTCTGTCCCTTGAATTCCATTAATTCTTTAGCCTTGGGTCCCACGAACAGGCTGCTGTCTTGTTCTGCTAGGAATGCATCTGTAATTTGGCCAAGCAAGACCCAGCTCCTTTGTTTCTTCCATTTTAAATCTATTCGCGTCTACCCAGGGCAAATTACACTAGTTTAAAAGCATGATTATTCAAGAATCGCCGTATATTTCTTCTTCTTCTTCTTAGGCAGTCCCTTGGAACCGAAGATGACTTGTTTCCACACTTAAAATGAGTTCTCAGGCGACTGATGAGTCCGATGCGGGACCTACAGTCTCTGTTTCACTATATTAAAACAAGCATGGGCAATAATCTGTGATTGTACCTAATTTTTAACCCCCCTATTTGCCATGATATATTGCAGACAAAAATGTTTCATTTTGCCGCGTCATTCCACCCATCCTTTGGTACCCGTGAGTGCTGCCAACTTTTTCTTCTTCTTAGGCAGTCCCTCGGAACCGAGGATGACTTGCTTCCACATTAAAAAATGAGTTCTCAGGTGACTGATGAGTCCAATGCGGGACCTACAGTCTCTGTCACAGGTGGGGCAGACGGTGGTTGAAGGGGCGGGTGGGTGGGGTGCTTGGGTTGACGTGCGCTCCTTCCGCTACTTGCGCTTGGCTTCCGCTTGCTCCCGGCGAAGAGACTCGAGGTGTTCACGCCTTCCTGGATGCTTCTCCTCCACTTGAGCCAGGTGTCGGTGGGGATGTTGCACTTTTTCAAGGAGGCTTTGAGGGTGTCCTTGAAGCATTTCCTCTGCCCACCTGGGGCTCTCTTGCCATGTCGGAGCTCCAAGTAGAGCGCCGTATATCTCACAACAGTTACATAATACAAACTTGAACCCATAATTAATAATACTTATTTCATTTAATCCATGTTAGTTAGTAGGGGGAATCCGAAATGGAGAGCTCCCAGGATTCTCACAGATCTGCACATGGTGAGTCACCGAGCACGAGTAGGCTGCAGCCAGACCAGGGGGAAAAGGTAGCGCAGGTGCCAGCTCCCCGGAGGGCGAGTTCACGCATGAGTTCTACTGCACAGGACTCAGATGATGACCTCAATGGGGCAGCCTTCAGAAGAAGGGCAATAGGCATGTACACAGAAATGCTAGGTGCAATGGCAAGCCTGCCAGAAAGCCTCTTGTCAGTGTCAGGGAGGAATCCGGCTCAAACATTGGACAGGGCATGGCGCAGAACTTGGCACCCATGTTTTCTAGGATGGAAGTGATGGACAACTCCAGGAGAGACCCTGTGGACCCAACCATGATGCTGCGTGTGATGGGCAATGTCACGGCTTCCATTGCAGCATAGACGGAAGTGACCCAATGTCTCACTGCTGCACTGGAATCTCAGACTGCTGCCATCATCGCTGGGTTTACGAGTCTCGAATGGACCTTGCAGGGTGTTGTAGCAGTCCAGCAATCTGTCCTCCAACAGATTGCTAGGAATACTGAGGCGCCACCCCAGGGGTGTGACAGTGGGTCTGTGGAGCAAGAACCTACTGTCCTCTCTCAGGATGACTGCATTCCTACTCCCACCACTGCCACTCCATCATTGCCCTTGCCACTGCCTATCAGCCAGCCAGCCCAGACAGCTGCCACCCATGCCGAGGTGGTGCAGTCTACAGCCGGGCTTTCTAAGTCCACAGCTGGTCGAGGTCGTTGTACAAGGCCATCTGTAGTTTCCCCCACTGAAAGTCAGCAGCCTTTCACCAGCCATGCCGCAGCCACTGGGGGAGCACTGCGTAGGAGCACTAGAGTAGGTAAAGGCACACGAAAGACAGACACTAAGGGAATGCACATGGGTGAATAGTTGCTGTTGTCATTTTGATTGCCTTTGGATAAATTTATGATTTTTGTTTGGAATGTGTGTTTTGTGGTGGCTCTCATTTCAGCTTTGTGCCCAGAAGGATGCTGTGATGTTCCGTGACAGAGGAGTGTATGATGGGGAAGTGGTGAGCAACAGGGATCTGGGGTTTCATTCACTGGAATCAGAGTCTAATGAAGTGTTCATGGACAGCCCGTCCGGAACAGGGACTTGCTGCCTGCCTACTCCCTCCCTCTTCTTCCTCTTCCTCTTCCTCCTCCTCATCCTATTCCTCCTCCTCTTGCTCTTCCTCCTCCTTCTCTCCCTCCTCCTCCTCCTGAGGTGGTCCCGCAATCCCTGGTGGCAAGAGCTGTGCCCTCATGATGGCCAAGTTGTGGAACATGCAGCAGACCACCACGAAATGGGACACCTGCTCCGGTGAGTGCTGGAGAGCTCATCCAGTGTGGTCAAGGCAGTGGAACAGTTGCTTGAGCACCCTGATGGTCTGCTCGATGATGTTCCTGGACAGCATGGCTCTCATTATATGAGTGCTGGCCACAAGTGGTGGAGTTGCGGAGGGGAGTCATCAGCCAGGTGCAGAGTGGATAGCCCTTGTCTCCGAGCAGCCACCCTCGGGTTTGACGTGGTGGCTGGAAGATTGCTGGCACACCGGACTGGCGCAGGATGAAGGCATCATGACTGCTGCCAAGATACCAGGCATTCACCATCATGATGCGCTGGGTGTGGTCGCACAACAACTACACATTAAGTGAGTGGTAGCCTTTGCGGTTATGGAATATCTCAGGATTGGTAACTGTGCCCGCAAAGCCACGTGTGTGCAGTCGATAGTGCCCTGCACCATGGGGAAACCTGCTATCCTTGCAAAGCCACATGTGCACTCGTCCTGCTTCTCTCTTTTGAGCGAGAAGACAATGGAGTCCCTTCTCCTGGAGTAGAGAGCCTCAGTGACCTGTCGGATGCAGCGATGGACGGCGAACTGGGAGATGTTAGTTATGACTCCTGCTGCAGATTGGAAGGATCCGCTGGCGAAGAAATTGAGGGCCACGGTGACCTTGAGGGTCACTGGGAGAGCCATGGTTGCCCTGCTCTGAGGCTGCAGGTCTGGTTGCAGGTGGTGGCAGAGTTCTGTGACCGCCTCCTTGGTGAAGCGGAGCTTCCTAATACACTACTCCTCGCTTAAGTGGCGGTAAGAGAAGTGGTCTCGGAAGACCCTAGGTGGCTAAGGCCTCCTGCTGATAGCCCTCCTGCCCCTCCTCCTCCTCCCTCTGTGAATATCTTCTCTTCTTCGCTGCCTCCACTCCCTCTCCCAAAGATACTTGAGCTCAGGGGGGACTGCAAGTCGAGCCCCCATGACTTTGAGCAAGTGGTGTGAGCAGAAGCCTTTTAATGAGAAGCAAGGCATTCTCCACTTGCAGCAACACTCCCTGTCACCTCAGCAACTTTAAACATGTGTAGAAACTTAGACAGAGCCCATAAAACTGAGAAACCATTTCAGCTGCAAGTTGTTGTTGATGATCCCTTTATATAGCGCTACTGGGGGGTCCTTCCTGCTGTTGAATGCTTGATCAGCTGGTCGTGATTAAGAGCAGGCAATAAGTGGAGCGGTGATGTCGAAAATGGCAGATTGTGCGTCAAATCAGCATCGCATTCTCATTGACATCACAATCTGCCTCATTTCCATTTCTCTAGCGAACGCTGGCAACAGCAGCACTGCTGACCTGCCGAAAATGGCGGCCGCCACGAGACCCGCCGGAAGCGAGCAGAAGCGAGTCACCCACCATTTTTTCCTCAAAACAGGACTTAACGGTCGGTGCTAATCCCCTGAATTTCTAGGCCGCAGAATCTAAACCAGGAAGTGTCAGTTAGAATAGTTAATTCAATGTCAAATCATGTACAGAAAACAAAATACAGAGAGGGGAAGAAAGATGGGATTAAGAGAGAGATATAAAAGAGACAGAAAGAAAAAGTAGAAAAAAGTAATTAAAAATTTTTTTTGAATCTCTAACAATAATGAAAATCTGAAAGTATGAGACTCCACACATGTAAAAGTTAATTTTCAGTGCCGGTGAGGTTGTTTGGCAGTAATTAAGACTTATCACCAACGTTCCCTTTCGTGGCCGCGCAGTGCTCTGGAGCTTTTAAATGAGAAAAACTGCACATGCGGGTATTTTGAATGGGTCATGCAGCCCCTTAAAGGGGCAGTGCACCCAAAAAAATTAATGGGAACATTGCTTATCACGGTGTTAAAATTCACTTACACTTGAATGGACAAGCCCAAACTATTTCTGGCATGTTTAGTGTTTATCTATCAAGTAAGAACAGCAAATTCACCCCCTTTCATGTATTTGAATGCCGAGGCTCTCGGCACAATACTGTTATAGCAAAGCTTCTGGAGGAGGAGGGGCGATTTGGACAGCAACTTCCTGATTTCCATGTTTAACTGCGCATGTGCGGTCGCCAGAAGTTGCTGTCTGATTTACTGTTTAATAACAGTGAGCGCTGATAGCCTCACCATTATTTCTACCACAAAGTCTGGGCCAATGATTTGTGACTTGGAGGGAAATTGGATGAGATGGTGTTTTCTTTAGTATCTTGTTGCTCTTGTCCTTCTTGGTGTTGGAGACTGTGGAGTGGGGAGATGCTTTTGAAGTAACCTCAGTGAGTTGCTGCAGTGCAACTTGTATATAATATATGCTACAGCAATAGTGTGCCGGTGATGGAGGTGGATTTTTTTTATTTGTTTCTGGGATGTGGGCGTCGCCGGCATGGCCAACATTTATTGTCCATCCCTTGAGAAGGTGGTGGTGAGGCTTGCTATGCCATTTCAGAGGGAACCACATTGCTGTGGGTCTGGAGTCATATAGGCCAGACCAGGTAAGGATGGCAGATTTCCCCTAAAGGACATTAGTGGATTTTTATGACAATCCAGTAGTTTCATGGTCACCATTACTGGTACTAGCTTTTTATTCCAGATTTATTTAATTAAATGAATTTAAATTCCCCAGCTGCCACGGTGGGATTTGAACTCATATCTCCCAGATCATTAGTCCAGGCATCTAGGATTATTAGTCTAGTAACATAACCACTATGCTACCGTACCCTTAAATGCTGCTGGACTATTTCCAGCATTTTCTGTTTTGATTTCAGATTTCCAGCATCCACAGTATTTTGATTTTGTGGAAGAGAGTAAGGGCAAGAAATTCATATACTTACCGCCACCTGTTAGCGCCAGCGATTCTCGAAAAAATGGCGGCTGCCACTCTTGCGCCAGCTGGAGTGGAGGCCGCCATATTCGTGGGCCCTTTTGCGCTGCAGGTAACTGGCAGCGCCCTGTAAAAAAAAGGCGGCGCGGTGATGTCACGCCGACTTAAAGTCACCTACGCGAACTTCGACCCGAGCGCTCAATTCAGACGCTGACAGGGGCAGTATCTGCAGCTGTTAAAGGGACACACACATCATTCAGGTAAGTTTGAATGGAAGGGTTTGGCCTTGGTTTTTTGGATTTTATTGAAGTGGTGGCTTGTTGCAATATATATGAAAAGGTATTTAAGTGTTTTGGGAGTGCTGCTGGATGCTTGCAAGGGCTTGGATGGTAAGTGAACGCCTTTGAGAAGACAAAACACGCTGCGAATACTCAGCAGGTCATGCTACTAGCCTGACCAACTGAGTATTTGCAGCATCTTATGCTGTCATTTCCCATTTACAGCATCCGCTTGCAGAGGGAAGAGGAAGACGCAGAAGAGGAGGAATCAGACGGAAGGATGCATCCCAGACAGCCCCTTTGTGGCCCGCATATCCCGGATGGAATCATCCGCCTGCGGTCTCACTGGCTGGGCAGACTACCTCTTCTTGTTGACCCACTGGCTGGGCAGGCTGCATTTCATGGGTGTGTGAAACAAGGGTGGAGTTGTGCCGACAGGGGGGAGGGAAACCTAGAGGTGCATGCCAGATGGAGGATAATGTACGAGAATACCCGCATCTTACATCCTTTCAGCTCCGCCGCTGGCCAAGGGCTCAGCCATGCCCCTGGCAAGACTGGCCTGCACCGTCCCCTCCAAGAGGGTGAGGTAATGCTAGAAACGGTAGATGTGCCTTGTCATTGGTGCAGATTGTTGGTAGGTGAGTGTTTGGTGGTTGTGCATTGAGCAGTGTGTGAGGCTCGTGGTGCAGTTGGTAGGAGACGGCTTTGGAAGATGCATTCACTGACCTTGACCAGTGGTCTGAGGTCATGAAGCTTCTTTGGGCACTGGAGCCGGGTGGTGGGGGCGACACTGCTGGCAGTGACGGCCTTGGTAATGTACTCCCACATTGTTATGTCTGGAGGGTCTCCTGGCCCCTGTGGGTAGAGGGCCAGTTTTACGGTGTTGACCTCCTGCACAAAGCTGGAGTGCTGCATGCAAGACCCTGGGTGGCCCTTCCCTGGCTTGCTGAGCCATTTGTGTTTGTGCTGAGACAGTTTTCCCATTTGTTCAGTTTAGGAAGGTAATTCAGTTTTAAGAGCTGAATAATCACATTTGGAACTTCTTTTAAATATTGAATATTTGTAAAAAAAAAAATGAGAAAGGGCTGAAAATGTATTGAATCAGTGCATTTTATTTTGTCTTGCTTCAATGTGGATGGCCCCTTTAAATTTCAGAGCTCCTCACTGCCCACAATGCATTGCGAGCTTCACAGCCTCGCACACAGACGCACCAGGACTACAATTTGGTCCCGGATCCTCGTGCAGCACCACCAGGACGGTGTTGCACCTAAGGTTAGCGCTGTACCACCTACCTCCATGCCCCTCAAACCAATTTAGGTCGGTTAGCGCTGCGGCCATTTCGGGCGGCCGTTAACAGCAGTTGGCGGTGACACTGACTGCTTTGCTGACGATCACCAATTTTTCCCCCCTAAAGGTTTTACTGGCAACAATGGCATAAAAGGTGGAAATGAGGGAGTGCTAAAGCATATCGATAACTGATATTGAGTTAGCAGAGGTGCTGATCAAGCAGACTGCTCTGTCTTAGATAATGTCAAACTTTTTGAATGTTGTTGCAGCGGCACTCATCCAGGTTCATAGTGAGAATTCTTACACTCCAAACTTGAGCCTTGTAGATGGTGAAGATTCTTTAAAGGGGTGGGGATAAGCCACTTGTCACAGAGTACCCAATCTCTGCTCTACTCGTGCAGCCACAGTGTTTTTTTTAATTTGTTTATGGGATGTGGGCATTGCTGGCAAGGCCAGCATTTATTGCCCATTCCTAATTGCCCTTGAGAAGGTGGTGGTGAGCTGCCTTCTTGAACTGCTGCAGTCCATGTGGTGAAGGTACTCGCACAGTGCTGTTAGGGAGGGAGTTCCAGGATTTTGACCCAGTTACGATGAAGGATCGGCGATATACTTCTAAGTCAGGATGGTGTGTGACTTGGAGGGGAACTTGGGGGTGGTGGTGTTCCCATGCGCCTGCTGCCCTTGTCCTTCTAGGTGGAAGAGGTCGTGGGTTTAGGAGTTGCTGCCGAAGAAGCCTTGGCGAGTTGCTGCAGTGCATCTTGTAGATGGTACACACTGCAGCCGCGGTACGCCAGTGGTGGAGGGAGTGAATGTTTAAGGTGGTGGATGGGGTGCCAATCAAGCGGGCTGCTTTCTCCTGGATAGTGTCGAGCTTCTTGAGTGTTGTTAGAGCTGCACTCATCCAGGCAAGTGGAGAGTATTCCATCACACTCCTTACTTGTGCCTTGTAGATGGTGGAAAGGCTTTGGGGAGTCAGGAGGTGAGACACTCGCCGCAGAATACCTAGCCTCTGACGTGCTCTTGTTGCCACAGTATTTATGTGGCTCATCAATGGTGACCCCCAGGATGTTGATGGTGGGGGATTCGGCGATGGTAATGCCGTTGAATGTCAAGGGGCGGTGCTTCGACTCTCGCTTGTTGGAGATAGTCATTGCCTGGCACTTCTGTGGCACGAATGTTACCTGCCACTTCTCAGCCCAAGCCTGAACGTCGTCCAGGTCTTGTTGCATGTGGTCATGGACTGCTTCATTATCTGAGGAGTTGTGAATGGCACTGGACACTGTGCAGTCATCAGCGAACATCCCCATTTCTGAACTTATGTTGGAGGGAAGGTCATTGATGAAGCAGCTGAAGATGGTTGGGCCTAGGACACTGCCCTGAGGAACTCCTGCAGTGATGTCCTGGGGCTGTGATGATTGACATTCAACCACCACAACCATCTTCCTTTGTGCTAGGTATGACTCCAGCCAGTGGAGAGTTTTCCCCCCCGATTCCCATTGACGTCAGTTTTACTAGGGCTCCTTGATGCCACACTCGGTCAAATGCTGCCTTGATGTCAAGGGCAGTCACTCTCACCTCACCTCTGGAATTCAGCTCCTTTGTCCATGTTTGGACCAAGGCTGTAATGAGGTCGGGAGCCGAGTGGTCTTGGCGGAACCCAATCTGGGCATCAGTGAGCAGGTTATTGGTGAGTAAGTGCCGCTTGATAGCACTGTCGATGACACCTTCCATCACTTTGCTGATGATTGAGAGTAGACTGATGGGGTGGTAATTGGCCAGATTGGATTTGTCCAGCTTTTTGTGGGCAGGACATACCTGGGCAGTTTTCCACATTGTCGGATAGATGCCAGTGTTGTAGCTGTACTGGAACAGCTTGGCTAGAGGCGCGGCTAGTTCTGGAGCACAAGTCTTCAGCAGAATAGCTGGGATGTTGTCGGGGCCCATAGCCTTTGCTGTATCCAGTGCGCTCAGCCATTTCTTGAGTTGGCTATTTCAGTTCAGCTTCTGGTCAATGGTGAGCCCAGCATGGTTGATGTTTGGAGGACACAGCAATGGTGGTGCTGCTAAAGGTTAGGGGAGATGATTGGACCTTTTGTTGTTGGAATGCTGGTATGCCTGCTTCCAATTGGCATATTGGCGGCTGATGCTGTACCAGGCTAAGGAACTGTAAACTCCCAGCCTGGAGTCCCTGCCCCCAACCATGCTCCATTTTACACCAGTTACCTTGTTTGTTTGGGAGGAGGTTTCACCACCAAGAATGCCCACCGGAAACTGCAAGAGTATCCAGCTCTCATGACTCTGCCACCTGACTCCTGCCAGAGTTACATGGTGGCAGATTGAGGTGGGATGGTGCAGCCTGTTGGGGATGGTGGTGGCATTGAATCTCTGGATTCAGGGTCAAGCAATGTCCTTGCAACAACTGGAGCCATGCTGAAGTGGTTGCTAGCGCCACTATTCGGCACTTCCTCAATCCAGAAAGGAGCCTGCTGTAGTTGTAGAATGTGCAGCCGCCTTCAGATGAACCTGTCTCATCAGACCCTTCTCCTTTGACCTTCCTGGGGCTGGGCACCCCAGCTGCATGACCAGTGGACTGCATGGACGCTGAGAACGTCGTGGATAGCACGTTTAGCAAGTTGGTCACACCGCAGGTAAAGGGTGTACAGGCAGGAAGTGAATCGGTGACCACCAAGCAGAGTAAGAGGTGCAGGCAGGTAGTACAGGGGTCCCCTGTGTTGCCATCCCCCTCTCAAACAGATATACCACTTTGGATGCTGTTGGGGGGGATGACTTATCAGGGGAAGGCAGCAGCAGCCAACTTCCTGGCACCATGGGTGGCTCTGCTGCACAGGCTGGGAGGAAAAAGTGTGGAAGAGCTATAGTGATAGGAGATTCAATTGTAAAGGGAATAGATAGGCGTTTCTGCGGCTGCAAACGAGACTCCAGGATGGTGTGTAGCCAACCTGGTGCAAGGGTCAAGGACGTCTCGGAGCGGCTACAGAACATTTTGGACGGGGAGGGCGAACAGCCAGTTGTCGTGATGCACATAGGCATCAACGATATAGGTAAAAAAACAGGATGAGGTCCTAAAAGCAGAATATAGGGAGTTAGGAGGTAAATTAAAAAATAGGACCTCAAAGGTAGTAATCTCAGGATTGCTACCAGTGCCACGTGCTAGTCAGAGTAGAAATAGGAGGATATTTCAAATGAATACGTGGCTAGAGGAATGGTGCAAGGGGGAGGGATTCAAATTCCTTGGACATTGGAACCGGTTCTGGGGGAGATGGGACCAGTACAAACGGGACAGTCTGCACCTGGGCAGGGCCGGGACCGATGTCCTAGGGGGAGTGTTTGCTAGTGCTGTTGGGGAGGGTTTAAACTAAAGTGGCAGGGGGTTGGGAACCAGAACAGGGAGACAGAGGAAAGGGAAACAAGGATAAATGCAAAAGACAGGAAGGAGAAAAACTAAAGTAGAAGGCAAAGAACTGAACGGTTTAAATCAAACATAGTCACAGTAAATAATAATTCATAAAGGTCTGAGAGCGTTAAAAAAACAAGCCTGAAGGCTTTGTGTCTTAATGCAAGGAGCATTCGGAACAAGGTGGATGAATTAGCTGCGCAAATAGAGGTAAATGAATACAATTTGATTGGGATTACAGAAACATGGCCCCAGGGTGGCCAAGGCTGGGAACTCAACATCCAGGGTTATTCAATATTTAGGAAAGAAGGGCAAAAAAGAAAGGGAGGTGGGGTAGCATTGCTGGTTAAAGAGCGGATTAACACAATTGAAAGGAAGGATATTAGCTCTGATGGTGCGGAATCTGTATGGGTAGAACTGAGAAATACCAAGGGGCAGAAAATGTTAGTGGGAGTGGTATATAGACCTCCAAACAGTAATACGGAGGTTGGGGACGGCATTAAAAGGGAAATTAGAGAAGCATGCAGAAAGGGCACAGCAGTCATCATGGGTGACTTTAATTTACATATAGATTGGGCTTACCAAATTAGTAAAAATACTGTGGAGGAGGAATTCCTAGAATGTTTACGGGATGGTTTTCTGGAACAATGTGTCAAGGAACCAACCAGAGATCAGGCCATCTTAGACTGGGTATTATGTAACGAGAAAGGATTAATTAGCAATCTTGTTGTACGAGGCCCCTTGGGTCAGAGTGATCATAATATGATAGAATTCTTCATTAGGATGGAGAGTGAAGTAGTTGAATCAGAGACTAGGATCCTGAATTTAAATAAAGGAATCTACGATGGTATGAGGCGCGAATTGGGTAGGATTGATTGGGGAATGTCACTCAAAGGGTTGACGGTGGATAGGCAATGGCAAACATTCAAAGACTGCATGGATGAACTACAGAATTTGTTCATCCCAGTGTGGCATAAGAATAAAACAAAAAGGGTGACTCAACCGTGGCTAACAAGGGAAATTAGGGATAGCATAAGATCCAAGGAGAGGACATATAAATTGGCCAGAAAAAGCGGTAACCCTGAGGATTGGGAGCAGTTTAGGATTCAACAAAGGAGGACAAAGGGATTAATTAAGAAGGGGAAAATAGAATATGAAAGTAAGCTTGCTGGGAACATAAAAACTGACTGTAAGAGCTTTTATAGATATGTGAAGAGAAAAAGATTAGCGAAATCAAGTGTAGGTCCCTTGCAGTCAGAAGCGGGGGAAGTTATAATAGGGAGCAAAGAAATGGCAGACCAATTAAATACATATTTTGGTTCTGTCTTCACAAAGGAGGACACAAATAACCTCCCAGAGATGTTGGAGAACATACGGTCTGATGAAAGGGAGGAACTGAAAGAAATCAATATTTGGAGGGAAATGATGTTAGGGAAATTGATGGGCTAGAAGGCCGATAAATCCCCAGGGCCTGATAATCTACATCCTAGGGTACTTAAGGAAGTGGCCCTTGAAATAGTAGATGCATTGCTGATCATCTTCCAACATTCGATGGAATCTGGAACTGTACCCATGGATTGGAGGGTAGCTAATGTAACCCCACTATTCAAAAAGGGTGGTAGAGAGAAAGCGGGGAATTACAGGTAAGCCTGACATCGGTAGTGGGGAAAATGCTAGAGTCCATTATAAAGGATGTAATAGCTGAGCACTTGAAAAACAGTGACAGGATTGGACAAAGTCAACATGGATTTACAAAAGGTAAATCGTGCTTGACTAATCTACTGGAATTTTTTGAGGATGTAACTGGGAAAATAGATAAGGGAGAACCAGTAGATGTGGTGTATTTGGACTTTCAAAAGGCTTTCGATAAGGTCCCGCATAAGAAATTAGCGTGTAAAGTTGAGGCACATGGGATTGGGGGCAAGGTATTGACTTGGATAGAGAACTGGTTGGCGGACAGAAAGCAGAGAGTAGGAATTAATGGGTCTTTTTCCGAGTGGCAAGCAGTGACTAGTGGGGTACCGCAGGGATCGGTCCTTGGACCCCAGCTATTCACAATATACATTAATGATCTAGATAAGGGAACTAAATGTAATATCTCCAAGTTTGCAGATGACACAAAGCTGGGTGAGAGTGTATGCTGCGAGGAGGATACCGAGAAACTCCAGGATGATTTGGATAGGTTGGGTGAGTGGGCAGAAGCGTGGCAGATGCAATATAACGTGGATAAATGCGAGGTTATCCACTTTGGTGTCAAAAACAGAAAGGCAGATTATTATCTGAATGGCAATAGATTGGGAGAAGGGGAAGTGCAACGAGACCTGGGTGTCCTTGTGCACCAGTCGCTGAAGGTAAGCATGCAGGTGCAGCAGCTGGTGAAGAAGGCAAATGGTATGTTGACCTTCACAGCGAAAGGGTTTGAGTATAGGAACAGGGATGTCCTGCTGCAGTTGTACAGGGCCTTGGTGAGACCACATCTTGAGTACTGTGTGCAGTTTTGGTCGCCTTATCTGAGGAAGGATGTTCTTGCCATGGAAGGAGTTCAGCGAAGATTCACAAGGCTGATACCTGGGATGGCAGGAATGACATATGAGGAGAGATTGGGTCGATTGGGCTTATACTCGCTGGAATATAGAAGAATGAGAGGGGATCTCATCGAAACATATAAAATTCTGACAGGTCTGGACAAACTAGATGCAGGAAGAATGTCCCCAATTGTCGGAGAGTCCAGAACCAGGGGTCATAATCTAAGGATAAGGGGTAAGCCATTTAGGACAGAAATGAGGAAGAATTTCTTCACCAAAGAGAGTGGTGAACCTGTGGAATTCTCTACCACAGAAGGTAGTTGAGGCCAAGTCATTAAATATATTCAAGAAGGAGATAGATATATTTCTTAAGGCTAAAGGGATCAAGGAATATGGGGAGAAGGCAGGGACAGGGTACTGAGTTTGGATGATCAGCCATGATCTCATCAAATGGCGGAGCAGGCTCGAGGGGCCGAATGGCCTACTCCTGCTCCTATCTTCTATGTTTCTATGAGAGCAATCCATAGAGTACTTTGGATGTGGTTAAAGCTCACCATCACTGCTGTTTCCTAACAATCTTTTAGTCTGTGAAATCTGATCATAACTGACTCCTGTGTCTGATCATAACTGACGTTGAGTGTCCTCAATGGCATCAGATGCCACTTGTGAGAGAATGTTGTGCTGTGCTCCTTCCTTCATTACTTTGGAGCATTTCTATTGATGGCCGTGAAGATGCACTCGCTCCACGATACTCTACATTTGAGGAAATCCTTTCTGTGTGACTGCAGTGATGTTGGAAGTGCACTGCTGCTCATCATGGACTCAAAGGATATTGCAAAAGCCTTTTGCTATTGCATTAACTCTTCTCTGAAGGCAGACCAAGTAGGATATCAATCCCTTGCCTGTACAGTTGATAATTGCATGGGCTTGCAGAATGGTCAGATTTTTCTTCATCCTCTCCTGCCACCTCCACTTGCTTCTCCTCATTGTGATGTGTGGTTCACCCAGCGTTTCTATGACCAATAAGATCATAATAATATTAATGCCTTGCAAATATAGCCACTGCTGTAAAAATTTAGAAAGGTAGTTAGTGGATAAAGGATCATAATAAATGGAAGGTATTTGCTGGGTGGTTGCACCATGCTTCAGCATATCTGATCTATGATTTGTCCTGCTCCTCCTGGCTCCACATCAAACTTAAAATAAAATTTACCTACCTTTTTGGTGGTGGCCGCATCCATGATTGGAAAACCCGAGCTTAGAAGGCCCGAATCCTGTGCCACTCAGCGCAGCCCAATTTCTTTGAGGTGGTCAAAAAAAGGCATTAGGCTCCTCGCTAGCATGTGCAAGGGGCCTAAAGCCTGTTTTAGACAGCCGCCACAGACGCCTGAAAACTGTCGGAAGCCAATATGGTGTCAGGTATTTTTCAAGCGTCCTTGGGGCACAGGGCACAGCCCTGCAAAATTGAGCATTATTTCATTATTTTCCATGCAGAAAATGAACGTAATAATGACCAATTTCTACCTCCTGGATCAAGTATAAATTGTTGAAACATATATAAAAATTGTTTCAAAAACATAGAAGTGGAAATGTTCTGATTTGATCTGAAAAGAGGCAGAGCAGTACTCTGGGAATGTTATTCTTTGATGAGAACACAACCCATCAAACAGGAGTAAAAACATGCAAATAACTGATAGATCTGGCTCTCTTAATATGGCTGAATCAGAAATGTACTGTTGGATGTTGATTCAGTAGCAAGGCAAGTAAGATGTTCACTTGCCTTGCTACTGATGCAAAAGTAAGGGTCATTGATTAAAAATCTCTCTCTATAGTTTTATCATAGAATCATAACATCTTACCTTTGATCTACAATAGGACCTCCATTCGGCCCGTCGTGCTTGTGTCAGCTCTTTGAAAGAGCTGTCCAATTTAGTCCCACACCCCAGCTTTCTCTCCATAACCCTGCAAATTAGTTCTCTTCAAATACATGTCGAATTGCTCTTTGAAAGTTCCAATGGAATCTGATTCTACCATCCTTTCAGGTAATGGCCCAGAAATTCGTCCGAATGCGGGAGAGTACGCACTGTGTACTCACCCATATTCGGTCCCGAAGTGCCGGTTTCCTGCATGCACTGCGCATGCGCGGGAAACCGGCACTTCCGATATTGCGAAGGGGGCGGTTCCTAAGTGAACCGCGTGCGCACTACAGGCTGTGCGTACGCAGCACACTTAGTTTTTTTTTCAGGTTTGAACGCGAAGGTAAGTGTTGAAGATTTTACACATAAAAAAAGCAGGCGTAAGACCCCCTTTTAACAAGGTAAGTAGTTAATTAAGTATTATTTTAAATTTTTTTCAACAGGTTTATCTTTTTTAGAGACTTTAAAGAAAGGTAAGTTTATTTTTATAACTTTTAAAAAGAATTTAAATTTTTAAAAAATTTTTAATTTTTGTTTAAAGTGGTTAATTTATTTAACTATAGTTATTTTATTAATGTGATGGTTTTTTTTTAAATTTAATTGAGGTTTAGCTGTTCTTTTGGGGGCAATTTGTATTCATAGCTTTCACAGCTCTTCCTGTCAAAACTATGAATGAAAGATGGTGTGCTGCCATTGGCTCTAACTGGCTCACGTGATCCCAGAGGTCGCATCGAACTAACTGCGCCTCTGGGACATGCACACACTGCGCGCCGGCACCAGGGAGAGGCCCAGGAACTGAAGTTCATGTACGCCAAAACCATAAAGGCAGGCGCAGAGTGCGATATCGTGGGGGATCCTTACCCCCGCGGCAACCATCGAACTCCAATTTCCGGGAGAATGTGTTCCAGAACATCATAACCCTCTGTGTGAAATAATTTCTCCTCATTTCCCCTCTAGTTCTTTTGCCAATTATTTTAAATCTATGACCTCTGTTTATCGACGCACTTGCCAGAGGAAAAAGTTTCTCCCTACTTGCTCTATCAAAAACCCTCATAATTTTGAATACCTCTATTAGGTCTCCCCTTAACCTTCCCTGCTCTAAGGAGAACAATCCCAGCTTCTCCAATCTCTCCACATAACTGAAGTCGCTCATCCCTGGTATCATACTGGAGCAATCGCGATGCTGAGGACGTCGTGGATAGCACGTTTAATGAGTTGGTCACACCGCAGGTAAAGGCTGCACAGGCAGGAAGGGAATGGGTGACCACCAGGCAGAGTAGTAGACGCAGGCAAGTAGTGCAGGGGTCCCCTGTGGCCATCCCCCTCTCAAACAGATATACCGCTTTGGATAATGTTGAGGGAGATGGCTTATTGGGGGAAGGCAGCAGCAGCCAACTTCCTGGCACCATGGGTGGTTCTGCTGCACAGGACAGGAGGAAAAAGAGCAGGAGAGCTATAGTGATAGGGGATTCTATTGTAAGGGGAATAGATAGGCGTTTCTGCGGCCACAAACGAGACTCCAGGATGATATGTTGCCTCCCTGGTGCAAGGGTCAAGGATGTCTCGGAGCGGCTGCAGGGCATTCTGGAGGGGGATGGTGAACAGCCAGTTGTCGTGGTGCATATAGGTACCAACGATATAGGTAAAAAACGGGATGAGGTCCTAAAAGCTGAATATAGGGAGTTAGGAGGTAAATTAAAAAATAGGACCTCAAAGGTAGTAATCTCAGGATTGCGACCAGTGCCACGTGCTAGTCAGAGTAGAAATAGAAGGATATTTCAGATGAATACGTGGCTAGAGGAATGGTGCAAGGGGGAGGGATTCAAATTCCTGGGACATTGGAACCAGTTCTGGGGGAGGTGGGACCAGTACAAACTGGACGGTTTGCACCTGGGCAGGACCGGGACCGATGTCCTAGGGGGAGTGTTTGCTAGTGCTGTTGGGGAGGGTTTAAACTAAAATGGCAGGGGGTTGGGAACCTGTGCCAGGAGACAGAGGAAAGGGAAGCAAGGATAGAAGCAAAAGACAGGAAGGAGAAAAGCAAAAGTGGAAGTCAGAGAAATCAGGGGTGTAAATCAAACATGGCCACAGTAAACAATAATTCTAAGAGTGTTAAAAAAACAAGCCTGAAGGCTTTGTGTCTTAATGCAAGGAGCATTCATAATAAGGTGGATGAATTAGCTGCGCAAATAGATATAAACAGATATGATATAATTGGGATTACGGAGACATGGCTCCAGGGTGACCAAGGCTGGGAATTCAACATCCAGGGGTATTCAATATTCAGGAAGGACAGGCAAAAAGGAAAAGGAGGTGGGGTAGCATTGCTGGTTAAAGAGGAGATTAACACAATAGTAAGGAAGGATATTAGCTCTGATGATGTAGAATCTGTACATGTAGAGCTGAGAAATACCAAGGGGCAGAAAACAGTAATGCTGAGGTTGGGGATGGCATTAAATGGGAAATTAGAGACACGTGCAATAAGGGCACAGCAGTTATCATGGGTGACTTTAATCTACATATGGATTGGGCTAACCAAATTAGTAACAATACTGTGGAGGAGGAATTCCTGGAGTGTATACGGGATGGTTTCCTGGACCAATATGTCGAGGAACCAACTAGAGATCAGGCCATCTTAGACTGGGTATTATGTAATGAGAAAGGATTAATTAGCAATCTTGTTGTGTGAGGCCCCTTGGGGAGGAGCGATCATAATATGATAGAATTCTTCATTAAGATGGAGAGTGAAGTAGTTAACTCAGAGACTAGGGTCCTGAATTTAAATAAAGGAAACTACGATGGTATGAGGCATGAGTTTGGCTAGGATTGATTGGGGAATGCCACTCAAAGGGTTGACGGTGGATAGGCAATGGCAAACATTCAAAGACTGCATGGATGAACTACAGAATTTGTTCATCCCTGTGTGGCATAAGAATAAAACAAAAAGGGTGACTCAACCGTGGCTAACAAGGAAATTAGGGATAGCATAAGATCCAAGAAGAGGCATATAAATTGGCCAGAAAAAGCGGTAACCCTGAGGATTGGGAGCAGTTTAGGATTCAACAAAGGAGGACAAAGGGATTAATTAAGAGGGGGAAATAGAGTATGAAAGTAAGCTTGCTGGAACATAAAAACTGAATGTAAGAGCTTTTATAGATATGTGAAGAGAAAAAGATTGGTGAAGTCAAGCGTAGGTCCGTTGCAGTCAGAATCAGGGGAATTTATAATGGGGAACAAAGAAATGGCAGACCAATTAAATACATACTTTGGTTCTGTATTCACAAAGGAGGACACAAATAACCTCTCAGAGATGTCGGGGAACATAGGGTCTAATGAGAGGGAGGAACTGAATGAAATCAGTATTTGTAGGGAAATGGTGTTCGGGAAATTGACGGGATTGAAGGCCGATAAATCCCCAGGGCCTGATAATCTACATCCTAGGGTACTTAAGGAAGTGGCCCTAGAAATAGTAGATGCATTGCTGGTCATCTTCCAAAATTCTATAGACTCTGGAACAGTTCCCATGGATTGGAGGGTAGCTAATGTAACCCCACTATTTAAAAAAGGTGGTAGAGAGAAAACGGGGAATTATAGACCGGTAAGCCTGACATCGGTAGTATGGAAAATGCTAGAGTCCATTATAAAAGATGTAATAGCAGAGCACTTGGAAAACAGTGACAGGATCGGACAAAGTCAACATGGATTTACAAAAGGTAAATCATGCTTGACTAATCTATTGGAATCTTTTGAGGATGTAACTGGTAGAATAGATAAGGGAGACTTTCAGAAGGCTTTTGATAAGGTCCCGCATAAGAGATTAGTGTGCAACGTTAAAGCACATGGGATTGGGGGTAAGGTACTGACTTGGATGGAGAACTGGTTGGCAGACAGGAAGCAAAGAGTTGGAATAAACGGGTCTTTTTCCGAGTGGCAGGTAGTGACTAGTGGGGTACTGCAGGGATCGGTGCTTAGGACCCCAGTTATTCACAACATATATTAATGATCTAGATGAGGGTACTAGATATAATATCTCCAAGTTTGCAGATGACACAAAGCTGGGTGGGCGTGTGTGCTGTGATGAGGATGCAGAGAAACTCCAGTATGATTTGGACAGGTTGGGTGATTGGGCAGATGCATGGCAGATGCAGTATAATGTGGATAAATGCGAGGTTATCCACTTTGATGGCAAAAACAGGAAGGCAGATTATTATCTGAACGGCAATAGATTGGGAAAAGGGGAAGTGCAATGAGACTTGGGAGTCCTTGTACACCAGTCGCTGAAGGTAAGCATGCAGGTGCAGCAGGCGGTTAAGAAGGCAAATGGTATGTCGGCCTTGGTGAGACCACACCTTAAGTATTGTGTGCAGTTTTGGTCGCCTTATCTGAGGAAGGATGTTCTTACCATGGAGGGAGTGCAGCGAAGATTCACCAGACCTGGGATGGCAGGAATGACGTATGAAGAGAGATTGGGTTGTAATGGAATAAGCCATATTCCAAGAAATACATCATCCTATAAACAGATTTTGATATTATTAATACAAGACATACTGAGGTTAAAAGTCTGGAAAGCCTTGACGACACAGGCTGCAAACACAATACAGGCTTCTGAGATAAGATGAAGTGTTGACACAAAAGCTGTAAAACACCACAAGCTTTGAAATGGGAGATGGTTGTAAACACAAAAACAATGCCCCTATTGAAGCAAACCATTGGCGCTTCCAGAAGGTCTGGAGTTTGGGAGAAACACAATGGAATGACCCAAGTAAAGTGTTATAAGCTAACACTCAGGGAAACAGAAACTTAGAACATTAAACAACCATATGCCTTCATAAAGTAACATCAAATAAGACAGGAAACACGATTAAATAAAAAAAAACAATTGAAGTAGCAAGAAAACAAGCAAACACCCCAAGAGAAGTGGTTTTGATTTACATATTGTAAAACATACCTACAGAGAGGCTTTGAAAATAGAATACCAATAGATGACACCAAGCAATTACATTGTTTATGTGTTAAACTTGGAACACCACGGAGTCACGACGTCTGGCTTACAAGCAGTTTAGTGATATTAAGAATTCAGTAGAAAGACTTCCTAAGAATAGCATCAAAAGATAAATCTGTAATAACCATTTTATGATAGGTTTTGAAACACCTAAAGGTAGAGACAGAATTCTAAAAGTTGGCAGCTGAAATGACAGTAAGAATAGAAAAGAATTCAATAAAGAATCACTTGAGATAATTAGCTTACATCAGCAGGAAACTTCAAAGAAAATACCACTAAAAAAAGGTATAAAAATAGAGCTTTTCAGATAGAGAGTCAGAAGTCGCTGGAAGGGCAAGCGTTTCTCAACTTCACAGGCACGCTCTGTAAGTTTTTAACTCTGAGTCTCGGGTAATCAAGGTATTTGATTTTTGGTGGATATTCTGGATTAAGTAATAAGTAGAAGTGTGGAAATGTAATGAAGTTAAGATTTGAGAATAAGGATCTCTGATAAAAAATGTAAGCTATTTGTATTTTGAATGGTTAAAGTTGCGATTGCCATACCAGCTGTTAACTGAATGTCGGCTCTTAAATAAATCTATATAATTTTAAAATTGTCTCAAAGAGTATTCCTGTATCAATCTCGCAAACTCATTTTCTGTACATTCTTCAGTGAGGAGATGCAGAATTCTGGGGGGTTTTCAGGACCCTCATAATATCCGGAAGGTTACAGTTTAGTTAAACTTGTTAAGATTGCTATCTGGAGGACGGTAACATCTTCAGGCTGTTTCTTTCCTTTCGGGAGAGGTAGTCTGACCTTTAGACCCAATTAAGCATCTCTAGGATTCGGCTACCACTAACTTTAGTTGAAGGTGAACGTCTCGGGAATATGCCTGATCTGGGGTCGCCCGAAAAGGGCTCGGACTTGTAATTATCCCTTTAGGGTCGATTAGGCTTATATTCGCTAGAGTTTAGAAGAATGAGAGGGGATTTCATTGAAACTTATAAAATTCTAACAGGGCTAGACAGACTAGATGCAGGAAGGATGTTGCCGATGGCGGGGGAGTCCAGAACCAGGGGTCACAGTCTAAGGATAAGGGATAAGTCATTTAGGACTGAGATGAGGAGGAATTTCTTCACCCAGAGAGTGGTGAACCTGTGGAATTCTCTACCACACAAGGCAGTTGAGGCCAATTCATTAAATAGATTCAAGAAGGAGTTAGATATATTTCTTAAGGCTAAAGGGATCAAGGGATATGGGGAGAAAGCAGGGACAGGGTACTGAATTTGGATGATCAGCCATGATCTCATTAAATGGCGGAACAGGCTCGAGGGGCCGAATGGCCTACTCCTGCTCCTATCTTCTATGTTTCTATGTTTCTATCATCCTGGTTAACCTCCTCTACACCCTCTCCAAGACCTTGACATCCTTCCTAAAGTGTGGTGCTCACAATTGTACACAATACTCCAGCTGAGACCTAACCAGTGATTTGTAAAGGTTTAGCATGACTTCCTTGTTTTTGTATTCAATGCCCTTATTTACAAAGCCAAGTATCCGATACACTTTCTTGACTACCTTATCAACTTGCCCTGCCACCTTCAAGGATTTGAGAATATGCACTAACAGGTCCCTCTGCTGTTGCACCCTTCTCAAAATTGTACCATCAAAGGATAAAACTCCCAGTGCACTGCTTATTTCTATAAAATCAAAGAATTTGCTGATAAGCTTACTGACTTTTAATACTAATAGGGTGAAAAATTTGTCCCCTTAGTGCCTCCCGTTAGTGCAAGCAGATGGCGCTAATGGGGTGCTAGAGCAGTATCGCTGGGGCGAGGCGAATCCATTGCCGCATGCCAAATGCTGCCCCCAAAACCCCCCCCCACTCACCACCACCACCCCGTAGCACCGGCGGCAAGAGTTATCGCCGGGAACGTCAACACCATGTGGATTGCGACGTCAGTAAGTGTGCAATGCTTACTGACCGCCCGATCTGCTAAATTGATTGTCACCACCTACCTTAGCGCCTGAGTAAACACCGACAAGGAGAGCTGGTGTGAAGCACCAGGAAGCCGGCTCTAGGGATGTTATTTAAAGGGATCATCAGTAATCACTTGCAGCTGTCAGGTTAGTGCAGATTCAGTGCTTTCTTGTCAGTTTCACATACTCCAACAGTTTCATTCAGTATTTTCAAGGTTCTTTTTTGTATCAGGAGTCTTGTAGCAACTAAAAAGTAGCTACATTTATTCTTCAAAAAATCAAACTGCTAAACTTGGTAACATTAATGGCAGTCGACCTCGCCCTCCAGGATCTACGATGGAGGGAGCGGAGACAGTGAGAAAGACTGGAACATGTGCCCAGAGGGAAGAGGAGGGCCATCAGGGCTCTTAACAGGAGGCCGTACCCTGCGAGGGTATTCCGAGAGCACTTCGCCTACCTTCAATTAAGCGAGGAGCAGTGTATTAGATGGTCACATAACTCTGCCACCTCCTGTAACCAGACCTCCAGCCTCAGACCAGGTCGACTACAGCTCTCTCAGTGGCAGTCAAGGTCACCGTCGCCCTCAATATTTTCGCCAGCGGAATCTTCCAATCTGCAACAGGAGACACAGCTAACATTTTGCAGTTCACCATCCATCACTGCATCTGGGAGGTCACAGAGGCTCTCTACAGTAGGAGAAGGGACTACATTTACTACCCCATCACCAGAGAGAAGCAGGGCGAGCATGCATATGGCTTTGCCAGGATAGCAGGATTCCCCATGGTGCAGGGCGCCATTGATTGCACACACGTGGCTTTGCGGGCACTGCATAAGAATCCTGAGATCTTCCGCTACCTCAAAGGCTACCACTCACTTAATGTCCAGTTGGTGTACAACCACAGACAGCGAATCCTCAATGTTAATGCCCGCTATCCTGGCAGCAGCCACGATGCCTTCATTCTGTGCCAGATCGGTGTGCCAGCACTCTTCCAGCCACCATGTCAAGCTCACAGCTGGCTGCTCGGAGACAAGGGCTATCCACTCTCCACCTGGCTCATGACTCCCCTCAGCAACCCCAACACTCATGCCCATCACTCATATAATCAGAGCCATGCTGCCACCAGGAACATCATCAAACAGACCATCGGCCTGCTGAAGCAACGGTTCCACTGCCTTAACCGCTTGGGAGGAGGCCTCCAGTACTCGGCTGAGTGGGTGTCCCATTTCATGGTGGTCTGCTGCATGTTCCACAACTTGGCCATCATGAGGACCCAACCCTTGCCACCAGAGATTGTGGGACCACCTCAGGAGGAGGAAGAGGGAGAGGAGGAGGAGGAGGAGGAGGAGGAAAAGGAAGACGAGGAGGAGGAGGACGAGGAGGAGGAGGAGGAACAGGAGCGAGGGAGGAGGCAGCCACTCAATCGGCCTTCCGGAAGGATGGTCCGTGACCACTTCATCAGACTGCGGTTTGAATGAATTAAACCCCAGATTCGCGTTGCTCACCAAATCCCCATCATTCCATCCCTGTCGCAGGCCATATCACAGCGCAAAGCTGAAATGAGATACACCAGAAAAGAATCCAAACTGAATTAATAACTTTATCAAAAATCAGTGAACACATATTTACACCAAAAATATTAACTATTCACCCTTCTGCAAACCATTAGTGCCTGTTTTTACTGTGCCTTTGCCTACTCTAGTGCTCCTACGAAGTGTTGGCCCAGTGGCTGCAGCATGGTGGGTGGAAGGCTGCTGAGTGTCCGTGCAGGAGACTTCAGATGGCCTTGCAGGACACCCTCGACCAGCTCTGGGCCTGGAAGGCCCGGCTGTACACTGCACCACCTGAGGCTGGGCGGCACCAGTCTGGGTTGGCTGGATAACAGGCAGCGACAAGGGCAATGGCAGAGTGGCAGTGGTGGGAGCTGGAATGCTGTCATCCTGAGAGAGGACAGCAGGTTCCTGCTCCACTGACCCACTGCCACTCCCCCAGGGCAGCACCTCAGCATCCTTAGCAATCTGTTGGAGCACAGATTGCTGGCCTGCTGCGACACCGTGAAAGCTCCGGTCGACAGTGGTGGGCCCAGCCATGATGGCAGCAGTCAGAGTTTGTGTGGCATCAAGCTGAGACTGCATGAGAGCAGTCTGAGATTGGATGCCACCAAGCATAGACTGCATTACAGCACTACGACGTTGCGTTGCTTCCGCCTGTGCTGCAATGGAAGCTGCCAGATCGCCCATCACACACGGCATCAGGTCTGGGTCGCCATGGTCTGGGAGTCTACCATCCTTTGCAGACTGGAAATGATGGGCTCCGTGGTGTGTGCAGAGCCTTGTGCAATGTTGGAGGTGGACTCCTCCACACTCCTTATCATTGCTGAGATGCTCTCAGGTACCCTTGCCATTGCACCTATCCTCTCCGTGTGCATGTCCACCACCCTTCTTCTAAACACCTCCTCATCGAGGTCCTCATCTGAGTCCTGTGCAGCAGAACTCGCGCGCGAACTCGCCCTCCGGGGAGCTGGCCCCCGAGCTACCCTTTCCCCTTGGCCTTGCTGCAGCCCACTCGTCCCAGTGCTCAGGTGCTTGTTCATTATCTGAAAGCATAAAGGCACAAGAGCCGGGTTAAGGTGAGGGGAGGGGGTCAGGAAGGGAGAAAGGCATGCATACAACATGATTAGTTGGAAAGTACAAAACGCTTGTGGAGTGAGGGGGAAGTGGAATATGAGAAGAAGGAGTAGGGATGAACATGCTGTTGTTGTCCCCAAGGGGGTCAACGTCGCCAGTGGCCACGGCGCCCACCACCTGGCGCCCAATAATCTGCAGCACTCTATCCTCCAGCGCAGACAGTGGTTGAGTGTCGGCTTGTCCCCTGCCTGTGCGTTCCTGCTCCCTCCTGTTGCGAGCCACTTTGGCCAGCAAGGGAAAGGAAAATGTGTGAGTGTGTGTGGAACAATGTGTTTGGGCGATACGCCTGCCATAGGTGAATAGCTGTCATTGTGTGCAAGGTGTGAGATGTGGGTGTGAGTGTTGGTAGGTAGAGATTGTTGATGGGTCAGTGCTAGTGGTGTGGTGCTTTTTGCAGTGTGTGAAGATTGTGGTACAGATGGTGGTATGTAGCCTTTGTTGAAGCATTGACTCACCCTGACCACCCAGGTGAGGTTGTTAAATTTTTTCCTGCACTGTGTATGGGTGCTACCCGAGATGTGCTGCGCTACCTCCCTCCACATGGTATGGAAGACTTGTGGCGAGGCCCTCCTGCTACTTGCTGAGTAGAGCACCGTCTTCCGTCTCACCACAGTGAAAACCAATGCCTCCAATGCTTGATCGCTGAATCTGTGGGCTCTCTCCCTGGGGCGTGGATCTGCCATGAGTACACCTGGTTAAGTTCGCCGGCTCCTTCTCCTTGTCCTGCTTCTGCTTGCTGAGGCAGCTGCACAGCTAGCAATGCTGAGAATGAGGTGCTGCAGCATCAATGAACCTCCCCTTTAAGTACTGAAAAAAGCCTGTGGCAATCATGACTTGTGATTAGACTGCCCCTGATATTGGTCCACCCTTTGAGTGTAATACCAATGAGCTTGGGCTTTAAGACTTGAATTAGGACTCCAAGGGGGAAAAATTCAGCTGCTTGCGCCTCCCGTTAGCGCCTTAAATGGGCGCTAATGGGGCGTAAAGCAGCTAACGCCCGGGCGCAGCGCCGCCCACGCCTCCCGAAAAATTTAGTGGGAGGTTAGCGGCGGCGGCAGCCGGTAGCGCCCTGTGGCGCTGCGCCGCCGGCGATGACGTCATCGCCGTGCACAGCGCCCCGCTCGCGCCCCGGCCGTGATCTTCAGTCGCGCCCCCTGATTTACCGCCAGACGCTATGTCCGACGGGTTCAGGGGGGCGTACGTGCGGCCGGGGCGGCGATATTTAAAGGGGAGGTGGCAGGCGGCCATTTTTGTTGCTGGCCGCCTGCCAGCACCTGCCCCCGTTGCTGTCCCCGGCCCCCGTGAAGCCCCCCCACCGTGAAGTGCCGGCTGCGCTCCAAGAGCCCGGCACTTCTCTTGAGTGCCGGGCTCTTTTGCCGGCACTCCCGATCCCTGGGAGCCCAGCTGGGCCCGGGTTCGCGCTGCGCAAGGCCCCTCCCCTTTAAGAAGGGGAGGAAGGCCTGCAATACCGCGGCGCGACGTGCCGCAGCGCGTGGCGCTGCGGCACGTAGCGCCAGGATATTCACTCGCAGCGCCCCAAGAGGGATGCGGGGTGCTTCCAGTTGCGCCCCGCTTCCCTCTTGGGGCGCAACCACTGAAGTTCCGGCGCGGGGCCGCTAATTTTTTCGGGGCGCTAAAAGTCGCGCCCCGGCGAGGTTAGCGCCCCAAATGGGGCGCGACTCAATTTTTACCCCCAATAATTTTTTTGAGCAGTGAGCACGAATTTTGCGTGCAGTCTAAAGCATTAGTGCCTGGCACTAATTCTCCAGCTTTTCTACTGGCACCACCCATTCCTTGGCTATAATGAATTCCTCACCCTGGAAGCGCCCAACCAAATATGGAGTGGCGTATTCAAATAAGATGCTAATGATGGAATGTAATATATTTTACTCCATTACCACATTAGCAATATTGGACACTTTTTTTTATTCATTCTCAGGATGTGGGTATTGCTGGCATGACTGGCATTTCTTGCCTATTCCTAGACTAGTAACACCAACATTTATTGACTTCCAGTCTTGCTCGGGCCTGTGGAGCAGATTTAAAATTTAAATAGCCCACTCCAGTATGTGTACTATACCACAGCAAATTATGCTGTGAAACAGCATAGCTTGGGCGACAGCCGACCCCTTTAAGCTACAACAGCCGCCAGAGCCCTGCAACAGAAGCAATGTTATATTCGACCCTCTTTGTGGCAGGCTTTCTGTGCAGATCAAAGCACTATTGGCTTCCCTGCCAATAGGACACCCTGGGAAAATTGCCCGGGTTAACGGTGGGACAGATGGGTGGCTGGAATTTCTGTCTTGCCACACTTTGGCAGCATTGCTACTGAAGTGGAAATTCTCACCTGTTGCACGTTGTGAAAATATGAAATGCTTTGAATTTTAAAATATCCAGCTCGGATATGTTGTTGATGTTAGATGTGCTGAGAATTAGCAAGAACCATCAACATTCCATACAGATTGCATTTTCTTGCATGTACAGATCCTTCCAAAAGTTTTCCTTCATCACTGTTGGAAAACTTTCTCCAAATCAGTAGGTATAGGAATTTCACTTCTCACCTACATTGCAGAAGAAGGAAGACCTTGTAAAGAATACAGTTGTATTTTAAATAACACATCAATTACTGTTCCTGAAAATATGACAATCTCACACAAACACTTTTACCTTTTTTTATATTCGCTTATGAGATCTGGGCATCGCTGGCAAGGCCAGCATTTATTGCCCATCTCTAGTTGCCCTTGAGAAGGTGGTGGTGAGCGACCTTCCTGAACTGCTGCAGTCCGTGTGATGGAGGTACTCCCACAGTGCTGTTAGGTAGGGAGTTCCAGGATTTTGACCCAGTGACGATGAAGGATCGGCGATATACTTCTAAGTCAGGATGGTGTGTGACTTGGAGGGGAACTTGGAGGTGGTGGCGGTCCCATGCGCCTGCTGCCTTTGTCCTTCTAGGTGGAAGAGGTCACGAGTTTGGGAGGTGCTGCCGAAGAAGCCTTGGCGAGTTGCTGCAGTGCATCTTGGAGATGGTACACACTGCAGCCACGGTACGCCAGTGGTGGAGGGAGTGAATGTTTATGGTGATGGATGGGGTGCCAATCAAGCGGGCTGCTTTGTCCTGGATGGTGTCGAGCTTCTTCGGTGTTGTTGGAGCTGCACTCATCCAGGCAAGTGGAGAGTATTCCATCACACTCCTTACTTGTGCATTGTAGATGGTGGAAAGGCTTTGGGGAGTCAGGAGGTGAGACACTTGCCGCAGAATACCTAACCTCTGACCTGCTCCTGTTGTCACAGTATTTATGTGGCTGGTCCAGTTAAGTTTCTGGTTAATGGTGACCCCCCAGGATGTTGATAGTGGGGGAATTTGTCGATGGTAATTCCATTGAATGTTAAGGGGAGGTGGTTAGACTCTCGCTTGTTGGAGATAGTCATTGCCTGGCACTTTTGTGGCACGAATGTAACCTGCCACTTATCAGCCCAAGCCTGAACGTCGTCCAGGTCTTGTTGCATGTGGGCATGGACTGCTTCATTATCTGAGGAGTTGTGAATGGCGCTGAACACTGTGCAGTCATCAGCGAACATCCCCATTTCTGACCTTATGTTGGAGGGAAGGTCATTGAGGAAGCAGCTGAAGATGGTTGGGCCTAGGACACTGCCCTGAGGAACTCCTGCAGCGATGTCCTGGGGCTGTGATGATTGACCTTCAACCACCACAACCATCTTCCTTTGTGCTAGGTTTGACTCCAGCCAGTGAAGCGTTTTCCCCCTGATTCCCATTGACTTCATTATTACGAGGGCTCCTTGATGCCAAACTCGGTCAAATGCTGCCTTGATGTCAAGGGCAGTCACTTTCACCTCACCTCTGGAATTCAGCTCCTTTGTCCATGTTTGGACCAAGGCTGTAATGAGGTTGGTAGTTGAGTGGTCTTGGCGGAACCCAAACTGGGCATCAGTGAGCAGGTTATTGGTGAGTAAGTGCCGCTTGATAGCACTGTCGATGACACCTTCCATCACTTTGCTGATGATTGAGAGTAGACTGATGGGGCGTTAATTGGCCAGATTGGATTTGTCCTGTTTTTTGTGGACAGGACATACCTGGGCAGTTTTCCACATTGTCGGATAGATGCCAGTGTTGTAGCTGTACTGGAACAGCTTGGCTAAAGGCGCGGCTAGTTCTGGAGCACAAGTCTTCAGCACGATAGCCGGGATGTTGTCGGGGCCATAGCTTTTGCTCTATCCAGTGCGCTCAGCCGTTTCTTGATATCACATGGAGTGAAACGAATTGGCTGAAGACTGGCTTCTGTGAAGGTGGGGACCTCAGGAGTAGGCCGATATGGATCATCCACTCGGCACTTATGGCTGAAGTTGGTTGCAAATGCTTCAGCCTTGTCTTTTGCACTCATGTGCTGGGCTCCACTATCATTGAGGATGAGGATATTCTTGGAGCCTCCACCTCCCGTTAGTTGTTTAATGGTCCACCACCATCACGACTGGATGTGGCAGGACTGCAGAGCTTTGATCTGATCCATTGATTGTGGGATCGCTTAGCCCTGTCTATAGCATGCTGCTTCTGCTTTTTAGCATGCATGTAGTCTTGTGTTGCAGCTTCCCCAGGTTGGCACCTCATTTTCAGGTACGCCTGGTGCTGCTCCTGGCATGCTCTTCTACACTCCTTGTTTAACCAGGGTTGGTCCCCTGGCTTGGTGGTAATGGTAGAGTGAGAGATATGCCAGGCCATGAGGTTACAGATTGTGGTGGAATACAATTCTGCTGCTGCTGCTGGTCCACAGCGCCTCATGGATGCCCAGTTTTGAGCTGCTAGATCTGTTCTGAATCTATCCCATTTAGCACGGTGGTAGTGCCACACAACACGATGGAGGGTGTCCTCAGTGTGAAGTCGGGACTTCGTCTCCACAATGACTGTGCGGTGGTCACTGCTACCAATGCTGTCATGGACAAATGCATCTGTGACAGGTAGATTGGTGAGGACGAGGTCAAGTAGATTTTTCCCTCGTGTTGGTTCTCTCACCACCCGTCGCAGGCCCAGACTGGCAGTTATGTCCTTCAGGACTTGGCCAGCTCAGTCAGTAGTGGTGCTACCGAGCCACTTTTGGTGATGGACATTGAAGTCCCCCACCCAGACTACATTCTGTTCCCTTGCTACTCTCAGTGCTTCTTCCAAGTGGTGTTCAACATGGAGGAGTACTGATTCATCAGCTGAGGGAGGGCGGTAGGTGGTAATCAGCAGGAGGTTTTTTACAATGTATTTTAACTTCCATCCGGGTTTATTTTCTTCTTTCTTGCTTACATTATTTTTTTTGTTAGCTTCTGTCTGTTTGTATCTCCTTTACACTGGCTTGAAATTGTTAGAGCAACCTGAATATCAATGTTGTTGACTCGGAATTGCTAAGTTGGAAAATGTGCAATTGTCGCCAATAACGTTGAGAGTGAGGTATAGTGCTCAATTACTGCCATTGCTCACCTAGTACAACATTGCCTGAAGAATGTTGAATTTGGACGCTAATGCTCAAAATATTCAATGGGGCAATTAATTTTTTAAACATGTAGTTAAGAGTGAAACATCTCACGTTGCTATACGAATGTATAATTTGGTCATTCATCTCACTCAAATGGCACAGACGTGGCTGGAAAGGCTGCATTTGGAATTTTCATTTAAAGCTGAGCTGCTGCAAATTTTCTTTCCATGTTCCATGTTTGCTGGAATTTCCGGGGTGAGTATAAGTATGGCGGAGCAGAATCCCTGCCCGCCCTCGTTCGAGGCTTGAGATCCTATTCCAAATTCCTGTAACAGGGTCCCTTACATGTCCAAGAGGAGCCGCTGGAACCTCAGGAAGGAGAACCTGACCCAAGCCAATCTACCCTTTCAAGGCAGAGCGGGGTGCTCCAGAAACAATAATGGGCAGAAGAATTTTTTTTCGTTTATTTCTTTAGCTCCCATTGGAACCATGGACCATGTACAGCAGGCACCTCCAAGCAAGGGAGAGGTACCACCAACGCTGCCTCCGCAAGATCCTGCAAATCCATTGGCAGGATAGGCGCACCAACGTCAGTGTTCTCGCTCAGGCCAACATCCCCAGCATCGAAGCTTTGACCACGCTCGATCAGCTCCGATGGACAGGTCACACTGTCCGCATGCCCGATACGAGACTCCCAAAACAAGCGCTCTGCTCGGAGCTCCGGCACAGCAAGAGAGCCCCAGGTGGGCAGAGGAAACGCTTCAAGGACACCCTCAAAGCCTCCTTGAAAAAGTGTAACATCCCCACCGACACCTGGGAATCCCTGGCCCAAGACCGCACAAAGTGGAGGAGAAGCATCCGGGAAGGCGCCGAACACCTCGAGTCTCTTCGCCGGGAGCAAGCGGAAGCCAAGCGCAGGCAGCGCAAGGAGCGCACGTCAACCCAAGCACCCCACCCACCCGCCCCTTCAACCACCGTCTGCCCCACCTGTGACAGAGACTGTAGGTCCCGCATTGGACTCATCAGTCACCTGCGAACTCATTTTTAACGTGGAAGCAAGTCATCCTCGGTTCCGAGGGACTGCCTAAGAAGAAGAAGAAGATTGGAACCACTCTGATGAGAGAATGTAATCGATGCCCTCTGGGACTGATTACCTTTCTCTAGTAAAGGTTTGGGACCTTGAGAAGGCTTCAAAAGGACTCACACCAAGTATCAACTGGCAGGAGTTACGTTAAGGCCTTTCAATGGCATAAAAGGAGGAATTTTCCAGGGAAGTCCAGGTACTCTACCGACATGGCCACTTGAGGTGGGAGGGGGTTGTTGGAAAATTTGTTCATGACTCACCCAACCAGAATATCAAAGCCCGAACAAAATGTGATGGAATTCCGGAAAAGTTACGATCTGGACCATTTTTCATAGCTCCCCTCCCTCTCCCCCACTCCATCCCAGGCATAACTGCTACTTGTATCTTATCTAACCCCAGGAATTTTGGCAGCTGCATTCAGGGTAGCCAATAGCCCTAGACCTGGCAAAGCAGTTTCAGCAAGAGTAGAAAAGGGCTGCCTGTAATGTCAGGTGGAATGGAAAGCAAACTGCTGAGTCCTGGCATGCTATTGCACATTGGCTGCATTGTACCAGCCAGAACTAATTAGCAGAGATGCACTTACAGAGATGAGGTTTAGCAATGAGGCAGTGACAACGCTGCGCACGCTCCTTCAGACAACATCCGGCTGTTAACATCAGCGCGGCCTTCAATTTGTTGGATTCTTTCCTGGCTACCACCGAGAAGATGTGTAGTGCTAGCCTGTTTGCTGATCACAGATGTATCTGGGAAATCACTGATGCATTATTCAGCAGGGCCAGTGACTTTAGCAGTTTTGCCACTGCAGCATCACAAGAGGGCAACACAATTCTACAGAACTGCTGACTTTCCCAGAATCCAAGAGGTTCTCATATTGCCAGTCGGGCCACTGTGCATAATGCTGTGGTCTATAATGACCAAAAAGGGACATTTTAACATTAATGCATAATTTGCAACCTATAGTATCCAGGTAAAGTAACCTAGTGGCTATGGCACTAGACTAGCAATTCAAATGTCATGACTTCAAATTCCATATGGCACGTTGTAAAGGTGAATTTAGTAAATTTGATAACTGGTTCATTGGTGACCTCTGGCGAACGGTACCTACCACCCCTAGCTAGTAGTCGGCCTGCAGCCCCATAATACATGGTTGACTCTTAATGCCCTCTGAAGAGGCCGAGCATGCCATTCAGTTATAAAACAACTGATACAAAAAATAGGAAAGGGAAACTGAGGATGAGTAATAATTGCTAGTGTCACCAACATCCTGCAACAAATATTTAAAAAATGTATGTGACCACCAATACAATTAGGCAGATCAATAGCTGCTTCCCCAGAAGCTCTCACAATGCTTTCATTTTAAGGCAATCATCTGTGCCAACCATATTTGAAGAAGGCTAGGAAGTGGGGTCCAGCGAGACCAAGGCTATCCTACAATAAAAATGATTAAAATACCATTGGGTACCGAAGCAGCACTTCACATGTATGGACTGATCAGGGTAACCTTACAAAACAAGCTTCCCCCCCACCCCCCCTCCCCCGCCTCCCCCCGCCCCGTCCCCCCACCCCCCCCACCGCCAAATCTCCAGAATAACTGCTGCATATTCTGTAACTTTGCCCTGAAAAGACGCCATTGCATGTATGCCAATGACCAGGATATACCTTCTGGCAGAGAAATTTATATTAAGGGCCACGGCCCTTAGTGCAGGAAAACACCAAAATAATGAAAGGAATAAAAGAAAAAATATATTGATCAAGATTAATCAAGAAGTAGTGATTGGGTGCTACAAACTTCTGGGTGCAGATACCAACCTTGATCGGAAAATTGGGTGGCAATCTGGCATAATAGATCTTTGCCCATTTTCTGCTGAGTTAAAATCACTTTAAGCTCTTTAGTTGGGCAAAATCGATTGGAAAATCTATCCTTTTGTCAATTTGAGTCCCCTAGACAGATTTGAGATCGGTATGGAGTTCCACAAAAAGGCATTTCCGCTCTATGTGCTTCAGTATATAGAAACACAAAAAATGGACTTATGATTTCCCTTACAACAGGCTAAAACTGTCATGAATGATTTGTCACAAGAGTCACAAGTATGAGACTGTAAGGCAGCTGAAAAATAAGGGATTTCATCTCTGTTTCTGACTATGAAATATCATTAGCCCCTTGTGACCTCACATATCTGCCATTTAAAGTGAAAGCTGAGATGGAAAAATGACACAGAACCCAATTTACAACAAAAGTGTGAGTCTCAAATAACCTTTCAGCCTCAAATATTTAGAAAATCTGCTCCATAATGTTTTTAAGGAATGATTGAATACTGACACTCAGTACACTGAACTGAAACTTTTATCAATCCAAGAAATTGTAAAATCAGTCTTAGAATGTTCAACTGTAGGTGGGTCAGAATACGTGCATTTAGATGCTAATAACATTGCTGACTTGGAGCTCATCAACAGTAAGAAGCAATGGAATATTTCTGTCTCACACCATGGATAAAGAACGCATCATTCCTCCACTAGCCATAGAATGGCACATTAGGCTTGTTCCTGGCTAAGAGCTATTAAAATCCTTGATTTTAGGATTCTATTATAGTAATTAGTTACTACAGCAATCATATCCCAAGATCAGTGCATTCAATGAGTATATAATGGTTCAGAATCAAGAATGAGCTCAATGTAAATGAAGAAACAATGGAGATTATTGTACAGCATTTTTCAAAAACAACATTTTTCAAAACAACATTTTTATAGGTTTGAAATGAAAAAATGTAGATGCTTAGGTATCCAAAAGTGTCCTGGTAATTTAATAATTTAGGTCATATTGTACTAACAGAAAACAAACCAATGATGCAATCTTAGCATATGATTTAATATTGCAGAATGACTCAGATAAATCATGTTGAACAAGTCAAGATTTCCCTCACCTTATCACCCGATTTTCAGAAAATAATCGGACATTGAGGAGTAGAAATGGGCAAAATTGATTTTGAAGATTTTTGACAAGCTGGCTTACCCTGTGAGAGAATGTGCACCAAGGTTTTCTGATAATGTACTGGGGGCCTTGGTGCGAGATGTGCTGAGAAGTAAAGACAGCCTGTATCCACATGGGGGCAGGAGGCCCTCCAGACATATGCTCAGGATGCAGTGAAAAGAAGTAGCGGCGAAGGTCAATGCCAGAGGTATAGCTCCAAGAACAGGAATGCAGTGCAGGAAGAAGTTTAATGAATTAACAAGGTGAGTGAGTTCAATCTTAAATGCCATATCCTACCAACTGCACCACTACCCTCATCCGCTGATCAATTCACTACACCCCCATCATCTACCTGCCAAAAATCTCTATCAATCAGTATTCAACCCTTCAATTCATATGGTTTACCTCACCGCGACATACTTAATAAGAAGATAAAAAATAGGAGCAGGACTAGGCCATTCGGCCCTCATGACAGCTCTGCCATTCAATAAGATCATGGCTGATCTTCTACCTCAACTCCACCTTCCTGCACTATCCCCATCTCCCTTAATTCCCTTAGTATCCAAAATCTATCGCTCTCTGTCTTGAACATACTCAATGACAGAGCATCCACAGCTCTCTGGGGTAGAGAATTTCAAAGATTCATAATCCTTTGAATGAAGAAATTTCTCCTCATCTCAGTTCTAAAAGGCCAACCACTTATTCTGAGACAGTGACCCTGAGTTCTAGACTCCCCAGTCAAGGGAAACATCCTCCCAGCATCTACCCTGTCAAGTCCCTTAAAAATTTTATATGTTTCAATGAGATCACCTCTCATTCTTCTAAATTCTAGAGAATATAGGCCTAGTCTACTCAATCTCTCCTCATAGGACAATCCCCTCATTCCAGGAATCAGTCTAGTAAACCTACGTTGCACTCCCTCTATGGCAAGTATATCCTTCCTTAGGTAAAGAGACCAAAACTATACACAGTACTCCAGGTGTGGTCTCACCAAGGTCCTATATAATTTCAGTAAGACATCTTTACTCTTATACTCTAATCCCTTTATAATAAAGGCTGACATAAAATTTGCTTTCCTAATTGCTTGCTGTACCTGTATGTTAACTTTCAGTGATTCGTGTACAAGGACACCCAGGTCCCTCTGAATACCAACATTTCCCAGTCTCTCAACATTTAAAAAATATTCTGCTTTTCTATTTTTCCTACCAAAGTGGATAACTTCACACTACTCCACATTATATTCCATCTGCCACGTCCTTGCCCTTGCCCAATCACTTAACCTGTCTAAATCCCTTTGCAGCCTCTTTGTGTCCTCCTCATAGCTTACTTTCCCACCTAACTTTGTAATGCCAACAAACTTGTATACATTACACTCAGTCCTCTCATCTAAGCCATCGATATAGATTGTAAATAGCTGAGGCCCAAGCACTGATCCTTGTGCTACCCCACTAGTTACAGCCTACGTTAACCAATCCTCAATCCATGCTAATATACTTCCCCCAATCCCATGAGCCCTAATTTTGTGCAATAACCTTTTGTATGGCACCTTATTGAATGATTTTTGAAAATCCAAGTACACTACAAATACTAGTTTCCTCTTATCCACCCTGCTAGTTACAACCTCAAAAAACTCTAACACGATTTCCCTTTCATAAATCCGTGCTGACTCTGCCCAATCATAATATTATTTTCTAAGCGGCCTGTTGTCATGTCCCTAATAATAGATTCTAGCATTTTTCCTACTACTGATGTCAGGCTAACTGGCCTATAGTTCCCTGTTTTCTCTCTCCCTCCTTTCTTAAATAGTGGGGTTATGTTTGCTACCTTCCAATCCACGGAGACTGTTCTAGAATCTAGGGAATTCTGGAAGATCAAAACTAATGCATACACTGGGCCGAAAATTGATCCCGGGACGCGAGAGTACGCACTGCGTACTCTCGCGTATTCCCACTCCAATTGCTGGTTTTCTGCATGCCCTGCGCATGCGCTGAAAACCGGCAATTGCTCTTCAGAAAAGGGGGCGGGTCCTCTGTGCATCGCGTGCGCGCTACAGGCTGCGCGCACGCTGTGCACTTCATGCTTTGGACGCGCAGGTAAGTACTGAAGATTTTGGAAATGTAAAAAGGAGGAGTAAGACCCGCTTTTAAGAAGGTAAGTAGTGAATTAAGTATTTTTTTGAATTTTTTTTTATAGGTATATCTTTTTTAGAGACTTTAAAGACAGGTAAGTTTATTTTTAAAACTTTTTAAAAGATTTTAAATTTTTTCAAAAATTTAATTTTTTATTTAAAATGATTAATTTAATTAACTATACTTATTTTATTAATGTGATGGTTTTTTTTTAAAATTTAATTGAGGTTTAGCTGTTATTTTGGGGGGGTGTAAGATTCATAGATTTCACAGCCATGCTGTGAGACTTATGAATGGAAGATGGTGTGCTGCCATTGGCTCTAACTGAGTCACGTGATCCCACAGCTCGCACGAATTCACTACGCCGCTGGGATACGCAAGCACTGCCCGGCTGATGTCTGGAACATCAAGTTTGTGCGAGCTGGATCTGAAAAAGCACAAGCGAGGTGAGACATCGCGGGGAAGGCTTACCCCCGCGGGAACAGAGCGAGATCAATTTCTGGGCCACTATCACTTAGCACTGTTGCAAGCCTCACACCCACAACACACAGCTTGTACACATGGGCAGCTATTCAACCATGACAGTCACATCACCCAAATGTATTGCAGGACACTCACTGACACACTTCTCTCTTTCTTGCAGGAGAAAAGGATGTATAACAGGAAGCAGCAGCAAAGAACTGGAGGAAGACAAGCACGCCTGCATATTTTAACACCCATGGAGGAGACAGTGCTGGCCACCATGGGAAGGGGCATTGCTGAGGCTGTGGCCACTGGTGGTGCTGGAGGAATCGATGATGAGAGTATCTGCATACCTAACCCTCCTTCTCTCTTCCCACTTCTCCCTCATCCCATAATCTCTTCCAATCACAAGCTGCAGATGGTGCAAGCACGCACTTCTTGCTTTCTCCTCTCCCGTCACCACAACCCAACCATTGTCCCTTTTACATTTCACATACCCAAGAACTGAAATCTTCCAGTAGGAAGAGGAAGAAGACAGTGAAGATGCTGTCACTCGATCTTATACTCGCAGCCACCAGCTCAGATACTAACACTGCGTGTACTTTAGTGGCTAGGATAGAGGAGGAATCTGCACCTGGTGAGACACCGGGCACAAATGCGCAGGAACCAGGGCAGGATGAAAGGATAGCTCAGGTGCCAGCTCGCCGGAGGGCAAGGTTGCACATGAGTTCTGCTGCAGTGGAGTCAGATGAGGATTTCAATGGGCCAGGCTACAGAAGAAGGCTGATGGGTGTATATAACCAAATGCTTGGTGAGCTGGAAAGTCTGGCAGAAAGTCTGCGCACAATGTCAAAGAGCATGGAGAAGTCCAGCTCCAACTTGGCACAGGGCTTGGCGCAGAGCTTGGAGCCCATCCTTTGAAACATGGAACGGGTGGTCACCTCCATCAGCACACCTGTGGAACCCACCATGATGCATCATCTAATGGTTGATGTCACAACTTCCATTGCAGCACAAACAGCTTCCATCAAAGGTCTGAGTGCTGCAGTGGAATCTCAGACTGCTGCCATCATGGCTCTGGATACCACTGTTCAAAGGGGCTTTCAGGGCACCACATCAGTCCAGCAATCTTTTCTCCAACAGATTAGTGGGATTGCTGAGGTGCTGCCCCAGGAGAGTGGCAGTGGTTCCATGGAACAGGAGCCTTCTGTTCTCTCTCAGGATGACAGCTTCCTGATCCCACCCCTGCCACTCAGCCAGTGCCCTTGCTGTCAGCCAGCCAGCCCAGACTGCTGCAGTCCAGGCCGAGATGGTGTAGTCTCTAGTCAGGACCTCTAGGCTCAGAGCTGCTCGAGGTTGCCCTCCAAGGCCATCTGTAGTCTCCTCAGTTGAAGGTCAGCAGCCTTCCACCACCTCTGCTGTAGCCAGTGGGGAAGCACCTCATAGGAGCACTAGGAAAGGTAAATGCGCACGGAAGACGGGCACTAAGGGTATGTACAAGCATAATTAGTTTAATTTTGTATGCTTTATTTAATGAGTAAATTTATAAAATTGGATTTGAATTTGCATTTCCTGGTGGGTTTTATTGTTGTGTTGTCAAAAAGAGTACAATGTGGTGGTCAGAGATAGAGGAAAGGTAAGGAGTGTGGGACTGATGGTGAATGGGGAGGTGTCGTTAATGTTTCTGGTACTGCTCATGAAAAAACTGATCATGTAGTGCCCGGGCAGAAAGGGTCTGTCTACGTTATATCCTCCCTTCCTGTTCCTCCACTTCCTCTTGGACTTCCTTCTCCTCCTCCACTTCCTCCTCCTTCTAGCAGCTTGTCCTGCTCTGTGTGGCCTCTCTTCATTCTCCCAGTCATGTTCAATTCCCAGAGGAAGCCCTACCAGGCCACTCATGTCTGGAAGCAACTTCTTTCAGCACAATATTTTATAGGGCAAAAAAGTACTGCAAGACCAGCCAGACCACTCCCTGTAAAATATTTAAACTTTAACCAAGTATAGGAAACCTCCATAAATGCATACAATTGCACCAGCAGCCAGAAGAAATAATCCAGCAACTAACCTGCAAGTACTTCATGATCCCTTTAAGTAGCACTGGTGGGGGTTCCTTCATTCCATTTAACGTCGTGTTCAGCTGTACGAGGTTAAGACCGGGTGTAGGCTAGTGTGGGTAGTTGAAAAATGGCAGTGGTGGCTTCAAATCAGCATTGTACACTCATTCACATCATCATCTCGCTGCTCTGCATGCTGCTGGCGGTCGTTAGGTGCGCGCGTGCAAACCCCTTTATCAAGAGGCGTCCCGCGCACTTCCTGTTGGAAGTGTGTGTGTGCATCTCGGACCCCATTTTTGAGTCTTAATTGGCTGCGTAATGCCTAAAAAACGGACTCTACATGGCCCAATATAGCCCCCATTGTATGGGAGGAACACATTTCCCATAGCTTCTCGTGTGATCTGCAATTGGCTACTATGGACTAGAATTTTTGACTATTGGAATTGTTCCCACCATCAGAATTTGGACATGTAGCGACTGAAAAGTTGTGTATCCAACAATTTCAACTCGTCCATACTGTCAGTCCCTTCCTGTTGCGATCTTCTGATGGGATGGATTGGTTGGGCCGAATGGCCTGTTTCTGTGCCGTATATATCCTATGTAGCTGTTATGCGTATATGCATTACTGTTGCATATACTGTGCAAAAGCTTCATTTTGCATGTGGTATTTACCAATCATGAGGCAGAAGTACTACCCACCAGCAGTATGTATGTCTATTTATCACAAGTCTTAAAGATAAGCTGGGTGCAAAAATAAAATTGCTAAATGGGAACAAGCTTTTCCAGTTTTGTGTTTGTTGGAATTTTACTTTGTTTTTGAATTAGAACTTGGAAGAAAGGTTTTCTGTTCCTAGATAAACAGCTGGTCATTGACAAGCAACACCAGATCATGTTACTGGCTGCTTCCCTAAGCAGTGTCAGTTCTTTTCTCTGAAGGCAATCCTCTGTTCCTGGGTTCCTTAATGGGGAAGCGGGACTGAAAGGCTGGTGTTTAGGAGATCAAATATGACCTCTGCTAATACCATCATTGCAGGACCCATGGTCAGAAAGGGAACACAGATGCAATAAGGCCCATAGATCTACTGGGGGCATCATACAATCAACAATTGACATCTTGAAGCTATCATATGTACAGATCAGTGTATTTTGTAGTGTAGGCCTGCCAAACTTTCAAAAGTCATCAGTGTTTATAGTATGCTGCACCATGGAGGAGTTGAAGGAGGAGGCCCATCTACAACCAACAACAGAGGATGACACTGATTGGTCAGTATTTCAATAAGACAGCCAAGACCTCTGCCTTGTACCTACTGGTCCCTCGGGCACCACCATCTAATTCACTTCTGCCACCTAATTCTCATCCGTGTGTAGTGGAAGGAGTTGGGCCAGAAATTCGGGTCGGAGGCTTCCCGCGGGTGCAAGCCCCCAACCTGCACTTACCTAGCGCGCCTGCCGTTGTGCTGTGGGCCCGCGTGGGATTCCGATCCTGGGCCTCCTCCAGCTGCCGGTGTGCAGTGCTTGCGTATCCCAGGGGTGCAGTTAGTTTGAAGCCTCCCTTGGATCACGTGGGCCATGGAGAGCCAATCAGAGCAGGGAATCTCCATTCATAGATTTGACAGGAAGACCTGTCAAATCTATGAATAGAGATCGGCCCCAAAACCTAACTAAAACTTCAAATAATTATTTTTTTTAAAATCACATTTTAAAAATAACTATAAATTACATAAATTAACTATTTTAAACAAAAATTTAATTTTTGAAAAAATTCATTAAAGTTTTTAACGGGACTAAAAATAAACTTACCTTTCTTTAAAGTATTTAAAAAAGATAAACCTGTGGAAAAAATGTTTAGTTTTTACTTAATTCACCACTTACCTTGTTAAAAGCAGGCCTTGCGCCTGCTTTTTCCCCGCGCAGCTGCTGGAGACTTACCCTCACACAGAAACCTGAAAAAAAAACGGAAGTCCGATGTGTGCGCGCTGCCTCTCCGGCGCACGTGTTTGACCTCCGAACCCCTTCCTTCAAGGGAACGGAAGTTCCGGTTTCCAGCGCATGTGCGAAACCGGCACTTTCGTTGGGTCTACGGGTGAGTACACAGCGCGTACTCACCCGTGGAGACCCGAATTTCTGGCCCAATATTGTGCTATGTGAGACTAATAATGCTAACCTGTTTGTATGAAATCCCTGTGACCATTACTTTAACAAAAATATTAAGCCATTTAAGAAAAGGTTAACACTCCCATTAAAATAGCAAACAAAGACATTTCATACAAACAAGTTAATGCATTTCTTGCTAACATTGCACAACGTGATTTCAACTTTGAAGTATCTGCATCTGAGCTGATGCTTCATGGTGAATGTCCTCCACAAACAGGACCGCTAGCTTCTTCATGTTCTGTGAAGTAAGCCAGATGAATTATTATAAGCATCATATGAGCTATGAAGCACTTGCACAGTGCATGAACAAGTTGATGTGACATATGGTAAAAATCATAGAGTGTATGATTCATATGGTACATACCAGGTGTCCATGTGCTACTCCAACCTCCCGAGAAGGTTGCTTAGAGATGTTGTTGCAAGGATGCACCACCTGTTCCACTCTTTGCTCTCCTGTTGTTTGCAGGTTTGACATTTAAACCTAAGCGTACTGTGAATTCAGGCAGGGTGATTCAACCCATGTAAATTTCTTCCAGCAGCAGATTCATTTTGCAACCTTGGCATGTGCAACAAAATTTTCATCAGCCTGATATTTTAACTTGTACTAAATTCTTATTATTATTTTATTGTGTGAGTACAGTATATGAAACAACTTCCATTTTTAAATTTACTTGTCATACATGTCCTACATCCCCTTATTGAGACAAGGTGATATTCTTGCCTCATTGGCTCGTTTTCTTTCATTCCCATAACAGATATATTCTGCACAGTTGTGATCTCCCGCTATTTTGATTTGAGAACGCTAATACTGTACGGATGAAATTAGGGAAATTAACCCTTTATTTGCAAAAAGAGGAAAATAAGACCCCAGGGTCCTACCTTCCAATGTAAACTCTGATAAAAATAAGGGGGTCAAATTTACTCGGCCATTCTGTGGACTCCCCACTGGGGCTTGGATACCCTGGATCTCGGCCTATGCCAGGAGTTCCTGCTTGATCTTGTAAGGGGCGGTTCTCCACTTGCCCCTTTACAAGACCAGTAACAACAAGAGTGTGAAGTCTTGGGTGGGGCTGAGTTGGGCCAGGAAAACCCTACACTGACAGCTCGTGCTTCCCCAACCTCAGTGGGACATGAACTAAAGTTCAGGCTAGTCTGCCCAATGAGGGTACAGTAGTGTAGTGATTATGTTACTGGAATAGTAATCTAGAGCGTGTGAGTTTGAATCCCATCATGGCAGTTTGAGAATTTGAATTCTCACAAATAATCTGGAAATAAAAAGCTGGTATCAATAAAAGTGATCATGTAGCTGTTGGATTGTTGTAAAAATTCAACTGATTCACTAATGTTCTTTAGGGAAGAAATCCTGCCATCTTTGCACAGTCTAGCTTATGTGACTCCATTCCAACACCAATGCGACTCTGAAGTGGACTTTTTTTTGTGTCAAACCACTCTTTAAAAAAAAGATAAACAATGACAACCTCCAGATGGGTGAAATGGGACCTACCCTGCGGGGAATCTAGACCAGAGAAGTGTCTTGGACTCCCAAAGGTGAGGTTCACATATAAAAAATATATAATTTTAGTATCAGCCTGGGTAACCTCTGGATGGCAGCCAGGCACTGGAGTTTCTGGCAGTGTGGGGCTGACAGGTGCCAGAGATGTGCCCACACAAGCACAGGAGCCCACCAGCCCTATGCAAATCAGATGCCCTTCCACCGACCCAACATACTCCGACAGAGTCGGTGCTGGTGGGCACTGAGATACACGATCCCAGTGTAACTGTCAGAATTGTGGCCTGAGGACTTTTGTTGCCAAGATTGCTAATTTACATAAAAAGGTATAAAAATCAATTTTAAACTTAGTAATAAGATACTTTATGGTATAAATTGGATACAGGAAACTCCTGTAGAGTTTATAGGACTTAAGCCACCTAATGAGTCAGGCTGGTAACTCATTCGTGCAATGTTCATGCTTAATTAGGCCAAACATCATTCACTAGCTTATTTTTCCATAAATCGCCTCTCCACCATGCATTCTTCACATAATGCATCACAGTGAATGCATTGTCATTCTGTTCATTACACAGCTCAGCTCTAATTGTATCTTTGGATACACTGAAAGATTACATTCCATTGTGGTTATTATTTGTCTGTGACTAAGCAAAGGTTCTGCTGTCAGAAACTTCAAGGAACTATGTTACAATATCTGGGTTTTTTTGTTTAATTTTGCTCTCTCATTAGTTCCATGGCAGTTGCTGTTCGTAGATCTTTTCTCCTATGATCTAGAAGCTGTCCCTTTTCAATAGTTTCCAGAGTTATGTGACTGACAGGATTATTAATTATAGTCTCAGGCTATGATATCACGCTTTTTGGAAATAGCAGTCCCCAATTCATTTATGGGTTGATGCTACTGCAAATAGTTACAATCCAATAGGTTATGGAGCTGGAATTTCTGTGCAATAGCAGTGGGAGAGATAAATTCCAGGCCCAAATTTCTTTGACCTTGAATTTCCTTGGACTTTCTGCTCTGCGTTGCCGTGACTTCGTCGAGAGTGTGGCACAAACCCTGTTTTCTCCAAGGGCTCTGCCAATCCTCCATTGTAGTTATGATGGGAGATCAGGAGAATCCTGGCAGAATTTACAGGCCAATTGTATTATCATAAATGTCATTAAAGAAATGTTAGTTATGATTTCATGGTCTGACTTCCTCTTTGACGATTTTGGCAAGAGATTAAATTATTCATTCACGATGTTATATGTATCTTAACAAGGAGTGAGTGTAGATGTTAATAAAATTTGGACCAGTTGATGTAAGACATTCAAGCGAGTCAAATTTAAGCATCCATCCTGGATGTGGATGGTGGAGTTCTCAGCTGTTCTTTGAAGAAGAGCTAAGGATTCATCTGGTGCCCTTTGATTAATGTTCTTTACAAAATTACTGATCAAGTGTTCTTGCAGTATGCTCCTGACAGTTTTTGTGCATTCTGGTGGTTTGCAGTGCACTGTATAACTTTGCACTCTTAAAAGGACTTGAACTGAAGGCCGTGGATTGTAACTATTTGCAGTAGCATCAACCCATAAATGAATTGGGGACTGCTATTTTCAAAAAGCGTGATATCATAGCCTGAGACTATAATTAATAATCCTGTCAGTCACATAACTCTGGAAACTAAGATTATTGAAAAGGGACAGCTTCTAGATCATAGGAGAAAAGATCTACGAACAGCAACTGCCATGGAACTAATGAGAGAGCAAAATTAAACAAAAAAACCAGATATTGTAACGGTAACCATCAGCAAGAGAATTAGAAGAGGAGCAGACCCAGCTGCCAGAGAAGTACATTGAAAGATGATCAGGGAAACTTTCTCCAGAAAATGATATCACCTTTCTTCCTACACTGCACTCACTACTTATCCCCACCATCCCCAGCACCTCTGCAGCAGTTCCAAGCTCTTAGAGGGCAATCTTCAGAACTCAGGCCTCTGAAAACATCAAGGCCACTTCATCCTACCAATATACAACAATACAAGGACATCAATGAACCCAGAACCAGTTCACAGGCAAAGTGATGGTTAATGCAATATTGTCTCTATCCCCTATTACTAAAGCTTATCACTGTGCTTCCCCTGTGTGACATGCATGTGGCCTATTCTAGCGCTCCTTCTAGATGCTACCTGAGGGCCAGTACTTTGAGAAGTGGTTAGAGCAGTTTGGGATTGAAGTGATCCTCATAATAGCAGATACCTGGGAGGGATCTTCTGCAGGCTGCATCTCTATTCTTGCTGCCTGGGCAGCCTGGCCCTGCATCCTTTCTGTTACAAGTGTAGGCATCGGAATCACTGGCTGGACGGCTCTCATGTGCTGTTATCCTGAGAGAGAAGAACATCATATAAGTAGGAAAGCAAAACACTGCAGATGCTGGAAATCTGAAATAAAATGAAAAAATGCAGGAAATACTCAGCAGATCAGGCAGCATCTGTGGAGAGAGAAACAGAGTTAACGTTTCAGGTCGATGACCTTTCGTCAGAATTGGAAAAGGTTAGAGACGTACCACTTTTTAAGAATGTACAGAGGCAGGGAAAGGGGGGAGGGGATGAAAGAACAAAAGGGAATGTTTGTGATAGGATGGAAGGCAGGAGAGATTAAATGACAAAACGGATGATGGTGCAAGACAAAAGGGGGTGATAATGGGACCAGTAAAGAAACAAAAGATGGCTGTAGTAGAGCTGTAAATGGCAACAGAAGAATCATTACCAACACCTGCTGTCTGAAAAAATGGGAGCGGTGGTTATGATCTGAAATTGTTGAACTCAGTGTTGAGTCCGGAAGGTTGTCGCCAGATGAGGTAAATAATGAAATGGAGCTGCAGACCAGGACAACTCTGAAATACAGTTCTGATGAAAGGTCATCGACCTGAAACATTGGCCCAAAAATTCGGCTGAATACGGGAGAGTACGAACTGTGTACTCACCTGTATTCGGTCCCAAAGTGCCGGTTTCCTGCATGCACTGCGCATGCGCGGGAAACCGGCACTTCCGGTATGGCGAAGGGGGCGGTTCCTAAGTGAACCGCGTGCGCACTACAGGTTGTGCGCATGCAGCACACTTAGGTTTTTTTTCAGGTTTCAACGCGAAGGTAAGTATGGAAGATTTTACACATGAAGAAAGGAGGCGTAAGACCCCCTTTTAACAAGGTAAGTAGTTAATTAAGTATTATTTAAAAAAAATTTCAACAGGTTTATCTTTTTTAGAGACTTTAAAGAAAGGTAAGTTTATTTTTATAACTTTTAAAAAGAATTTAAATTTTTTCAAAAATTAAATTTTTGTTTAAAGTGGTTAATTTATTTAACTATAGTTATTTTATTAATGTGATGGGTTTTTAAAAACATTTATTTGAGGTTTAGCTGTTCTTTTGGGGGCAATTTGTATTCATAGTTTTGACAGTTCTCCTGTCAAATCTATGAATGAAAGATGGTGTGCTGCCATTGGCTCTCCATGGCCCACGTGATCCCAGAGGTCGCATCGAACTAACTGCGCCTCTGGGACACGCACACACTGCGCGCCGGCACCAGGGAGAGGCCCAGGAGCTGAAGTTCGTGTGGGTCCGAAACACAACGGCCGGCGCGGAGTGTGATATCGCGGGGGATCCTTATCCCCGCGGCAAGCCTCCGAGTCAAATTTCTGGGCCATTAACTCTATTTCTCTCTCCATAGATGCTGCCTGACCTGCTGAGTATTTCCAACATTTTCTGTTTTTATTTCAGATTCCCAGCATCTGCAATATTTTGCTTCTGAAATTGAGTGAGTCCCTGCTGCTGAAAAGAGAGATTGAGAGCATCCATGGAGTGATGTATGGCATTCAGCGTCGATCTCAGGAAGCGGCGAGAGCAATGGTTCGAGGAACACTGAATATCAGGCAAATATCTGTAATCATGGGTGGATCCGAAACATGAAGGTTGGAATTTTAGTTGGAATCCACGCGGAATAAGGTGGAGCCAAAAAAAGTTGCTGAGGAAAAAGATGTGGCTGTGAAAGCAAGTTTTAGTAGAAACCTGATCAAACACGAGAAGGGAAACAGAAAGCAATGAAGGTGAACTATGTAAAAGAGACAACCGGAAATCCCATCGGAGGGAAGAGCAGAACTTCTTCAAGGTGGGCATTGAGAAATGGTGGCTTGGGCGATGGCCCCAAGTTTGTGGAACCCAGGAGAGGGTGCTCTATCTAATCTGTCCCTCAAGGCCTGAAGTGCTGCAGTCTGTGGATCCGTTGAGGAGGCATGAACTTGTCCTGGGGCACTAATGCTGGGAGGGATGGTAACAGGGAAATCTGTAATAAGAAAATAAGAAAGCAAATTGTTACAGTGGTTAAAACAGCATATGGGTTACTTGGGTTTATAAATAGAGGCATAGAATATAAAAACAAAGAGATCATGCTAGATCTTTATAAATCACTGGTTAGGCCTCAGCTAAAGTATTAGGGACAATTCTGGGCACCACACTTCAGGAAAGATGTAAAGGCCTGAGCAAGGGTACAGAGGAGATTTACCAGGATGTTACCAGGGATGAGGGACTTCAGTTATGAGGAGCGGTTGGAAAAGTTAGGACTGTTCTCCTTGGAGCAGAGAAGGTTAGGAACATAAGAACATCAGAAATAGGAGCAGGAGTAGGCCATTTGGCCCCTCAAGCCTGCTCCACCATTCAATAATATCATGGCTGATCTGATCTTGGCCTCAACTCCACTTTTCTGCCTGTTCCCCATAACCCTTGACTCCCCTGTAGTTCAAAAATCTGTCTATCTCAGCCTTGAATATATTCAATTACCCAGCCTCCACAGCTCTCTGGGGTAGAGAATTCCAAAGATTCACGACCCTCTGAGAGAAGAAATTCCTCCTTATCTCCGTCTTAAATGGGCGACCCCTTATTCTGAAACTCTGCTCCCTAGTTCTAGATTCCCCCATGAGGGGAAACATCCTCTCTGCATCTACCCTGTCAAGCCCCCTCAGAATCTTATATGTTTCAATAAGATCACCTCTCATTCTTCTAAACTCCAATGAGTATAGGCCCAACCTGCTCAACCTTTCCTCATAAGACAACCCCTTCATCCCAACCTAGTGAACCTTCTCTGAACTGCCTACAATGCAAGTATATATTTCATTAAATAAGGAGACCAAAACAGTACGCAGTACTCCAGGTGTGGTCTCACCAACGCCCTGTACAGTTGTAGCAAGACTTCCCTACTTTTATACTCCATACCCCTTGCAATAAAGGCCAACATTCCATTTGCCTTCCTAATTACTTGCTGTACCTGCACGCTAACTTTTGTGTTTCATGTACGAGGACACCCAGATCCCTCTGTACTGCAGCATTCTGTAGTCTCTCTCCATTTAAATAATAATTTGCTTTTCTATTCTTCCTACCAAAGTGGATAACCTCACATTTTCCCACATTACACTCCATCTGCCAGATTTTTGCCCACTCACTTAGCCTATCTGTATCCCTTCGTAGATTCTTTGGGGGAAAAGTTGGGTTGCTTTGTGCCTCCCGTTAGCTGCCCCCGGGGGGCACTAACGGGGTGCAAAGCCCCTAGCACTGGGCGCGGCGCCACTAACGCCTCCCGCAAAATTCAGCGGGAGGTTAGTGACGGCGGTAGCCGGTAGCGCCCTGTGACTCTGCACCGCCGGCGATGACATAATCGCGCAGTGCCCCACTTGCACTCCGGCTGCAAACTTCCCTTGAGCCCCCTGACCTATCACTGGACGATATGTCCGACCAGTTCAGGGGGCGTTTTGGCAGAAGTGGCGCAAATTAAAGGGCAGTTGCCGGGTGGCCATTTTTCTTTTGGCCGACTGCCAGCACATGCTCCTTCTTACCTCTGTATGCAGGGTGCCGGCCTCGACCGCTCAGCCCAACCCTTCTCTTGAGTGCCGGGCTGTTTTCCCGGCACCGCGCTCCCCGATGGTCTAGCAGGGCCAGGACCCTCCCCTTTAATCAGGGAGGAGGCCTGCAATGACGTGGCGCTATGTGCTGCCGCGCGTGGCGCAGTTGCACGTAGCACTGCAAAATTCACTGGTTGCGCCCTAAGAAGGAGGGGGAGCACTTTCCAGTAGAGCCCCGCCTCCTGCTTCGGGCGCTACTACTGAATTTACGGCGCAGGGGTGTGAACTTTCTCAGGGCGCTAAAATTAGCATCCCGGCAACGTTAGTGCCCCAAAGGTGGTGCCACCTGAATTTTTCCCCCCCTTGTGTCCTCTTCACAACTTGCTTTCCCACCTATCTTTGTATTGTCAGTAAATTTGGCTACAGTACACTCGGTCCCTTCATCCAAGTCATTAATATAGATTGTAAATAGTTGAGGCCCCAGCACTGATCCCTGTGGCACCCCACTAGTTATAGTTTGCCAACCTGAAAATTACCCATTTATCCCGACTCTCTGTTTTCTGTTATAACAACAGAAAATGCTGGAAACACTCAGCAGGTCAGGCAGCATCGAGGAGAGAGAAACAGAGTCAACGTTTCAAGTCAGGAACCCTTCATCAGAACTGGAAAAGGTGAGAGAAGAGAGATTTTTAAGCAGGGGCAGGGAGGAGGGGAGGAAAGAACAAAGGGAAGGTCTGTGATAGGATGGAGGCAGGAGAGATTGAATGACAAAAGGGATGATGGTGCAAGGCAAAAGGAGAGGTAACAGGGCAAGTTAAGAAACAAAAGATAGCTAGCCAATCATCTATCAATGCTAATATATTACCCCCAACACCATGAGCTCTTATCTTGTGCAGTAACATTTTATGTGGCACCTTATCGAATGCCTTTTGGATGTCCAAATCTACTGGTTCCCCTTTATCCACCCTGCTCGTTACATCCTCAAAGAACTCTAATAAATTTGTCAAACATGATTTCCCTTTCATAAAACCATGTTGAATCTGCTTGATTGTATTATGATTTTCTAAATGTCCTGCTATTACTTCCTTAATAATGGATTCCAGCATTTTCCCAATGACAGATGTTAGGCTAACCGGCCAATAGTTTCCTACTTTCTGTCTCCCTCCTTTCCTGAATATGGGCGTTACATTTACGGTTTTCCAATTCACTGGGACCATTCCAGAGTCTAGGGAATTTTGGAAGATTACAACCAATGCATCCATTATCTTTGCAGTCACTTCTTTTAAGACCCAGGGGATTTGTCAGCCTTTAGTCTATTAGTTTGCCTAGCACTTTTTCTCTAGTGATAGTGATTGTTTTAAGTTCCTCCCTCCCTTTTGCCCCTTGATTTTCCACTATTATTGGAATGCTTTTAGTGTCTTCTACAGATACAAAATATTTGTTCAAAGTCTCTGCCATTTCCTTGTTTCCCTTAATTAATTCCCCAGTCTCGTCCTCTAAGGGACCAATGTTTACTTTAGCTACTCTCTTCATTTTTATATACTTGTAGAAGCTCACACTGTCTGTTTTTATATTTCTTGCTAGTTTACTCTCATAATCTATTTTCTCCCTCTTTATTATTTTTTTAGTCATCCTTTGCAAGTTTCTAAAAATTTCCCAATCTTCTGGCCTACCACTAATCTTCACAACGTTGTATGCCTTTTCTTTCAATTTAATACCCTCCTTAACTTCCTTAGTAAGCCATGGATGGTTCATCCTTCTCGTAGAGTCTTTCTTTCTCACTGGAATATGTAGCCTGGATGACCACATGTGCAGGAAGTGTCACCAGCTACAGCAACTCGAGCTCCGGGTTTCGGAGCTTGAGCGGCAGCTGGAGTCACTGCGGTGCATCCGTGAGGCTGAGAGTTATGTGGATAGCACGTTTCAGGAGGTGATCACCTCACAGCTTAAGAGTATGCAAGCAGAGAGGGAATGGGTGACCACCAGACAGAAGAGGAGGACCAGGCAGGTAGTGCAGGAGTCCCCAGAATGCATCACGCTCTCCAACCAGTATTCTGTTCTGAGTACTGGTGAGGGCCATGGTTTCTCTGGGGAGTGCAGCCAGAGTCGAGTCCAATGCACCACGGGTGGCTCAGCTGCACAGGGTGGAGAGGAAAAAGAGTGGAAGAGCAATAGTGTTAGGGGATTCGATAGTTAGGGGAGCAGACAGGCGTTTCTGCGGCTATAGACGTGACTCCAGGATGTTATGTTGCCTCCCTGGTGCCAGGGTCAAGGATGTCAGTGAATGGCTGCAGGACACTCTTTGGGTGGAGGGTGAACAGCCACAGGTCATTGTCCATATCAGTACCAACAACATGGGCAGAAAGAGGGATGAGGTCCTCCAGGCAGAGTTTGGGGAGCTAGGAGAGAGAATAAAAAGCAGGACCTCAGAGGTAGTAATCTCCAGATTACTCCTGGTGCCACGTGCTAGTGAGTACAGGAATAGGAGGAGAGAACAGAAGAATGCGTGGCTGGAGAGATGGTGCAGGAGGGAGGGCTTTAGATTCCTGAGGAATTGGAACCGTTTCTGGGGAAGGTTGGACCTGTAGAAGCCGGATGGGTTACACCTCAACAGAGCCAGGACCAATATTCTCGTGGCGAGGTTTGTTAGTGCTGTTGGGGAGGGTTTAAACTAGCTTGGCAGGAGGATGGGCACCAGCATATAGGAGTAGAAAAGAGGAATAAGGTGCATAAAAGAGTGAGTGTGTTGGATAGTACTGAGAAGATAGTACTAGAGGCGGAAGTAGTACCATATTAGATAGGAGCAGACTAAGAAAGATTACGAAAAATTCAAAAATGTGTTTAGAATGCATGTACGTAAACGCACAAAGTATGGTGAATAAGGTTGGTGAACTACAAGCACAATTAGCCGTGTGGCAATATGATGTGGCAATAACGGAAACGTGGCTTAAAAATGGTGAGGACTGGGCACTTAATATTCAAGGGTACAAGGTGTTCAGAAAAGATAGGGAAGGAAAAAAGGGAGGTGGGGTGGCAGTGCTGATTAACGAAGACATTGTAGTGTTGGAAAGGGAGGATGTTCTTGAGGGGACAAGGACAGAATCCATTTGGTTAGAGTTGAGGAGCAAAAAGGGTATGATCACGCTACTGGGGGTATTCTATAGGCCTCCAAATAGTGAGAGGGAGGTAGAGGATCAAATCTGCAGGGAAATCGCAGAGATATGCAAGAGCTATAGAGTGGTGATATTAGGGGACTTTAATTACCCAAATATTGATTGGGATAATGCTAGGGTAAAGGGAAAGGAGGGGAAGGAATATCTGAAATGTGTTCAGGAGAATTTCCTTGACCAATATGTTCTTGACCCAACTAGGAAGGAAGCATTGCTGGATCTGGTGCTGGGGAATGAGATGGGTCAGGTCGACCAAGTGTCTGTGGGAGAACACTTGGGTACGAGTGATCATCGTATCATAAGATTTAGATTAGCAATGGAGAGGAGCAAGGAACAATCTAGAGTGGAACTTCTAAACTGGAATAGGGCTAACTTCAATGGGATGCAAAAGGATCTAGCCCGGGTAAAATGGAACCAAAGACTGACAGGAAAAACTGTAACAGAACAATGGGTGATCTTTAAGGAGGAGATGTTCCAAGTACAATCTAGGTACATTCCAACAAGAGGGAAGGGTAAGAGAACCAAAGCAAGGGCACCTTGGATGACGAGGGAGATAGAGAAGATGATGAAACAAAAAAAGAGGGTGTATGATGCATGTCAGGTGAATTCTTCAAGGGAGAACCAGACCAAAGACAATAAGATGTGAAGATGAAAATAAGATTGGCAAAGAGAGAATATGAGAGTAGAATGGCAGTTGACATAAAAGGGAACCCAAAAATCTTCTACCGGCATGTAAACAGTAAGCGGGTAGTAAGAGGCGGGGTGGGGCCTATTAGAGACAAAGAAGGTGTTATATGCTTAGAGGCGCAGGGCATGGCTAGAATACTTAATGAGTACTTTGTATCAGTGTTTACTAAGGAGGTGGATGCTGACAAAATATCAGTAGAAGTGGAAAAGGTAGAAGCAATGGAAGGGGTGAAAATTGATAGACAGGATGTACTAGAAAGGCTGGGTATGCTTAGAGTGGACAAGTAGCCTGGTCCAGATGGCTTGCATCCCAGGTTGCTCAGGAATTGGGAGAGGAGTTAGCGGAAGGGCTTGCCATAATTTTTCAATCTTCCCCAGATGTGGGGGAGGTGCCTGAGGATTGGAAAGTGGCAAATGTGACACCATTGTTTAAGAAAGGATGTAAGGACAATCCTAGTAACTACAGGCTAGTCAGTTTAACATCAGTGGTGGGTAAAGTTTTAGAAACAATAATCAAGGAAAAAATTAACGGGCACTTGGAGAGGTTTAAGCTAATTAAGGAGAGCCAACACGGATTTGTAAAAGGCAGATCAAGTTTGACTAATCTAATTGAATTTTTTGATGAAGTAACAGAGACGATTGATGAAGGAAATACAATGGATGTTTCTTCATTGGATTTTCGGAAGGCGTTTGACAAAGTACCACATAGAAGGCTGGTTAACAAAATTGAGGCTCATGGAATAGGTGGGTCAGTGGCAGCTTGGATTAGGAATTGGCTTAAGGACAGAAAACAGCGAGTTGTGGTAAATGGCTGTTTTTCAGACTGGAGGATGGTAGACAGTGCTGTTCTCCAAGGGTCAGTGCTGGGGCCACTGCTGTTTTTTTATATATATATATAAATGACCTGGATATTGGAATACAAAGTAGTATTTCTAAATTTGCCGATGACACCAAACTTGGGGGTGTGGCAAACAGTGAGGATGATACCAATCTACTGCAACAGGACATAGAAAGGCTAGCAGAATGGGCAGACAAGTGGCAGATGGAATTTAATACAGAGAAGTGTGAGGTGATGCATTTTGGCAGAAGGAACAGGGAGAGGCAATATACACTTAATGGCACAGTTTTAAAGAGTGTGCAGGGACAGAGGGACCTGGGAGTTAATGTGCATAGGTCCCTGAAGGTGGAAGGACATATTGAGAGAGTGGTTAGCAAAGCATATGGGATCTTGGGCTTCATAAATAGAGCTTTTGAGTACAAAAGTAGAGAAGTTATGCTGAACCTTTATAAAGCGCTAGTTAGGCCACAACTGGAGTATTGCATGCAGTTCTGGTCACCACACTTTAGGAAGGATGTGAAGGCCCTTGAGGCCCTCTTGGGGCGCTGCGAGTGAATATAGTGCCGCTATGTGCAGCAGCGCCACGCGCTGTGGCTTGTCGCGCTGCGGTACTGCAGGCCTTCCTCCCCTTATTAAAGGGGAGGGGCATGGCGCAGCGCGACCCGGGGCCCGGCTGGGCCACCAGGGATCGGAGTGCTGGCAAAAGAGCCTGGCACTCAAGAGAAGTGCCGGGCTCACGGAGCTCAGCTGGCATCCTGTGGGGGGGCTGCACAGGTGTCTGAGGACAGCAATGGCAGCAGGTGCTGGCAGGCAGCCAGCAACAAAAATGGCCGCCCGGCACCTCCCCTTTATTTTGCGCCACCCCGGCTGCAGGTAGGCCTCCCTGACCCTGTTGGACATAGCTTCCGGCGGTAAGTCAGGGGGCACTACCGAAGATCACGGCCGGGGCACGAGCGGGGAGCTGTGCACGGCGATGATGTCATCGCCGGAGGCGCAGCATTGCGGGGCGCTAGCGGTTACTGCCGCCGTTAACCTCCGCTGAATTTTGCGAGAGGCGTTAACTGTGCCGCGCCCAGGTGCTAGTTGCTTTGCGTCCTGTTAGGGCCCTCTTAGGGCACTAATGTGAGGCGCAAGTCAACCGAATTTTTCCCCCTATATCTTTGTTGAGAGTTATGAAATAGCTCCTTAAAAGTCTGCCACTGCTTATCTACCGTCATACCTTTTAATCTATTTCCAAGTCCACTTTAGGCAACTCTATCTTCATACCTTGTAATTGCCTTTATTTAAGTTTCAGACATTAGTTTCAGACCCAACTTTCTCACCCTCAAACTGAATGTGAAGTTCTATCATGTTATGATCACTCATCCCTAGAGGATCCTTTACTATGAGATCATTAATTAATCCTGTCTCATTACACATCACCAGACCTAAAATAGCCTGTTCCCTGGTTGGTTCCACAATGTATTGTTCTAAGAAACTGTCCTGAATACTCTCTATGAACTTGTCCTCCAGGCTACCTTTGCCAATTTGATTTGTCCAATCTATATGAAGATTAAAATTGCCCATGATTATTGCAGTACCTTTCTTACGAGCCCCCATTATTTCTTGATTTATACTCTGTCCTATAGTGTAGCTACTGTTAGGGGGTCTATTAGACTACTCCCACCAGTGACTTCTTTCCCTTATTATTAGAGGTGACCTAATGGAGATTTTCAAGATGATGCAAGGTTTTGATAGAGTAGATAGAGAAAAACTTCCCTCTGGCGAGTGGGTCAATAACAAGAGATCATAGATTTAAAATCATTGGCAAAAGATCTAGAGGGGAGATGGGGAGACATTTTTTCACTCAGAGAGATGTCGGGATCTGGAACACGATACCTGAAATGGTGGTGGAAGCTGATACATAAATAATTCTGAAAGGGAGTTGGACAGGTACTTGAGGATGAGGAACTTACAAGGTTATGGACAAAAAGCGAGGGCATGGGACTAAACATGACAGCTCTTTCAAAGAGCACAGGCATGATGAACTGAATGGCCTCCTTCTGTGCTGTAAGTTTCTATGATTCTAAGAACTTTCCTGATGTTGACGCATGGGTTAGCAGTGGACTCCACTCTGCCGTCTGCTGCTGGGGGGATTTCCAACATTGAGGAGCTCATGGGTTCAGGAGCGGGTGGCGGGTTAAAGTCGGCATAAATGGCAGCGTGTCTGGAAGCTGGCTCCAATGCACCAACTTATGGGTTGAACTCGGGTGCATTTGGCTGTGTGTGCGAAACCCCCTCTGGAGAGGTGGGTTAGCAATTCGAATATTTAAATCACTGAATTGCAATGATATTTTAACCGGCATTTAAATTTAATGTCGCATGAATGGGTTTCCTAAGCTTCCTGAAACTCGTCATTAAAACAAAGGTGAGAAGAGAACGCCAATTTAAGGTGCTCATTAAAAGTCAGGCATACTACAGCAATTAATAATTAGTGCTCACAGCTACCACTGGGAAAGGGTTTGTTGAGAGTACTTGTGGTGAGAGGCTAATTTCTGCACTTTGGAGGTGTTGAGATTGAAGATCAGGATGGGTGGTGCCACGGCTGCCTTAGATTGGACCTCGGACGAGGAGCAAGATGACCAGCAGCAGCAGCAACAGCCTGCTGTGGAGAGACCTGCAGGTGGTCAGCACAGAGGGGAGCAGCAGAGGGATCGAGCTCGCAGGAGGCACTACCTGCATAATAGGGTGTACAGGCAGAGGCTCAGCTTCCTGGACCTCTCAGAAGAGCTGTCGTTCTGGAGGCTGAGGTTGTCACGTCAAGTGGTGGCTGGCACCTGCAGCCTCCTAGAAGAAGACCTGCTCCCTGTTGGACCTAGTGGTCACACAATACCAGTGTCTGTGAAAGTGACCACCGGCCTCAACTTATTTGCCTTCGGATCCTTCCAGGGTGCTGTTGGAGACATATCTAGGATCTCCCAGTCGACAGCACATAAATGCACAAGGCAGGTCACTAATGGTTTGCTTGCCAGGACCAGCAATTATGTCAACTTCGCCTGTGATGATGCTAGTCAGAATGAGCGGGTGCTCAGGTTTGCATCTCTGGCTGGCTTCCCATAGGTGCGGGGCGTCATCGACTGCACGCCCATGGCAGTCCGTGCACCTCCAGATCAACCAGGAGTATTTGTAAACTGCAAGAGATTCCATTCGATCAATGTTCAGTTGGTGTGCAATCACATGAAAAGGTTTATGCAGGTGCGCGCCAAATTCCCAGGGAGCTGCATGATGCTTTCATCTTGCGGTATTCCAAGCTCCTCACCTCTTTGGACCTACAAGCAGACTTAAGGGGCACCTGCTGGGAGACGAAGGATACCCCCTTCAAACTTGGCTGATGACACCCGTGAGAAACCTAACCAATGAAGCCCAAGAGCGGTACAATGAAAGCCATATGACATCCAGATGTGACATTGTGCGAGCGATCGGCATGCTCAAGATGCGCTTCAGGTGCCTGAACAGATTTGGAGGCGCCCTCCAGTACTCGCTAGTGAGGGTCTCCAGAATGATCGTGGTGTGCTGCAATCTGCACAACATTGCGCAGCACCGGGGATTGGAGCTGCAAGAGAAACAAGATGCTCAGCACTCCTCGTCTGCGGATGAATCCAATGAAGAGGAGGAGGGGGAGGAGGAAGAGGAGGAGGAGGAACATGACAACTCCAGCATAACACCAGCCGCTCACATTGTTGCCCGGGATGCCAGGGATTCCCTTATAGCTGTAAAGTTCAGTTAGTTACCACCACTGGACCGATGTAACAATCACATCCAAAGGCCACTCTCCTTCCCACCCCGCCCCCTGCCAATCCCACAGAAATAAAGAATGTGCTATAACCAACCAACCCCCATTGCACATCTCCCCATTGGTCCCCATCAATTCATGTCTTCCCATTTATCAACAAGCAACTGAAAAGATGAGTTGCCACCCGGCAACCAAGAATGGACAGCACGGGAAAATGATGCAAAGGCCTGCATGGGCTCATTTGATTGCTGCTTCTGATATTCCACTGTAAGATCTTAATGATCTCTGAGTTCTTGGACAATACACCAATAGGCAGCAGCCAGTATGTTTGAGCAATAGATCAAGATTTATTAAGCATACAGCGTAATATACTTAATATTAGGCGATAGTTTTAACGAGTAGTTCGCAGCCCTTGGTCTCTGGAACCTCTCGGACACAGATAACGTTGTCTTAAGTCTGTTCCTTTGTTCTCGCAGTACGTCTGTGTAAAGTTGCTCTTTGAGTATCGAGGTTTTAACCCTTTTCTTATCAAAAGTTGGTTTGGCCAGTGTCCGTATATGGTCTTTAACAAAATCACCTTTTTTAATTGGTTCTAATGGTCAAAATACCATTGTCACTCAGACTAAGGTAGCATCCCGCCTTTCCAGTATTTTTCCACCAACTTTGCCATGTTCAGTGTTGTCTTGTTTATAGTTTTTTCACCCCATTGGAATTTACTTTATCTCTTTCATTTCTAGCTTCCCTGGTACAAGGCCTTTATACCAAGGGCCCATAGCAGCGCTGTTTCACTAGTCTTGAGGTATCCAAACTATCTCACTTTAATCGACCAGATAAATACCTTATCTCCATGATCTCTCTCATTTTATGTCCTTATACTAATTATTCTTTAAATATTGTTGCAATTAGTTTTATTAAGCGAAATCTAATTTCTACTTAGCATCATAATATGTTATTTAATGATTTAACCTTCACTCGCAGTCTGTGGCTGTTTCTTATCAAAACTTAGTCAAAACTGCATTTGACTGTGCAGCTACATTATTTGGTCAATGGCTACACTTGAAGTTATACATATATGATTCTCATCTACTAAATATCTTTAAATATCAGCCTTTCATACACCACGGAGATTGCGTGGAAATTTTGTCAGTATGTCGCAGATTTTATGTTGCCCCTCAATGATTATCCTTTTTGTTGATGGCCTCTGGGGTACAGCGTCTGTGTCCTACTGAGCAGAGCTTGGAGAGGGCCGTGCCCTACGATGCAGACTCTCCACAGCTGTCCCTACCACCACTGTCTGCTCTTGCTCACTTGTGAACTGTGAGTCACCACGTGAAAACCCAACTATCTGTCTAACTGGACCAACCGAAGTATGAGTATCTGCACTGGTGCATGGTAAGCATGAGTCCTGTGACGGTGCAATCAGAAGGAATCAACTTCTCTGAGGATTCATCATCCAGGAGGTCCACCGACTGCTGCTGTACCTGTGAATGCCCTGGCGGAGATACAAGATATAAATTAGTAGCATTATGAAGATGATCATATTTTGCTCGTTCCTGAATTCAAGTCAACATGAGTGAGTGTTGTATTATATTTGGGTCGCTGATATTTAATTCGGTCACCAGGTGGCTGGGAGGTCCCACCCTTCCCCATCTCTGATGGTCAGGGACACGGAGATGCCACTGTTCTTCAGCACTTTCTCCTCTGCTGTTGTCAACGGGGAAATCTGTGGAGGAGCACCTCGGTTTTCTCCCTTTCCCGTGTATTCTGCACTCTCTTCTCTTGCAACGGGAAAAAGAACAGACCTATGAGTGACTGTAATGGCATGTCTTCACCTGATGGATGCAGTGCATTTGGTGTGGGTGACTATCAGGGAGAGTCATCAAATTGCATAAGGATCAGGGTGAGTGGCAGTGGTAGAAGGATAGATGGGGAAGGATATGCGAGGAAGTGCATAGAAAGAGAATGATGGGTGCACTTGCAAGGTAAGTGGATGTGAGGACTGATGTGTGATGGAGTAGGCTTGACAAGGCAGAGTGAGGGGGGGCAGTGATGTGCACAGCAGGATGTAGATACATGTGGAACTGTTCTCACCTTTCCTGACCTGGGTAGATTATTAAAGCGCTTCCTGCACTGAATCCATGAGTGTGGCACAATGCTCCTGCTGCTGACTTCCTGGGCCACCTCCAGCCACAGTGTCTTTGTGTCAGCAGCAGGTTTCTTCCTCCCATTGCTGGGGAAGAGGGTATTTCTCTCCGACTCCTCACTACACCCAGCAGTGCATCAAGCATTGCATCATTAAATCGATGTGCAGCCCTTAACCATCCTGAATCCATTCTGAGACTACTTCCTTTCTTGGTTCAACCTCCTAACTACTCCAAATTCCATCTTTAGATAGGCCCTTTAAATACTCGAGTTGAGATTGTGTCATGCATGTCTGCACCACGCCCGCTGCCACGCATTTGATGGCAAACCCTGAAGTAATATATTAATTAGGTGGCTGCGTAAAAATGTCACAGACAGATGCGCTGATAGTTCTTCCAGGTTTCCCACCTGATATTGCAACCTCCCATCTCCAAACACACCTTTGAGTTATTTCAGGGCCATTATCTTCAGTACCTAGACATAGGTATGATGCTCACTGGATGCTCTTCTTTTCAGAGCAAGTCCCATGAAATCCCAAGAGAGCTTTGCACATTGTGGTGGTTTGCTGTGCACTATACAACTTTGCAAGCTTTTCAACCAAATCCTGCTGTGTTCATGAGTATTCACTCCTGGCCAGCAGGTTCTCCTTCCTTTCCTGACTCCTTTGGTTCCTGTGTACTCTGTGACTTACCCAGTGAAAAGTTTTCATCTCCACTAGCTTTCCCCTCCTGGGTGAATGTTTCTGATCCGATGAATGGAAGAGAGAGGGAGAATGATAGTATTGGTAAGACAGTGGAAGTAGAGATCATCCATTTCCTCCTCTTCTTTCTCTTGCTGTGATTGATCTGCAGCAGAGAGGAAGCAAGGTCAGAATGAGTGATGTGTATCCAGAGAAAGGCAAAACTGAAGAAGAAGGAATAACATGAATGGGTGCTGAAGGTAATGTGCACTCCTGCAGCAGGGGATTGAAAACCAAGATAGGAAGAAAATGCACCTCCAATTAGAAAGGACATTACTGACCACCAGGACTTAATACCTCTCCAACAGATCCATGGCCTGTGTGGGAACGAGGGTTCGCACTACCTGGGTACCTCACTATTCTTTCTGTGAGACCAGCACACAATGTGTTAAAACAGCTTTCTGCTGAGCATGGGTTGTAAGTTGTGTAAGGGATTTTAAAGCAAATGTATCTCCACAGATCAGAAGGCTGATCTACATGTCTGTCAGGTCAGGAATCAGGTCACTTGTGTTATGGTAATAAATGAGGGGAAGAGTTTATGACAGCAATAAAATTATTAGAACAGTAAAATGCCTGTTTGTTTAACTTATGTTGTTATTCTGTTGGCATTTGTATTTATCTTGTACGTACTATGATTTATTAGTGGTCAAAGGGTAAATTTGGTAGGAACAATGTCAGTGAACCACTGTTCAGCAGCTCGCTCTCATACTGGAATGGTGTAGTACGGAAAGACATGAGCTCTCATACTGGTTTTGTGAAGTATGAAAGACAGGAGCTCTCATACTGGAATGGTGTAGTATGGAAAGACATGAGCTCTCATACTGGTTTTGTGAAGTATGAAAAGACCTGTGAGCTCACCCTGGAATTGTGAAGTGTGATGTCTCAGCAGCAGCTCATACTGGTTGTGGATGGTATGAGCTTCCAATAAAGTTCTGATCCTACATTACTACAACTGAGTGTGTGTATAATCTGGCATTTAATGTTACAAGATGAAAAAGAACAAGAAAGCAGTCGAACAGCCTGCAAACCATAGAGACGGGCCTGGAGGCCTTCAGGAGATTTCAGGTCACTGTGTCACCCAAGTTAAGCACCAGGTTCTGCTATTATTAATATTCGGTGCAAACTTCCTGCCTGCAATGTGCATAATGAGGGCATGGGATATTGTGTGCTGCAGCAATGCTAAGGGCTAGAGCACCTATTTGATCTTAGGTTTGAGAGGGAGAAGGGAGAGTCACAAACCAAGGTTTTAAATTTAAGTAAGGCAAACTTTGAAGGAATGAGAAATGAATTGACCATAGTAAACTGGGCTAAACTGTTAATGGGTAAACCTATAGACAAACAGTGAGAAGCATTCAAAGAAGTATCTGGTGCAATGCAAAACCAATACATAGCTCTAAAAGGCAAAAGATCCACTTGTGTAGTTAAGCAAGCATGGTTAATAATTGAGGTAAGAGACAGTATCAAGCTAAAAGAAAAAGTTTACACAAATGCAAGGAAAAGTGGAATTCCCGCAGGCTGAGAGAGCTTTAAAACGCAGCAAAGCGATACAAAGAAAGTAATAAGAACCACTGGGATCATGCCTTGAGGAATTTCAGGGCCAATACACAGAAATTAAGCTACAAGGACTGATTTTCTGGATGTGTGCTACTAGGATAAAGTCTTGCCTGTCAACAGCGCAACCTCATCATTTTCCATGTACTAACTGTGAGGAATGCACCATGCTTTCCTGATCGGCATTCCTGGCAGGTAAGACTACTCCAGTTGTACATATTAGAAAATTGTCCTCTGCACTCTCACCTGCAGAGCTTCATATCATTTACAATTTATTAGGCAAACACAGAGGATAAATCAGAATCTTGTTCACGATACAGAAAGAATCCACTCTTTATACCTCGGTCACCATTAGCAATTCAAAACAGCAACTACCACTTGAACTTAACTTTAAATGGCCACACAATTGAAACAATCTGTCAAAGGGTTATTGAAGCTGAAGGCTGAAGGCAAAGGATTTATTTGCCTGTTTTCAACACAGCAGAAAATAGACAAATAATAATTTTTATTTTGTCCTCACTAAATGTTGTTTCACATTTTTTAAAGTTTATTAAAAATTCATAAATCAATGCTGCAAGTGAGAAAGGTGGATTGTAGTTATTACTTTTAATTCTCTAGCTCTCACAATTTTAGGCTTATCATTGGAAAAATAGACTCTAGTCATCGTTCTTTTGTATAGCTATTTGCGCCCCAATAGCATATTTATCAATATTTCTGCTTTCTGCTTCTTCCAATGTAAATATATAATGATAGTGCTTTTTAGAATATCACGAGAATTGCAATTGGTGACCATGAAACTACCGGATTGTCGTAAACACCCATCTGGTTCATTAATGTCCTTTAGGGAAGGAAATCTGCCGTCCTTACCTGGTCTGGCCTATATGTGGCTCCAGACCCACAGCAATGTAGTTGACTCTTATCTGCCCTCTGAAATGGCAGCTCGCCACCACCCTCTTAAGGGCAATTAGGGATGGGCAATAAATGCTGGCCTTGCCGGCGACGCCCACATCCCAGCAATGAAAAAAACAGGAATTGCAATTTGACAAATTTCAAGACTGTGATGTGTACATCACTGAATGAGATTTCATAGGTTCAATGTAACCATTATGTTATTTGTCTTCATATTGTTTCAGTTTATATGCTGAATAGGCATATATTTTGCTGGTTAAGTGTACATATATTTAATACAAAATAATTTACATTCTTGTAACAGTTGCCTGGACTGTAAAGATAAGCGTAAATTATGCAACAAGAATTTTTTAAAAATTGTTTAAAAAAAATATACTTTATAGTAATGTTCATCAGCGCAAACTTAATTATTGAGTCATTTGATAGCATTCCTTAATTAAAGAAGATATGGTAATTAGGTCACTGTATATTTCAGAGATTTTTAAGTACTGTAACATTTATATTTTGTGGCTTGCTTCCAATATCTTGCTTACTGCCTACTTAGAAAACTCATTCTCAAACCAATTTGCATATCCACTACATTACACCTTAATGTTTTCTTTCAGCGACAAGAGTTAATTAAGTTTGTTCATTGAGAAATTACATATGATTTAATATAAACTCATTGTAATCGCTAATTCCCAGTAAAACTTGTGCAAAGTGATATATAAAATTAGGATCAGCTCGATTTGTTAATAATAAACCTACCTTACATTTGTCCTTTCTTTTTATTGCAATTTCAGAATGCAATTTTCCACATAAACATTTAGCAGTTAGCAGTCATTTCATACAATATGAAATTCTGTGAAATTATTGAAATGAAGCAGTTTAAGGGTTTCTGCTCAGAAGTGGCTCTGCATGACGTGCGATAGTGTAAAATGGATGCTAGCGAGTCAGCAGCCCATTTTACATCTCTCCTGATTTTTCTTTCCATAGAATAATAGGTCAAGATCAATCCCTATTTGTGTAAATTTTGTCCTCGGTAAGGTGAGAGCTTTTTAAATTTTCAGACAAAGCATTTCTACGTCAGGTATGAGCCAGGTTAGAAATATGGCTCACCATGCCATCAGAACACCATCAACCAAACTTGAACAAAATCACCTCTATTGCACCGATGTGATATTTTGATTTAACCTAAGCCATTCTTCTTTCTTATGATTCTGCCTAGTGCCCATATCAGAGAGCACACATTAGCAATTATAAACTAAGAAGAGTAAGAAGTGAAGTCAGGAGCAGCTTGTTTATGTAAATACAATAGATTTGTGAAATATGTTACCTGGGAAGACTATTGAATTGGATAGCGTATGGGTTTGAGAGACGACAATATGTCTTTTTGGTGAATGAGGATTGAGAGTAACGGTGAGGGGTTTAAAATCTCTCTGAAAGGGACACGTTTGTTGGACCTAACTGCCATTTCCTGTTCCTAGAAAAAAATAGCCCTGGATCTCTGCAGTGTTCCTGCTAGTCTCCCACCATAACCTTGGTAAGAGACTAGAGGTAAAGCTCCCTGGAAACAGGCAACGACCTGGTTGCAGCAGGTCCTATCATTTCCTGGAGTTTCTTCAATGCCTTGTAAAGGATGAAACTTCTATCTGCCCATTATATGACAAATTACAACTAGGTGTGAATTCCCTAAGCTGGGAGTTCCCACTCCTCAAGTTCTTTTGGGATCTGGTGTTGTAATGGTGGCCATTACACTGAGTGAGTGGAAGCATCCTGTCCTCCATAAGTATGCATGTGGGAATACTTTTTCACACGCATACATGGTCCCAAACATGGAAGTAATTCTTGATGCAAAGGACTTCAGTTTGGGATAATTTGGTGCCAAGTAGTGATAAAAGATGGTAACACCAATATCGGAAAACTTGTTCTTCAACAGAATGTCGCGCTGCAGTTCAATAATTTAGAGCTCCTCTGGTACATCCAACACATTGACAGAAATTGGTGCACTGAAAATTGAGATCTCTCCATCATGGTTCCTGAAGTCAGAGAATTGTTCTTGAAATTCCTTTCTCAGTTCAGCAATTTTGTCCTGTACCGCTCTGTGGCACCATGACATTGAGTCGCAGCAGTGTCACATAGTGATTTCAAGGAGGGAAAATGTGCAACATTTCTTCTTCCGCAGCTAAAGCTAAATCTCAGAGGCACGAATGTTGTCCTAGTATTCTATCACTACTTGGTTGATCCCCGGCATTCTTCTGTTGAGCAAGTTTAGGTGCTCCATAATATTCACCATGAAAGCAAGATATTGAAGCCACTAATTCGGATCTGCGGGTAAGCGTTCTCCAAGGCGGCCTTCGAGATACACAACAGCGCAAAATCATAGAGCAGAAACTGATAGCCAAGTTCCGCACTCATGAGGATGGCCTCAATCGCGATATCGGGTTCATGTCACGATACAGAACGTGACTTGACATCATGGCCGGTCTTCCCAGGTGTTTTTTTTTTAAAAAGACTAACACAAGAACACAAATTGACAGGATATGCAGCCAGCAGGTGGTTTGACACGTTGGACCCCCTGGGACACATCTCATTGTCTTGGCTGTGCTCTTTGTTGTAGGGAAAGATGTGAATAGATTTTGTCTGTGTTTAAATTGTGAATTCTGGGAGATTCTCTCACTGCTAACTTACCTGACGAAGGAGCGAACTGCTTCGAAAGCTTGTAAAATTAAATAAATCTGTTGGACTATAACCTGGTGTTGTGCGACTTCTCATTTTTGTCCACCCCAGTCCAACGCCGGCATCTCCACATCATGTTCTGTAATTCATTAACATCTTCCCCTTTCTGGTCCATGAACAGTTAGATCTCACCATACAATTCAAAAAAGCACTTTAACACAGCTCCTTGACTGAGCCACTGAACTGTAGGGATATCACAGTCCACTGTGAATTTCACATTCTTTCAACAGCTGGTTAAACTGCCGATGGTTGACAGCTGTACCTCAAATAAAATTTAGTTTTAATAACCATATCTTTAATATGATTCATTTTCAAAGTTTAACTACACAGAGATTATTGATGTAAAATGCAATGAAAACTGCTAAACTGCTAGTTTGGGTTGATAGTTTGCAATTTGGCCTTCAATTTTGCCACAACTCTAGCTTTCTTTCCCACCATTGAGACCCCCCTGTCTGTGGCCAGGCTCACAGCTCTTGTCCAGTCCACATGCAATGTACCCAGAGCTCCCACCAAATTGTTGAAAAGGTCATTCGCTGTTATATCTTTCATTGGCACTAATTCTACAAACTCCTCTGTTATACACATGTTCTTATCAACTCTATGAATGAATACTGCTAGCTGTGCCACTACAGTTACATCAGTGCTTTCATCAATTGCAATTGAAAAAGCAGCAAAGGACTTTGCTTTGTCCCAGAGTTGACTGTTCAAATTCTCAGCTAAATCATTGATTCTCTCAGCGATTGTGTTTCTTGAGCGGCTGATATTTGCAAAAGTGTGACGCTTAATTTAACACACTATTTCTGCAGCTATTTCATGAGCATTCACATAGCAATCACATTGCTCACCTTAACAGCAGCATCACTAATGTGGCGAGCATTAGTAAACATTGATTGCTGCTCTTCCAACGACTGTGCTAATTATGAAAATTTATCTTCACTTAACTTTCCTGTGTACTTATCATATTTCTCACCATGCTTTGCTTCATAGTGCCTTTGAATGTTGTATTCTTTCACCACATTTACCTGTTGATTACAAATCAAGCACGTGGGCTTTCCCTTCATGCCCACAAAAAAATACAATGTTCTCCATTTGTCTTGAAATGAACGGCATTTCTTGGATAAAGACATGACAGCCACTTGTCACGACGGAACTTAAAAACCAGAGACCAGTGTTACGAGATGTTGAAACGTATTGCAAGAAGTGATCAATGTTACGAGACATTGAGTAACTGTGTCAGACAAACAGTGGCAGCAGTGATTGCCATTTCTTGGCAGTGATGGCTACAGATGCAAAGGGTCGTGTAAGTGACTTCAAATTGTTATAAAACTCGGCTGGCAAGCTTGGCTAGGGGAGCAACCCCAGCAAGCTAAATAAAGAAATGAAGATTCACCAGAGATCTGCTGGCCATACGTTTCACACCCCTGACTTAAGGGATCTTCCATAAAATAATGTTGAAAAAAATTTGATGCAACTGCCTGAGGGGCTTGCACCAAAAGATTGTCCATCAGAAAATGCACATTGCCCGCGAAGCTCAATTTGAGAATGAGGTGTAATATGCACATATAAACCAAATTGTACTTCATTGAAAATCCTGTAGCATATTGGATATCCCACAGATTTAAAACCATAACATTTTAAAATATATTTCCTGTAATGCAAGTATATCAGCTAAGTGCATTAAGGCAACGTTGATTTTTCATGAGGGTGAAAGACCAATAATGTATAAGTACCACAGGAGAGTTATGAAGATCTTTCTAATGATTCAAAAACTGTGAATTGATCACTATCATCAGTAATCTTATGAATATTGTTATCAAATCATTCTATCTTGCATGCCATATGGAACAGTAAGTGATGGTGATAAGTGGCTACAGTGAGTCATTTTCAATTTTATTCCAATGAGTTATCAAAGCACTGGACACGAAAAGTGATAACAGCTGCATAATTAAATGTAACTTATAAATAAGGAAGAGAACCCAGCCTTTTTTTTAGTATTCTTCAAATTGCAATTTTGCACATGAATCAAATTTTAAGTAAAAGCAGAAAATGCTGGAAATGCAAATCTGGTCAATCCAGCAATGCAAGCTAAAAGTTAAGTTAATGTTTTGGGTGCAACCCTTCATCAAATAAGTTTGAAGAATTGTAAATTTGTTGATGAAAAGTAACCGTTTGAGAAAGTCAATAGCACAACATTTGCCTTTGTTCACTGAAAATACAGGCTGAGAAATTGGTTGGTGCCTGAATTTGAGTGTGAACCTAACTGCAGCAACAAATGCCGCACTGAAAGTGAGGTGCTGGATGACCACGCAAAATTGATCCTCATGCATCATCAGGACGTGCCCGATGTACTATGGGTGCTAGTCACGCCCCAAGAGAAGGCATGAGGTTTACAAAGAGGAGGAAAGTAGGTCAGTGGGGATGAAGGCACCAGGTCTATGGTAAGTCCGGGGGGGGAAGGAGATCGGGAAAGTGGCGAGTGGTGGCCAGCAGAGTCCCGCAGTTTCAATGTGGAGCTCTACATTCAGGTAAGTAATCATTTTTTGCTACCTTTTTGATGGCAGCCTCCTTTAAGGACCACTGGTTTAGCTGCTTTAGGCCTGAGAAAACTGACTGCAGCATGCTGCTGTCAGTCATGATCCAATTTCCCAAAGGGACATGAAATGGGTGTAGTCCCTCCATTTGCACAGGTAATGAGCCTAATGCTAATTTCAGTTCTGGAGGACTCCTGGCACAGACTGAACATAAACATCCCGCCCGTCATATTGCACCCTTCAACGCCCATTTTTCGGGTGAAAAATGAACGGTGTACGATCCAATTTTGAGGCAATCAAGTTAATTATACCAGAAGTGCTTTAAAAGCACTCTTCCACACATTGGCCTGGGCTAATCTGCATTCTTACACACAATAACAGTAAGCACTTTGTACAATTTACTTTAATGACATCTTTTATTATTCAGTAGACTGTTTCTACCAGTGATTCTTGACCTGAAAGAAATTGCGTTAACACATGCCATCACATTAACTGTACAACAATTTTATAATACATGAATTAGATATTAGTAATTCCACTTGACCTGAGTCATGCATAGAAAGGATAATGAGTTCAAAGCAAATGAATGAAGGCAGCTAACTAACAAATGTCATTGTTAATATAAAAAATATAATTAACCTTAGACATGAAATGGATTATTTTCAAGAACTGCATTATAAGGTACGAATTACACACATAGTAATCATAAGTGCAAATATCACTTATGTAACACTGCTTCCCCATCTTAGAATTGATACAGGATCTTGGCAATACATTTTCTACTTGCCAACTAAAAGCATCTCTCAGCAAGGGTCACCAAGAATTATTCAGGCATCCATGGCACATTTATGAATAGGCGTGTAGCAATGATGCCTCTACTTTCTGTAACCAATTTGTGACTTTTTATAATTATAATGACCAATACCACAAGCCCAGCTTCAGCCCTCCATGGGAAGCTCTGCAAATCAAGGGGTATTGTAAAGGGGGTCAGCGATCCATCAAAATAGATCTCTGCCCCTTTTTCCTGACCTTTGCGTCTGGGAAATGAGTACTCGCCCGGGCAAAAATCAGGAAAATCTGCCCCAATATATGGCAGTGTTACTCCTGCTGATCATATAGTAGTGAAAGCATCTACAACAAAGGAGGGAGAACTGGGCCACTCTTGAAAATGAAACAGATAATGTTCAGATCAGGGAAACAACTGAAGAACATTCTGCTACTTGGCCTAAACGAAGTTTAAGCATCGCCAACGGAGAAGCTGAAAGAAAGGTAACTGCTGAACATGAAGAGGTCAGACAATTGAATCTAGCAATTTTAAAATTTTGTTAGATACATGTCCCGATAGAGGTACATCTAAAATGTGTTATATTTTTTACAGATATACAGATGCACATTTGGAATTGGCCTAACAAGTTTTAAGTACTGTATCCATAAAGTTGATAGTTTTATTATGAATGCTCCCATTTGTAATTCACAGAGATGATACACAGAGATCAAAGTCATTCAGTAATAGACCATCTCCCATAGCAACACAGATGATTCTGGAATGGTAGATTCCACAGAGGGAATTCTAAATAAGCCACGAGTGATGTTGCAGGAGCGGAATGAGCTGTGTGCCATGCCCCAGTTCATTCTGTCATCCAGGAGCCACAATACAGCTGAAGGTGGGCAATTCACCAGACAACGTATCCCATCCAGACACCACTATCAGATCAGCATATAACAACAACAACAACGATAAAAGGAGAAGACCCTCTTTGCATCACTTACAATACAGAGACATACATATCATGCACAACAGCCAGAGGTAGCACTGTAAATACCTTCAGATTGCTTCAGATAGCAAGCGGTAGGCACTGACTCAAGCCCTGCCCCAGATGATAAATGAGTGTTGGTTTCATTATCACAATACTTGCACAATATCTATTAATAAACCATTCTTTGTTTCTCATTTTCCATGATTATATTTTTCTGTTTGTTGGGGTCAACAATCTTTCCAGGATTGTTAATTCCACTTCTAAAAGCCAATGAATGAATGGTTGCTGTAGGAACGATATAAGTAGTTTTGAGCAGTGTGTAGATAATTGCAGCATTACCTTCAGTACTGAAAAGATCAAGGCCCAGAAATTCCCTACCTTACCGCCACGAGTTACCGCCGCTATCCTGGCAAAAAATGGCGGCCGCCACTCTTACACCCTTCTCTGGCGCAGGACTCGGTGGCCACCATTTTGGTGAGGGCCTTGGCGTTGCCGATAGCAGCGCTGGTTCTGGAGATGCAAATATGGAGAGAGTGACATCAGTTGGTGTGCTCTGCGAACCTTAGCGCTGAGTTTAGCGCTGAGTTCTAAGCTCGCTCTGAAAAGCGAGCGTGAAGCAGACTGACAGAGAGGCTGTCAGCACTTCTTAAAGGGAGACATACATCTTTCAGGTAAGTTTGCATTTAAGCTTTTGGACTGGATTTTTTATATTTCATTGAAGTAGTGTCTTGGTGCAATAAATGTTAAAAAGTTTTTTGAGTTTGCAGGGAGTGCAGTGAGTGCTGCTGGATGCGTGCAAGGCTTCAGATGGTAAAGGAAGGCCTCTGAGAAGGGAGAAAATGATGGAAATACTGAGCAGGTCAGGCAGCATTGGTGGAGAGGGAAACAGAGTTCACATCTCAGGTCGAGATGCTGCCTGACCTGTTGAGTATTTCCAGCATTTTGTGCATTTATTTCAGATTTACAGCATCTGCTCGCAGAGGGAAGAGGAAGATGCAGAAGAGGAAGAAGCAGAAGAGGAGGAAGCAGAAGAAAAGGAAGCAGAAGGAATGATGCAACCCAGACAACCCCTTTCTGACCAGGATATCTGGGATAGAATGATCCGCCTGTGGTACCAGTGACCACAACCCCAATTCAACTTTCAAAATTTGTCCCACACCTTACCTTCCCTCTGTTACTGACCATCACAGCATCCTCTTGGCCATAATGCTGAAATAAAAGCCAACACAAAGCAAACTTTCCAATCCAACTTTATACATCTATCCATCTAATATGACATCAAGAAATCAACTAATCATCCTTATGCATTCCCTTAGTGACTGTCTTGTATGTGCCTTTGCCTATCCTATCTCCTACTGATGTCACGCAGTGCTACCCCAGTGGCTGCAGCATGGCTGGTGGAAGGCTGCTGACTTTCAGTGGGGGACACTGCAAATGGCCTTGCTGGTTGACCTTGAGGAGCTGGTGTAGAATTCGCAATATATCGCGATTTGATTAATAAGGAGAAAACACAAAGTTTCGTTCAAACAGCTTTTATTTCAGCAGAATGTTGGCAGGTTTAAATTGGACACAAGCAGCCTGTAAAATGGCCGCCGCACCTCGTGACAGAACATTCTAGACTTTTCAACAGGCAGACAAGATGGCGTTCCATTAAACAGTTGTGCAAGATCGATAACGATTCAGCACAGTGAAGATAATACACGAGACATTATGGGTTTACAGTATAAACATAGATACTGGAATCGGTCTCCCAGGTACAAAGGAAAGCCATTGTACCGAGTAATCAAGGGCCCATCCAAAGGACATTAATATGTAAACTCCCAACGACTCTACGATGAGAGAGCCGTTAGCAGGTAGTTATACAGGACACTTGGAAGCCCCAAACCCCTCCAGGGAGAACACCGACCGATTTAACAATGGGAGAAGTATTAACAGGTACTCAAACATTCATGAGTAGCCCCGAAACCCATTAAGAACGGAGATCACCCATACAAGACATTTGGGCGCCAAACCCTAAACAAAAGAATGGACATTATAGTTGGGCGGGAAACGGAAGATTTTTGCACTATAATTGCAGGCCCCAAACCGTCCATTCTCTCTCTTGTCTCTTGCCTCTTGCCTCGTGCTCTTGTTCGTGCTCCTGCGTTCGCTCGCTTGCTCCTGTGTTTTATCCGGTCGATTCGTAACCTCGTGGCTGCTCCTGTGTACTCGTAGTTGGGCTTCTGCGTGCCTGTTGCCTCTTCTGAAAAGACTGTTGAACTTTCTGATCCGTTCGGATCTACCTCGTGTCGCGTAACGAAGACCTATGTTGGTAACTGGCAGCGGAACCAAAGGCCCGAGATGAGATGAGATGAGATGAGATGAGAGGAGAAGAGAAGAAGACCATATCCATCGCCACGGTCAGTAAATCCCGACCGCGCCTGTAGGTCGATCAGCCAAGTTTTCTCGCCAGGAAGTTTTCCTCTTTAAACTTCTAACAAGACATATTGCATCGACGATAACGGGACTGTGTCTAAGGAGGTTGGAACGTGAAAACACATCGTATCAATGATATTGACAACGGTGCTCCAAGACTAATCTGTGAAACCCACCAACAGAGGTCTTCATCACAGCAGACGGTCCAGCCTACTAGCCGAAGCAGCAGAAGCAAGTAAACAAGTGGGACCAGGAGATCTCCTGACCGACACGTGGGTGCTGCGGTGAAAAACATCCGATCAGCTATTCGGAATTTCTCCGAGTTATCACGAGTGGTGAGCATGAGTCTCGAGATCCTACGAAGCTAGTTTAGGATAGATATTGATAGGGGAGGGTTTAAAGATTAAGGATATTTGTAATGTGTGCCCCTATTTACGTTGTGCCGTTCGTTCCTCGTTTCCCTAAGATCGACTATATAACTGTTTGTAAGATTGTACTGTCATTAATCTGTGCTTATGACATGTATTTCATAATTTTAAGTATCATGCAATAAAGATTTTCCATTTCGTACCATTCAAACCAAGTCTACATGAGTTTTATCTCCATTACTGCTCTCGCATCTAAGTCCAGTGTCTAGAACCGTAAGGGAGAGTGATTCGAACCACTCACAGGTGTGTCTAGTGTTCCCAGACTGGCTGGAGACCAGAACAGGCAACCAGGCCTAGACCCGCACTGACATACAGGCTGCACAGAGCCGCGTGAATCTCACAGGCTGCGAGACACGCAGGGTCAGGAATCCCTTACAGAAAATGGCGACCGCGGCAGGACACTGGCAGCGAGAGGGTAGTGTGTTAGATTTTGGAATGACTGTACGAAATGTTATGCAGGAAAAGATAGCGGATTATGTGTTTGGAAAGGTTAATCTAACTAAGAAGTGGATAAGTGAATTGTTAGCGGATAAGAGCCCACTAGAGGCAGCTGAAAGGTGGACAGATAGTAAGGAACATAAAAAGACAGTTGAGAAAGCAGTCTGGCTTATGTGCTACAAAAGGCAGGTTCAGATTTCAAACCAGACCATTACAGCGCTAACAGCTCGAATCAGCCATTTAGAGGGAGAAATGGAGGAGAAGGTTTCTGGAGGGGAGGTGCTCATTAAGAATTTAAATGAGTTACACCAGGAAAGCCAGGAAGTCTCCAGTCACCTTAAAACAAGGATAGAGTATCTCGAGTGCCAGGTCACTGAAGCAAAATTGAACGAGAGTAGGTTAAAGGAAAGATGCAACCGCCAAGCTGCCCAGATAAGAACTCAAGAAGAGAGCTTAATGGGGGTTAGGTCGGCGTATAAGTTGGCCCTTGAGGATAAGTTTCAGGGAGCCGACCATAGCGCCTGCCAAAGGGAGATAGAGAGCCTCAAAAAGGCCGTGAACAATGCGAACGGCATGGTGTGCCTTATCAATCCGTCGGCGCACCAGCCGCTAGTAAATGAGAGATTTAGAAAATCCCCACCAAGTAAAGCAGAAGAAGTAGTAGCCACTGCGCCCTCCGCGCCACCCAGCTATTCAGAAACCTGGGTTAGGGAGGAAGCAATGGAAGAAACAAAAGAGCCCATTGAAAAGGAAGTAGAAAAGGGATCGTTGTATCCAGTAACGGGTATTAAAAGGGGCCCAAGCAGAAACGGTGGGGAAGAACCGGGGGATCTCCTCGGACAGCTGGTGTTGCCTCACAGTTCACATCAGCTGAGAGCTATGATAAACCACGTACGGAAGCTGACCGAGATAGACGACCCTTCCGTACATTTCAGAGAAGTTGAGCAAGCCGCAGCCATTAACGGCTGCGATGATGGGGAGACAGCAAAAATGCTGCTGTTCTCATTAGACAGCTCGGTCCTTCAGTGTCTCTCAGGCGAGAGCAAGAGGGGAAACAAAAGTTATGAGGAATTAAAAAATGAGGTCCTAGAAGTGTTGGGGGCGAACGACGGAGGTCCGTTTGCTAGAGTGGGACAGACAGTGCAGATGGAGGGAGAACCCCCGAAGGTTTTTGCCGACAGGCTGTGGCCAGTATATGAGCGCAGCTGTCTAGGTGCGCCCGAGCGCGAAGATGTGGAAGGCGCCGCTCTAACTCATTGGCTTAGGTGCATAATAGCCAACAGTTTACCAGCCGTTAGAGAGCAGGCAAAAGCCTGGTTCGATCCCAATGACCTCAACCTTACGGAAGAGTCGGTCTTGAATCGACTCACGTTAGGTTATCGTAATATAAGGGGTATGACGACACGTCCCTTTAAGGGAAGAGTACATGAGGTACGACCCGCAGCCCCGGCTCAAAGAGAGTGGCATCAGGAGGGTAATCGCGCCCCACAGGCAAGTAATGCCTGTTACGGGTGTGGGAAGACAGGGCACTGGCGCAAGCACTGCAGGAACCCTTGGAAGGATTCCAAGGATAAAAATCCCGCGGTCCGAGCCCAGGCGCCTGTCCCGGCTAAGGAAGCCAAGGCACCCACCCCTCCCGACGACCTCGAAGCAGTGTTAGGAGCCATGCGCAAGCTGGTTTTGAATGCGCGTGGACAGGTGGCGGTCGCAACCGGCCCCGTAGGTGCCGCAGGACCGTCTAATAGTGCCCCATGACTAGAACCAGCACAGCCCGTCTACCTGTGTCCGCTTAGCTATGATGCGTGGAGGCGACCTGTGGTGGAGATGGAGGTAGAGAAACAGAAGGGCAGTTATTTGTTGGACACGGGAGCTTCTTGCACCATAATCCATACAGATAACCCTTTTGACTCGCCGCTATCTACCAAGGTCCCATTCACGCTGGCAGGGTTCACAGGAAAAGAACAGGCTGGCACGTTTTCCCTCCCGCTATCCATTCGTTTAGGAACACTTCGCCTTAAGTGGAAGTGTATACTGATGGCATGGCAAAAGGGGGGTGGAAGAGGTATTCTCGGGTCCGATCTCCTAGCGGGACACGGGATCCTCGTGGACCTCAGAAATCACTGTCTCTGGGGGGCTAAAGGTGAAAAAGGCGAGGTAATGGTGATTCCGGGGGAGGAAGAAACAGGGGTCCTGTGTACCGTACAGCCATCCGGAGGCTACGACCTCAGGCTTATGGTCACAGATGTCCCAACGGACATGCAAACGTACGTGTCAGATAATATGCACGCGTTTGCAACCCACAAGCACGATTGTGGGAGAGTGGTCGGGTTTGAGGTCAGCGTAGATGGGGACCCCATGACCCGACCCCAAAAGCAGTATAACTTCCCCAAAGAAGCAGAACCCGATATGGAGACAGCAATGTCTTCCTTGGTGCAGCAGGGCGTGTTGAGGCCGATAGCCACACACGTGAACTCCCCATTATGGCCGGTCAGGAAGCCGGATAATTCGTGGAGAGCCACGGTGGACTACAGAGTCCTTAACAGTAACATTCCCGCCTGCGCGCCCACAGTAGCAGCAGTTGCTGACCTAATAGGGAGCATCCCAGCGTCCGCGACCACGTTCACGGTGCTGGATATCTCGAACGGTTTTTGGTCCATCCCGCTGCGGCGAGAGGACCAGTACAAGTTTGCCTTTACGTTTAAAGGGCAACAGTACACGTGGAACTGTTTGCCACAGGGTTTCCACAATAGCCCCAGTATTTTTCATCAGTGTATGGCAGGAAGTTTAAAGGAGTTTAGTCAGCCCAATCAGATAGTACAGTATGTGGATGATTTGCTCCTATTTACGGACTCAAGGGAGGAGCACGGACCACTACTGGACGAGTTATTGGAGCTGTTAGCGAGAAAGGGTTTTAAGGTAAACCCAAAGAAAGCACGTATCGGTCAGCAGGAAGTAAAATTCCTGGGACTGACCCTACGCGCTGGGGAAAGAGCCATAGACAAAGCAAGGAGGGAGTCGGTGCAAGAATTACCGATTCCCAACAACGTAAGGGGTGTGAGGTCCTTCTTGGGACTGACCGGTTACTGCAGGGATTTTATCGAAGATTATGCGGCCACAGCGGCGCCGCTCCTCCGACTCCTCCATAAGGGGGTGGAGTGGCTTTGGGACGAGGGCTGCCAAGCAGCCTTCGAGAAGTTAAAAAGGGATCTGCAGACCGCGCCAGCCTTAGGGGCCATAGATGGGGGGAAGGAGTTTTTCCTGGAGGTAGCTGCCAGCGGAGACAGCTTAAGCGCCGTGCTGCTCCAAGAGCGTCACGGCAAGCTGAGGCCGGTTGTCTATTCATCCAGGGTATTAACGGATGTGGAGAGAAGTTTCTCCAATTGCGAAAGGCACCTTTTAGCCACGCATTGGGCTGTGAAAAGATCAGCGATCTTCACAGGGCTCTCCCCCATCACTCTCCTCACACATCACACACCAACTAAGATGCTTCTGGATGGGAGGATTAAAGACGGGACCGTAAGCAGCGCACGCATTGCGCGTTGGACCCTTCTTCTCTCCCAGTTGGATCTTAGAGTAAAAGGTCTTTGCGAGCCCAGGCTTGCGGCCAATTTGGTATACCCCGGTACAGCCCACCGGTGTTCGGTGGAAGGGGTGTGGGACGTCAACATAGGTTTACGGGCCGGGATACATCCCACTGGGCGCGAGATTTATGTTGATGGATCTAGCACAGTGTCTGCTGGCGAGCGACTCACAGGGTGTGGAGTTTATGACCCTACGGCAGACCTTGCCCTGGCGATCAAGCTCCCTAGCACCATGAGCGCGCAGCAGGCTGAGCTGTCTGCCGTGGTGTACGTGGTGACCCACCCAGACATTTTCCCAACCCCATACACGATTTGCTCGGACAGTATGTTCACCTGCAATTCGTGTACGGAATACCTGGCCATTTGGTCCCGCCGCGGATACACCTCCGCGGACGGGCGACCTTTAACGGTGAAGCCCTTGCTGGAAAAGATCTTAGCAGCAGCAGTAGGGGAGGAAGGGGAGATTTTCATCCATAAGGTGAAAGCTCACTCCTCCACAGAGCCCCGTGGGGAGGGCAACCGGCAGGCGGATGCGCTAGCCAGGGAGGGTGCCCGCGACGGCACTTTCTGGAACCCCTATAGGACCGGACCCATAGCAGCGGTCCGAGGCGGGGACGGGAATACCGGGAACACCAGGGTAGCATTGCCCCTAGACCTTAAGACCGTCCAAGCCCAGGATCCCGCCCTAAAAGCAGTCCTAAAAACGATTGCTGAGGGGAGGCAGGTAGAAGGTCCGTACAGTACGGCAACCCTCTCAGTTAAGGAAGGCATGCTGTTCCGCGGGGAGCAGTGGGTTGTGCCGCAGCAGCACAGGAGGGAATTCCTCCAGTTGGCTCACGAGGGACCAGGGGCAGGGCACCCCGGGCCCGAGGTTACCTGGCAACGGGTAGAGCAAGCGGGATGGTGGCCAGGGCTCAGGGAACAAGTCCGCGAGTTCTGTGCAAACTGTCTTGTGTGCGCTGCAAACAACCCAGACCCCCAGAAAAGGAAGGTGCCCATGGGACACGTAAGAAGGGTAGAGGGACCATGGCAGTCGATACAGATCGACTATATAGGACCCCTGCCCACCACCCAGGGAGGTTATAAATACTGCCTCGTCCTGGTAGATGTGTTTTCCAAGTGGGTGGAAGCCTTCCCTTGTCGAACAGCTACGGCACTGGGTACAGCAAAAATCTTGGTCCGGGAAGTGTTCTCGCGGTGGGGACTCCCCCGTTTCGTGGAGTCAGACCAAGGGAGCCATTTCACCGGCCAGGTGATGCAGAACACCCTCATGCTTTTGGGCATTGAAGGGAAGTGGCACGTAGCACACAATCCCCAGTCATCCGGGATTGTTGAACGTATGAACCGGACCCTGAAGGAGAAATTGAGGAAAGAGACTAGGAACTCGCCCCAAAAATGGGCGGAAGTTCTGCCTTTAGTCCTCATGGGGGTCCGGGCCAGTCAGTCAAAAAGTACGGGGTACTCCCCGCACGAGGTAATGACCGGCAGGCTCATGCGAACCCCCACCCATGTGCTAGCCCCGGTGCTCACTGAGGGTCAGCTTCAAGAGATAAGCAGGGACAAGTTCGCCCAGACTCTCTTGGAGCGCCTGAAGCAAGTTTATGAGCAGGCGGCTGGGAACATGGGAAGGCAGCATCAGGGCAATCGCTTGTTGCTGGAACCCCGCAAAACGCGGGAGTGGGAAGTAGGAGACCAGGTCATGGTCAGAAACTACGCCAGAGTAGGGAGTCTGGAACCACTGTATATGGGACCCTACAACATTGTAGACAAGGCGAGTCCCATGGTTTACGCCGTAAAAGTACCTCGGCGCACTAAGTGGTTCCACATAAACCAATGCAAACTGTACCAGCCGGGTGCGCAGGGGAAAACTACAGGGGTAAATCCCGCCAATGGGAAAGCACAGCCCCAGGTAGGACCACAAGGCACACAGGCAGGCATAGCAGCTTGCATCAGGGGAAGGGACATCCCGGACGATCATGCAGCGTTTTTCTGGAGTTGGGGGTTAGATGACGAAGAACCCAGGGTACCCTGGTCAGATGAGGATAGTGCAGATGAGCATAGTGATGATGACGGGTGGTTCCTGAGGAACGGTCTGGGGGGAATGGGGCCGATAGGTAGAGATCCACACGGGGTGGACACACAAGCTGCAGGTCCCGAGGACAGGAGGGAGGAGCTAGAGGAGGCAGGGCCAGCCGCTATAGGAGCACAGAGAGTACCAATGTGGCTCCCAGAGATGTGGCCGCCCGCTTTGAACGTCCAGTCCTCAGGGGAGGCAGAGATCACGAGTGAAGGGCCGCCTGCTGGGCCGAGCAGGGCGGAGCCACGAACTGCCAGCCCCGAGGTTAGGGAGGCGGAGTCAGCGGAGGCGGAGCCGGCGACTGTGATGGAACCCCAGGTCATCCCGTTGGAGGTCTCGGAACCCGGTCCGTCCGTCACGGAACCCCCGCCCATAGCAACTCCCCGTAGGTCAAGTAGAGAACCCCAGCCCAGGAGGATGTGGTCATGTCCCCAGACTGCCCCAAGGCGTAGACTTCAGGTTAAGATAACCCGGGTACAGACAGGCCACATCGCAGCAGTAACAGGCTGCGGCAGATCAGAGGGAAGGGTCAGCGCAGCAACAGGCTGCGGCAGATCAGAGGGAAGGGTCAGTGCCCTCCCACCGTCGGGAAGAGCTCGCAGCAGCCTTCTCAGAATTTAAAGGGGCCGCCCTGAGAACGGGCGGCACTGTAAAGTTATTAGTTTTAAGTTTTAAGTTTATAGTTCAAGGTTAAGTTTTAAGTTTATAGTTCAAGGTTAAGTTTTAAGTTTATAGTTCAAGGTTTAAGTTTGTAGTTTTAATAAGGCTAAGTTTGTAGTGTTTTTAACAGAAAACGATAAAATGATGGGAGTTTTAAGGCTAGGTTTAGAGGAAGTCTATTCAGCAAACGTTGAAGTTTACGTGAGGCGAGGTCAGGGGACCCGCTCACCCTTCACAAAAGCCAGAGACTTTTGCGAGGCTGGCTACCTCATTCTATCTGATCACAGGAACCAAGGAAGGATGGAACGAATTCTAGTATTGCTCGTGGCAATCGGATGTGGATTGGCCTATCGAGGCCACACCAAGGATGTCGTGGTGTTTGGATGTTCCGGGGACACGGCCCCCATCGCGGTGGATGGGACCGGAAGACGGAAGGCAGAGGGGACCAGCACCTATTTCCACAAGGGAAGGTGGCCAGGATGGCTGGGAACGAACTCAACGGAGTATTCCAGCACATCGGGGTTCGCCTACAAAGAGACTTCTTTAATGTGCCCCAAAGTAAGGATCATCGCACCCAGGATCAGCGTCACCGTCGGCAAACGGATTTGTTTGACCTGTAGTGGGAATGTCCCATTGAGCCGATGGTGGTGGCTGCGAAAGCTGAGCAAAACTATGAGAAACTCTTCGGTCGAGTGGGAACGACTGGGTAATAATACCCATCGGACAATTACGGGGACAGACGGACAAGTGAAAGTCTGTTGGGACAAATGGTGGGAACCGGATGAGGGGATTTATGTATGTATGTGGGGGTCAAAGTACGTTTGCCCCAAAGGCATCTCCATATTTTTTATTAATCAGTGGCAGGATAACGGACAGGGGATGAGGTGGGATGCGAGCACCAGGGGGTGCGGAGCCCCATTCTCCCCGATCCCAGTAAATGCCACTGAACTCATTACGCGCCCACGCAAAGCCCCGCCCACGATTCCGGTGGTTCTAGCTGAGGAAGAAGGGTGCCCTAAAGCTAGTAAGGGACCCGGGAACGGTTTGGTACTGGTCCCCACAGACCAGATACTATTTCAGGGGGTACATTACGCGGTGGCCTCGGTGATTTTAAATCTCACTGAGGTACGGTTACCAGAGTGGTGCCCCAAAAAGACGGAACAGTTGTATCAGGTCCTGTTGACCAAGATGTTCAGACAATTTTACGAGTTTGATTTTGCAGAAATTGATAAGACAAGTTTGTACACCGCACCGCAGGAAGTTTTGGATCAAGTAGGGAGGCAAAGAAGGGGTTTGGTGAACGATGCGTTCACTGCTTTTAACACAGGGACATCTGTGGTCAACGCTCTAGACAGTGTGGAGCTGCAGACCCAGATTAATGGTTTAAAAACACAGTTAAAAGACATTCTAACAGATGAGAATAAAGTGGTAGGGTCAGGTCTACACGAGGACCAAGCCATGACACTACACTTAAAAGAGATTATAGCAGAGCTGGAGAAACATGCGCGTACGGTAAATGCCCTGATCAGGGAAGATCGGAATGCATCCGATCAAGCTGCGCAGAACGAGGTGTGCGTGCTTTACGGGGCGTGGTTACTGGGCGAGGGCCGCAGTAATTTGGAGGATTTAAAACAAGGTTTGGTTCCGTCCTGGATAAGTAACAAACACCTGCGGGCGCTCCACCCTTTTCAGAACGCATTAAGTCCGTGCCAGCTCAGGCTAGCTTCAGAAGCTTACCCAGTCCCCGTGGACTGCAGACGTTCAAACCATACTATTATGGGAATAGTATTACGCATGCCGGTTTTGGGCAACACAGCAAAGCCCGCCCCGGTATATCGGGTAGAGAACATTGGTGTCATTCAGGGGGGAGCCCACATTCGTTATGCAGCGGTTCCACCTTACGTCATCCGCTGGGAGCAAACGATGACAGGTACAGATCTCTCTGGTTGTCGTGGCAGGGGAGCACACATAATACTGTGCCCCCAGCACTTGAATGCCTTTTTAACACCACAGTGCGGGTTCAGAACGGCTGGCGCCAAGTCCATGAATTGCACCATGGAGGCAATGGCACAAGATCATGTGCCTCCGCAGGTAGCATACATCGGGGGTGGAACATATTGTGTTACCACTGCAGCGCAACACTACCAGCATGGAAACCGTAGCCGGTGTCCGGTGAGTGACAGCAGTTTCTGTTTTAAACCCAGGGCTGAAGTTCAAGTAGCACAACAGCGAATCATCCCAATCCCTGAACCATCCACTGTTCATCTCACAGTAAAAGAGAATTTCACCGACTTGCAGCGATTTGTCGCGCATTTTGGATACCTCATTCCCCCTCTCCCTGAGCATTTAACCAAACTTCTGAAAGCCGTCGCGGCATCACAGAAACATTTTTATACATTAGAGCAGAAAACTGTCGAAATAGGAACAGACATTTTGGACATAGTGGTTCCACCGTGGTGGAATCTGTTCACCAATATTGAAGTGCCTTCATGGATCAGAATAGCCTCCCACATTTTAGTCGTCTGTCAAGTGTTTATTGTAGTGTACCTATTGGTCATACATTGTAAAAGAGACAAGCGCCTCACCAAGCATGAAAACACGGGAGAGTGGCGAGAACGTTACGTGCGCGTGCACGATGAGAGCACCGTGTAATCGGAAAATGGCGCCACTCCCGCTCGCCACGTGCGCCGCGGAAGTTTGTACTCATTGTAAATACGTTGGAAACTCGACATGTTTTAAGAGTTGGGGTTTGATTATTTTGGTGATGGTGTTGATTGTTTGGTTTTGGGTTTTGTTTTTTCCTTTCCCTGAATAAAAGACAAATATACAGGTGATGCGTGAGGTATCGGCCTGGTTACGCCGGGAAGGAAAACAAGTGGTGTAAGTTTAAGGGCAAATGATGCCTACGGTGGTATAAAATGTGATTTTCTTGGGAAATAAGGACGACACAGAGACCCTAGTTAAGTTAAAATTTATGGGATTAATTTACTGGATTCGGAGTGAAATCGAGATAAGATTGCTCACCACTGTGATTTTTGATACGATAAGCGGAGTTATTCGCATCAACAGGAGGGACTGTAGAATTCGCAATATATCGCGATTTGATTAATAAGGAGAAAACACAAAGTTTCGTTCAAACAGCTTTTATTTCAGCAGAATGCTGGCAGGTTTAAATTGGACACAAGCAGCCTGTAAAATGGCCGCCGCACCTCGTGACAGAACATTCTAGACTTTTCAACAGGCAGACAAGATGGCGTTCCATTAAACAGTTGTGCAAGATCGATAACGATTCAGCACAGTGAAGATAATACACGAGACATTATGGGTTTACAGTATAAACATAGATACTGGAATCGGTCTCCCAGGTACAAAGGAAAGCCATTGTACCGAGTAATCAAGGGCCCATCCAAAGGACATTAATATGTAAACTCCCAACGACTCTACGATGAGAGAGCCGTTAGCAGGTAGTTATACAGGACACTTGGAAGCCCTAAACCCCTCCAGGGAGAACACCGACCGATTTAACAATGGGAGAAGTATTAACAGGTACTCAAACATTCATGAGTAGCCCCGAAACCCATTAAGAACGGAGATCACCCATACAAGACATTTGGGCGCCAAACCCTAAACAAAAGAATGGACATTATAGTTGGGCGGGAAACGGAAGATTTTTGCACTATAATTGCAGGCCCCAAACCGTCCATTCTCTCTCTTGTCTCTTGCCTCTTGCCTCGTGCTCTTGTTCGTGCTCCTGCGTTCGCTCGCTTGCTCCTGTGTTTTATCCGGTCGATTCGTAACCTCGTGGCTGCTCCTGTGTACTCGTAGTTGGGCTTCTGCATGCCTGTTGCCTCTTCTGAAAAGACTGTTGAACTTTCTGATCCGTTCGGATCTACCTCGTGTCGCGTAACGAAGACCTATGTTGGTAACTGGCAGCGGAACCAAAGGCCCGAGATGAGATGAGATGAGATGAGATGAGAGGAGAAGAGAAGAAGACCATATCCATCGCCATGGTCAGTAAATCCCGACCGCGCCTGTAGGTCGATCAGCCAAGTTTTCTCGCCAGGAAGTTTTCCTCTTTAAACTTCTAACAAGACATATTGCATCGACGATAACGGGACTGTGTCTAAGGAGGTTGGAACGTGAAAACACATCGTATCAATGATATTGACAACGGTGCTCCAAGACTAATCTGTGAAACCCACCAACAGAGGTCTTCATCACAGCAGACGGTCCAGCCTACTAGCCGAAGCAGCAGAAGCAAGTAAACAAGTGGGACCAGGAGATCTCCTGACCGACACGTGGGTGCTGCGGTGAAAAACATCCGATCAGCTATTCGGAATTTCTCCGAGTTATCACGAGTGGTGAGCATGAGTCTCGAGATCCTACGAAGCTAGTTTAGGATAGATATTGATAGGGGAGGGTTTAAAGATTAAGGATATTTGTAATGTGTGCCCCTATTTACGTTGTGCCGTTCGTTCCTCGTTTCCCTAAGATCGACTATATAACTGTTTGTAAGATTGTACTGTCATTAATCTGTGCTTATGACATGTATTTCATAATTTTAAGTATCATGCAATAAAGATTTTCCATTTCGTACCATTCAAACCAAGTCTACATGAGTTTTATCTCCATTACTGCTCTCGCATCTAAGTCCAGTGTCTAGAACCGTAAGGGAGAGTGATTCGAACCACTCACAGGTGTGTCTAGTGTTCCCAGACTGGCTGGAGACCAGAACAGGCAACCAGGCCTAGACCCGCACTGACATACAGGCTGCACAGAGCCGCGTGAATCTCACAGGCTGCGAGACACGCAGGGTCAGGAATCCCTTACACTGGTGGTTGGGAGTGTGAAATCGAGTGATGGGGTTTCTTCCCTTTCTTCTTCTTCACTCTCCTCTCCCTCTTCTTGGTCAACCACTGGCTGGGCAAGCTGCATTTCTTGGGTGTGTGAAATGAGGTCGGCACAAGGGTGGAGTTCTGGTGAGGGGAAGGCGGGAAAGCAAGAGGTGCATGCGAGAAGGAGGATAACATATCAGGATACCAGCATTTTGTATCCTTTCAGCCCTGCCGCTGGCCAAGGGCTCAGCTATGGCCCTGCCAAGAATGGCCAGCACCGTCTCCTCCAAGGGGGTGAGGTGAAGCTAGGAATGGGAGGTGTGCCTCATATTTGCTACAAATTGTTGGTAGGATTCACTGACCTTGACCACTGGTCTGATGTCGTGAAGCTTCTTTGGCCACTGGAGCCAGGTGGTGGGGGGCGATACTGCTGGCAGTGACGGCCTCAGTGATGTGGTCCCACACCATTCTTTCTGGAGGGCCTCCTGGCCCATGACTAGAGGACCTCTCTTGCAGTGTTGACCCCCTGCACAAGGCTGGAGTGCTGCGTGTGAGACCCTGGATGCCCCTTCCCTGGCTTGCTGAGCCATTTGTGTTAGTGCTGAAGCACTTTTCCCATTTGTTTAGGTGCGCAAGGCAATTCAGCTTTAAGAGCTGAAGACTTCCATTTGGGAATTCCTTTTAATGTTAATTTTTTTTCAGAAGGCAGTTGAGCTGAGAGGGCTAAAAACGGCCTATTTTTAAATGATTTTATTTTTTTTCATTTTACAAGGCAGTTCCCCTTTAAGGGACCGAACTGCTTTCTGAAATGATGGCCTTACTTTAAGAGAAGGCTGTTCTTGCTGCAATGAAGCTATGGCCATGCAACATTAGGCCTCCTGCCAGAACTAACGCCACGGAAATGGCCTTGCACGGTAAGTTTAGCGCTGGCTAATGTTAATTAGCAACCAGCGCCAATTTACTGGTCCTGCCAGTGCCATGAATTTTGGTGGCCATTAACTCTGGCCCACGGTGGCACGGCAGGTTTTTAGCGATGTTGCATTTCTAGGCCCAAGGATTAGAATTTCCACATTGTTTTTGGTGTAATTTCAGCATTTAATCAGGGCAAGTACCTCTTTGGCAGAAAAATGGGGTGGAAGCAGTTTCTGCTGGTTTTCTCTCTCAAAATCAGTCCTTCCAAATTCCCTAGTGCTTTATGGCCCTTCCTGCAAACTGCCCTTGATGTCTCAAGTGATCTTATTTAAATTAATTATATTAAGGGCTAGAGGACTGTAAGACGTGCGGAATTACCCCTCGCCCCGTCCAACAGGTTATAGAGTTTGGACTTGAGACTTATGAGAAATGACACCAGACACATGGGTTCTGTCTTTAACCTTTTATTGTTCCGAAGACAGATTCAAAACCCCAACCACTATTCGAGCAGTCCACCAATAATATTACAAGAAATCAGACATACAGCCACCCGCCGATGATTGGTCCAGCGTTGATTTTAGGTTCTCATAAGCGAAAAGACTGGCCAGGCCCCTCCTTTCGACTGCAGCCTGATCCTCGTAGGCGAGATGACTGGCCAAACCACCTTCTTCCGACTGCAGTGCCGACATTCTTTAGCCACTGTGTTACACACCGTTTTCCTTGCCTTTTGCAGTAAATCAATCATTCAGAGAGAGTGAAATGTTCCTTTAATGTTGGTCTGAGCTGTTTGAGCAGTCAGACGTTCACATTAACTGATCCTGTGTCGCTATCCATTAGTTTGTACAAAAGTGGCAGAAAACCACTTGGTTACGGTTCATGAGTTACGTCATATTCTGCATTCCAAAACTTCAAAGGTTTGACTTCTCCCCTTTAACCTCCGAAAACTCATCAGAGACACCGGGCTGGATTTTGTCATGGGGGTGGGTTGGGGGAGGGTCAGGTGGTCGGCGGGCCTCTCCCCCACCTCCGATGTGAGGCGGGATAATTTTGCGATTTTGCCCTAATTGGACACTTGATTCCCAGCGTGTGCGAACCCCTGGCCCAATGAGTCTTTTGGTCCTGAAACTCGCCTCTGATGACGTCATTTATGCAGCTGCATTTAAGGCCTGCAAGCAGCCTTGGTTCATTTTCTGCCTTACAACTTTTATTTGAGAGACTTCTGAGGGATTTGTGGTGCAGAGATGTCAAGCTCAATGTCCAAGGCCGCACCCCCGCTTTGATGAGGACTCTCTCCATGCTCTGGTGGAGGGAGCCAGAGCTCAGAAAGAGGTGTTGTTTCCTTCCTCTGGGAGGAAAAATCCTCCCCAGCAGAACAAAGCTGTGTGGCTGCAAATGGCACAGGAGGTCAGTGCAGCAGAACATGGCTGCAGTGCAGAAAGAGGTTTCATGACCTTCTCCGCACAGGAAAAGTGAGTATGACATCACCATGACCCTCAATCTGCTCCCCATCGCCTCTCATCACCAGCACTCTGCATTGTCAACCTCCTCCTCCACATCCCACTTGACCCATACATCCCTTGCACCCTTAACCATTCCCTCTCTCTCTATGTTCACATTCACTTAACTATTCGACTATGCAGCCCTCACACTCCCTATCACTGTTATGCTATAGCAACAACTTACAACACACAGGGAGGGCCCTTGGTCTTGGGACCTCACGCCATCTTTGTGTCCTTCTAAGCATCTATGCTATGGATTCTCTACACTCACTCCATCATTCTCACTCAAACTCCACTTGTGTCCCTCATTGCAGGAAAAGAGAACCCACAATAAGAGGGAAAGGGCGAAGACAGGAGGAGGGCCACCCTCAATAGCCCAGCTCACCAGCGCAGAGGAGGCGGCCCTCGAGATCGTGGGAGTTGAGGAGGATGCGCAAGTGGGGGACGGACAGATGGGTGCATCAGAGCAAGCTGGTGACAGAATAGTTTTTCATCTCTCTCATTGACATTGCATGAGTGACTGATATTGATTCTGATGCTCTAACAGATTGACTTATGATGATCTGCACAATTCCATGTGCATGCAACATTTATCACATGTCTAACTCTTTGCTTTACTCCCGCACAGGACCATCGACAGCCCCCGTCCCCACTGTCCAGGAGGAACAGCCTGAGCCACAAGACTCCTCAGAGGAAGCTGCAACCTCTAAGGGCGCAGCGTCAGCAGAATTAAGCGCACCCAGCACCAGCGCAGACACTCACACCTCGGTGGGACCTTCGGGACATAGAGTAGTGTTGTCATCTGGTGTATCACAGCTCACAAGTGAGCATCAGCAGATAGTGGGGACAGGGACAGCAGTGGAGAGTCCTCATGGGAGGCTGCAGGGCACTCCCAGCTCAGCTCAGCTGCATGTCGACCCTATGCCTCCGGGTCCATCCAGAAGGAGAGCGGTGATGGAACTCCAGGAACAGGTGCAGGAGTCTCTGGCAGTTTTTGTCTCCAGGGTCACTGCGAGTGTGGAGCGGATGGAGGCGTCCATCGCTAACATGAGCAGAGCCTTTGTGGAGGCATTGGCACATGAACGCATCACCACGGAAAGGATGGCAACCTCCGTGGAAAGGATGGCTACCTCCGTGGTAAGGATGGCTACCGTAGAGGAGAGGATGGCTACGGTAGAGGAGAGGATGGCTACGGCCATGGAGGAGCTAAGTCGCCAGGGTCTTGAAAACATGGTCATTGTTCAGAATAGACTGACATCTCTGGAGGAGCGATGGTCAGCTATTGAGCAGAGAAACCAGAGCTTCATGGAAGTCCTCTGTAGTAGGATTGCCGGTGCAGAAACGGGTCCTCATGGCCCTCCTGAAGAGCAGAAAGGTGCTGTCAAGCCACTTGCTAGCTCTGAAGTGGGGCTGACCCATGAGAGGGATGTTGGTGGCAGACAACAAGGAAGTGGGGGGTCCTCTCCAAGCGCTCACACTCCCATGCCACTACAGAGCTCTCGGTCAGAGCCCCACCATGGTCCTCACCCAACTGAGATCAGTGTTTCAGCCCCTGCACAGCCACAGGAGCAGCAGACTGTTGGCGAGCCCTCACAGGCTCGCAACCCCAGAGGACGCCCGCCAAAGGTGTCGAGGCAGGAGCAGCATGAATGTGAGCAAGGGGCCTCCACATCTGCTGAAGCCACAGGGGAAGCACCATATAGGAGCACGCGTAAGAGGAAGATAAAGTACAAGTAGTCACAAGGGTAGTCACTTGGGTGTTCTGTTGTGTTTAATTGTGAAATGCCATCCTTGACTGAATGTTATAAAATGACTTGATAGCAAACTGTTGAAGTTGTGGGCTGTGTCATTTCACAAATGGGACTTCCACATTGAGGGCTCAGGGGGACTTGGAGTTGTCAGTATGGTGGTCAGAATGATAGGAAGCTGCAGGTTCTTGTCCATTATCAATGGCGTGGTAAGAAGGTGCGAGCCAAATGTGTTTGATTGGGCAGCCTAAGCAAATCTGGCCACGATGAGTGCATCCCTTGCATCCCGGGCAGCAATGTTCTTGCGTGCTGCTGCCGCTGGTTGATGCACCGCCGCAAGCTCTTCGCTCTCGCTCTCCTCCTTCTCCTCCTCCTCATCCTCATCCTCATCTGAGGAGGCTATGCGATGAGCCACTTGTACCTCAGGCAGCTGCAAGCCACGATGCTGTGCCATATTGCAAATTGCACAGCAGACCACGATGATTCTGGAGACCCTGGCTGCTGAGTACTGCAGGGTTCCACCTGATCTATCAAGGCATCTGAATCGTATCTTCAGCAAGCCGATGGTTTGCTCGATAATGGATCTGGTGGAAATGTGGCTGGAGTTGTAGCACTCCTCAGCTTCGTTGGATGGCCTCCTGAACGGCATCATTAGCCACGTCTTCAGGGGATAGCCCTTGTCTCCAAGTAGCCATCCACAAAGTTGGTCTGGCGGACTGAAAAGCGGAGGCACACTAGACTGCCGCAGGATGAAGGAGTCATGGCAACTGCCAGGGTACTTGGCGCAAACATGCAACATTTCCTTCTTGTGGTTACACACCAGCTGCACGTTGAGGGAGTGGAAGCCCTTACGGTTGACAAAAATACCTGGATTGTGATGGGGTGCCTTAAGGGCCACATGTGTGCAGTCTATGATGCCCTGCACCCTTGGAAAGCCTGCCAGATTAGCAAATCCAACCGCACGCGCTGTTACACTTGCTTGATCCTTGGAGAAGTTGATGTAATTGTGCGCGTTGGCAAAGAGGGCATCGGTTACCTGTGTGATGCAAGTGTGTGCGGCCGTGTGGGAGACGCCACTGATGTCTGCTGTTGATCCCTGGAATGAGCCTGAAGCAAAAAAGTTGAGTGCGGTGGTGACTTTGACGGCCACTGGTAAGGGGTGTCCACCCGTTCCTCTGGGCTCCAGGTCTTGCTGCAGCATTGCGCAGATGTCACCCACTACCTCTTGCGAAAGTCTCAGCCTCTTTTGGCACTGCTGCTCAGTCATGTTGAGATAGCTCAACCTCTGTCTGTGGACCCTGTTTTGGGGGTATCTCCTGCGGCGACGTCCTTCCCTGTGCTGGCGCCTTCTGGCCTGTGCAGCTTCAGGTGGGTGAGTAGCAGGTTGGCGCTCCTGTTGTTGCTGCTGCTGTTGGTGCTGCTGTTGTTCGGTGTTCTGCTGCTGCAACGGCTGATCTTCATCCGAATCTGAGGTCCAGGAGGAAAGGAAATAAATCGTTCCCATGCTGCTGGTATATACCTCAGTTGAGGAAGCGCTCAGTCAATGTGGGGAAAGGGTTTTCCCAGGAGGTCACAGTGGAGATGGATCTCAGCTTCAACACTTCCAAAATCAGTAGACCTGCAAAAAGTTCTCCAAGACCTGAGAAAAGAAAGTTCTGCCACCTGCAAATGGTCCTTGTGGAAAACTCCATTTTTATGGTGGAGCTACAGCTGTTCTTAAGCCATCCACTTGTGAACCTGACAGGATTAGCTGGCGTGTTCCAGGGGAGACGTGCAGCACACTGGAAATGTGGTAAACTCTGAAAGGCCTCTCAAAATGGCATTATAGAGGTACTTATGGGGTTGTTAATTGCCTTAAGGGCCTATCCCGCCGCTTGGAGGCGGGACCGAAATGGAGTCTGCAAGCCCGCATTTGGGAAAGTTGCTCAGAGGCGGGTCGCAGGCGGGATCGGAGCCCGACGCCATTTTTTGCAACTTTTCCACCTGACCCGCCTTCAAATCCGCCTCCTCGGCCCTGACAAAATCCAACCCACCATGTCTGCAAAATTAAGGGGGTTTGTTTATCTCTGTTGTCCATCAAAGCAAATCCCATGTCTTTATCAGTGACAACTTTATATTTCACTTTGAAAAAAACCTTTTTGGCCTGGCAAAGCATTTCAATATGTATCAAAATTAAAAATTAAGAATTAAGGGTCTGTGTATGTCAAAGGACATGCAGCTCCAAGTTGCATGGTTTTGAACTTGCAAAGCACTCAGGATAAGTTACAATTATAAAGGGCAGGTGTTGCCAGAATCAGGTGAGACAGGCAGAAGTAGGGGGTTTCTGAGTCTCTGGATATTCGATTAATGATTTCTACAGCTGGGAATGACTTTTTGCAATGATTTAATTTTTGGCCATTCTGTCTACACAGATCTGGACTTGCTTCCCACTGCTTTCTGACAGCGTGAAACTACGAGGAGATTTTCAGTCCCCCACAGTGAGGACTTCTCAGAAGCAGGTATGGAATTCCCTATGGGCATACTTTTGTCTGCCATTATCATGGAAGAGGAGGAGGAGCAGCACAAGATGGAGCAAAGGAGAGCCAGGCAGAATTTAAGGAGGCTGGCCAAATAGAATATACAGGCAACACAGGTCATATGAAGGCCTTAATGAGGAGATGTGTATAAGATGAGTATGCTTCACCAAAGAGACCATAGAACACCTCTGTCACTTACTGCATGCCATGATCATCTGCCCACACTGCTCTCTCTGTGGCTATGAAGGTGACCACCACACTCAACTTTTATGGTACAAGGTCATTTCAGGCTGCAGTACGGGCATGCATTTCATCAGGTGATTGATGCACTTTACAGGAAACTAGAGAATTCATCACCTTTGGCATCGCAGCAACGCAACAAGATGACAGGACCATCCAGTTTAATGGGATTGTTGGCTTTCCAAAGGTTCAGGGTGTAATCGATGTCACCCGTGTTGTTTTGCAAACTCCTACAGAAAACCCCCTCAACAGGAAGGGCTTCCACTCCCTCAATGTACTGATTGTATGTTACAATATCCGAAGGATCCTAAATATTAATGTGAGATATGCTGACAGTTGTCACAATGCATTTATGCATTGAAATTCAGCCCTCCCTGACCTCTCCAGGGAAGAAAATCATGTCAAGAGTAGTTGTGAGTGAAAAGCCTACCCCTTGATGCCATGAATAATGATCCCATTTAGTGTGGCATGAACAGCAGCAGAGAAGCACTTCAACAAGGCACATGCCGCTACAAGATTGGTCATTGAGCGGATCATCAGGGTATTAAAGGGATGTTTTGCTGCCTAGACGGGGCGGGGCTCTGTATCATGCACCAGATCTTGTGTCACACATGGATGTAGTCTGCTGTGCCTTGCATAACTTTGCACAAAAAGGTCTGGACTTTGACACTGCAGGTGCGACGACGTTAGCTACTTTGAAAGAAAAAAAAGAAAGACTTGCATTTATAGAGCACATTTTATGACCTCAGGAGGTCACAAGGTGCTATACAGCCAATGAAGTATTTTTGAAGTATCGTCACTGATGTAATGTAGGAAACACAGCAGCCAGTTTGCGCACAGCAAGGTCCCACAACCAGCAATGTTATAATAACTCAATGATCTGTTTTAGTGATGTTGGTTAAGGGATAAATATTGGCCAGGAGGCAGAACTACACGAAGGCGGGCATCACAGTAACCTGTGTGCTCAGTGCTTCTCAGTGACTGATGCAAGGGGCATCTCGGGTGGAATACTCAACTTTGGCATAGACATAAAATGGGCGACAGCAGATTGGTCGTTCATGCAGTGCCAATCATCATTTGACTACACTCCAAAAGTACTCTTTCCTAATACATGCTTCCCTGAATGACTACACATGCCTTTATTTCACCTATTCTACTCGTGTTTCCCCTTAGTACAACCTGAGGTCAGTATCACCAGACATGGTTGGCTGTTCATGTTCTACAGAAGGGTCATAGGACTGACCTGGCCCTCCTCTCATGGCAGCTTGTTCCACGCAGGCAGCTGTGGCTGGCTGTATCTTTGGAGCTTATTGTTGGGAAGCCTGGTGTCACCTCCTATGTCTCCTAAGGTTTGATAATCATATTCAAACTATCCTGGGATAAACACTGATGAAGATAAAAGCGAAATATCGTAGATGCTGGAAATCTGAAATAAAAGCAGGAAATGCTGGAAAACACTCAACGGGTCAGGCAGCATCTGTGGAGAGAGAAACAGAGTTAACGTTTCAGGTCAATGACCTTTCATCAGAACTTGATGAAGATGTTTGGAGCAGCTGGGGAATGTGTAGAAAGGGTCCTGCAGCCAGCTTAAACGGCATGGCCATAAATGGATGTGTGTATTGTCAGATGCCTGACCCATTGTAACTTCTTTAACCTTTTTAGTTTGTGTATGGATAGGATTATATTGTTAAATCACAATGTCTACAATTGTGTAGCAAAGGGGAACTGATATCTGTCTGTGTTAGGTAAATGGTCTTGGCAGTGGTTTGACAGTTGTTTTGGAAATATCTTAAGTGATAAAGCTCATGTGAAGCCTGAGAAACAAAGAGAAGTTGCAGCTAGAGAAAGATAGAAGAATTGTTATGTGATCATGATTGTAGAAGGTCTAAAAGGTGATGTTTCGATAAGGAACCAGAGCTCCTCATTACAACTTGCTCATTCAGTAGGCTGAGCTCATACTTGATCTGTAAGTACTACTTTATGAATCAATAAACTGTCTCTCTCTACTGCACTTATTTTTGGAGTCTTGAATTGACAAAGAACCAAGGGCCATTTTCATAACAAAAGAAAGGTACGTAGAGTGGCTGATGTATTACTGCACTCCTTGGGTGTAAAATGGGCGAAAAGTTTAAAGTTAGCTCATCACCTCCTGTATCTTGCTTTCTGGCTCTTCTACCCTGATTTTGCAGAAAATACATTGATAGATCCATCAAATCTATTCTCTTCATTGTTTTAAAACATATCTACTTTTAAATCTTTTTTCTAATAATTTAACTCTCTTAGTCTTGAACAAAGTTTATTATACTTTTGCTTTTGGAGATATCTATTGTATTTGACATGCTTTTTTCCCTAGAGGAGTGCTAATATACTAATGTATAGAGATGGTGGATTACCTACTGCCTGATTAATGATCAGGTTGTGGTGGAGTCAAGTGTATAATAGCTGTTTGGTGCTGTCACTTTAACGGCACAATAGTAATATGACAGTAACATGGTTTGGGGCTTTTACTACGGTGTTTAAAACAGGAATTTTGTACAGATAATAAACATCATTAGGACAAAAAGGGGGAGAAATTCGGTTGGTTAGCGCCTCCAGTCAGCGCCTGGTGGGGGCGCTAAAGGAGCACTGAGGCAGTAGCGCCGTGGCGAGGCGAATCCAGCGCTGCACGGCAAATTCGGCCCCCTGTAGCACCGCCGCTATGAGTTAGTGCCAGGGACTTCAGTGCCAGGCAGATCGTGACGTCGGTGAACATGCAACGTTCACTGGGCACTCGATCTGCCAAATTAAGTATCACCCCGGCCTTAGCACCATGCCCCGACAGCGACAGGGAGAGGAGGCGTGAAGCAGTCGGTAGCTGACTCCAGGGGCGCTACTTAAAGGGATCATGAGTAATGAGTCGCAGCTCTCAGGTTAGTGCTGTTTCACTGCTTCCTTATCAGTTTGACATTGTGCAACAGTTAAATCAGTCATTTAAAGGTTGTTTAATCTCTGGAGTGTTGTGCCTACTAAAAATTAGTTACATTTATTCTCACAAAATATCAAAGTGCTGCACTTCCTTACATTAATGGGGGCTGTACTGGCAGTCGACCTCGCCATCCAGGATCTATGGCGGAGGGAGCGGAGGCAGCGAGAAAGATTGGAACATGTAGCCAGAGGGAGGAGAAGGACCATCAGGGCTCTCAACAGGAGGCCTTACCCTTCGAGGGTATTCTGAGAGCACTTCTCCTACCTCCAATTAAGCCAGGAGCAGTGTATTAGAAGGCTCCGCTTCAGCAAGGAGGTGGTCACGGAACTCTGCCACTTCCTGCAATCAGACCTCGAGCCTCAGATCAGGATGAGGACGGCTCTCTCAGTGGCAGTCAAGGTCACCATTGCCCTCAATTTCTTCGCCAGCTGATCCTTCCAGTCTGCAACAGGAGATAACAGGTAACATCTCACAGTTCGCCGTCCATCGCTGCATCTGGGAGGTCACAGAGGCTCTCTACAGTAGGAGAAGGGACTACATTTCCTTCCCCATCACCAGAGAGAAGCAGGACAAGCATGCATGTGGCTTTGCCAGGATAGCGGGATTCCCCACGGTGCAGGGCGCCATTGACTGCACCCACGTGGCTTTGCAGGCACCACATAACAATCCTGAGATCTTCCGTAACCGCAAAGGCCACCACTCACTTAATGTGTAGTTGGTGTGCGACTACAGACAACGAATCCTCAATGTGAATGCCCGCAACCTGGCAGCAGCCATGATGCCTTTGTCCTGTGCCAGGCCGGTATGCCAACATCCTTCCAGCCATCACATCAAGCTCGTGGCTGGCGGGTCGGAGACCAGGGCTATCCGCTCTCCACCTGGCTCATGACTCCCCTCCGCAACCCTAACACTCCTGCACAGCACCCATATAATGAGAGCCATGCTGCCACCAGGAACATCATTGAGCAGGCCATCGGGGTGCTAGAGCCATAGTTCTGCAGCCTTGACCGCTCGGGAGGAGCCCTCCAGTACTCGCCGGAGCGGGTGTCCCATTTCGTCGTCGTTTGCTGCATGCTCCTCAATTTGGCCACCAGGGACTTGCGGGACCACCTCATGAGTAGAAAGAGGAAGAGGAGGAGGACGAGGAGGAAGAGGAGGAAGACGAGGATGAGGAGGAGGAGCAGCCACTCAATTGGCCTTCCGGAAGAGCAGTCCGTGACCACCTCATCAGACTACGGTTCCAATAAATTAAACCCCAGATCCCCGTTGCTCACCACATCCCCATCATTCAATCCCTGTCGCAGGCCATTTCACAGCGCAAAGCTGAAATGAGACACACCACAAAATAATCCAAACTAAATTCATAAATTTATCAATATTCAGTTGACACATATTTACAACAACAATATTAACTATTCTCCCTTGTGCAATCCCTTAGTGCCTCTCATTACTGTGCCTTTGCCTACTCTAGTGCTCCTATAAAGTGTTGGCTGCAGCACGGCTGGTGGAAGGCTGCTGAGTGTCCGTGTGGGAGACTTCAAAAAGTAACCAACATCTGGGCAAATATCAAATCACAGCCTTTACTGTTACAGTCATCAGAGAAAATCATCTGTGGCAGCAGTTATTTAAATTCGAATATAGCCACAAAATAATTGGTCACATGGCTTCTGCAGTAGGTATAACCTCTTCAATTTTCCCCTGTTCCTATGAAGATGATAAATTAATCCTTAGGACCTCTAGCATCTAAACATCTATTAATCATCCATGCTTTAAATGATCATTTGGGGTTACTTTTGAATATTAATGCTTCTGTGCTGTTTTTTAGCGTTATCGAAATTCACCCCCTGCGTCTTTTGGCTCTGACAGGTTCCCTGCCCAGAAGTCAGCCTGATTGACAGGCTTGGCTTCCAGTCGGGCGTGGTGCACGCCGGAGCAGGCCGCAGGACCAAGTAGGTCCGATCCCAGGGTGTGGGGGGCGGGGGGGATGGTGGGTCCGATCCCGGACCCTGGGGTGGGAGTCCGAATCCGGGGCGGACGAGGCGTCTGATGCCAGGGGATGATCCGATCCAGTGCTGTCCGATCTCTGACTCCAGAGGGGTCCTTGTATGGGGTGGTCTGATGTGGGGGGAGCTTGGGGGTTCCAGGGGAAGCACTCCTGCTCCTCCTAGCCCACAAACAGTGTTGTAAAGGCACTTACCTTTTCCCCGAAGCTGTCCTCGCCTTGCTTCAGCTGCCAGGTTTCCCGAGGCCTGGGAAACCCGGCCACCCACTATAAAACCTGCAAAGCAGGTTAAATCAGAGGCTGCTGGTCTCATTAACATATTTAAAATGCCAACCCACCCCCTGGGAGCAGGTTGACTGCCCACCCCTTGTCCTGTCTCGGTAAAACACGGAAGTTTTCCTGTTTTAACCTCCAACCACATCCAATCCCACCCGCTCACCCATGTTAAAATTCCCCCCATTATTTGAGGAACTGCTAATGGAACTGAACACTGTGTAATCATCTACAAACAGCCCCACTCCTGACTTTATGATGGAGGGAAAGTCCTTATTGAAGATAGTTAGGCCTGGGACATGGCCCTGAGGAACTCCTGCAGCGATGTCCTGGGGCTGAGATGATTGGCCTTTAGCAACCACTACCATCTCCCTTTGTGCCATGTATGACTCTTTGATGCCATATATGGTTGATTGCTGCCATAAGGGCATTCTCACTTCACCTCGTAATGAATTATCACATGGTCCAGAATGCTTATTTAATATTCTTTGAAAATATTTTTGAGCTAGGACTAGCTTGTTTTGGTAAAATCAAACTTGTACTTGTACAAGAATGCGATTGAGGCTGCATTTACACTGCAGCTACTGATCTGAGACTGGTAGCTGAAGTGTATGGTCCAGCCAGGCTGGAATTTTAACTGTCCTATTTGGTAGATAGCTCTGTGCATGTAGAGTACCAGTTCCCAAAGTTAGAAGTTTAAGGGGGACAAATTCAGTAGCGCCCAGGAAGGGGTGCTAACTTTTGAGAAGTTGAAAATTTAGCGCCAGGCGATAATCAATCTCGCTGCCCGCTAAATTCAGTCTCAGTGCTCAAAGAATGCAGGGGAGTGCTAAATCAGGCGCTAATGCCACAGATGAGTGGCGTTAGGCTCCAAGCAATAACGAATATGAGGTGTTGTGTAATTGGGAGTGAGCATTGGCGCAGGTGCCTTCCAGCCATTAAAGGGGAGGGTCACTGGAGTCTGCATACCAGCCCCCAATGAATCGGGGAATGCAGAACGGTGATATGTTGTGAGATGAAATGCAAAGTGCTTTGACGACCCGCAACACTCCGGGGACTAAGCAGCCTTTATTTAGCTGCACATACATCCTGCGCTCTCTGCCACTCATAACTGACCATTCGAATGGAAGTTCCTTGACAGCTGGGGCGCATCCCTTTAAGTAGCACCCCACCAGCCGCCAGCTGGCTGGTTCACGCCTCCGCTCCCTGGCGCTGTTGGCATGAGGCGGTAAGGCAGGGGGCACTACTGAAGTTTGCAGATCGGGCGCCCAGCGAGCGTTGCATACTCGCTGACGTCACGATCAGCATGAGGAAAGGATGCTAACTGTTATCACTGGCGCTACGGGGCCGGCGAATTTGCCGTGCAGCACGGGACTCGCCCCGCCGCGGCGCTACTGCCTGAGCGTCCCGTTAGCGCCCCCTCCAGGTGCTAACTGGGGGCGCTAACCTACTGAATTTCACTCCCTAAATATTTAGAGAGCGGGAAGAGGAGAACATTTTTAACTTAAACCGATAGGTTTACAAATTGTTCAGGGGGTAAAACAAGTTTGAAACTGCACTAGATTTACACACATGTGGTGTGAGACTATCCTTTCTTCAAAGTTTCACTGTGCTCTGCTCTGGAGTTAAATTGGGCCCTGACTCTGGATTTATACTACCAGTTTAGAGTCTGTGCAAAGCTGAAATTGTTTTGCAGCTGCACTAGGCTTGCAATGTAAATGCACCCTATATCTGATTTTTCTCATCCTCAGGAATAAATCATCCCAGGGATATCTCTCTTATTTGAAGGTGAAAGCCCAGTTTTTCTAACAGAAGTTAATCAACTATCTCTGACTCACCATGCTTAATGTATGTTTCCATATGGGAATATTTGCTCGTTGCCACATCGGAGACCTGAAAGAGGATTTTTTTTTGGCCATGACTTGGGCTTCGAACAATGTCTATCGAGCACAGCCATACAACCTAGCATAAAAATTGTAAATGCAGGAATTATACTGCAGGCCAGTCAGCTTCCGAAAAGAGAAAAGACAGGTTGTGGCCTTTTAGTTGTGTATCCTTCATCAGAATAGTTCTGCTGAAATGCTACACACCCAAAACATCAATAATCTCTCTTTACTCTTTGCAGATGTTGACTGACCTGCTGTGTATTTCCAGCATTTACAGTTTTTCTTTTTATCATAAGATTTAACATAATTTTCTTGTAATTTAAATTTTCCTCAAATATATCTATTTTTTTATTCGTTCATGGGACGTGGGCATTGCTGGCAAGGCCAGCATTTATTGCTCATCGCTAATTGCCCTTGAGATGGTGGTGGTGAGCCGCCTTCTTGAACCACCACAGCATATTCCTTTGTAGTGGTTTGGTACAACTGAGTGGCTTGTTAGGCCATTTCAGAGGGCAGTTAAGAGTCAACCGCATGGGTCTGGAGTCACAGCCAGACCAGGTAAGGACAGCAGATTTCCTTCCCTAAAGGGCATTAGTGAACCAGATAGGCTTTTACGATAATCCGATAGTCACTATTACTGATGCAAGCCTTTTTTTAAATTCCAGATTTATTAATTAACTGAATTTAAATTTCCCAGCTGCCATAGTGGGATTTGAACTCCAGATTCAGGCCTCGCGGGTTACTAGTCCAGCAACATAACCACTATGTACCTGTTATAATATTCAGATAAATAAACTGCACATTGCTTTTCACAACATAGGCATTTCTATATTCTTGCCTTCTGCCTTTAATTTTCCAACGACTGTACTATTGTTAGTATTACCACACTGGCCTATGCCCTAGGGCTCTTATCATTCAGTCTTATACTGTTCAGAGCATATTCATTCAATACTTTTACCATTCATATCCTTGTTTATTATCACAGCTGTGACACAAATGCCATTAAGCTAATCAATGTTTGTTCCCATATGACCTTTCTGTCTGTCCACAAAGGCACATCTGCCAGACTCAGTGGTGTTTCTGGTGTCTCTTGGTGGTGTACTTCATGTCAGATTTACACTAAGGCGATTGAGATTTAGATTCATAAAGAACATTTTCTGGAACGTCATCAGCAGATCACTTCAGAGAGGCCTCAGTGATGTCATCTTCCTCACTCTCAGCTGGTGTTCCAAGTTAATGTTTCTCCAGGGACCAATCGAATGAACTTACTGCTAATTTACCTTTCCCATGCCTCTATGAAGTAGGAACAGAATACATTCAGGTTATCATCAGGATGCCTGGTGACATGATTCCAAACAGCATATATGTTTTTTAGGGTTTTGAAATCTAGTAAAAGGACAATATTTCTGCTTGAGATTCAGGATGGGTAGCAGCAATGGAAATGGTGGGTGCAACATTGAATAGTGAATTACTGAATTTCTGTTGGAGCTGTATTCTGAGGGGCTGCAGAGGGTTTTGGCAAAGAAGTATTTTCCATCTTCAGACATTGGGCTAAAACATTTTTTTTTGGTCTCTAGTAAGGAAATAGTGAAGGCTTTTATATGTAAAAGAATAACTAAAGAGAGTGTAAGGCTGGTCAGGGGTGGGGGGAATCTAATTGTGGAGGATGAAGGTATGGCAGAAATATACTAAATAAATATTTAGCCTCAGATATTTCAAAAATGCTGGCGGAGGTGAGAATATATGCGTAATAGAAACGAATGTGGAACAATTATTCAAGATAACAGTAGGAAAGGAATTGGTTCTGAAAACATTAGCAGAACTCAAAAGTAAGTAAGTCATTACCTCCGGTGGCATTCTGCCTAGGCTGGTGAAGGAAGTCAGACAGGAGACAGGGAAAAAAAATCAAAAAGGCTAATGGAATGTTAGCCTTTATAACTAGAGGGCTACAATATTAAGGGGAGGAAGTTTTGCTGCAGCTATACAAAACCCTGGTTAGACCACATCTAGAGTACTGTGTACGGTTCTGGGCACCACACCTTAGAAAGGATGTATTGGTCTTAGAAAGAGTACAGCCTAGATTCACCAGAATGTTATCAGGGCTCCAAGGGTTTAATTATGAGGCGAGATTACATAAACTAGGCTTATATTCCTTGGAATATAGAAGGTCAAGGGGTGATTTGATTGAAGTTTTTAGGATTTTGAAAGGAATTGATAGGGTAGATAGAGAGAAATTTTTTCGCTGGTGGGGGACATAACCTTAAATTCAGAGCCAGGCCTTGCAGGAGAGAAGTTAGGAAACATTTTTTCATGCAAAGGGTGGTAGAAGTGTGGAACTCTCTCCCACAAAAAACAGTAGATGATAGCTCAATTAATACTTTTAAATCTGGCATTGATAGATTTTTGCTAGCCAAGGGTATATAAGGATATGGAGCCAAGGCAGGTGCACGGAGTTAAGATATGGATCAGCCATGATCTCATTGAATGGCAGAACAGGCTCGAGGGGCTGAATTACCTACTCCTGTTCCTATGTTCCTAGTAGAGGGTCTGACTATAGTTTTCCAATTCTTCTTATAAATGCAAGTTGTGCCAGAAAGCTGGAGGGTTGCCAATGTATCATTCTTATTATTTTTGATAGCACCTGATGGGAATACCCACAGTGAACCATGGGATGATGAGGGCCCTTTCCATTGTGTGCTTTACATGTTTCAATATTTGATTTTTAAAGCTTTTTAATTTTGGAGTTTTTAGTTACATAACAATAACTGCCAAAAAAATACAAGCAAATATACAACTAAGAAATATATGATACAATAGAAAGTGAGAAGTTAGAATCACCATTAATAAGAAAAGAATATCAATAATGCAATAATAAAACAACTCAGGTTTATTGCAGTCAAAGACTTGAGGCAACAATAAGCCAATCAACAGTAATATCAAAAATGCATATAAACTAAGATGAGAGGCATTGTAACAAGCTTCCTGAAAAGGAATAAATCCACAGGTTATCACAGCCTGCTATTTGAAGGATGGTTGGGAAAATACAGCCAGGGCAATGAAAAGACTTCTTTACCTCTCTTTTCCTTCCCTATTCCATACAATAAGATGGGGGAGAAATGTAATGCTCTCCAGAATTGCATCAGCACCAATTTTCATTCCTAAGAAGACCCCTGGATCAATTGAGTGCTCTGGGACAAGTGTAATCTCAATATTTGTTTATAGTACAAAAATGTTATATCAGTGAGCCCTTCTTCTATGAGTGACACTCCTTTAAAAAGTGTGAAAAATCAATGGAAATGAAAACCGGGTAAAATGGGCTGCCGATTCACTATGGCCCATGTTGCGCTACTGCCTAAGTCGAATTTATACTCCAATGTCTTCTTAAGGGCTGTAACAATATAATATGGACTGTTATAGATGCTTCCTTACTTGAGTAAGTTTCCTATTTTGTACAGGCTGAAGGCATACTTCTCCAAACTAAACTGCAGGGTTGATTTTAACCTGGAGCGGGTTTCCATCAGGCAGGGGGGTGGAGTGAGTGCGAAATGCACTCATTGGCCTAAGTTTTAGGTCCAGGAGATTTTAACTCCTAGGCCTCACTTAAATTCTGCCAGTCCACTTCCCACCTGCAAGCATCAGTGGGTACAGGATGAGGGAAATCTCCGAAGGAGCAGTGAGGTGGCAGTCAGCTGTTTCCTCCGGGATTCTGTTCAGAAACTATATATTATTGTATATATCCTGCTACAGTTCCAACTTCTGTGCCTTCAATACATATCCATTGTTCTCTTCACCCATGTCCCTCCATATGCATCCAAGATAACTAGCACAGATCTCTCCAGTTTACCTTCCTGCACTTGTTAAGATGACATCCTTAGTGCAGAGTGATCATGGATTACACTGTTGAAGCCAGTGACCTCTATCAATGTGGTGTTTGTGCTGAGTTCTGTATCACAAGTTCCTGATAATCATATCATCAGAGGACAAAACAGGTTTATTGATAAGAGCGATTGTATCACATACGGTATGATGTACATTAGTAAGCTTTAAGTTTTTATTCATATTTTCTGACATTTATCATTAAATACTTTGGATAAAACTCACTGTGGTGGTGCATCTTATCTCAATCTCTGGAACACCCTTCCAGCATTCTAAACTGAAGCACCTTTTGTGCACAAATTTACAGCAGTTCCTCTTCATGATTGGTGGTTGAACACAGTCTTCCCCCTTGTGCTCTTCTATATGTAATTGAATCAATTTCTCTACCTGTGTCAAGTTTTTTTACATGTGGAGCTTGCACTGCTGAGAAACCTCTTCCTAGGCCTTCCGCTTGATTCTATCGCTGGGTGGCTTCACTCCTGTGCTAAAGATGACCACATTCTATATCATAGTTGGCTTTTTTCACCATTAGCTACACCTTTTGTTCGGTATATCGGAAATTTGTGTTTTATCTTTATTGTGATTTGTATTACTATTCAATTTCTTCCTGAAATCAAAAGTCTCACTTTCAGCTTGTTTGAGTACTTAACAGAGATAGCATGATTTGTCTCGCCATCAGCAGTGAATTAAAACCCACGTGGAGTTGAAAACGGGCCATAATTGGCCTTCTGCTAATTGTGCATTATTACCATCAAAAAGCCTATTTAAATTCCCTTTAGGTTTGATTGAGTGAAAGTAGGCCGAGTGAGTTTACCAACAGCAAAGCACGTGGTTCACCATTTATAGAAAAACAAACTTATTCTTGATTAAAGAAGAAAGTTTGGAGTTTGCTTTTTGCAAACTGAATGACTAAGCTTCGTTTTTTTGGGCCCGTTCTGCAAAATCTATGATTCATCCACATGTTATTTATCATTGCTTAAGTAACTGCCTATTAATTTGCAATTAAAAGAACTATTCATACAGATTAATGGAAGTAGAGACTGAGCAGACTGACTCGGTGACTCAGTTTAACCCAGGCATCTTTGAAAAGGTCAAATAGATGCATACTGCAGTGCAACTGCTGAACAAATTAAATTATCCTAACTGTTATCATATGCCACGAGTTTTGGATGTGATATTCTAGATTTTTTTTGAATGATGAAAGTAATGAACTGCAGTAATCAATAAAATGGTACTTCTTTGTTTTCACTTGCTATGTGCATGAGTATTGGTTTTATGTTCTAAATAAATCATTAAGGATGATGCGTGTAGGAGGATAATTTTGCCATAAGTGACTAACTTTACACTTTCATCCATGGAAAATGTCATGAAAAATGTGTGTATTTTCAGAAGTACTAGCTGTTCTTAAGGATAAAAAAAATCCTAATTAATGCAGTAAGTATAATGGTACATGGTACAATGTCAAAAGTAAATTGGCTGAGTACAATTTCTTACTAAGTCTCATGATTACTTATTTTGCCAGAATGCAAAACGAATAGGAATGATTAATTTACTGTAATGGGATGTATATTTTGTTTTCAGATTTTTGTATTTATTCTATGTTATTCCTTCATTTTCAGTCCACTGAAGTCACACTTCATTTCCTAGCAAACAGCCTGCTCCCAGGAAATGACCAATGCTGTTTGTCAGCTGCCTGCTTGGAGCTCTGTGAGAGCTGCCTGAGATGGTTTGCCCCCTTAATTTTCCTTCCATTGCTCCCAGTGAGTAATTCCCTACTCTTCACTCAGCATCTTCCCTGCCAGCAAATAGACTAAGAACTGGCCACATAAAGAATTTCAGGCGCATACCCATTCCCGAGCACAATGCAGCATCAGGCCACCATACTGCATGCACTGGGGTTTAAAAAAATTCTTAACCTTATTCAATAACTGGACTAGATCAATATTTATCTGATAAACCACTGATTCAACAAAAAATCATCAATATAAATATTTCTAACTAAAGTTTTTGTACAATTTTATGACTTTTTACACAGCAAGTTATAAATATAATGGGCCGGATATTCCGATCCCTACGGGTGTGTACGCGCTGTGTACACACCCGTAGGGACATCGGAAATGCCAGTTTCAGGTATGCGAAGCGCATGCATTGAAAACCAGCATTTCCGATCTGTCAAGAATGCTCTTGACAGATCGGATGCCTGCCTTAGAGAAGGGCCTCTGCGGGTGGATAGTTCCGCTTTCTGGAGCATCTCTGCCCGCAGAAAACCCTTAGAAATCTTATGCCTGGTAAAAGTAGGCATAAGGCCTGCTTTTACCAGCATAAGATTTGAAAAAATGTAAAAAAAAAAGTTTCACTCATTTATCATTTAAAAATACTTTATAAAAAGGTAAGTTTATTTTAGCCCCGTAAAAAAGTTTAATTATATTTTTCAAAAAATTAAATTTTTGTTTAAAATATTTAATTTATTGTAATTTCAACTCATTTTAAAAATGTGATGTTTTTTTAAATTTTATTTAATGCTTTAAAGTGTTTTTGGGGTGATCTCCATTCATATATTTGACAGGTCTATGAAGGGAGATTCCCTTCTTTGATTGGCTCCCCATGGCCCACGTGATCCCAGGGACGCTTGTGAACCGCATACGCCTCTGGGATACGTAGGCCCTGCAGATTTCGAGTTGGAGAGGCCCAGGAGCGGAAGTGTTTGGACCTCGGGAGCTCTCAGGTAAGTGCGTAGATTTTTTCCAGATCGGAGGCCTCCGCACGCGGGAAGCCTCCGATCGGAAAATACAGCCCATTAAATAAAACCAAAACCAAACCTAATTCAATTCACTGACTCCCACACCCCATGGAAACCCAGCTTCAGGGAGGTGAGGCTCAGTCCTCAGGGAGAAGCACCAAAGCTGTCTGACGGCCATAATAAAACACATTGGGCCAGAAATTCGGCTCTTGTTGGGTGAGTACGCGCTGTGTGCTCACCCGTAAGGCCACCTGAAGTGCTGGTTTCTTGCATGCACTGCGCATGCGTGGGAAACCGGAACTTCCGTTCCCCTGAAGGGAGGGGTTCAGAAGTCGAACACGTGCGCGGGAGAGGCTGCGCGCACGCAGCGAACTTCGTTTTTTTTTTCAGGTTTCTCTGGGAGGGTAAGTATGGAGAAGCTGCACTTTTAAAAAGGAGGCGCAAGGCCTGTTTTTAACAAGGTAAGTGGTTAATTAATTACAATTTAAACATTTTTTCAACAGGTTTATCTTTTTTAGATACTTTAAAGAAAGGTAAGTTTATTTTTAGCACCGTTAAAAAGTATAATTAATTTTTTCAAAAATTTTAATTTTTGTTTAAAGTAGTTAATTTATGTAACTTATAGTTATTTTAAAAATGTGATTAAAAAAAAAATTATTTGAAGTTTAAGTGTGGTTTTGGGGCCGATCTCTATTCATAGATTTGACAGGTCTTCCTGTCAAATCTATGAATGAAAATGTCCTGCTAGGATTGGCTCTCCATGGCCCACGTGATCCCAGGGGACGCTTCGAACTAACTGCGCCCCTGGGATACGCAAGCACTGCGCGCCGGCAGCTGGAGGAGGCCCAGGAGCCGAAGTCCTCGTGGGCCCAAAGCACAATGGCAGGCGCGGTAGGCAAATACGCGCGCGATGCTTGCACCCGCAGGAAGCCGGAAAGCCGAATTTCTGGCCCATTATACAACAGCGCACAGCACAGGCCTGACATGAATTGCCCCTTTCCCAGCAGCCAGGTTAGTGCACCCAGGGGCTACAGACAATGGGTTCTCTCCATCCGTCCCTCCTTCAGTCACTGGAGACCAGGTCACATTTAAAAGTCTGCTTCCCCTCCTCACTCTGCTCTTACCGATCCTGATCCTGATGGATAGATCACAAATGTTGCAGGCTGGACTGGTTGGTAGGCAGAGAACAGATTTGAAATTCTCAGGCAGGGAATTTCCTCATGGCTGCTCACCCTCCATAACTTCATTGGAAGCATGAGGCTATGGCGTAGGACCAGCTATGAAGAAATTCCAGGTCGCTTCTGGGAGGCAGGGAAGGGCTGAGATGGTCAGATAGCCTCCTCGAGCAGGTATGATGGTGGGGCCAGGAATTGCAAGTCGAGACGGCTGAGATACGCTGGCGTGAAGTTCTGTAACCTGCGGTTGTAAAGTACTTTTCTCCCGGCTTGCTAGCAGCAGTGCCCAAGAGAGCAAGCCTCAATTCTGGAAGACTTGTGGACAATCCAGGAGAGTTGACAACCCTCGTAGGAAGATCAAATTGTCAAGTTTGGATAAAGCAGATTTGGAAGATAAATCAAGTTGAGTCAAAAGCTGCCTTACTAACATACTAACTGAATTTATTTGGAGCAGGAATTCGTGCATTTAATAACATTTAATGATTTATTATTTATTAAGTCATGCAAGCTATACAAAAGACATTATTAATAGAATTACATCGAATTTTACAGCACAGAAACAGGCCATTCGGCCCAACAGGTCTATGCCACGTTTATCCTCCATATGAGCCTCCTCCCACCTTGCTTCATCTCACCTGATCAATATATGCTTCTGATCCTTTCTCCCTCATGTATTTATCTAGCTTCCCCTTAAATGCATCCACGTATTCCACTCTTTACAGATACTAAGCAATAAAAGATGGCATTGAAACAAGAATCAAAATGAAACCTAAATTTCCTACATTGCACTGAAAGTTCAGGTGAAACAATTCAGGGAATTACAACTTACATTTGTGAGACTAAAATAAGAAATGTCTGCAATACGGATCTTTTGAATGGGATGACAATTCACGACGGAAAATTTTAATCCCCACTACGGGTAGGGCGGGGTATAGGTTAAAATTTCAAATATCTGAAACATGACCCCAACCCGCCACGAACACATCCACTTCCCGTTTTAAAGGAGGCGGGTCGGGAGGGGGCGACTCACCTGCTCTTGAGAGGCGGGTCAGTTATTTAAATATGCTAATGAGGCTGCATGCCTCAAATCTTAACAGACTTTTAGAATTAATGGCTGAGGGCCGGGTTTCCCAGGGTTCGGGAAACCTGGCAGCTGAAGAGAGGTGAGAAGGGCCGGATCCAGCAGGTAAGTGCCTTTCCAGCACTGCTTGTGGGCCAGGAGGAGCAGGAGTGCTTCCCCCTGCCTCCCAAGCTAACCAGCTTCCCTCCCTGCGACTGGCCAATCCCCCTGACCTGCGATCTGAAGCCTTCCCCCCCCACCACCCCCCCCTCCACAATCTCCCCACTCAACCCACGATTTCTGCCACCCTCCCTCCCTGCTTCCTCTCTGCTCTCTGGCTGCGGCCTTTCAGCGCAGGCCTTCATGCCCAGCAGCCGCCCAGCCTCTCAAATTTGGCCAGCTGGCAACCAGGAGATGGAGAAAAATAATTCAAATAAGGTCCTGTCGTTAAATTCAACAGGACCTCAGCGTTACTTGTGTTTCTGGGTTACCTGGCCGCTAAAAGTTGCTCCCGCTCCCTCCCCACCGCCCTGTAAATTTTGGGGCCCAAGTTTCTACTGATAACTATTGACAATATATTAATGATTATCAATGAATTGCAGAGCAAAAAAAAATTACCAAGTCAGATGCCTGTGACTTAGCCAAAGGAAAAAAATTAAGTTTGCTAAAAAATGTTGACCATTGTAGTTGAACTTCTGCTACATGGCCTGAAAGCTCTTCGAACTCTACTGATTCTGCAAGTGTTGCTTTATATTGTGATTCTATATTTAATACTTTATATTTGTGGCTTTTTTTGTTGTACATTGCTGTGCTGAAATTGACTGCTACATTTATCTACATGACACTTTAAAAGTAATTAATTGTGAAGCTCTTTGAGATGTTACAACAGTAGGTGGTAGATGAAAGCAAGAATTATTTTTATTGATAACTGTCTGTGATATTATCATTACATGCTGTATAATATACAATGCAATGGTATCTATGTTAATCCTTTGAAGCATACATAAATCTTGTTGGCACATGAAGATTTCTTTTTTATAAATTCAGCACAGTCATGAACAATGTTTAGAATGCTTTGCAATACTTTCCTCAGTTTATAAGTAACCTTGTACCAATTTAGTAAAATCCCTTTCTTAGATCTTTGTACACAACTCTTCCACACCATCGTCCTCTAGGGTTGGTGCAATCATTATCTCAGAGGACGTGAAGAAGTTTCAATTCACTGCAATGGCTGAAGAAAGTGTTCATATCCAAGTCCAGCAACAAACCCATGTGGCTCTAATGCCAAGCTGTAGAAAGCCAGGTTAGAGATGCAAATGAAGCCAAAGTGTGTGATTACTGTACCTTCATTTCCCGCAGTATAATCCCAGAGCATAAAGAGAAAAGGGGAGAATTTTTGCATGGTGAATTGCACGGTTTTTATGCCAGTGGATAAAGATTTGTACCTGCCGATGGTTTGGAAAGTATTTACCTGAGAGTTTCCTATTTCAGTTTATTTGCATATCCATTGGAACAGTGACTGGTGTAAAATCCATGTAAAATGGGTTTAATCTGCTATGGGTGCATACAAATTAGAGTGCAGCCTTTGAAAAGCCAGTTCTGGCTGAAGACTGCAGCATCAGCTTAAGAGAGCAGCCGGTAAGGATGGAACAGTGCTTGGCTTACTCACTTGACTGTCAGCTAGTTTGACTGCATGTCTAATGAATTTTTTTCCAATATTTTTCAAGCATGACTACTACAGGAGCAGCTGACACAGACAGCCAAACACGGCAGCAGGGCATGAAATGCAGGCACAGAAGAAGATGCCAAAATTTCACAGAGTCTGACCTGCAAACCCTCCTCAAGGAAGCTGACATCAAGAGACATCGATTGCTAGGTGTCTGTGGCAGAAAAACTGCCAGAAATGTTACTTGTGCTATGTGGAGGGAGGTGGAACTGGCACTGAATGACAACTCTCCCACTCCAGGACTGCAGACCACCGCTGCAAGAAGTTCAATGACCTCACCAGGGCAGGAAAGGTAGCACTCTGGGCACCAGCGCATTCTTCACTTTCTAAAAGTAACAACTGTACAACTGAGCCTTCACAATGCCCTCTGGTTAAGGGGGACACTAACTCAAGATCTTGCACTATGTCTATCCCATAATTCTTGGGATGAGGGCCTTGCTGGCAAGGTAAGCATTTATTGCTCATCCCTCGTTGCCCTTGAAAAGGTGGTGTTGGGCCTCCTTCTTGAACCTCTGCAGTCCATATGGTAAAGATGCTCCCACAATGCTGTTAGGTCAGGAGTGCCAGGATTTTGCCCCAGCGATGATGAAGCAATGTGATATATGCCCAAGTCAAAATGATGTGTGTGACTGTGTGACTTGGAGGTGATGGTATTCCCGTACACCTGCTACCCATGTCCTTCTAGGTGGTGGAGGTCGCGAGTTTGGGAGGTGCTGCCGAAGAAGACTTGATGAGTTACTAAAGTGCATCCTGTAGATAATACACACTGCAACCATGGTATGCTGGTGGTGGAGAGAATGGCTGGCCTTAAGGAATGCCATATGTGCTCTTGAGAAGCCTTCACTGTGGGTTGGGGGTAGAGATGAATATGCCCTGATGGTCTCGCACTGTCAGAAGCAGTGAGAAGCAAGTCTGATCTATGTAGGCAGAATGACCAAAAAAATCACTGCCAATGTCATTCTCAGCAGCAGATATCGGTGCTGAAACTCTCCACAGTCTCCAGGTTCAGAAACTCCTCACCTCCACCTGTCTCAGCTGGTGCTGGCCTTATCATTCTCAGTCTAAGTGCTTTGTCTGGGATAAATGGTTCATTCTCAGACTGGCAATCAGTAACTAGTGGTGTTCCACAGGGGTCAGTGCTGGGTCCCCAACTCTTCACAATCTATGTTAACGATTTGGAGGAAGGGACCAAGTGTAACATATCAAAATTTGCAGATGATACAAAGATGGGAGGGAAAGTAGTGAGTGAGGAGGACATAAAAAACCTGCAAGGGGACATAGACAGGCTAAGTAAGTGGGCAGAGATTTGGCAGATGGAATACAACACTGGAAAGTGTGAGGTGATGCACTTTGGCAGGAAAAATCCTAGAGCAATTTATTATCTTAATGGCAAGAAACTGGAGAGTACTGAAGTGCAAAGGGATCTGGGGGTCCTGGTGCACGAAACTCAAAAGGTTAGTATGCAGGTGCAGCAAGTGATTAAGAAGGCAAATGGAATGTTGGCTTTCATTGCTAGGGGGATAGAATATAAAAATAGGGAGGTATTGCTTCAGTTGTACAAGGTATTGGTGAGACCGCACCTGGAATACTGCATACAGTTTTGGTGTCCTTACTTAAGGAAAGACATCCTTGCTCTCGAGGCAGTGCAAAAAAGGTTCACTCGGTTAATCCCGGGGATGAGGGGGCGGTCATATGAGGAGAGGTTGGGTAGATTGGGACTCTACTCATTGGAGTTCAGAAGAATGAGAGGCGATCTTATTGAAACATATAAGATTGTGAAGGGGTTGGATCGGGTGGATGCGGGGAGGATGTTCCCGATGACGGGTGAGACGAGAACTAGGGGACATAGTCTTAGAATAAGGGGCTGCTCTTTCAAAACTGAGATGAGGAGGAACTACTTCACTCAGAGGGTGGTAGGTGCATGGAATATGCTGCCACAAAAAGCTGTAGAAGCTACAACATTAATTAAATTTAAAACAGAAATAGACAGTTTCCTAGAAGTAAAGGGCATTAAGGGTTACGGGGAGCGGGCAGGAATTTGGACATGAGTCTAGGTTCGGATCGGTCATGGCCCTGTGGTTAGTGGAGCGGGCCCAGGGACTGTGTAGCCTGATTCTGCTCCTATTTCGTGTGTGCAATTCTGTTAGATGCAGGAGATGGTTCTGTGATAGATTGTAGATTGGCGGTTAGGATCAGATCAGCCATGATCTTATTGAATGGCGGAGCAGGCTCGAGGGGCCGATTGGCCTACTCCTGCTCCTATTTCTTATGTTCTTATGTTCTTATGTTAACAGAAACATTGAAGGTGCAGTGCTGCTGTCCCTCATTATCATATATTTAAATGAGGTCACTCAGGACTCAACGGGCGAATCACAAGAAGGGCTGAATAGAATTTGGTGGGGATCGATTTTGGAGCAGAAAACTGTTGTAAACAGCTTCCACCCCATTTTCCTACCACAAAAAGTTATTTGCCTTGGTGTCATATTTGACCCTGAGCTTCCGACCACACATCCATGCCATAACAAAGACCGCCTACTTCCACCTCTGTAACATCGCCCGTCTCTGCCCCTGGCTCAGCTCATCCGCTGCTGGAAACACTCATCCATGCCTTTGTTACCTCAAGATTTGACTATTCCAATGTACTCCTGGCTGGCCTCCCACATTCCACCCGACGTAAACTTGAGGTCATCCAAAACTCGGCTGCCCATTTCCTAACTCGCACCAAGTCCCGTTCATCCATCTCCCCTGTGCTCGCTGAGCTACATTGGCTCCCAGTTAAGAAATGCTTTGATTTTAATATGCTCATCCTTGTTTTCAAATCCCTCCATGGCCTCGCCCTTCCCCATCTCTGTAATCTCCTCTAGCTCCACAACCCCCCCCCCCCTCCCCCCCACCCCCCGAGATATCTGCGCTCCTCTAATTCTGGCCTCTTAAGCATCCTGATTTTAATGGTTCAACCACTGGTGGCTGTGCCTTCAGCTGCCTAGGCCCTAAGCTCTGGAATTCTCCCTCTAAACTTCTCTGCCTCTCTACCTCTCTTTCCTCCTTAAAACCTACCTCTTTCTGTTGTAATTTCTCCTTATGTGGCTCGGCATCAAATTTTGTTTTGTAACACTCCTGTGAAGCACCTAGGGACGTTTTACTATGTTAAAGGTGCTATATAAATACAAGTTGTTGTTGTTGTTGTTGCCCCGATTACACGTTAAATTTATGGAAACCCTAACCCAGAGTACATTGGTCCACATGTCAGAGACTTTGGGGGGAATTTTTCGGAGGGGTCAGCAGGTTTGGTGGCGGGTCATGTGGGAAAAAACGTTTTGATAGCGGGTAGGGAACCTGCTGTCAAGCTGTCTCCATGCTAGTCTCCCAGATGTCGGGTCTGTCATCACTGAACAGACCCGATATCAAGGGGTGGGGCAGGCAATTTAGATCATTAGAGAGATTTTTAAGAGGCACATAAATAGTATTTTATGCTTACCTTTCAATTTTACATGTTCCCCCATGGCTTCTCCGCTGTTCGGGGAACACGTCAGCTCAGCATGTCGTGAGTGGATTCAGCATTGAATTATCCGAGGAACTGACAGCTGCAAAAGTTGTATAAAAGCTCCCATCTCATAGCTGTTCACTATCCAAGCTCAGAAACTGTTGCTTACTGCATTTGGAAGACAGATTGAGCTTTATGCAGCTTGCAAGTGTTAGGAGCCAACTCTCTATCCAGTGCGACCTCGTTGGAACAACTTCTCTCAGCATTGACAGATTTGCTTCTGTCATCTCACCTTCACCTGCCATCTATTACATCAGAATGGGTAGAATTTACACTCTCTCACCTTGGTCTTCAGAATCCCACCATGATCAGCCCCAATACCAGCAGCACCAGGCACATTAGCAGCACCAACAACAACACCAACCTTCTCCGCAATCAACTGATGCTGCACAGGACACAGGTCATCAGCAGCCAACCACATTGCTGCCCGGGAGGCCAGGGATGGCCTCACCATAGCCAGATTTACTTCACTTGATGCTGTACACCCTGGCTGCCACATGATTCACCAGGTTGCCACCACCCCACACCAACACCATAAAGCATCCCTACAATGCCCAAGCCATTTATTTCACACTCATCACCATTGCAGGGGGTACCATTATGTCTCACCCTTCACTACAACTCACTAAGCCACTTCCAAAGGTGCACACAGATCTGTCCAAGAATGCAAAGTGTTGAAAATAAGGATTTCAATGTTTGACAGCACATTAACAGAAACTTGACATGAACATAAGAACATAAGAAATAGGAGCAGGAGTAGGCCAATCGGCCCCTCGAGCCTGCTCCGCCATTCAATAAGATCATGGCTGATCTGATCCTAACCGCCAATCTACTATCACAGAACCATCTCCTGCATCTAACAGAATTGCACACACGAAATAGGAGCAGAATCAGGCTACACGGTCCCTGGGCCCACTCCACTACCCACAGGGCCATGACCGATCCGAACCTAGACTCATGTCCAAATTCCTGCCCGCTCCCCGTAACCCTTAATGCCCTTTACTTCTAGGAAACTGTCTATTTCTGTTTTAAATTTATTTAATGATGTAGCTTCTACAGCTTTTTGTGGCAGCATATTCCATGGACCTACCACCCTCTGAGTGAAGTAGTTCCTCCTCATCTCAGTTTTGAAAGAGCAGCCCCTTATTCTAAGACTATGTCCCCTAGTTCTAGTCTCACCCGTCATCGGGAACATCCTCCCCGCATCCACCCGATCCAACCCCTTCACAATCTTATATGTTTCAATAAGATCGCCTCTCATTCTTCTGAACTCCAATGAGTAGAGTCCCAATCTACCCAACCTCTCCTCATATGACCACCCCCTCATCCCCGGGATTAACCGAGTGAACCTTTTTTGCACTGCCTCGAGAGCAAGGATGTCTTTCCTTAAGTAAGGACACCAAAACTGTATGCAGTATTCCAGGTGCGGTCTCACCAATACCTTGTACAACTGAAGCAATACCTTCCTATTTTTATATTCTATCCCCCTAGCAATGAAAGCCAACATTCCATTTGCCTTCTTAATCACTTGCTGCACCTGCATACTAACCTTTTGAGTTTCGTGCACCAGGACCCCCAGATCCCTTTGCACTTCAGTACTCTCCAGTTTCTTGCCATTAAGATAATAAATTGCTCTAGGATTTTTCCTGCCAAAGTGCATCACCTCACACTTTCCAGTGTTGTATTCCATCTGCCAAATCTCTGCCCACTTACTTAGCCTGTCTATGTCCCCTTGCAGGTTTTTTATGTCCTCCTCACTCACTACTTTCCCTCCCATCTTTGTATCATCTGCAAATTTCGATATGTTACACTTGGTCCCTTCCTCCAAATCGTTAATATAGATTGTAAAGACTTGGGGACCCAGCACTGACCCCTGTGGAACACCACTAGTTACTGATTGCCAGTCTGAGAATGAACCATTTATCCCAACCCTTTGCTTTCTGTTAGATAGCCAATCCTCTATCCATGCCAGAATATTACCCCCAATCCCGTGATTTTTTATCTTAAGCAATAATCTTTTGTCTGGCACCTTGTCAAATGCCTTTTGGAAGTCTAAATACACTACGTCCACTGGTTCCCCTTTATCCACTCTATATGTTACTTCCTCAAAGAACTCCAGCAAATTTATCAAACATGACTTCCCCTTCGTAAAACCATGCTGACTTTGTCCTATTAAATTATGATTATCCAAATGTCCTGTTACTGTTTCCTTAATAATGGACTCCAAAATTTTACCTACCACAGATGTTAGGCTAACCGGTCTATAGTTACCAGCCTTCTGTCGACTGCCCTTTTTAAATAAGGGTGTTACATTAGCAGTTTTCCAGTCTGCTGGGACCTTAGCGGAATCCAGGGCGTTTTGAAAAATTATTACCAATGCATCTACAATCCCTACCGCCACTTCCTTCAAGACTCTAGGATGTAAGCCATCAGGTCCAGGTGATTTATCCGCCTTGAGTCCCATTATTTTACCGAGTACCACTTCCTTAGTGATTTTGATCGTGTTTAGCTCCTCTCCCCCTATAGCCCCCTGTTTGTCCAGTGTTGGGATATTCTTAGTGTCCTCTACTGTAAAGACTGATACAAAATATTCATTCAGTGTTTTTGCCATCTCCATATTTCCCACCATTAATTTCCCGGTCTCATCCTCTAAGGGACCAACATTTACTTTAGCCACCCTTTTTCTTTTTATATAACTATAAAAACTCTTACTATCTGTTTTTATATTTTTTGCTAATTTACTTTCATAATCTATCTTCCCTTTCTTAATCAATCTTTTTGTTATTTTTTGCTGCCTTTTAAAGTTTTCCCAATCCTCTGTCCTCCCACTAGATTTCGCTACCTTATATGCCCTTGTTTTTAGTCGAATACTATCCTTAATTTCTTTACTTAGCCACGGATGACTGTCCTTTCTTTTACACCCTTTTCTTTTCAGTGGAATATATTTTTTTTGGAAGTTGTAAAATAACTCCTTGAATGTACACCACTGATCATGTGTCGTCTTACCCTTTAATCTATTTTCCCAATCCACTCTACTCAATTCCGCTCGCATACCTTCATAGTCTCCTTTATTCAAGCTTAGCACGCTTGTTTGAGATCCAACCTTCTCACCCTCTAATTGGTTAAAACACCCAAGTGCCTACCCTTGTGTGTTGTTAGTTGCTAGGATGAGGGTGAGTGTGAGGGTTGGCTAGTGAGTTGGGGAAGTGATAATGTAGATAGAGAGGGATGGGTGGAGGTGCAAGGTAACTTGGTGTGAGTAAGGATGTGCAGGAGTAGGGTAGGGAAGGCAGGGTGATGGGGATGTGATGAGTGGCACAGCAGGATGAGGTTGAGTGTGGCTTTGCAGTAACGTTTCGTGATCTACTGAGATCATTGAAATGTTTGCACCACTGCAGCCTGATCCTCCTGACGACATCCCTGCTTGTGTCCTCCTGTGCAATGTGCAACCAGGCTGCGTTGATCTCCTGGGGAGGTCTTTTCCGCCCATGGGAAGGGAAAAGGACCTCCCTACATGCTGTGACTCCCTCCTTAAGCATGGATGCAGCCGTGCACCTCTGTGCAGTGTTTGCAGCACATCAATGCGGTAGAAAACTGACAGCAGAACTGGTAAAAAGTCAATTTGCGCATGGTCCCTTTAAGGAAACAGGCTGATGACATGTCACCAAGTGATGTCATGAGACCCACTTCCTTCGATTGGCCGGGAAACACGCTGGGCGGGCTTAACAAGCTCAATCATCGTAAAATCTTTTCACAGAGCAGCTGAAGCCAGCAGCGGGGTCGCACACCGCCACCGGCTGCACTGGACCCACCTTGGTAGGTGAAATCGCGGCCTATATAAATCTGTGGAACCTGCAAAAGAGTTTCAATTACATATATAGGTGCCTGAGTACATTGCAAAGTGTTTTGCAAAGGTGGATGACAACACTCAACTCCCTCCCCCCACCCCTCCTCCCCATCCCACTATTTGGTTTTGGACTAAAGAGACTGGGGCATAGAATTTGATTGCATAGTGCCCATCTTTCATGCAAGAAATGAGCGTTGAAAGGTTCAATATATCATACAGCATATGCGTGCTCAGTCTGCATCAGAAGTGCACTGCACTCCATATTAGTTAGGGCATTCTGTATATGGACATACCATATTGGTTCGGGTGTCCAGGGCACCCGCCTGAAACAGGCATTAGACGCATTGCCTATGCATGCTCCATGAATGGTCAGTTTTCTCGGGCGGTCAGGAGCCAAACCAACGGTCCCTTTAAGGGACTGCTGCAGGCTGTCACCAAAAAAAGTGAGGACAAAATTCACTACTTACCTGAATGTGGAGCCAGGAGAGGAGTACTTCTGCTCCTCCTGGTTCCACATTAAAACTGTGGGCTTCTGCCAGCCCGTGTTTGCCCCCTACCGAATGCTTTCACCGCCCCCCACCTCCCAGCTGACTGATCTAGCTCCCTTCCATGACCAGTGAACTTACTCTGGGGCCATGACTGATGCCTGCAGCTCACCGATAATATACACGAGGCTGTGCAAATTTCCTGTGGTCCTGCCACCAGTCTCTTTTGGAGCGAGCAGTGGCCGCTGCACTTGGATCGTGCATAAACTCGGGCAAGATCCAATTTCTAGGCCAGGGGTTTGAATGGTCTATACATAAATTTATAAAATATAAACCAGACAACAAATCAGTAGTGTTACGAAATAAAAACAGAAAATGCTGGAAATACTCAGCAGGTCAGGCAGCATCTGTGTTGAGAGAAACAGAGTTAACGTTTCAGGTGGATGGCCTTTCATCAGAACTGGAAAAAGTTAGAGATATAGCAGGTTTTAAGCAAAGGCAGGGAAAGGGGGGAGGGCAGGAAAAAACAAAAGTGATGGTCTGTGATCGGGTGGAAGGCAGGAGAGATTAAATGACAAAAGGGAGGATGGTGCAAGGCAAAAGGAGATGGTAATGGAAAGAAACAAAAGATGGATCTAGAGGAGGTGTAAATGGCAACAGCAGAATCATCAACAGCTGCTGTCTAAAATAAATGGGAGCGCTGGTTATGATCTGAAATTGTTGAGCTCAGTGTTGGGACCAGAAACGTTAACTCTGTTTCTCTCTCCACAGATGCTGCCTGACCTGCTGCGTATTTCCAGCATTTTCTGTTTTTATTTCCGATTTCCAGCATCTACAGTATTTTATTTTTGTAGAAGTGTTACGATGTGGGCTTACTCCCAATACTTGTTTCTTGTTTTCACTGCAGAAAGTAACTTCCATAAGATAGCCCATATTCTCAATGACTTGAAAGTTAATTTATGCATATATTGAATGAAATATAACGTGTTATAGGACAAACAATCCTTTTTCTTTTAAAATTTCTATTGGATGGTACATAGGATTCCACCTCATCACTTCAGAAGATGGATCAGTTCAACCAAGTATGACTCTTTTCATATTTGGATAAACTATTACACAGGTTTATTCACAAATAAAATTATATACAGTAGCAAACAATGGCTCGGATTTTGCGGTAATAATAACGTGAGGTTATCTGCGCTCACCATTATTAAGGAGTAAATTAGACAGCAACTTCCGGCGTCCACACACGAGCAGTAAAACGCGGAATTCAAGAAGTTGTTTTCCAAGATGCCCTGCTCCTCCACAAGCTCCGCTACACCGGTACCTCGCCGATAGATTCACCATTAAAACACATAAAGGGCGTGAAGTTGCTGTACTTACCCACTAACTACCCACTAAACACGCCAGAATAAGTTAGGGCTTGTCCAGTCAAGTGTAAGTGAATTTTTAACGGCGTGATAAGTCTTAATTACTACCAAACAACCTTTCTGGCACTGAAAATTAACTTTTCCAAGTGTGGAGTCTTATTCCTTCAGATTTTAATTAATGTTGGAGATTTAAAAAAAAATTAAAATGAAAAAGATTTTTTTACTTTTACTTGGTGTCTCTTTTTTCTCTTTCTCTTGCCCCATCTTTCTTTCCCTCTCTTTATTTCACTTTCTGTACAAAATTTTACATTGAATTAAATATTCTAACTTACATTTCCTGGTTCAGACTCTGCGGGGGGTTGGGGAGATTAAAGAGTTAAAAAACTGAACTACAACACGCCTCCAACCCGCCCACTTCCGGTTTTAACGGAGGTGGGACAGGGGGCGTGTGGCCAATCCGCAGCCAGGCGGAGGGTCGTCCGTTTAAATATTATAATGAGGCTGGCGTGCATCTTGTTGACCCAACATTTCAAATTTAACTCTGGCTGGTTGGGTTTCCAAGGCGTCGGGGAACCCGCCAGCTAAAGGAAGGCGAGGACTGCTGGATCCAGGGGGTAAGTGCCTTTACACTTACCTGCTAGATCCAGCATCCCTGCCTCACCCACCCCCGCGATCGGACACTCTCCAAGGCCTCTGATCCCACCCAAGAGGCCTCCGATCACCCCACGAGGCCTCCGATCACCCCCCCGACCTCCTCTCCCTGAGGCCTCCAATGCCCCCACCAGGCCTCCGAGCTCCCACCTCCGGCCCCTCGATTGCCTTCCTGGCCTCCCCCCTCCGGCCCCGATGCTCCTCCGGCCCCTGACCGCATCCCCCGATCATCTCCTCCGGCCCTGATTCTGCCCCCCCGATCATTCTCAGGCCCCGATTCACCCCCACCGATCATCCTCCGGCCCTGACAACCCACCCCCCCCGCCGATCCCTCCCTCCCTTCTCTCTGCGGCCTAGTGCCACAGCCCTACTCACCCACAGCCACCCAGCCTCTCCAGCTGGCTGGCTGCGGGTGGGAAACAGAGCTTTAAAATGTTAATTAGGCTCTGCCGTTAAATTTAGCAGGGCCTACGGGAAACCTGTTCTTTCGGATTTCCCGACTGCTTTCCAACCCCTCCCCCCGCCCCCCACTCCCAACCTGCCTCTAGATTAAAATTCTGGCCTGCGTCTCAGTAAGGATTCTGCAGTCTGATTGGTTGAGACGGCACGCCGTTGCTTGCCATGTTCACTAAGGTCCCAGATCCCCTGTAGAGGGCGATGCACTGAAATGGCTCTCTAATAACCATAAGTTGCCGCATAAAAGCCCACTAAAAGTC